>VDFB02000003.1:297991680-298311509 GCA_007258455.2 Sequoia sempervirens
ATGCAGATTTAGGGAACTAAAACAATTGTTGATGTTGTTCCAGGATGGTGTTGATACGACAAACACCTCGGAAGAAGGTCCGTGACCCGATATCTATCCGTATGTGGAAGATCAGATTATCTTACGACTATTCAGACTGTTCTCTCCCATCGGATACTGAAACGATGGCTGAAGCCCTAAAAAGACTCCGTAAGGAGAGGAAGAAATGGACGGCCTTGAGAAAAGAAAAACTGAAAGTCAAAATATTGGTTGAAATGATCAAAACCAACACCGAGAAGTATGCTCAACTGAAAACCCAACTTGAGACAACTCCAACCTCGGGTTACAGACCTCTTCCGCACATCGGACTTCATGATCAAGAGAAGTCCAACCGAGCTAGTGAAACTGAACCTTAATCATGGAACTGAGACTAGTATGGGAATACTAAACATTTTGTAATCCTTATAAGGAATCTACCATCGGAATGATGGAAATTTTGTACTATTTTAAAATAAAAGAATTATCGCAGGATGCGATAGAGAATTTTGTATAAGTAAATCACAAGATGTGATAGAGAAAAATTTTGTAAGGATCAAGCACAGGACGTGATGATCCATATTTAAGCAATAAATAAAAATTTTTGCTTGCATCAACCGAATTTTGTAAAATTACTTTTAAAAATGCAAATGTGTCTTGATGTCTGGAAAAACTAGATGAGCTGTGCAAATAATCAAGTCTAAAATAAATAAACAATAAGACTAATTAGAGTCATTAATGTATCTTCAGGATATCATCATAATGGAAAATCCCGGAAATGGAATAAGAGAGGACCAAAATGATAACCCCATGGCTAAACTGGACCAATTATTAGCCTTGATGAATGCAACCCAGAATCGGTTAGCTAACTTGGAAAGAAAGGTGGAAGGGCATCACGTGGCAAGTGATGAGAGAACGGAAAACCATAGCGAACAGCAAGGGGAAACCTCGAAAACCTTGACACTAGAAAACAAGAAAAATAAATTGGCTGATGAATTAGCCCAGGATATGAAGAAAATCAAACCCCCTAAGTTTGAGGGCTCTGTAACGGGTGATTCCGCAGAGGCGTGGTTGACGGAGATGGAAAAATACTTCGAGTTGAGAGATTACTCGGATAATTCAAAAGCAGCTTGGGCGGCCTATCAGTTGGCAGGAGAGGCTGCCACCTGGTGGGAAAACAAAAGGGCGGAAATGGATATGGCAGCAGCCGAGGTGTCGTGGGAGCAGTTTGTACGATTATTTCGTCAAAGATGGCTTCCGCAGACATATTATGACCAAAAGTTGCTAGACTTTGAGAATTTGAGGCAGGGAGTCCTATCAGTTAATGAATATTGGGAGAAGTTCACTCGTCTGTTGAAGTATGTTCCCCTGTATCAGCAAGATGAAAACTTTCGAGTTCGGAAGTTTATAATGGGATTGAATAATCGGATAGGAGGTCAAGTAGATGTTCTGGCCCCACGAACAATGGATGAGGCCTATGAAAAGGCAGTTAGACAAGAACAGAGGCTAAAGAAAGATGATTCTTTTCGGGACAAGAAGCGCAACAAAGGCAAGTGGGAACCGTCACATCAAAATTTCAAAAAGAAGGGTCATAACCATAACAGATTTGAAACCAAAAGAGACAAAAGGAACAATTTCAATAATAATGGCAAGAAGGATGAAAACACTGTCAATAAGGGATCCGAAAAGAAAGGACCACCAGGAGGATGTTTTAATTGTGGAGGCGAGCATTACGCCAACCAGTGTCCACTCAAGAACCCGCAAGGACAGCAACAGCGAAAGCCCTTACCACCTCAACAAACGGCCTTTCAACAACGAATTCATGCCGCAGTTGACAATCGTCAAGCTGAGTATCAAGCTACCCCTATAGAGACTCCAGGTATGCTATATGGAAACCCCGTAACCATCTTAATTGATACAGGAGCCACAGAAAGTTTTATATCACCCAAGATATTGTATAAATTTCCAAAAAGAACTGGGTACATGGCTAATTCTTGGGTAGTAGAATACGCTAATCAGACGAGAGCTCGGGTAGAGCAGTGTCTGTTTGAAGCTAGGGTGGAACTTCCAGGCTTCACTACAGAGGTTAACCTGTATGTAGCGCCTCTAGGATCCTACGATATAATCATTGGGATGAATTGGCTAAGGGAGCACAGGGCAAAGGTAGACTGTTATACCAAAATTGTAGAATGTATGGATGATTTGGGAAATTCTGCAAAAATACATGGGTACAACGAGAAGTCAAGACGCGACAAATATCAGCCATGCAACTCAAAAGAAACAAGAGGAAAGGATGCCAAATATTTGCGGTCAAAATGGAAGAAGTTAGGGAATATAAAGAAAGTACATACCATGATGATATGATAATGCAAGCCCAGAGTCAGAAAGGGGAAATGGAAATTGATTTCAAAGAAGAAACTTTTGCTGATAAGTATCCCTACCTTCGGGAATACCAAGACGTGTTTCCTGAAGAGCTGCCTGGGTTACCACCTAGAAGAGTGTTTGACTTCACCATCGACTTGGTTCCGGGAGCCGAACCAGTCTCTAAGGCACCCTATCGGATGACTACTGTGGAGTTGATGGAGCTAAAAACTCAATTACAAGAATTGTTGGATAAAGGTTTAATACGACCCAGTGTTTCACCTTGGGGTGCGCCAGTCATATTTGTGAAGAAAAAGGATGGAACTCTTCGCCTGTGTATAGATTATAGGATGCTGAACAAGCTTACCATCCGAAATAAATACCCTCTACCTCGTATAGACGACCTATTTGATCAGATGAAAGGGGCAGCAGTGTTCTCCAAGATAGACCTAAGATCAGGGTACCATCAACTCAGGCTAAAAGAGGAAGATGTTCATAAAACGGCTTTCCGAACCAGATATGGACATTACGAGTTTACAGTACTGCCTTTTGGACTTACCAATGCTCCGGCTGCATTTATGAATCTGATGAACAGCATATTCAGAGATTGTCTAGATAAATTTGTATTGGTTTTTCTTGATGATATACTCATCTATTCTAAAAATGAGGAAGAGCATCTTCGACACCTTCAAATAGTTCTTCAGCGGCTAAGAGAGAATAAACTTTATGGGAAACTATCGAAATGTACCTTCTTCCAGAAAGAAGTGCAGTACCTAGGGCATATAATCTCTGCTAAGGGAATCGCAGTAGACCCAGCAAAAATAGAAGCAATTGAGAGTTGGCCAGAACCTAAAAATGTTCATGAGGTCAGAAGCTTTATGGGATTGGCAGGATATTATCGGAGATATGTCAAAGATTTTTCTAGAATCGCCCATCCCATCACGTCTCTCCAAAGAAAAGGAAAAAGGTTCGAATGGACAGCGAAGTGCCAGGAAGCATTTGACACCTTGAAGGAAAGATTGACGACTGCACCAATCTTAATCGTACCTGATCCGAATGGACAATTTGTAGTAATAACAGATGCGTCTGGAGATGGACTAGGAGGAGTATTAATGCAGGAAGGAAAGGTGGTGGCCTATGAATCTAGGAAGCTGAAACAGTACGAACAGAATTACGCACCGCATGACCTCGAGCTAGCAGCGATAGTACATGCCCTACAAATGTGGCGACATTATTTACTGGGAAAGACATTTGAGCTTAAGTCTGATCATCAAGGGTTGAAATACCTATTTACTCAGCCTAACCTAAATGCACGACAAAGAAGATGGATGGAATTGATATCCGACTATGACTTCGAGATTAGCTATATAAAGGGCAAGGAGAACAAAGTAGCTGATGCCCTAAGTCGGCGAAGACACATATCTGCTATGGCAACTATCCACACCGACTTCAAAACGCAAGTTCTGCAAAAACTAAAAGAGGATACCTACTATAATCAAATACGAGAAGCTCTCCTGGCAAACTCTCAGGACCCTAATTATGAGGGATTCCAGATAGAAGAAGATGGACTTTTGAGATTTAAAGGCAGGATGTACATTCCAGACTCATCAGAATTAAGGAAAACCATTTGGAAAGAAATTCACTCCGCACCGTACTCAGGCCATCCCGGAATAACCAAAATGTTGGCAGATGTGAAACCTCTATATTTTTGGAAGGGAATGAAGAAGGATGCAGCTAGGTTTGTCGCAGGATGCTTCGAATGTCAGAGGGTTAAAGCTGAACATCAACATCCAGCAGGGTTATTACAACCCCATAGTATACCAGATTGGAAGTGGCAAATTATAAGTATGGATTTTGTACAAGGGTTGCCAATGACAAGAAATAGACATAACACTATACTAGTGGTAGTAGACCGACTCACCAAAGTGGCACATTTCATACCAGGAAATTTGACAGATGGGGCTTCTATAGTTGCGCGAAAATTTGTGCAAGAAATATTTCGTCTACATGGTGTACCAGAGAAAATCATTTCTGACAGAGATGCTAGAATAACATCTAGATTTTGGCAGACATTATTTTCTGCATTAGGGACACAACTAAATATCAGCACAGCTTATCATCCTGAAACGGATGGCCAAACCGAAAGGGTTAATCAGATCTTAGAAGACCTATTGAGAATGTATTGTATGGATCAGCAACATAAGTGGGAGGAATATTTACCCTTGGTAGAATTTGCCTACAATAATTCATATCAGTCAACTATCAAAATGGCACCATTTGAAGCTCTATATGGCAGAAAATGCAGGACCCCTATCAGTTGGAATAGATTAGAAGACAGGGTCATTTTAGGACCAGAGATGCTCCAAGAAATGGAAGAACAGGTCAAGCTAATTAGGCAAAGGTTGAAAGAAGCTAATGATCGCCAAAAGAGTTATGCTGATGCAAAGAGAATTCCTAGACAATTCGTTGTGGGAGACAAAGTTCTTTTGCATGTCAAACCTCATAAAAGCTCTATTAGATTTGGAAAGACTTCCAAGCTAGCCCCAAGATATGTGGGACCTTTTGAAGTACTGGAAGTTATCAATCCTGTTGCTTACAGAATTGCTCTACCACCAGCTCTCGCCCGATTGCACAATGTGTTTCATGTATCTTACCTTAAGAAATATTTTGCAAATTTTGAACATATGATTGATTGGAAATCTTTGCAGGTGCAGGATCCAGGGGTGATTGCTTTAGAACCAATTCGAGTGCTCGAAACGCGTAAGTTGCACTTACGTAATCGAGAGGTGGTTCAATGTAAGGTCCAGTGGGACCAGTACTCAGAAGAGAATGCCACCTGGGAGGACTATGATGAAGTCCTTCGGAATTTTCCTTATTTATTTCAAACCATATGAAATTTTGATTTTAGAACTTGATTATCTAAATAAGTAATCATCGAGGACGATGATTCATAAGGGGAGGAGTATGTCACAACCCCCCTAGAACTTAATAAGTTATGGTATTGATGACATGGTCGTTATTTCCGTTATTGAAACATTATCCTTCTTATGAATATGAATTAAAGGATTTAATTATTGTTCTAGTTTATTTTATCTCTTGGCAAATGAATGAAATGATGGATGATTATTTAATTGCGTAAATACAACTATAGATGATGTTGTTACGTATATCAATGAGAAGCAATATGTTAAGAATAGTCTAACTCTGGCTTTTGGTGTCAAGTGATTGCAGGACCATCGACGCAAGAAAAGAAAAGGGACCGTCATCAGGGAGAGGACACGGTTGACAAGGATCCGATTGTTATCAAACTCTGGGAAGCAAACGAGGTCTCAAAAGGATCTTGGCCTTGGTAAAATAAATAATAAATAATAAACCTTGAAAAGAAAACTTTTAATATTTTCACTTTATAAGGAATTATAAATATTATGATGACAACTTTTAAAGACTTAAAAATAAAAGTAAAACCCGAATCTAAGGAAGGCGAAATATTGTAAGCGGCTAAATAGAAGAAAACGCATGAGTAGTATTTGGCGCGGGGGTAAAGAGAGATAGAGAGCCAATGTATGGAAACCTGAAACGCATCTCCAGGGCATCGGTTTGCATGATAACGTCTGCATTCAAGAAGGCACGATGGGGAATGCGAAAGGGCATCCATTTAAACATCGATCTCCTCTGGGAAAAGGCATTCCATCTGATCATTCGTTATTCTTTTGTTTTGGTCCGCGTCTTTTGGAAGGATACCAATCTTCCGCCAAGGTTAGGGTTCGGTCATTTCCTGTGTTCTGTGTGTTCTTTCTGCTAGAATCGGGTGGGGAAGATTTGTCTGAAGCGAAGGAAATCTCCAAACGCCTTTCTCTTCTTCTATTCCTCCAAGGAAATCTCCGGTGGCCCGCGATTCGCTTTCGGGAAGCGAGCAAGGCAGGATACGGGTCAGTGGCAACATCAAATAACTCTTTCAGGCACGTGCATATCCAAATTTCTCTTTCAACTCTCATGCGTGGTATTTTTGTTTAAATAATTTCTTTTGCATAATGGTCGAATATGTGATTAATTCGCGTTGATCTTCTTTATAGATTATATTGATCATTTCCTCAATCTTGACTCGACTTGAGCTCTTTGGTTACATATTTTGTTGTCAGTCCAAGTCTGACCCGAACCCTTGTCATGATCAAGGATGCCGTCTATTCTTTCCTTAGCCAGGATCTTAGTTCCGTAGTGAGAACTTGAAACAGCGTTTTCTCTTTGCAATTTTTGTTACCCCCACACTATCTTCATCCAATAGTGATGGCCAAGGGAGCTCCCTGCGTCTTAAGTCTGGTAAAGCAGTCGTCAATTCCATGAAGTGGTAACTGTTTCCTGCGTGCATCTTAATCTTAATTTTCTTGATGATCTGAATGGTTCTCCAGAACAAAATTTAGCTGAGACTATATATATTTTCTTTATATAAATCTGGAACAATTTTATTACAAACATAAAACCCTAATCCTGGACTATCACGAAGACTAGTAGGGTATTTCTTTCAGATTTGAACATTATCTCTTTCTGAAGGATAATCGATAAAATTCTTATTTGAACCAATGAGATTATTAACAACAGTAAGAACTTGAACTTGAATATTTGATGTTCTTGAATATAGAAATCTGAAACATACCTAAGGTAAACTTAATGAGCAAGGATGCGTGCTGACGGCACAATGATGCCACAAATAATTAATAGAAAAATCCTTGGCCAAGGTAGATGCCCGTTTGGCAATGTCAGCTTCCATGGCCAGATATACCCTGATCAGGATGATTCTTCTGATAGGAGGTACCTATAGAGGAAGGATCGATCAGTGGTATAGGTTCGTGGACATCAGGCTCAGAGAACTGATAACAATGGATCTTTGTTAATTGACCTCGTGAAGGGCGGGTTCTTCAGTTGAAGAAACTCGGGAGACCAGCAGGTCTTGGTTGGGCGGTAAAGCCCCTGATGATGATTTCTTTTCCTTTCTGATCAGTATTGCCAATGAAGATGGTGTTAAATGCAAAATCTTTCTTCTCGCTCTATTTCCAGGTACAAAGATCTAAATGTTTACTATTTGTTGAAATAATATTCATCTTGAATTTTGAGCAATGTCCTTTTAGCTGAAATTATCGTTACATGTTAGTTATTGTTAAATTATACTGCTTAGTTGAATTCTGCAAGTTAGAAGTAGAAAATTTGGATAACCGTTGCATGTAAACCCTAGAATGGTAGTTATTTATTCTTGATAATTTGAAACTGTTTTTGAAAAATCAGTTAGAAACATTGGTAAACTCCTGATCCCTTGAAGAACAATTAGTTAAATTCAGCTGAAGGTAGTTACCAGTTAACCTTTCTTAACCGTAGATCAGTAGGATGTTACAATATACATATACATATATGTATACGTATATATACATATACAGAGATAGATATAGAGAGAGAGAGACAGAGAGAGATACACATACATACAGACAAGCATGCAAATCTCTCACATTCTCTCTCTCTCTATATAATATATATATAAATACATCTTTGTATGAATATAAGTACATATACTTGTAATGGTGAAATTTGTATACCCATGCTAATTCCCATTTAGTTTTGGGCCGATTTTGATGGAATGTCTTAATACAATGGCCTTCACTGAAGGAGCTCAAATAGTTGAACAATGTCAGGTGTAGATTCATTACCGAGAGTTTGGAGGGAATTCCTAAGAGTCTGGTGTGTGCATGTATATATGTGTATGTATGTATGTATATGTATATGTGTGTGTCAGATATTGTTGTTGCAATTGCCCTGGTAGACATGCATGCAAAATGAGGAAGCAAAGAATTTATCTGTCTATCTATCTATCTATCTATATGTATGTATGTAAAATTTACAAATACATATACATACATAGAGATATATATCAGATGTTGTAAGTACCCTGGTAGACGTGTATGTGAAAATTGAAAACACACAGAAGGCATGCAAACTGTTTGACAGAATGCCTCAAAGAGATGTCATCTCATGGAATGCAATGATTGCTGGACATGCACAAAATTTGTTGAAAAGGCTCAAGAAACTTTCAAGCAAATGCATTTGGTAGGTGTAAAGCCAAATTCCAGTGTTTTTGTGTATTTAGATATATGTATATGTATGTGTATATACAAGTATGGATGTGGATAGAAGATATATATATACACAGAGACATACATATAGATATAGAGAAGGTACATGAACTGCTCAAAGAGATGTTATCTCATGGAATGCAATGATTTTAAGATATGTACAAAATGGATTTGTTGAAAAGGCTTTAGAAACTTTCAGGCAAATGTGAGTGGCTGGTGTAAAGCCAAATTCCACTGTATATGAATGTGTGTGTGTGTATGCCAGATTTTGTTGTTATAATTGCCTTGGTAGACATATATGTGAAAATTGGCAATGTAGAGAAGGCACACAAATTCTTTGATAGAATGCCTCAGAGAGATGTCAACTAATGGAATGCAATGAATGAATGAATGAAAGATTTTAATGACGTCCACGAGACTAAACAGTCTATGGGACCGAGACCAACAACTTAGTTTGTCTTCGAACTCTTCTCCAGATCAGATCTCCTGCAATGATTGCAGGATATGCACAAAATGGATTTGTTGAAACTTTCAAGCAAATGCAATTGGCAGGCGATATTTGTGTAAATTATATATATATATGGATATATGTGGATGTGCATATGTATGTATGTATGCATATATGTTAATCTATCTAGATCTATCTATATATGTATGTATTCATGCCCACACAGATTATGTATGTGTGTGTGTGTGTGTCAGGTTTTGTTGTTATAATTGCCTTGGTAGACATATATGTGAAAATTGGCAACGTAGAGAAGGCACACAAATTCTTTGATAGAATGCCTCAAAGAGATGTCAACTAATGGAATGCAATGATTGCAGGATATGCACAAAATGGATTTGTTGAAACTTTCAAGCAAATGCAATTGGCAGGCGATATTTGTGTAAAATATATATATATATATATGTATGTATGTATGTATGTGGATGTATGTGGATGTGCATATGTATGTATGTATGCATACATATTAATCTATCTAGATCTATCTATCTATATACGTATGTGTATACCCACATAGATCTATCTAGCTATATATGTATGTATGTATACCCACACATGCATGTGCACACACACTTAATATCAGATGTTGCAGTTGCAATCACCCTGGTAGACATGTATGCAAAAATTGGAAGCATAGAGACGACACATGAACTAGTTGACATAATGCCTGAAATAGATGTCATCTCATGGAGGGAAATGATTGCAGGATATGCACAAAATGCATTTGTTGAAAAGGCTTTAGTAACTTTCAAGCAAATGCAATTGGCAGGTGTAAAGATGTATATGCATGTGCAGATATATGTATGTGCGTGTATATATGTGTATATGTATGTGTATATATGTTTATATGTATGTGTATATATATGTATGTGTATATATGTATATGTATGTGTATATATATGTGTGTGCATATATATATATATATGCATGTATACATATATGTGTATGCATATATGCATGTGCATATATGCATATGCATATATATGCATAGTACATATATACATACACATACACATACATATGTATATCTATACATATGCATACATACACATACACATACACATACACATACACATACACATACATAAATAGAGATTTATCTCATGTTGTAGTTGCAATTATCTTGGTAGACATATATGCAAAAATTGGAAGCATAGAGAAGGCATGTGAACCATTTGACAAGTACTCTTTAGTTAGAGCATTAAAGGAACAATTATTATTGAAACATTTGGACTTGGTGCACCAAAAGGAAAAATGAAACTATTGACGTCCCATTGTTGCTTAGCCACCAGTGTTGTTGTCTTCAAAATGCCGCCAAGACATTAGGGACACCGAGGCATCCTTCAGACATTCAGGAGACTCCTAGGAGTCTCTTGATTGTCTCAGGGACGCTAGGAGTCTCCTTCGACCAGACAACCAAAAAACAATTTTTTAAAACATATCAAATTTTCTTTAAACTCTGTGCCTAAGGCTGAACCCTAATGGCCTATGAGCTCCACCCACATCCCACAAACTCTATAAAACTATCTCCTATCCTCGTTTTCATTCACAAAAACAAATCAAGAAGAAGCTAATAGCGTGAGTGTGAGATTGAGAGCTGTAAGTGTAAGGTGAAAGAGTGAGAATGAAGAGCAAGTGGGTTGAGGAGCAAGAAGAGGAGTGACACCAAGTTAATGTTCACTTAAAAATTCAAATGTTTAAAACTAGTTTGCCAAAGTCTCATTTTTAATTCTTGTACATTTTTTTATAAGTATTTTTTCAAGTACTATATGTATTTTAGTGCCGCCACCTTGCCACCGCCCCCCACCATCCTCACGTTGCTCGCAAACTTAGGCCCTTGGTCTCCTCGTCCCTGAAACTTCGTGGAACTATGATTTTCATTTACAATGTGTATGGATGCATATATATGCATGCTCGTGCATATGTAAGTGTATCTCTCTCTTTCTCTCTCTCTCTCTCTATATATATATCTCTCTCTCTCTCTCTCTATATATATGTATATATCAGGGATACCCGGGGATGTGTCCCCCTCCCCCCCCAAAAAAAATCCCCCGTCCTGGGTACTGGGGGATGGCAGGGGACCGTCCCCCCTTTTTTCAAAAATTTTAGGAAATGTCTCTGAAACGGGGGGACGCCGATGACCAGATGGGGGACGGCTGACCAGTCCCGGGGACAGCCATGGGACTTGGGGACGGCCAATGGACAGGGGACGAGGACGGCCAGGGGACTTGGGGACGGCCAGAGGACTTCTAGGAGTCCACTGGCTGTCCTCGGGACAGTTAGCCATCCTAGAAGTCCCCTGGCCATCCCTAGGATGGTCAACCGTGCCCCGCATCAAAGCATGGTCAAAACAAAACAAAAAACACATTTTCATAGCAAGGGAGTGTGAACTTAATTATGTCCAACCATTAAATAAATTGGTGCCATTGCTTGTTGTCTTGAAACTTTGGATAAGTGTAACTGATACAATTATTCAATATTGGTTTATGTATTGAGGTGCCTAGATGAATTCTAGTGAATAACCCAACACTTAGTGCTTGTTCTCAATGCTACTGTACCTCATAAATAAGTCTCACTAGTCTTACTCTATTGTGAAGATGATACATAGCGGGTCTTGGGACATCTAATCATGCAAAACAATAACATGGTAATTGTGCAGATTATTTGCCTAATGCAACTCACTATCATTCTCAGAAGGCTGCACTCCCTTGTTCCAGTTATCAATAAACAAAAAAAATATTATCATTAGAGTATCTGTTTTCTTAGTTCAAAATCAAGCTTTCCATTGAATAAATTCTAACTTATTCATTAAGATCAATGCATACCCAATAAACCATATCAACTTGAACACAAATGTTATATGTGAATGTTCTATAATGTATATTATGCATGCCTTATCCATGTTATCTATTGAATATTTAAAATTTCCCTATATTTTTTAAATTTTTCCTATATTTTTATATAGCCGTTCCCTGCTGTCCCTAAATTTGGCCTCAAAAATCGGAAACTTGGGGACTCATCTCGCCGTCCCCGTCCTGGAAACTTGGGGTAACCTTGGTATATATTCATATATACATATATATGTATATATTCACACACACACACACACACACACACACACATATATATATATGAATACATATACATATATATCTATATATATGCATACATATACATATATGTGGAAACTTGGGGTAACCTTGGTATATATTCATATATACATATATATGTATATATTCACACACACACACACACACACACACACACACACACATATATATATATGAATACATATACATATATGTGTATATGTATATGTATGCATATATACATATTCATAGTATACATATACATATATAGAGATAAATATATATACATATATACGCATATATACATATATAGAGATAAATATATATAGATAGACACACATGCATATGCACAAGCATATATGTGTGTGTGTGTATATGTATGTATATATTTGTGTGTATATATACACGCACACATATATATATATATACATTTATCTCTATATATGAATATATATATACATATATATGTATATGTATTCCGAATCCCAGGCATCGGTAGGATGACATCAAGAAACGGCCAGACCCCCCGATTTCCGACTTTTCGCACAGAGCTCGCTTTGCATCGCATCGGACTCGTTCGGCGCCGACGAATCCATCGACTTGCGCCCTCAAGTCGATCTGTTCCCCTTACAGGCCTGGGGGCTCGGCTTCCCAACTCGCATCGCATTCGGAATGGGCCATAAGAGAACACATACCCCCTATATAAGCATATGCATGTGTGTCTATCTATATATATTTATCTCTATATATATATATATATGCGTATATATGTATATATATTTATCCCTATATATGTATATGTATACTATGAATATTATATATGTATATATATACATATATATGTGTTTGTCTCTCCCTCTCTCTATATATATAAATATATGTATATGTATGCATATATACATATTCATAGTATACATATACATATATAGGGATAAATATATATACATATATACGCATATATATATATATAGAGAGATAAATATATATAGATAGACACACATGCATATGCACAAGCATATATATGTGTGTGTGTGTGTGTATATGTATGTATATATTTGTGTGTGTATATACACGCACACATATATATATATATACATTTATCTCTATATATGAATATATATATACATATGTATGTATATGTATTCATATACATACATATGTATATATATATTCATATATAGAGATAAATGTATATATATATATGTGTGCGTGTATATACACACACAAATATATACATACATATACACACACACATATTCACATATACATATATATGTATATATATATTCATATATAGAGATAAATGTATATATATATGTGTGCGTGTATATATACACACAAATATATACATACATATACACACACACACATATTCATATACATACATATGTATATATATATTCATATATAGAGATAAATGTATATACATTTTGTGTGTGTGTATATATACACACAAATATATACATACATATACACACACACACACATATATGCTTGTGCATATGCATGTGTGTCTATCTATATATATTTATCTCTATATATGTATATATGCATATATATGTATATATATTTATCCCTATATATGTATATGTATACTATGAATATGTATATATGCATACATATACATATATTTATATATATATATAGAGAGAGAGAGAGACAGACACATATATATGTATATACATATGTATATATATTTATCTCTATATATGTATATGTATACTATGAATATGTATATATGCATACATATACATATACATATACATATATATTTATACATATATATAGAGAGAAAGACACACACATATATATATGTATATACATGTAGATGTATATTTATATACATATATGTATAGACAGACAGACAGACAGACACACATATATATGTATATATATGTATGTATGTATGTATGTATGTATGTACATATATGTATATATACATATATAGAGATAGATATAGATACACATACACACAAGCATGCATATATATATATATATACACGCACATCTCTCTCTCTCTATATATAGAGAGAAAGAGAGACAGAGAGAGATACACATACATACACACAAGCATGCAAATCTCTCTCTCACTCTCTCTCTCTATATATAATATATATAAATACATCTCTGTATGAATATATGTACACATACTTGTAATGGTGAAACTTGTATACCCATGCTAATTCCCATTTAGTTTTGGGCTGATTTTGATGGAATGTCTTAACTACAATGGCCTTCACTGAAGGAGCTCAAATAGTTGAACAATGTCAGGTGTAGATTCATTACCGAGAGCGTGGAGGGCATTCCTAAGAGTCTGGTGTGTGCATGTATATATGTGAATGTATGTATGTATATGTATATGTGTGTGTGTGTCAGATATTGTTATTGCAATTGCCCTGGTAGACATGCATGCAAAATGAGGAAGCAAAGAATTTATCTATCTATCTATCTATATGTATGTATGCATATACAAATACATATACATACATATAGATATATATCAGATGTTGTAATTACTCTGGTAGACATGCATGTGAAAATTGGAAATACAGAGAAGGCATGCAAACTGTTTGACAGAATGCCTCAAAGAGATGCCATCTCATGGAATGCAATGATTGCTGGACATGCACAAAATTTGTTGAAAAGGCTTAAGAAACTTTCAAGCAAATGCATTTGGTAGGTGTAAAGCCAAATTCCAGTGTTTTTGTGTATTTATATATATGTATATGTATGTGTATATACAAGTATGGATGTGGATAGAAGCTATTTATATACACAGAGACATACATATAGATATAGAGAAGGTCCATGAACCGCTCAAAGAGATGTTATCTCATGGAATGCAATGATTGCAAGATATGTACAAAATGGATTTGTTGAAAATGCTTTAGAAACTTTCAGGCAAATGTGATTGCCTGGTGTAAAGCCAAATTCCACTGTATATTTATGTGTGTGTGTGTATGTCAGATTTTGTTGTTATAATTGCCTTGGTAGACATATATGTGAAAATTGGCAACGTAGAGAAGGCACACAAATTCTTTGATAGAATGCCTCAAAGAGATGTCAACTAATGGAATGCAATGATTGCAGGATATGCACAAAATGGATTTGTTGAAACTTTCAAGCAAATGCAATTGGCAGGCGATATTTGTGTAGATCTGTATATATGTGGATGTGCATATGTATGTATGTATGCATACATATTAATCTATGTAGATCTATCTATATATGTATGTATTCATGCCCACACAGATCTATCTATCTATATACGTATGTGTATACCCACACAGATCTATCTAGCTATATATGTATGTATGTATACCCACACATGCATGTGCACTTACTATCAGATGTTGTAGTTGCAATCAGCCTGGTAGACATGTATGCAAAAATTGGAAGCATAGAGACGGCACATGAACTACTTGACATAATGCCTCAAATAGATGTCATCTCATGGAGGGAAATGATTGCCGGATATGCACAAAATGCATTTGTTGAAAAGGCTTTAGTAACTTTAAAGCAAACGCAATTGGCAGGTGTAAAGATGTATATGAATGTGTAGATATATGTATGTGCGTGTATATATGTGTATATGTATGTGTGTATATGTGTATATGTATGTGTATATATATGTATGTATACATATATGTGTATGCATATATGTATGTGCATATATGCATATGTATATGTATACATATTACATATATACATACACATACATATGTGCATATATGCATATTTATATGTATACATATTACATATATACATATACATATGCATATGTATATGTATACATGTGCATATATACATATGCACACATACACATACACATACACATACACATATATGAATAGAGATTTATCTCATGTTGTAGTTGCAATTATCTTGGTAGACATGCATGCAAAAATTGGAAGCATAGTGAAGGCATGTGAACCATTTGACAGAAGGCCTCAAAGATATCTCATCTCATGGAATGAAATGATAGCAGGATGTGCACAAATTGGATTTGTTGAAAAGGCCTCAGAAACTTTCAAGCAAATGTAATTGGTAGGTGTAAATAGATGTTATCTCATGTAATGCAATGATTGCAGGATATGCACAAAATAGTTTGTTGAAAGTGCTTTAGAAACTTTCTTGCAAATGCAATTGGTAGGTGTAAGGCCAAAGTCTACTGTATACGTATGTGTATTTATATATGTATACATGCACTACATATTTGAGATGTTATTGTATGTATGTATGTATGTATACATACATACATACATACATACATTCATTTGCATGCATGCATGTATGTATGTATACATACAATGCAATGTATGTATTAATGTAGGTATGTATACATGCACTACATATTTCAGAACAGCAAGAGAGGGACAGGAAAAATAAAATCAATGCAGAGTTTCAGGGATTTGTCAAGTGAGTACCAGAGCTATGGGAGCAGCCTCATCTAAAAGATTTTGATCTAGAGTTTGATATACCATTTAGAGAGCTTGGTTTTCATGGAGTTTCTTTCAAAGCGTCTGCTTTTATTGTTCCTAGGATAAACTTTTTGGTAGAGTTGGTGGAATTACCTTTCTTAGTTATCACTATTAGTGAGATTGAGATTGTTAACCTTGAGAGAGTAGGACTTTGGGAAAAAGGCATTTGATATGGCTATTGTTCTCAAAGACTTCAAGCGGGATGTACTACGCATTGACTCCATTCCTCAATCTTCGCTTGATGGCATCAAGAAATGGCTGTCAAGATATTAGCGGCGTACTATGTATGTATGTATGTTACATAGGCGCATTTTGTCGGGAGATTAGTTGCATCCTATGTATGTGTGTGTGTGTGTGTGTGTGTATGTATGTATTTCTGTGTATGTATGTATGTATGTGTGTGTGTGTGTGATACATACATACATACATAGATACACATGCATGCATGAATACATACATACACATGCATGCATAAATACATACATACATAAATACTATGTATTTATGTATATATGCATGCATGCATGCATATACAGACATGCATACATACATACATACGCAAATCCAAGCACGAAAGTAACAAAGCAGCGGTTGTACTGCATGCGTTTGTGAGCATGACCTCTGGGCTTCTTCTTCTTGTCTTGCTTGGCAACCTTGGGGGTCTGCCCGCTCACCTTCCGTGCTTAGGCCAATGATCCGTGCACTTAACTCAATTTGGATTGATTTAACTACTACTGATGTCTCCGTTCCTTCTGCTGCGCTACTGCTCAATTTTTAGCTCCTAGAGCTCTCCTCCTTCACCTGTGACCAATTGAAATATATTTCAAAACATCAACTTCCTATACTCCTACCATACATACAGATGTATGCATGTACAAACATACATACATACATACATATGTATGTATATAGATGTGTATGTATGTATGTAGTGCATGCATGTATGTATACATACATATATACATACATACATACACATGACATACATACACACACACACACACAATACATACATACATACATACATATACATACATACATACATACGCATACACACACACACACACATACCGCCATGTCCCCATCCTAGTCGACCGGTGACAAGGTTAGTCTATCATTTCGATCCTCGTAGGGTCATTGTGAGGCAGGATCATTTGGAGTCGCTGCTCGTTTGGTAGCTCCCTTGCAGCTTGTATCGTTGGCCTTCGCATAATCTTCCAAGAGCATCTTGAAAACTTTCTATTTTTAGAAAGTTAGGTCAGCGGAAGCTCGCTATTTCTGTGGCACCCGGTTCACCCATTCAGCCTACCGACCTCAGTAGCTTGGTTGATTTGACGGAGAAATAAGGAGTAATTAGGAGTTATTAAATATTTAATAATTTGACTTATATTAAAGTCACTTTATTGAAATATTTAAATATTTAATTATTTGGCTTAATTATAAAGTATTTAATTATACTTTATAATATATTATTAAAAGGTGACTTAATGAGTATTTATATTCATTAAAAAGGGGACGCCAATAATTAATTATTTCTCCTAAGTCAAAAGTGCAAATTAAATCATTAATTTAAATGATTTATTAAAAAGGAGAATGGGTCGAATTTTTCCTCAAGGCAATATATACCTTTCACAGGAAAAATCGAACTATCATGTTTTATTATTCAATTTTGTCTTCTTGCATTTGAGCTTGGAGTTTGCAAACCCTAGGGTTTCTGGCAGACCATCGTTTCTGGAGAACGAAAACTCTTCAGAGATCAGGCAGACTAAGGCTGTGAAATATCAGTTGAAGCTGACACTTGGTGATTTCATCCAGAGATCACAGTTGAGATTATTGAGTTATTTATTCAGTGAGAAACAGAGAAAATCATCTTCCATTTGAGGCGACTTCAGAAGAGGGATACAAACAGTGATCTGGCATCTTTTCCTTGGAGTTCGTACCATCATTATTGCTGCTGCAGACAGGCCGTACATTTCTGTACCTGCAGGCCGTACTTTATTTTCTTCAGAGATTTGCTTCCTGCTTTCAGATTCTGGCTCCAGTTCTAGGTGTTGGGTTTTATCTTGCATTCCTGGAGATCCTACGTTGTGTTCAGAGACTGGAGATTCATTCTTTTTGCTGGCCGTACCATCTTGCATTTATTACAGCTGCCATTAAGAGAAATCAGGTTTTTCTTCAATAAATTGATTGTATTTCATTTATAGCTCCATACTTATTATTGTAATTGCTCTGGAAGTTAAATACATTGAGGCGCCTATCATATCTGAGCAAGATCTGAGCATAAAATTGCCTTATTGAATTTATTTAGATTTTATTTGCAATTTCTTAGCAAAATCGCAGCATTTATTATTTTGTCAAAAAACTCTCAAAATCACAAAAAAACCAAAATTTGCAAAAACAATACCAAAACAATTAGGGTTTGAAACAGAGAACCACCAGGGTTCTGACACACACATACATACATACATACATACACACATACTTACATACATAGATACACAGAGATATATACATACATACATACATACATACATACACACACACACACACACAAACACACATACATACATACATAGGACGCAGCTAATCTCCTGACAAAATGTGCCTATGTAACATACATACATACATACGTAGGACGCAGCTAATCTCCCGACAAAACATGCCTATGCAACATGCATTGGACGCAGCTAATCTTCGGACCAAACGCGCCTATGTAACATACAAAAATGAATAAAAACATACATAGAAACATACATAACATGACGGGACACAGATATATATACATATATGTATATATGTAGCTATTCTTCCGACAAAACACACCTATGTAACATACAAGAACACATAATAACATACATAGAAATATACATAACATGATGGGACACACATATATATACATATATGTATATGTGCACACTCATATATACATGTACATAATATGTGTATATATATATGTGTGTGTGGGTGTGTATATTTGAACCTGTACGATTTTTCTTTTGCCGCACTGCTGTACCTTTTTTCATCTGCACCTGCATCTGTAACTTAGTTTTTCTCTGTAGTTTACATTGCATGAATGGGATTTGAATTTCCTTGTAGTTTCCTATTCCATCATTGATAAAAATTCTGTTGAAATATCCTCAAAAAATAAATGTACATGGTTCTATGTGTTTTTGCTTTTGAAGATTTAGATTCTCTGGGAATGTAGGCGTAATTTTCTCTGTGGCACATACTGTGGAAGAGTTTCTAAGTTTCTTCACTTTTATCCTGCATCAAGCAGTAGCAGTATCGCAATGGTCATGTTCCTACTTGTGAGTTCAGTTAGAAAACAACCTAAGTTTGAGCAGAACAGTGCAAGGCAACACCTTGTACTCTTGAATTGTAAACAAAGCTTATATAATGTCTTAACAGGGGGTTAATTGAATTGATGAGGAAAAGACAGTCTAACATTCAATAAAGAAAAACTCTCACTTGAAGGATTTCTAAATATGATTAATTTTCTTTCTAGTTTACAATGCGTGAATGGGATTTTTTTCTTTCTTGTAGTTTCCTATTCCATCATGGTATAAGGTAGGAGTGGCTCTACTAACTACTGAAATCTGTTGAGTTTCATGCTCATGATCATTGATAAAACTTGTGTTGAAATATCCACAAAAAGTTGAATGTGCATGGTTCTATGTGCTTTTTCTTTTTAAGAGTTGATTTATCTGCAAGAATGGATGCTTCATGTGAATTGTACATTGACTGGCTTTCTGGAAGGAAGCTTTTGTTTGGACACTATCAAAGTGAGCCTAACACAAAAACACTTGCCTAGGTGCCTTAATGAAGAAAATTGGTCCAAGTTGTGGGTCGAGCCGTGCACTGTCATATTTTGCAGATTAATTTACCCGCCGAAGCAAATTGTTCCAGATATCTTTCCTTTTTGAAGAAAATTGGTCCAGGTATTGCATTGAATTGCATATCTCTTTGTTTGTTGTCTAATTAATTGCTGTATCATAGAGTATGTATGTTTGTCTGTTGAAGAAAATTGGTTCAGTATAGCATTGGATGGCATAATCTCTGTTTGTTGTCGAAGTAATTGCTGTAATATATTGTATGTATGCATGTGTATTGAATAAAAGTCGTCCTGTTAATCAGATTGCATACATCTTTGTTGTCAAATTAATTGGTGTATTATAGAGTATGTATGCTTATGTACATTGTACACTAGACCATTGGACTGAATCGCTCTGCTTTTCTTGATGGTTGCAGCTGTATTCCCCATCTTTAGTTCCAGCATTGCTGTTACTAGAACTTTGAAGACTGCTACATGAGGGACATGCAAGGTCTGTTCTGGGTATTACCTTGTTTTAGATTTAAGCTTTCTATGGCCAGTTTGGTGTTATGTCTCTAGTCCCGTTTTTTTGGAAGGAAAGGATTGGATGGATCAATATACCAGCCAAGTTAACTTTACAAATGGCTTTGAACAAAGTTCTAGAGGACAACTAGTTGTGCAGTTTCGATTAATTTTGCTCATTTTTGTATAACTTTAATTTAGTATTTTTTGAAATTCAAATTGAGGTTTGTCTCTCCATTCAATTTCATCAACTTTTTATTCTAGATAACAACTAATTATTTGGTGTAGGTTAATGTTGTTTATTGCTGTATAATAGGACAATGTTGAATGTAAAATAACATGTCGTGCATCCTCGATTTCTTCTAACCGTATGTATTTCAAACCCCTTCTCATTGAGAGTAGAATTAAGTTGGTGGGATTTGCAGTATTGGGGTATATCATGAAGTTGGAATATCAAATTCCTTTGCAAAGTGAGCTTGTGTCTACAGTTCATGATTCATTGGAATTTTACTTTATAGCTTCCATTATTGGATCTTTTCTTTTTGTAGATTCATCTCGCTTGTTGTTAATAGCTGCTCTATTTGTTAGGTGGAATGATATATCTTAATTAACTGTGTTTTATACAACTTTCTTTTGCACTTTCCAATTACAAGGTATATTAATTCCAGAAAAAATAAGATCAGTTGCACTCATAAGTGGAGAAGCAAGAATTGGGTGTACACAAATTTATAAATGGTGTAGAATTAGGTGGAGTAGTTTTACTTACCTAGTAGCGACCACCACGATCAACTCATATGCACACAAATAAAAAATGCACAACTA
Organism: Sequoia sempervirens; assembly: GCA_007258455.2. Classification (NCBI taxonomy): domain Eukaryota; kingdom Viridiplantae; phylum Streptophyta; class Pinopsida; order Cupressales; family Cupressaceae; genus Sequoia; species Sequoia sempervirens. Next base: position 298,013,403 of record VDFB02000003.1, read on the forward strand.
TTTCATTGTAGTAACTACACAATTGTTTTAATGATACACTAAGTATTTCTGATGAGTTGCAATGGTAGCGTTAGAAGCAAGAACTTGGGTAAACACTAAAAATGGTACAGAGGGTACAGCATCAGGTGGAACAAGTTGACTTTTTAAGTAGCAATGTAATGTCCCCTGTTTGGTATACTTAGAATTCTGCCCTAAAATCACAGTTTCCAAGTAAAGACATTTTATTAAATTACAACTTCTGATAGACTCTAGTTTAGCCCTGCAATAATGTTAGGCAATGATTCACAATATAATATAATAATTGATTATTAGTATTGTTACATCCACTGCATGTACTAATCTAGATGAGTTATTCACAATGGTGATTCTAGGTGGTCCGTTGTAGATATCAGCCTGCAGATATGTCTTTAATCCTCTCCGATCTGTTCTTGACATTCAAAAGATATTGTTAGTGTAAATCAAACAAATAAGAATCTATTATCCATACCTATATTAAAGAATCATAATTATTAATAAGGCTCAATAATTGCTGCAAGCAATCATTATTGCATAATCATATGTAATTCACATATATAGATATCCTATATATATGTGTGTGTGTGTGTGTGCATGTATTTATATTTAACTTACTTCGTTTAGTGATTTATCATTTATCTTCATTTATCTTCCGTGAACTATGTTCTTCTTATGTATATTTCATGATATCAGTCCCTTAATATATTTATGGGCTGCTGCCTTTCTGAGTGCAGACTATTTATTTATTACTGATTATTAGGATGAGGGCCTGAGAACCTCCCAATAAGAGCATTATCGACAACAACAATAGATTTTTCCACCATAGCTTCAGGAATCTGAAGAGAGAGGCCAGAGACCATCGAGAACCCTTGCTCCTTATTCTAGACATTAGTAGCAACATCCCCCTCACATGCAGGTAGGGGTCCCTTAACACCATCCAAACCCACAGGTGAAGCTGCAATATCTTACTCACCAGAGAAGTCGGAGGACAAAGGGAGGCTAACCAAACCAAACCCAGAGCTAAGATCCTTCATAGGCGTCTGAACAATGTTCACAACTTTAGACCTAGAAGCCAAAGATGCACCCAGATTTGCATCCAAGCCAAGGTCAACACTTTGCAATCTACAATCCTGTTGAGTAGGAATAGAGTGATGAGGAAAGCCTTTAAGCAGCCCAGAAAAAGGAGCACCATCCTCTTTCTTTCCAACAATCTCATAGCCCCGTGACTTCCTACGAGCCTCCAAAAGAATATCGAGTAGGATCTCATCTTCCTCATCAGCTAGATTTTTTAACCACTCGTTATCAATCCCATCCTTGGAGAGAATGAAGGCAGACTTGTCACAGGGATCAAGTTCCCAGTCCATAAGAGCATGGAAATCCCCCTTATCCGTTCCGTCATCAGAGCCTCCAAGGCCAAAACCCTCAACAACATTAGTAGATCTGTTAGCAACCTTCGAACCTCCATCCTTTGCATCTTCATCTTCATTTGCTGCACCCTCAACCCCATTTACAAACCCATCGCCGCGTCCATCAGATCCTGCGTCGGCTAGGGTTTGAGTGCCCGAAGAGCTTTTCGTTTCCATCACAATTTTTTTTTTCAAACTGTATGTTGGACAATTGAGTTTTGATATTACCGAGTGCTAAATGTCTACTGTGGTTTTTGTGTTTTTTCTTTATTTTGTATTTTTATTTTCTCTATTTTGTAAGCTTTGTAATATGTCAAGGCCTAAAAAATTAATGGCAATACTCCAATGATAGCCTAGTATAAATTGTATAGTTGTTGTTGAAGAGCTCTTGCAGTAGGATATAAGTTTATAACTATTTTGTCTACTTCACACAAAAATCAATGACACTGTCCTTAATTGCAAATTCTAATGTGTGTCAGTCCTTGTTTCATATTAGTTTCTACTCAAGCCACTTTCTACTCTAAAACTATAAGGTAGGATTTGTCTGCACAGTGGCGCTTATTTTACTTATAGCCTATTCAGAAGGTAAATTGATTGCTAATTATTAGGGCCATGTCCAAAAGAGTATTAGTTTAAAATCTTTCTATTTGTTTAATTAATGGTCATCTAGTTGTTTTTAGTTAGTTTCTATTTTTGTGTTCTGTTAACGTTTGTTTCTTTTAGAAACATCTTTGTAATCTATTTATTGAAGCTTTCACTTCTCATGTAAATAACAACATTGATTATTTGAACATGGTATCAGAGCAGTTCGGCTAGCGGGAAATTTTTTTTGAGCATTGATTTTTTTTTTGTTTGTTTGTTTGCTTTGCACGTCTCCTTGTGCAATAAAAAAAATCATCAATGACCTTGCTTTTGAAAAATTCGTGGGCTTTTGATTTTTGTTTTTGGGCAATCTTTTGAATAAAAATGTGACCTGCACGTGTTTTCTGAGCACATATTTTTTCAGCGTCATTTTCTTTTGGCAATCGTTGCCCTTCTCTTTGCTTGCGCCCTGTTCATTATGGTTGGTCATTTTTTTGTTAGTGTTTTTTTAAATGCTTTTTCTAAACTAAAAAAAAAAAAGACTTTTGGGTGCGATTTATTTCTGCACGACCTCTTTGAAGCTTTGTCTAGTGTGATTCTTGTATTTGCATATTTGCAAATCGCGTCACTTCGTTTTGCTTGATTTGTCAATCTCCTGGACGGAATCACTTCTCCATTATCTCACGTCTATTGGCACACGTCTTCATTCTTTCCGTCTCTGCACATGAGCTTCCTAAGTCGCAACATAAATATTCCATGTTCTTTGTGTGTGATTTTTGTTGATTTTCCTGTGCTCGCGACTTATTGAGTGATCGGGAGGTTGTCTTCTGGGCATCACCTCTTGTCTGCACAAGATTTTTTAGGCATTGATGTCCTATGGGTTTTTAATATGTTTTCCCCCTTAAAAAAAATCAGTTTGGTGGGTTTTTAATATTTTTTTCCCTTAAAAAAATCAGTTTGATGGGTTTTCTAATATTTTTTTCACCTTCAAAAAAAAAATTCGGATGGGTTTTCCTAATTTTGATCGTTAAAAATTTCTGTTTGGCTTTTTGATTTTTTTGCTTGAAAAAATCATGGAAGGGTTTATAATTTTTCCTCAAAAATTAAGGGTTTGCTCTTGTATCCCCTAGTTAGGGTTTTCGCAATTTGGGAGGGCTCTCGGTTTCTGGAAAGGTTTTATTGTTTTTCCTTAAAAACAATGTTTTGTATGTTGATCCGTGTTTCAAATTTTGTGCCAGCTATCTGTTTGGTTTTTTCGATTTTATCCTCAAAAATCGTTTTTGGGCTTCTATAATTTACAAAGTTGTGTGGGATTCCATTGTGGGTTTTTACCCTTTTTTTTGAAAAAATAATGCTTTGTAAACTTCAGTTTAAGGGTTTTGTGATTTTTTCCTCAAAAATTGTGGTTTGTTGCAGTTTGTTTTGGTTGCACCTAGAGTTGTTGGGGCGATTGGCAATATCGCTATTTATATTTTGTGTGTGAGAAATCACTATCCTCTAATGTCACGTGGGGCCATTAGTGGTTGCTGTTTTGCATTTTGAAGATTAAAAGATGTAAAATCAATGACATTTTCCAGCGCAAAGATTTGTTGCAGGAGGTCGATTCTTCTGGAGGGGCGATGTTGCAAGGTGTGCGCCCTTGGTCTTCTTGTGATGTGGAGCGCAACGCTTGGCTCTATGACATGGCTTAACTGCCTCCTGTGGATTGATTAGCTTTGGCGATTGTATCGTGCATTAATAGGTCGATCTGTTGGTGTAACGACAACTGTCTGTGCAACAATTTGTATCAGAGCTTGGGTCACAGGTTCGAACCCCTCGCTTGTGTTGGGGGGGGGAGGAGAGGCATTGTTGCAAGGTGTGTGCCATTGGTCTCCTTGTGTTGTGCAGCGCAGTACATGGGTTCGTGACATGGCTTAACTGCCTCCCGTGGATTCATAAACTCAGGAGGTTGTATCGCACATTAACAGGTCAATCTTTCGGTGTAGCAACAATTGTTTTCGCAATAGGTGATTCATTTTTCTTGCTGTTTTGACGTAAAAAATCATCCAACACAAAAATACGTGGGACCATGTTTACAGGTTAACAAAACATTTGCAGATTAAAAATGTTTTTGGATTACATTTTGCAGCGTGGAAGATTGTCGAGGAGGGGTCAATTCATTTTTGCTAAGTGACCATTCAATTGCTGTACATTGGCAGATTAAAAATGGTTTTGGATTACATTTTCCAACGTGGAAGGTTGCTGAGGAGGAGTTGATTCATTTTTGCGAAGTGACCATTCAATTGCTGGATGTTTTGAATACTATAAGAAGGAAAAACAAACACAGAAGAAAGGTTTGACCAGGCTGGGAAAGGAGAATGTTTTAGCTTGAAAGTCTAAAATTAAATAAAAATACCAAGATATAGAGAACAGAGGATAGCAGGGCATGAAGTAGAAGAGTTTCAGATTTGGAGATTTGTAGCAACACATTGGATGAATAATTTTCTGCTGGGAAGTAGAAGAATTTAAGTTGAGCAATTAATTATGGCCAATAAGAAACAATTTTGGATTTGAAAGTATTGAAATACTTGCCTGTGTATTATCTGGCTCATGGCTGAAATTCTTTGGAATGGAGAATGATCAGTAATTTTGTTCTTGTAGCTGTTGATATGATTTCATTTTGAAAATTGAATTAAATTGCTTGATGAGCTTTGTTATTCGCTGCTGAAATTGGCTGTCCCATAGGACCCCTAATTCCTGTCTGTACCACTAGTCGAGAGATAATATAGTAGATGTATTTTGATTGGCATATGTCTTATATGCTTAAGTTACCAAATTGCTTTTGAATAGAAACAAATGTTAGTTGCGAGCTTTTGGTTTATAGATTGCTAATGGTGGACAATTTCACCATTAGATGTTTCTATCTAAAAGCAAAAGGAAAGCACAATCGTTATTAGCAGTCTTGAACTTCATTTTTTCTACGCATCATGCAATTTCCTATTTCATGCATGCTATTTTAATGCAAAGTTTTGTTTGAAAGGCAACAACAGGCCTTCCTTCAAAAGACTCAATAAGTCTTGTTTTTCTAGCAAAGCTTTTTAATGGGGCTTCAAATTGAAATCTTAAGCATTGCTTATTTTGTCTTTTATCACTTCAAAGCTTGCAAAGGTCAGTTATGAGCCTTTATTCAATGTGAGGCATAGTTTGGGCATGCCTCTTTGTTTACTCACTGGGTAGTGTTCAACGTACTACGAGAGTAAACGAGAATAATTCACAAACATAATGCACGTACTAGAATATGAATCACATTTGAATCACAGAACAATCGTAAGAGTAATTGCACAACACAATGGATTGATTGATTTCATGAAGTATCTCAACAATACATAGCAATTGTCCCCCGTCCCACTACAAATGACAAGATACATATATAGTTGGCTGAGGTTGGTTGAGATATCAACGGCCAACAACTCATCCTAACTACCTGCCCGACAACTAATCCAACTTTTATTTTAAACTGTGCATGTATTATTTAAACTATTATTATCTATTCCTAGTACAACCGACTATAACATTTATTTAATTAGTATGGTCGATTACAATATAATTATTTATTAACATGGTTGTCTACATCATCCCCCCCCCACAAAGTAGTCGTCTTCCAGACGACTGAAAACAAAAAATGCCAACTCCTCGTCCTTTTCCTGTAATTGATTCTCCTTCTGTGTTGAAAGCCGTTCATCAGCCACCTAGGTATCCTTCTCTATCAACTGACCCAATACTCTGTCCCTCTTTGCCAATTTCTCCTCGAGAGCTGCCACTCTCATTTGCTCAGCTACCAATTGCTCTTGTAACTTTACTATGATGGTTGGTTGTATTGCAATTTGGCAATTCCAATCAATTTGATGGGGGTCTAGGGGCGTTGCCCCCAGCAAGGTCGAGGGGCAGCGCCCCTTGCGGGGATATGGGGGCAGCATTTTCATGATTTTTCCACAACTTTTGAATAGCGCTTAAAGTCGAAACTGCATCGCGTGCCTCATTTTCATGATTTTTCCACAAGTTCTGAATAGCGCTGACGAAGCCAAAAAATATAGATTTTGCATTGTTTTTAGACTTTACTTTCTCCCGGTCAATGCTTGGTACGACCTGTCTTTTACAAACTTGGATACTTGGTACGACATGTATTCTAAATGGTACGACTGTTCGTACGACTTCACTCTCTTGTGCGTACGACCTTCCTGATGCGTATGACTTCACTTTCCCCTATGTGTACAAACTTCTTATTTTGTTTGTGGTGTACGATCTTCCGTATGACAACTCTTCTCCTCAAACGTACGACATGTGTTTTATTCCGTACGGAGTTGCGACTTCTGCTCCTTGTGAGTCTCCAATCTCCAGTGCGTACGAACTTTTCATTATTTTTCACTCGTTCGTCCCCCTTGCTTCGTACGACTAGTACTCTTAGTCATACAGATTTCTTTTCCAAGCCTTCGCCCTTCAGATCGAAAGTTCGTACAGCCTTCCTTAGTTCGTATGGTTGTTGTGCTCTTTTCCTTTTGTGCGAATTTTGCGTTTTGTTTTTCTTGTATGGCCCTAAACTTTCCTTTACTTCGTACGGTCCAATGAACTCCTTCTAGGACGATATCTTCTTGATGCGGCCTGTTGTGACCTTTTCACACATCGCCCCATCGCTGATGGGGACCCCTGGCCAGTTCGCTAGTTTCAGGTTCATTTCCTCAACGCTTTACGAGACTTCATTTTAAGCGGCGGGTTTCTTTGCTGCAGTTGCCCGAAAGCCGAAATAAGACCATGCTTGAATCAGTGCGTAGACGTCATGGAAGCGCTCAGAAGGCCCAAGAGATGAAGATCGACTGTAAATTCGGCCAATTCTGACACTTCCTATTTTTTAGGAAAAGTTGCTTTTTCGATTTTTCATTTTTAGCATTTTTGGACCAAACGAGGTTCCCTATTTTTTAGGGTTGCTTTTTCTATTTTTAGAAAGTTTCTATTTTTGGAAAGTTTCTATTTTTGGAAGGGTCCCGAGTTCTGAAAACGCACTCAGAAGTTCGAAAAACTCAATAGAACTCTCAGAAAATCGAATTGAAAAATTTGAAATTTTTTGAAAATTTGCAAAAACAAGTTCAAAAAAGCATGAAAATCATACCAAAAACGTTCAAAAATCTGGAAAAACCAGTCAAAACCAGTTCAAGATCAATCAGATCTGAAGATGAAATCATGAAAATCAGTTCTTAAATGGTGAAATTTGTGAAAAATCTGCTCAAGTCTAGAAAATTCGCCATGAAAGAAGGATGAAGGAAGGTGTATGAAGGTCTGGAAGGTCATGGAATTCGCCCGGCAGCTAAGGAGGATGTCCAAAAAGGTCTTAAAGTCCGCCCTTGCATCATGAAGCATATCCCTGCATATTGAGGCAACATCCTTGCATGCTCTAAAGTCTGCCCAAGACCATCCTTGCATCTCATGAAGTCCGCCATGTGCTTGAGGGAAGTGCCAAAGGGTCTTAAAGTCCGCCTTTGATATCCTTGCATCTCATAAAGTCCGTCATCTTCAAAGGGGGACGTCCTAAAGGGTCTTGAAGTCCGCCCTTGCATCTTGAAGCACGTCCTTGCATGCTCTAAAGTCCGCCCAGCTCATCCTTGGCACTTCTAAAGTCCGCCTAGACATATAAAGTGGAAAAAAATCAAAAAAATTTCTAAGTGTTGATGCCTACCAAGAAGGAAATTTCGAAATCTGCTAAGTATGAAGGGTGGAGAATCATTTCTAAAGGGGATAAAATGTTGAGATAAAAGCTAAAGTGTTGAGGAAGTCCGCCCTAGGAAAGAGGGATGTCCAAGATGTTCATCCTAAAGACTTACAAAGTCCGCCATATACTTGGAGGAGGTTAGCAAGGTACCAAAGAAGTTCATGATGCTTGTCCAAGAAGCTAAGGAAGTCCGCCCAAGATGATAAGATGATAAGATTTTTGGCTAAGTGTTAATGCCAAGTCTAAGAAGAGGTTCGAATATTTGCCTAAGTGAAGAGGCTAAGGAATGAAAAATGAAGAAGTTGGCCAAGTATTGTGACACTTTCGAGAGGACAAATGCCAAGATTGAAAGGGCATGTGCTAAAGAAGATCAGGATTTGGCAAAGAATAAAACGGAATGTGCTTAATACGATGAGGAAAAGAGGTAAAATTTGCCTATGTATGGAGAAAATGTCGAGAAATTGTCAACTTTGACCCAAGAAAAATGCGCAATGCAGGGAGAAAGGTAAGATCGTCCTTGGCCAGAAGGAGGAAGAATATGTCAGACATCAAGGAAATTCGCCCAATGAAGACATTCGGATGAGGATTTTGCCTAGAAAAATTTGACTGAACGAGGAAATATTTGACTTTGGCAGAGCAAAATAAGCTTAAAATCTTGCCTCGGCAAAGAAAAATAGGGATCTGGCAATAAAATTTTTGACGGAATGGCTTAAGATTTGGTTTGGCTAGACGAAATTAAGGACGAAATTGGAAAATAAACTCTCAGCCAAGAAAAAATGAAGGAAAATCGAAATAGCCATGGGTCCAAAACGAACGGGTTAGAATTAATTAAAATATTTTTAATATTTTAATATTAATTTTCAACTATTTGGAAATTTGAAATGCCTTGGACAAAACCAAAATTGCCAGACACGAATCAGAAGAAAAGTAAAGCACGCCAGGCGGAGATGAAATCCGACCAAAAAGAAAATTAAATTCACCATGAATTTAATTAAATCATTTGAAAAATCAAAAAAATAAACATTAAATAAATAAATCAAATTTTTGAAGATCAGTAAGATTTGTCCGGATATGTTCGAGACTGATCCTTGTCGGAAGATAAAAGGAAACTTGCCTGTTTGGAAAAATGAAAACAAATCGAGATCGAGAAAGATTATGGCAGTTGCTAAATCGAATTCAATCCTTCAGCATTATAATGAGTTTCAGCAACTCATTTTTTCACACACAGCTGAAGAGAAATTTAATCTTTCTCGAAATTGTCAGGCAATTAATTCGTCCATAAGCAAAGTCGAATTTTCCCAGAGGGAGAAGCAGTGTTATGCTGAGGAATTTTTCACGGGAAGAGAAAAAGAGATTTATTCAAAGCTGAATTCTTCTTGAAGAGGGGCGCACTTTTCAAAAAAATTAGATTTTTAAATCTGATTTGCATTTAACGTTCCTTCGCTGAGGTTTGGTGATTGGTCAATTAAATTTGCTATCTTTTCATGTACTGTCATCTTGACGAAGCTCTGGCAAAATTTTCAATTCCATTCAAGTCACTTTCAGCTTGCTTTTTTGCAGCAAATTAATTATGTGAACAGCTGAAAGTCAAATTTTCAAATCCAAGGCACGAGGTTTAAATTATTTTAAAGGTCTTTATATTAATGTTAATTTTATGACTGCAGGTTGACGGACACAGAAGGAGGATTATCAAGGAAGCTGAAAATGAAGTTTGCCAGCAAGGGTGCCCAGAAAGAGACCAAAGTCATCTCAAAGTGGAAGAATGTCATGGACACTGACCTTGGACATGTGGATTTTGACGAATTCAAGAAAAGAGTATACGGTCAGAAGGGACTTCCCACAGCAATAGCCAGACGAATGGTCAGAAATGGGATATTCCAAGCAGCTGGATTCCCTCAGGCAATGGATTGTGCAGAGTTAATGGTAGAATGTGCTCGCCATTATGATGCCCAGAAAAGACAGATTATCGCCCCTGACGGAAGGATCTTGGCACACTTGAACGAAGTGTCAATCCAGGAGACCTTTGGCATCCCTGAACATTCAAGAACGGTCTATAAGACCAAAGAAGAAGCCAAAATGCTATATGACAGCAAGTCAGATTTGTGCGCCACAACAGTCAACAAGGTTTGGATGGACAAGCCAAAGCCGTCAATCAAGAAGTTGCCTAAGAGACCTCGCCGCACGGATTTCAAGGAGGATTTCGGAGATATTGTGCTGATGCTTAACAGAATAGCTGACAACCCACAAGGCGCCTTCTTTGAGAGCTGGATGTACTATTTCACCGACGAGATCACCTCTGGAGTCAAAATGTTCAACTGGTCACGGATGATAAGTGACAACCTTCATGAGCAACTGATCAACCTTGAAGAGACCAAGTCTTTTCACATGAGTTCATATGTGATATACCTGTTGGCCAGATCATACAAGTATCCAGGATTGATCTGCAAAGGCAAAATTGGCAACGGGGAGAACGAGCTCAAGCCTTACGACTGCTATCCTCAGCTCCAATTGAAGGAGAAGACTCACTTCAGGAGGGTGCATGATGCATTCCTAATGCATATCACCAGAAAGCTTCAAGGAGGAGTGCACCAAAGGCTGAGCCATGAAGCAAAAAGTCTTATCAGCAAATATGGGTCTTGGTTCATCCAGTTCCCTAAATTCACATATATCAGGATCCAGGGATTTACTGGAAATCCCTATAAATTGCCTATCTATCCGACTAATCGGATGATATTGCTCGAGGTTTTAAGACAATTAGAAGAGTACCAGAATATTCAGAGGCCGACCAAGAAGGCGTCCGTCACATTCCCATTCTTCATCGGGAACATGCTAGAGTACTGTCCATCCGCACAGGCGGCTGAAAGTGCAAGACTAGAGATCCAATGGTATCCTTTCACGGCATACAAGTCCAGGGTCAATTATGACCCACATCATAATATCCGGACAGTGGAAGGGAGAAAATATAAGCACAGGATGGAATTGGAGGATTTCTGGGCAAATGCTGCGGATGAATATGAGGTCAGACGGAAAATGTGGTCCAGGATGTCCTTGGATTTCATGAGAACAATTGAGTTCTGTCGAGTGCCTGATCAGCTCCAAGATGATGGAAACCACGTCCAGCCTCGCTTTGAGGAAAGCCGACCTCTCCCTCCAGTGAAATGGTCAGAGCCAGAGCACGCAGACCTAGCCACCCTAATGAGGCCAGTGACAAAATATTCTCAGTGGTGGGTTGATTATCATGTTCAGGAATTAAGATAGAAAGGAGTCACGCTCACATATGATCTGTTGAGCGAATCAGAGTCATATTCCTCTAATGCTGGTGCATCCCATCAGGACTTGGTCGGGATTGGAGAGAAAAGAAAAGAAATAATGCCAAGTGCTGAACCTGTTTCCAAAAGGCATAAAGGAGAGCCTTATCGGTCAGCAGCATCCAGGAACATTGACCAGTTTGTGGCCAATATAGACGACTCCTTGGCGGAAATGCTTGAACCTCTTGCAGCTCAGGAAGTAAATGATGAGCCTATTCAACTAGATGATGAAGAGCCTGCGTCACCAACAGGCACAAAAATTTTAGGTTCAGATAATGATGTAGAAGTCCGGGATAATGACTTAGAGGAAGGAATGATTTCGGCCCTCAGAGGGATAGTGGATGTTCCAAATGAGGACAAGGTTCAAGTAGAGGATGGCATTGAACAATCGACCATTCCAGACTGGCTGTTGGAAAGGATGAAGATCCAGGTGCCTGCTGAGGCTCAACAAGAAGAAGAAGATGATCCTGCCGATTTCTTGGCAAGATTAGAGCAGGTTGCAGTCAAGAATCCCGCCAAGAAGTTCTCCACCATTCAAAGGAATGAGACAGGCAACCGTTCCGTGCACATTGCAGTGCCTACAGTGGACAAGCCACAGGACGAAATCACTCCACAGGAGTACGCTATAACCACTGTTGACCTTGGTCCGACCTCGAAAGGTCAGGAAGTAGAAGAGCTAGATAATTCCATCTCGACCATTAAAGCGAGACTGGAAAAGGAAGTGACCAAGAAGGAGTATAAAAAGGAAGTCAAACGTCTCAAAGAATATATACAGCATTTGACCCAACCACTTGATCAGGGCAATGCGACCGTTCCTTCTCTCCTCAATTCATCACAGGAGGTGACTAGGGAAGTTGAGCATGGAATGGTAACGGCCAGGGAAGCTCAAGGCTGGATGGCAAGTGAGGGCACGGAAGTGGCCTTGTTCATGGAAAAGTTGGCGCTGGCTTATGGACGAACCTCTTCATTTCTTTCCAGATTGATGGATATGGCAGAAGCATGGGAAGGTATCCCGGATATGCAAGAAAGGCTTATTCCAAGCCTGAGAATTTTGAAGAGTACTCCAAGGGAGGAGTTAGTTGATAAAAAGGTGATTGCTGCAAGGGCAGCATATGATTTTCATCACTGGTTTTGGGCAGTGACAATACGAGAAGAAGTCTTGGAGAAGGCAAGAGTCGATGGACTTGGAATTGAAGAACAGGTCAGGAAAATCCAGGAGAAGATTTGCATGATAACTACAGATGTGTTTAACCGTGAAGTCATCCGGGAGAACGACATGCAGTTGGAGAGATTGAAGCATAAAGTTCAAGAAACTTTCTTCTCGACCACTGGACCTTTCTTGAAGCAAGACTTTGCGAGAGTGGCAAGACTCTCATCCATTCGAAAGGATTTTGAGAAGCAGGAGGTAGATTGGGAAGGTACTTTTGCTAGATGTGCTGAGAAGTTGGACGGACTCGAATTCTGGATCAGCATGCTGCCGCCTGTCACGATGGACGAGGTCATTGCCGTAGTTTCCAGATTCACCAAGCACAATGCTACTTAGATGGATAAGGACGCCTCTCCTAGATTATAGCTGGAACTGCCACTTTTCTGATAGTTTTCTGATGATTAACTCTTGTTATTTTGGGAAACCCTAATTAGGGTTTGGTTGTAATAATCTCGGCCGTTGATCTTGTTTTAATCTCGGCCCTTCATTTCATTTTTGAGGCTCTATATAAACTAGTGCTCTCTCATTTTCATTGTGTGGAGACAGATTATGTATATTGTCGCATGGAGACTATTTTGAATGATAAAAACTCTTGAGCATGATTTGCCTTGAATCACTTCTTATTGTTGAATAGTAAGCGAGGTTACATATTGCCTTCCGCCATAGATTAGAGTTAAAGTTAGATTAGGTAGAATTTGCTTTGAAAAGTTGTTAATTGAATGAGAGATTGATCGTATTGATTCAACGGTGAAGTGTAGCTCATACTTTTTTCGAATGGATGATTTGCATTCGATTTGTAAAGTTAGCCTGAGCTCTTAAACGTGGAAGCTTAACTTCAACCTCATTCGAGGTTTGAAAATTATTCTCACAAACCCCTTGAAGATTGCACCCACTTTGCGTATGTTGTCCTGCAGGAGTCGAAACAAAGTGTGGTTTATTTCTCTTCACCGAGTCCTTACTTTCTCTTGAGTTCTTAGGCTTAGCCTAGATTCTCTGAACCCTATTCTTTTGGCCATTTTTTTGAGATCCACAATTGAAAGTCCTAATTGAGAACTTTAAAATTAAATTTCCTAAGTCCCGAACTTGTGCAGATTTTCTACGTAAGTCCCCTTGTTTATTACCAGCATTATCACAACGACCATTGAGCTTATCCACACGTCGAGACCTGACAAAAGAAACCTTGGAATCGCCATATGATCTTCTCGCAATCTTAGCATACGCGGTGGTTTTTCAAGAGAGGATAGAGTGTCTTTGGACATTTTATTCTGTGTGTTCGGTGGATGATAAAACACTCACCAACACATGGTCATGTTCAAGATTTTCTTGGTGCAAGAAATATGGAATCCATCAGCAACCATGACCTTGAAACCTTCAAACTCGTCAGTTTGCAGCCCCTTCTTTGCTACCACAACTTCATCAATGAAGTTATGTGTTGCTCCAGTGTCGATCAAGGCAACGATTCGCTGGCCTTTGATCATCCCTCGAACCTTGAATGATTCGTTTGTTTGGAAGCTCGAAAGCTGAGCCAAGACTCCTCCACTTTCCTTCTCATCTCTGGACTCTTCTGGAGCTCTTTCTGCCTCACTTTCTTCAAAATCAGATTGCTGGTCGGAAAAATCAGAACTACTTTCACCAGCAGAATAGTACTCAATCTGATTAAATTTAACCCCTTTAGGGCAAACATGATCTTGAGACCATTTTTCCCTACATCGGATACACAACCCCTTTCTCCTGAGTTCGTTCAGGGTCTCCGGATCCAACCTTGTGACATGGGAATTATGTTGTTTGAACTCCTTATGCTGAGGTCTCAAAGGAGGTCTATGCTGAGGTCTTTTCGCTTTATCCTTTTTCTGAAAGGGGGAATTAGATTGAAACTTCGCCTTAGGAGCAGCCCACTCCATGTTTCTTGCCTTCTTCATGGCCTCCTGTAGGGTTGGTGGATCAAAGGCTTTAATCCAATCTTTGAGTGGTTCTGTCAAACCTTCACTGAAAAGGATCACCAACCTCCTCTCTGTGATCCCAGTAACCATGACTGAGAGTCTCTGAAACTCAGCAATGTAGGCATCAACTGTGCCATACTGTCTCAATTGTGCAAGTTCTTTGAAATGAATTTCAGGATCCTTTTTCTCAAACCTCTCAATGAGCCTAGTGGTGAACTCATCATAAGTTGTGATAGACCAATGACCCAGCATAACTAGGCCATGGTACCACCACTCGTGTGCCACCCCATCAAGGTGTAGCGTAGCGAACTTGATCGCCTCTTCTTCTGCCATGGGTCTGAGAGCTAGATAGTTATCCAGCTTCTGTATCCAAGCTCGGGCTGAACTGGTATCACTCCCGTCAAAGTGTGGAAGTGTAACCTTGTTGACAGCTTGATACAAATCTCCTTGAGTTGATGGTCTGCTTTGATCATAGTGTCTCCCTTGTCCTTTGTTTTTCCTTTTATGATCCATAAAGTCATTGTAGGACATATCCATCTTGATGTCGCTAGGGAGAGAATCATACTCTGCACGGCCAAGTCTCAACTGCTCCATGAATGCATCATTCTCTTCAGGATATGGCTGAGTGTTAACAGGTGCCAGAAAGGTGGGTTTGAATGGCTTGGCTGAGACATAAGTGTTGTTTGAAGTATGATGAGCAGCATGTCCATCATGCTGGTTGGAAGCACTGTGCTCTCCTCTATGCCCAGTGTTGTTCTGTGGGATGGTGTTCTGGGCCACTTTCCCCATCATGAGCGAAACCATATCCATTAAGGCATCCATCTTCCTCTCAAATCTTTGTCCCGGACTGATGGATCTCTCTCTACCCTTTCCACTATCATCTCTGCTGTTGGTAACCCTCTCGTTATCCCCAGCTGACCTTTCACCTTCTACCATGTCTGTTTCTTGAGAAGACTCCCAATGAGCCCTCAAGACTTCTGAAGCTGTCTGACCTTCTGGAGCCTGATAGGGCTGGAACTGTTTTCCAACCTTTTTGTCTTCCCTTGCAATGTACCTCTTTTCTCTGTCACTCATAGATAGATTGATCACAGGATGGCAAGATCTTGGCTCTGATACCACTGAAATATTCCAAGCCAATTTTTTTCGATTTTCTCAAATTACAAAATTACAATCAATGCACCCATTAAGGTTAGAAGATAAACCAAAACGTGTTGAAGCAACTCTAACCAGAATGTACACCAGGATCCCGATGTGGGCAAGGTGTGAGCATTGGTCAGAGGATCTAAAACAAATCGCTTATGCAGGAACTCTAACCAAGAATGGCGCCGATGATGGCGAGCATATGGTCAGAGGATCTTCTACTCTAATTGCTGAAAGGGAACTCAACACCAAGTATGTGCTACCCAATCTAGCATGGAGTGAGGGGCGACCATATGGCGGAGTGTTACAAAGTACAATGCTTGAAAAGAAATGCTGAAAGCTGAAAATACTCAACACCCAGAATGTGCTTGCTAACCCAGAGTGGGAAAGTAGCTACCATAGGGCGGAGATGTAACTATTACAAATAACTTCAAATGAAAGTGAGTATTACAGACATAATTGAACAAGCTTGATAATTACTGCCAGTTTACAAAATGAAAATCATTCGCCTGTCAAGAGCATAGAAACTGGAAAGATTAGCATTACAACATATTAAGGATTCCCCTTGGCTTGATTCAAGTGCCGACTCAATAACTCTAACAATGACTGGAATAATACTTCTGATTTTCTCAAATCTGCATTTTGCCTTTTAAACCAGCAGCCTATGAAATTACTCAAATGCTCATATCTCACTAGTAACTCACTCGAAAGGTATGAACTCTGATGTACAATATTCCTAGTATGATGGCGCTCAAGCTAGCAACCACAAAAGACTTAAAATGCAACTAACACCCAATGCACAATTCCCAAGACAACTGAAAAGTACGGCCCAGCTGAAAGGGGCAATTTTGCTTTAAAAATTAAATGCTGATCTAAAAATTCTGAAACTTGAGACAATGATTCGCCCTACCCAGACAGAGGGATATGAACATTACCCAGAATAATATGTTTTGTATTTTTTGACATATGAGTGAAAAAGACAATCTGCTGTATTAAATAATGCAATTCTAGAAATGCTCTAATATGCAAAATCAGAACTAGTTAGCCACAAGCTGAATTAAAATGCACCAAGTAAATGCAAACTCACAAATGAGACTATTTCACCACTAGTTGTTGTGTTGCAAACAAGAAGCGATGCCTGAGCTAGGAGGCCTTCATTCCCCGAAGCAATTCCAGAGCCAAACTGGCAGCATAACAATACTGTAGACGAAAGATGTGAAATGAGGCTCAAGATCTTCCTTTTATAATTTCCTGTTGACTTCTCGAAACCCTAAAATCCACTTCAAGGTCAAAACCCTAATCCTTTCTCAAAGATGGCATCCTTTTCCTTCAAAGCTCAATATTGACATTTTAAATAAATTCCATACTTTGATAAATGCGCCCACTTTAAGCTTGCTTTGACTTTGGTAAATAATAAAATAATCTTTAATGAAGGCGCCACCCTCAAAAGACCACTTTTCAAAACAACATGAAGTCAATAGACTAGGCCAAGGGGTCAACGTTAAAATATAATATTAAAATGTGACTTTTTAATTAAATGACTCAACTTATCTCTCCAAATGTGCCCTGAAGCCGTTAATGAGCAAGTCAACTGACCAAACTTAAGTAGGAAGTCAACCATGCTGAACCCAACTGAAAAACTGCCAAAAATAGAATTTACTAAAAATAGTAAATTCCAAAAAATGCTCAGAATGCCGAAATGAACATACCACTGCGAAGCTCTCTGAAAACCCAAAAAGAATCTGCCATTGAATCCACCAGCTCCAAGCAAAGACATCCTTAAAATTAGGAAACCCTAATTTTACCTTCCAACTAGCCTTCGGGTTTCCAGAAAAAGGCCAACTGTCACTGGAAAGATCAAGTTTGAGAAGGGGACATTACACCATTGATTTGCTGCTTCTTGATCCATAATGTATTTTGCAACTGTCTCAAGCGCAATAGGGGCATCTTTTTTTCCAGTGCAAGGCAAGATGCCTTTTCCACTTATGCCACACAAATGTGCTTTCACCCTATGGTATGAACTAGAATATGTAACTTCACACCCATTGCATTTCCAAACATAACCACCCCCACCTGGAATTTGTCTTATTATTTCAACATACTTCCATAGAGGAGAATTTGCATTTGTTTTGAACTTTGGGTTTGGTTTAGCTATGGAGCCGTAGGTAGAACCTATTGAGATTGTGATTCCTATGCCAATTTGTTTTGCAAACAACACATTCAAAATTTGAATGAAAAGAAAATATAACAATTTTTTAAAACCTAGCTCTTTTGAATCTTGCACAATATATACATTCATAGAAGAACAGAAAAAAAAAGAAGAAAAACAAAGTTTATGTTTGTAAAACAAAAGAAGAATGAAAAAATGAGAAAAAAATGAGAAAAACTTACCTCTTTGCAAAATTATTCTTCAACAATCTTTGTGGCAGCCAATGAACACTTGCAAATCTATAGGAATGGCAATGCAATCGTTTGTAGAAGCTTCAACTATCAATATTCAACTCCTTTTGTCAATCCAATAAGTTAAAATAAGAACTTAGCCTCTTGGAATGAAAATGCTTGTTTGCAAATCAAATGAATAAAAATGAGGTAGTTTAGGTGTTTAAAGTGTTTTAGAGGTCACTTTTAGGGTTCTCTTGGGCGTGGGTCAAAGTCAAACTGAAGAAAATATTAAAAAAATGCAAAAAGAAATGCTTTTTGGGCGCCCAGCTCCGTCTGTTCTCCTTGGGTTCGCGCGGGTTTGACCTGGGTTCTGCTTGGGTTTTCCCGGGTTGTTAACCGACAAACCAGGCCTGCAAAGCACGGACCCTAGTCGAACCCACAAAGGTACCGGACTTGGACCCGAACCCGCTGCAGACCCGGACCAGGACCTAGCCCAGAACCAGGCGAACCGGCTACTTAGATTATCTCCAATCAAAGATATCTAATGATGTGTCATGACATGCTTCATAAGTTGGTGAAAGAGTGTAATTCCCTCCTATAATTCTCGTGTGTTAGGGATTCTCTTAAATTTTTGATGTGGGGAGCCTAACTTTTAATTTGAGAACCCAATTGAGCTCTTCTAGTAAAATTGAAACCCTTTAAGGGGTTGTGTCATTGTAACCATATTGTTTTAATTATTACTAGTTACATAAGAGTTTGGGCTAAAATAAACTTGTAGGTTTGAGACACCATTGCTTATAGAATGGTAAACACAATTGGTCTAGTAATTGATATAAAAAACTAAGATATATCCATAGGTTTCTTGTTGCATCTATGTAACTAATCTGAGTAAATAGTCCATTATTTTGACAAATATTATAGAAGCGATAGTAAATGGAATAGTGCGCATGTTAGAACTATTCTTGAAATTATAAGGTGAAGCTCCTTGAGACTTAACTAATCCTAAAATCAACATAATTTACAAGCTTTTATTGAGGGTTTTACATTTAAAAGTGCATATTTGACTATGTTTTTATCATAGATACAACACTATATTTTCAGTCATCTAGGCTTGTAGGGGTATTTTCATATTAATGAGGATAAACACATAAAGTGCAAACAAACACGACTTCTAAATATTTAAAGAGGAGAGTAATATTTGGATGTAAATAAATGCTCATGTTGATAACGCTAACAAATATTGACTATAGGTTAAATTTGAGACGAACATTTTATATCAATAGGTTATAAGTAAATTTATGAGTATCACATGGTTTTATAAGATAACTGGTAAATTAATTTGAAAATTTGTTACTTAAAAAACTTTCATTTTAATGAAAATTTTAAAATCCCCTTATATGATGAAGGAAAAATAGTAATATTTATAAAAAAATGTTATAGAAAAAGTAGGTCTATTTAGTTTGAAAGAGAAGAAATTTTTGTTCACAGTCATCTCTTAATGAATTTATCAATCCATTAAATGATTCTTTCCAAGTCCCCTTTTCGTAAAATACTTCGTATGAGTTTGGTTGATGAATAAATTGAAATTTTAACCTATTGTCATTAGAGCTTATGTTCATAGGCTTTATGAAGAATTTTGGGTAAAAATAACAATTTAGGCAGGTACTTCGGAAAGCTTTAGGAGTCACATTGGGGTTAAACAAGGCTGCCCTCTTTCTCCTACTCTCTTTTGCCTATATATTGATAAGCTTGAGGACTGGTTGAATTTGAAGGGTGGAGAAGGGGTCCCTTTAGGAGTGTATGTTGTAAAACTTCCATTATACGCAGATGATCTTATTTTGATTGCTAGATTTGTTCAAGGGTTGCAAGTGCATTTGGCTGCACTTGAGCATTTCTGCAAGGATGTTGGTATGCAAGTTAACATTAGTAAGGCCAAGATCATGGTATTCTCTAAGAAGAAGAAAAAAAATCAGTTTGACTTTTATTTCCAAGGGAGCTATGTTGGGAAACTTGCAGTAGGAAAAGAACTTTGGGAGGTTGCAGAGCACTTTTTTCTTTTCAAAACAGATGCAGAGAGGTAGAGGTAGAGTTATGGGATTGGAAAACTATTCAAATATTGTTTGGTTTGTTAGTTATACTGGTGGTCTTTTATGGGTGTGAAATTTGGGCTAGCAGTACTCTGATATCAAGTGGGTACAAATGGAGAGAATTGAAAAGTGTTTGATCACAAGCAAATTCAAACTAAAAGCTTCGGTTCCCTATGAAATACTTCTTGCTCAAATAGGGGGCAATTCCTATTGAGGCCATTGCTATGGTGAGTCTTTTGAGATATTTGAAAAAGGTTGAGCAGATGGAAGCTCATCGATGGCCAAATGTTGTTTTTAGAGGTGTATTAGGTGAAAGAAAGATGGCATGGACGAAACAAAATTGTAAGTGGATGAACAAGTGGAACATTCACTTATGTGGACAAGAGTGGTTGGGAGAAAGGAAAAGTATTATGTAGAAGAATTTAATCCCAACTTGGACCATCAACAAAAGGCATATATAGAAGCAAATATTCCGTGGAGGTCAAAGATTCTCATAGCAGAATTAAGGACTAACTCACATCGTCTTTGATGTGAAACGAGGAGATGGAAAAGGCCAAAAGAATTTTGGGAAGAGAGGGTTTGTATCTTTTGTGCGGCAGGGCAGGTGGAAACAAAAATGTATTTTATCCTAGATTGTAAAGCTTATAGTGACATCAGAGGAAGCTACATAAGTGGGCTAACAGCTGCAAATTTTCAAGATTTATTCAGGATGAAATGGGTGGGCAGAATGGGAGAGCTCATTATCAAGCTAAATGGTAGGAGAACAACACTTCACATTGCCAAAATAGCAGGGGTCACTATCACATAGGCCTTCTTTTGGTCTCGTGGACGTTAAAAGTCTTCTATTCTATTCTATTAGGTCTATTTGTCATCTTTTGATATCAAAGGCGTAAACTCTATTATGCATGGATTATGTCTCATGAAAAAACCCCATTGAAATTCATAAAAAAATGATGAATTCAAGAGAAAAAAAATTTCGCTCTAAATAAATTATTGAAATCATATTTAATCACCAAAAAATTGGGTTGAAATCAGTCAAAATTGCTAGTTAATGATTTATTTAAAATCGTGATTTTAATAGAGTAAAAATTACCAAATATACTATTCCTTAATTAATCACATATAATCATGATTTTTTCACAATTTTTGCTTCTATGTCAAAAATAACTAAATGCTTTATGCAACAAGAGCTTTACATTCACCATCTTTCGCTACACACAAACACAATAACTTAACTACAACCCTCAAATGACAATCTCTACAACATAAGTTTAGCATCAACTACCCCATTATACAATGTGTTTAAGACTCATTAATAGTCCCTTTAGAATAGATTTGAAGGAAAATTAATAATAAAATAATATTCTATTAGTTACTTTAAATTAACCCTAATCCCTTTTTTGTCTACTGGTACATTACTTTTATTTTCTATGTTAGGTAAGTCAAATACTCAAAATATGCTCCTTGATGCTTTTAAGCCTACTTTATTCTTTATATATGCTTCTTGTAGCAAGGGAAAAGGTGTGATTCACTACTATTCATTTTCTAATGATGCAACTAGATTCCTAAATATTTAAATTACTAGTTATGGCAAGAAGGGAAAAATTTCCTAGTGGCAAGAGTAGCCCAAAATCATGAAAAGGCTTTAAAACTTAAAGTTGGTGCTAGTTTTGTGTGGTTGTGTTTACATAGAATCATGATTTGATAATGTGAAGAAACAAAATTGATGAAAATACAACTTTCTTATAGTTCCTTATTCATTTTTTATTTGGGGTGACTTTGTAACCCATTCACTAGGGCTTAGGTTGTAGTTTTATGGCAATGAAGGCAAGCAAAAAGTATGTTTTATAGTTTTTTACTTTAATTGTTTGTCATAGTTTTGCTAAGATGTTACATTTCTCTAATAGGGATACCTTGCAGATTTCATAAGTTAAACTCATCCATTTTCATCTAAATTATGGGACGAGTTTATAATATTTTTGCCAACCTTCTTGTGACTTTTAACTAGAGCCATTCAAAATGTGCAACATCTACTTGTTCCATTTCACCTAAATGTTAGTCACAATTTTATAACTTTTTCCATTTTTGTGAAAACTTTCTCCTTGTTGAGGGATTGGGAAAGAGCAATATTTTTCATTATGTGTGTTTATTTCTTGCTTAGCATATTTTACTAAGTTCATTTCACACTGTGTTTTATTTCAGACTAGTTATGCCACTTGAGATTCACACTATTTATCTTTGTATGCCCCTTGTTGAGGAGTGGATTGCACTAAGGTTGTTGTCCATTTTGGTAGAATTCTTATGTAGCTAGGCAAAAAATGTGTGCAACACAACTTGACTATTCACTTCTTGATTAAATTTTCTTTCTTTTATAAGTCAACTCTTCTTGTATGTTGAATATTGATTACTTCACCTTTCTTCTACTCCAATTTTCTTATCATTTGACTTATTTTAATATATCATTTAAATGAAATTTCCTTATTCATCTTGGTAGTCATGTATCAGGTTCCAAGACTTCAGAATTCTTTTCTTTCTTTTGAATACTAGAGCAATCATCATTTAAGAAACCTCTTGGCCTACCTTATATACTTAATTTTCTAATATGGAAGGGCTTATTCATCTTCTACTGGGCTCAATGCAACCTCAAATAATTTGCAAGAAGAAAATAGAATGATACAAATATATCTTGCACTCGATAAGGGATAAAATTTAATTTACATGAAAATGACAATGATACTAATTTCAATCTTGTTATAAAAAAATCATAGTGTTATTGATTTCGGTACTTAAGGTGGCTATTTTCAAGATGGCTATGGGAAAAAGTTGACCAATGTCTTATATATGGGTGTAGAGTCAAGCTTATTCTAATACCTAATATAAAATAATACAATAAGTAAATATATTATATGAAGGGAAAAAACATTACAACATCATTATTATAGGAATAGATAACTACCTGGCTATCTATGGATTGAAATGGGAGACACTAACTAGACAAACCCATTAAAATTTGTGACATAGGAAAATGGGATCTTTATATGAAGGGGAAAAACATTACAAGATCATGATTATAGGAATAGATAACTGCCTGGCTATCTATGGATTGAAATGAGAGATACTAACTAGACAAACCCATTAAAAGTTGTGACATAGGAAAATGGGATCTGTTGGAAAGAGACACTGCAAACGTTTTCTAGTGTTGTCATTGATGGCAACTCTAGTCAGTGATTGGATCCGCACGTCATCATTTGCTCCTACCGGCAAATAGATTGAGGACAGTTAGGAAGAACAGTGCATCCGACAATTTTGTGTTCTTCAATTCTCGTGCAGATTTTCTGCTGTTATTTTGAGTTGTGAATCTTATGGGAGGTTAATCAATGTATGTCTTGTGTTGTCCGAAAATCTCAATGCCTTGTATTAATTTGTATGCAAGTTTGGAGTTCCGGTTGGATATATTTTTGTTCATCAGTGTTTTGTGGCCGACCCGGATGATTTTAAGTTTCGCGGATATTCGAGGAATGTTTATTTGAATGTTTTTGTGTTTGAGCATTTTGGTTTGCATCTGAACTAAGTTGTGACCGACCATTGTGGGTGCACATTGAATATTATTCATGATTTGAGCTGACAGTTGTAAATATTCTTAAGTTTTATTGAAGCCGACTTGTTGAGATTAAATTCTTAAGTCGCGGATATATATAAATGATCAATTATATCATTTTGTGTATGAAGAAGGTGTATCGATGAGTGTTGCGAATATGAGAAGGGTGATTGAGCCATTATGAATAGTTCCACTTGTGCATTAAATATTTTGAGAAGCGAGTTAGAGCAGAGCAGAGCAGAAGTGTAGAATTAGTCAGAAGGATAGAAGATCGACTACTGAGCCTAACTGGAACTGTAATCAAGAATTTGTAGATGCTATTCCTTCAGTTCATTCTCTTAAATCTAATCCAAATTTTTGTAAGGCAGTGCACCTTTCTATTCTGAGCAGTGAGCTCTAGACAGTGTGCCTAAATGCGAGTGCATTCCCATTTTGTAATCTTTCTTTTGGGTATACTCAGATCATATTTTGGATTGGCTATCCACCGTGGTTTTTCTCTTTACAGGGTTTCCACGTAAAAATATCTTTTATTGTGTTGTGGTTGTTAGCTTTTTGTTCATGCATATTTCTTTTATGATCGAAATAATAAACTTAATTTTTGCAGAACACTGATTCACCCTCCCCCTCTTAGTGTTGCTTGTTTCCAACAATTGGTATCAGAGCAAGTTCCTCGAAAGAAGTCTAACAGTTTGGGGAGATCTTGGAAAGTGTTTTCAATGGGTACAAGTAGTTTTCAAGAACAACTTTTGGTGGCCCTGGATGATCTTGACCATTCAAAATCTGAAAACGGGGAATTGCAAGAAAATCTTGAGAGTGCAGAGAAATTCATTTAGTCATTGATAGACAAAATCAATGAATCAAGGGAGAAAAGAAAGGAATTGTGTGATCAGCTTAAATAGAAGAATAGAAGCATGGAAGATGAACAACTCAGTCATGCCTTGAAGGAGAAAATAGAAGAATGTGAAAAGTTTTCCAGAGAAAATGCTGCCCTGAAGCGTGAGATGGAATCTATCATGATGAAAATTACCAAGGAAATTTAAGATAGAAAAAAGAATGAATAAAAGCTTGCACAATCCCTGGAAGAAAAATCTGAACAATGCAGCCGATTGGACAATGAACTGGAACAGTCTAAAAACAATGAGGAAGTGCTTTAAAAATAGCTTGATGATCTCAGAAATGAACTTACTGCTGCAAATGAGTACAAGGAGAAATTCAAAGCAAGTTAAACCAAGCTTGATGAATTGATTAAAGGATAGAGGACTAATGATGACAAGCGAGGTCTTGGCCATGAAGAAGGAGAAAATTTTGGACCCGTACAAAGGAATTCTGGACAAGGGAGATTCAGGCAATGAAATCAAATGAATGGAGTCAGAAGGAATCCGATAAGACAACCAAATTCTCAAAGATTCAATGGTTACTACTTTTCTTGTAATAAATTTGGTTGTATGCCTTCTCAGTGTAGAAGCAGGAAGAACACAAGTGGACCATCATTCTCAGGTCAGTTCTTTAATTGTAATAAGTTTGGTCATAAGTCAGGAGAATGCAGAATTGTGATGAACAACTTTCATAGAAATGTCAGATGCTATGCATGCAATAGACTTGGGCATATTGCTAACCAATGCAGATGAAGGAAAAATCAGTGGAACAGTAGGTCTGGATAGAGAAATGTTGTGTGTTACAACTGCAACAAATTTGGCCACACTGCTAGATTCTGTTGGAACAAAAGAAGTCCAGTAAAACAAAACATACAATAGGATGTTAAGGGAAGAGGTAAAGTCACTACAGATGTAATTAGGAGGCAAATGCAGAAGAAATGGGTGAAGAAGAATTCCTCTGTTGAAGGAAATGTGCCTGCACCAAAAACTGCCTCTAGTAATTCCTCTGGGAATTAGTTTTAGGCCTTTGGCCTAGGGGGAGCTGACAAGAAAATTTCTTAACCCCCTGCCGGTAACTGACACTAGAATATGGATAAATGCAGTCAGTGCATAGATGCCTTTCAGATGTTGTTCAACCAATTGGAGATAGCATTTTATAGTATTGGAGATTCGTAGAAGAATTATCTGTCTCAGTGCATGTGAACAGGATGAATTAGGGTAAAAGCATTTATTGCGACAAAAAGGGTTAGTTGAGCGAACGATAAAAAGTCATTTTTATCCTTCATTTGTCACTTTTCATTTTTGGAGGAAAGAAGTTTGGAGAGCCCTGGAGTGAACTTTGCTGAGTTGTGGCAAGATTCAAGTGTGAAGGAAGATTCAGCAATCAAATTCCGATCTGACGAAAAGGTACTTATCGAAAAACTTGCAAATTTGTGAATTTGTAAAGATGGCCACTCCATTGGTAGTTGAAGTCAAAAATAGACCCCATCCAAAGTTCAAGTGGCATCCTTATAAGTCTGTTGAGACTGAGCTCCTAGGCGCGTTTTCATCTGTACTGTACGGAGTCTTGCACATTGAAGATATTAGGGCTTATATACATGCCAATATTAAAGAATTAGGAAGCTCACAAATGATGAATGTGAAATTTCTCATACTTGAGGAAAGCGAATGGGTGCGATATATTTTGAGCAGAGTTCATGCCGAGTTCATGTGGTTGAATATACCTTTCAAGATTACGAAAGAGGCTATAAGCGTAGTCAGAGGTCTAAATTCCTTTGGTGAACTACCAGTCTTGAAATCTGTAAAGAATGAGAAGGTTACTAATGCAACAGGTGCACAATTTGACAGAAGGGCAATGACAATTGAAGACATTGCTGAAGTGGATGTGAAATTTGCATCAATGGTCATTGGCTACAAAATCTACCACTTCAGCCGGGATAATTCAATATCCTGTACGACCATTTATGCTGCCTATCAGATGGTAAAGGAAAATGTAGACTACTTGTGTGAGCTGCTTAGAAGTGAGCTAATGGAGAATCTGGGTAAGATTAAGAAAAACAAAAAGAACTCCTTTAAATATGGTAATTTTTTGCTGTGGTTGTTCTTTTATTTCATGGGTGAGGTTTTGGGTGTTGGAAAAGTTCATTGGCAAGGTAATCAACCTATAGCTATGCAAATAAGAGATATATTGTTTAGAAGTGGTGATCGTCAGACCCGAAATACTATCCTTTGGGGGTAGTTCAAAAATTTTCAGAATATGATGCATGCAAGAGAAAGAATTCCTACCTCAATTGTAGAAAAGTACAAAGATACAATCTGTTTCATGGTAGATATTGATCAATGCCATATGGAAGTTGTTGATCCCAGAACGATATGGATTATGCCTATGGGATATGAAGTCGAGGAGAACATCTTGAAGACGTATGTAGAACATTTGTTGAGCATGCCTCTGGATCCGGCAGAAGAAAGGTTTGGATCTTATGTAGAAAAGAGCATGCAAGTCCATGATCAATTATAGAAGCCAAAGATAGTTAGAGGAGTAAGGAAAGAAGTGGAAATGTTTGCAGAAAACATGGGCATACTTGTAGAAAAATTGAAAGAAGCCAGAAGAAAGAGAGATGAAGCTGAAGCAGGAAAATAGTCAGCAAGAACCGAATCTGCTAGTCCGGTAGGATCGTCTGCCTGTACTAGATGAACAAGGAGTTCCCCATCCACTCTTGCAACCAAGCTAGTTCCTGTGCAAACCCAAGACAAGGGTTCCAGTAAGAAGAAGAAGAAGAGCTCAAGAACCTATGAAGCCGTCTCAGAAAGTGAGGAGATTGAGTCAAATGAAGGTGTAAAAGAAATAAAGGCTACCGACACTTAGGCTACCTAGGTAAACAAAAGCAAATCTTCTAATGAAGAAGAAAAGGGAAAGAAAAAGGCAAAAATTGGAAAACTAGGTATGACAGTTGAAGAAGTTGAGAATGTTGTTGTCAAGGATGGAAACCTCAAGCCCCTCTACCAATGGTCAAAGAATTCTTGAGGAGGGAACAATAAAACATATGAATATTTTCAATAAAGCTCTTATTGAAATTGTATCTGGTTTACCGAAGAGTCTGTATGAGATTTTGGAGCCGAGAAGATTAAGTGCTGGACAAAAGAAGAGAATTTGAGAAAGAGAATACTTGCAGACTTATGTTCGGAAATGTCTATTGAGGAGATGAATTCACTCCTGGAAAATGCCAAAAAGGAATTTAAAAGAAAAAAAAGGGTGAACAAACTTATGATCGGTGAAACTGATGCTATGGCTAGTGAAACCAAGAAAATCCTAGAAGTATTTTTGTCAAAGAATAAGATTAATGTTGAAGAAGTGAATACTGAAGATGTTGCATCTGATCCGGTAAATGAAGAGGTAAATGTAGACACTAAGGATAATTAGATTCCTCTTGATGTGCATAACATAGAAGCACCTATGGAAACTGAAGTTCCTAAGGTTGTATTAGCTGAAGGAAAGGAGATGCAAAATGGAGAAGTTGAAGCTCCTAAAGGAAATCTAGAAACAGTTACTGAAGAACCCAAAGTTGAAGAAGAAAAGGTTCAAGTTAAGGAAATTCAAGTGGAGGCAAGAGACACTGCCCAGGTAGTGAAGGAATCTCTGGTGGATGAACATGAAGAATTTGATCCTGAATTGGTTGAAGGCCCAATCAATCTATCCACCTTTTCCCCAATTTAGATAATGAAGGTTGCATCAATTGCACAAGCTAAGGCTAGTGAGAAGATTTTGAAGTCCCACATAGAGGATAGTGAATTATTAAGTCTTGCATCTGGAGTTCTCAAGAAAATATTGCCTACCCATGTTAAGGATCCGTCTGGTTCCTCTTTTGGTGAACTGGAGAAGCTCATAAATTCTGTAAGTACTCATTTTGAGTCTTTTGAAAAATTAGCCATGATTAAACTGCAGGACGAGTTTAATGGAAAAAGATTTGGTGGATTGAAGGAACTGATTGCAAAAGATAAAACTCTGTTAGCCACCTGTATGAGGAATATTCAAGATGCTCTATCTGTAGGTGGAAAGGTGTATAATTCATGTTTAGTTTTGTCCAAATTTACTGAAGACAATGAGAAGAAGGTGAAGGATATTGAAAAACAATTGGCTACCATTTTTGATGCTTTTGATCCGTTAGATGGTAATGTTTGTGAGCAAGAAAGTCAAGTAATATCTTTGCTTGACAAAATAAGGAGCTTGAAGCATGAAAATGAGAAGATTGTAGGAAGAGCATGCGAACTCAGAGGACTAATTGGTCTGACGATTGAAATAATGATGAGTGCATTAAAGGAAGCTAAAGATGCTATGGCAACTCGTGACCCAATAAATCTTGAAACTGCAGAAACATTATCTTATTTAATTTGTGGTCACATAATAATTTTGGAGAGTCTCGAAAAGGTTTGGGAGACAAATTTAAGTGTGTTGAAGAATGATTTTGCAGATGTTTTCAAATTTGTGTAAATCACAAGGTCATGTTTGTACAGTTTTGAAATTTTATTTTCCAGTTTCTCCAATTTTGCTATTGATGTCAAAGGGGGAGATTTGTACTGTGAAAAATGTGTATTCATCCTAGGGGGAGTTGCATTTCTAAGCTGAGATTGTAGATCCTTTTTGAAGTTTTGAAGTGACAGTGTAATCCATGTTGGTACTGATCCAACACTTAGTCATTTTTCACTAAGTTTTGCCATCAATGTCAAAGGGGGAGATTGTTGGCAAGAGACACTGCAAACATTTTTTGGTGTTGTCATTGATGGCAACCCTAGTCAGTGATTGGATCCACACATCATCATTTGCTCCTACCAGCAGACAGATTGAGGACAGTCAGGAAGAATAGTGCATCCGACAGTTTTTTGTTCTTCAATTCTCATGCAGATTTTTTGCTATTATTTTGAGTTGTGGATCTTATGGGAGGTTAATCAATGTATGTCTTGTGTTGTCCAAAAATCTCAGTGCCTCGTATTAAGTTGTACACAAGTTTGGAAATCCAGTTGGATATCTTTTTGTTCATCAGTGTTTTGTGGCCGACTTGGATGATTTTAAGTGTCACGGATATTCGAGGAATGTTTATTCAAATGTTTTTGTGTTCGAGCATTTTGGTTTGGGTTTGAAATAAGTTGTGACTGACTGTTGTGGGTGTGCATTGAATATTATTCATGATTTGTGCTGATAGTTGTAAATATTCTTAAGTTTTATTGAAGCCGACTTGTTGAGATTAAATTATTAAGTCGCGGATATATATAAATGATCAATTATATCATTGTGTATGAAGAAGGTGTATCGATGTGTGTTGTGAATATCAGAAGGGTGATTGAGTGATTAAGCACAGTTCCACTTGTGCATTAAAGATTTTGAGAAGTGAGTTAGAGCAGAGCAGAGCATAAGTGTAGAATTAGTTAGCAGGACAGAAGATCGACTACTGAGCCTAACCAGAATGCAGTGCACCTTTCTATTCTGAGCAGTGAGCTCTAGGCAGTGTGCCTGAATGCAAGTGCATTCCCATTTTGTAATCTTTCTTTTGGGTATACTCAGATCATATTGTGGATTGGCCATCCACTGTGGTTTTTCCCTTAATAGGTTTTCCGCGTAAAAATCCTTGTGTTATGGTGTTGTGGTTGTTAGCTTTCTGTTCATGCATATTTATTTTGGTTGAATTTTTTAAGTGGGTTAAAGATCAAAATAATAAATTTAATTTTTGCAGAACATTGATTCACCCCCCCCATCCTCAGTGTTGCTTGTTTCCAACAGGATCTAGTGTCGAAATCACACCGTCTCCTACATCACAGTAGAAAGAACCAAAAATGATCAATGAAACCCACTTGGCTACTAACCTCAATGAAAGAGCCAAAATGGTGGATTAGGGTTTTGGTTCTTTCGTTTGGTCATTGATTTGATATTTGATTAATTGATTGTTTATTTGAACTTAATTTGATAATATAAATATGTACCTAAGTCAACTATGAAAATACAATAAACTATTATGATTTAAAGAAAACATAGAACAAAAAACTAAAAACAAAGTATAGAGTAGAAGAGTGTAGACATAAAGGAACTTGGCATATAAATTTGGGTTTGATTTGGCTGGATAGGGGCATTGGAACCCTAGAACTTAGAATGTAGACCTTTAGTAACATAATTTAGATGTTAGTTGGTCCCTATTTGTATGCTCCTCTTTTCTTTTCGTTATCCTATTTTTGTTTCAAATTATTTGTGTTGAAAAGATTTGCAGATAATTTGTAAAGAAAAATAGAAAATTAAATCAGAATTGTAAAACCAAACACAAACAAAGAAACACCAAGATTTATAGTGGTTCGTCTTAAAAGATTACATCCACTTTCAACAAGGGAATCTTTTTATTAATTCTCAATTACAATACATAATATTCAAGCAGCAACAATTTTTATAATTTACTCTCATCTTCAAAATGGAAAAATCCACCAAAACGGTGAACTTCTAAATTTGCGAATACATGAAAAAAGACATCTGTTTCGAGTGTGAGATAAACTATTATCTCTTATAATTAAAATATTTGGGCTTCGCCGAACCCAACAATCTCCCACTTGAAGACCAAATATTGCTTGAGATAGCTGCTCAGAGATATTCCCCACTACAGACATTTACATCAACCCCAACAAAGATTTTAGCTTTGCGAAATTTTGTTCAAGAACGCTTTTGACGAGTGTCCGCCAAAGAAAATCGGATTTAATAACCTCCATGGATTTTAAGCTTTCCATTTCCTCCCCCACAGCCAGAATCAAATCTGGACCTCAACCATGGCCCCAAACCAAAAGCTTTTCTATACACCACCAATATTGTACAAAATGATTCACGATTATGTTATCAAAATCCTGTAGCTTGTAATCAGTAGGCCTTACATCAACAGATCTTTGACCCCTTTCAGGTGAAATCCTGTCATTCTTCATATTTCTTTGTTTCTCCAAAAACCTTTCAGCATCCTCCTGTATAAATTTTTCACCAGTTGCGTTTGTGCTATTGGCTTGGAATTTCTCCTCCTCCACATCAATAGACTCCATGTCCACAGTTCCACCATTCTGGGTAGTATTAGCAACCTCCTTGGCTACCTCTATACCATCTGCTTGGGACTCAAATAATGGATTATCATAAACCATTTCTGCCTTGGGCTTGAATAATGGATTATCATAAACCATTTTTGCCTCTTGATTCTCGGCCTCTTCCTCAGGTTCATCTTCACTCACCTAGTTCCAGACTACATCCTCCTCTCCTTCAGCCGAATCCTTCTTATTTTTCCAGCCATTTGAGCAATGAACACGACACCTTGTTTGAGGTTGCACTTGCACATTACTTTCTACCGAATCTAAACTGCCAAGAAATTCTTCAATGACAGAATCAGATTCATCATTTAATTCATCCAAAAACATGTAATGAATAGCCCCCATTTCATCATGACTCTCTTCATGGCCATGGCACATAGACATGAGAGCTTGAACCCAATCATCGCAGTTGGGACTCTCTTCCATATTTGTTTCGTCCATAGCTCTGAAATCAAACACCCAATCATTTTCCATCTGCTCAATACTTCTCCATGGCTCTAATACCAATTGTTGAAAATATTTGCAGACAATTTGAAAAGAATAATAGAAAATTAAATCAGAATTGTAAAACCAAACAAAAACAGAGAAACACCAAGATTTATAGTGGCTCGTCTTAAAAGACTACATCCCCTTTCAACAGGGGAATTTTTTTATTAATTCTCAATTACAATACATAATATTCAAGCAGCAGCAGCTTTTATAATTCAGTCTCATCTTCAAAATAGAAAAATCCACCAAAATGGTCAACTTCTAAATTTGTGAATACATGCAAAAAGATATCTGTTTCGAGTGTGAGAGAAAGTGCCGTCATAATTAGAATATTTAGGCTTCACCGAACCCAACAATTTGCACTACTTTTATTACACAAACTTATCAGGCTATTTTGTTCCATACAGGTAGGAAGATAATCTTACAGTTCATTAAAAAAAAATGGGCACTTGATTTTCACCTGTCCCAATAACATGTATGAGAGAACAGGTGTAGGGTTAACCTGATTTCTGCAGTATACTGAAAATTCAATTTTCTTCTGCTGAAGCTCCAATAGTTTTACTACTTAAAATAAGGACAAATAAGGAAGTAAAACCAAAGTATCTGTATTACATTCAAATGCCAAATTGTTGTTTCAATTTGATTGAAGTGATAGGGTTAAAGTAGTATATTCTAAGGTCGGATCATTTTCAGAGTTTCTTTTTGTCTTTTTCAGCCTCTTACAATAACTAAATTTGAAACTGCAAGCGGTGAGGAATATAGGAAGGGGACATGTCAGTGGGAGCTATTCCAGATGATTTTAGTCCAGAAAAACCTGAAGGACGATACAGGCCTTTGCAAAGAAAAAGAAGTCATTGGAACTTTTTTATTTTGTCAATACAATTCTGATTGAGGTAAGTCAGTTCTGATAAAACATTGGTCAATGTCAATTCATTGCATTGGAAGCTAAGTGCTAAATTCATCTGTTGATTTCATGGAATCTACTCTGGTTATCTTCAATGTGTATAATAAAATTTCAAATAGGTTTCACGACCATTTCCTTCTGGATCTCAGCGAATCCTTAATTTGCAGGCGCCGCTGGTACTACAAGCAAATTTGGGTGTCCAATCTCCTATGTTACTTGAAAGTAGCCTGGGGTAGTTTTTACCTTTTAAGATACGAATTGATGACGAAAGTTCAACTTTCATAAAAACTATAAAGAAAATATATTAAAATTCATCATTCAGTTATTGTGTGGTTAAGGTATGCATTAGATCTTAAAATAGAAATTGGGATTAAGGTATGCATTATAGCTTACAGTATTTAAGTATTAAGTAATGAGTGTAATATAATCTGAATCTAAAAATATAGATATGATGTTAGATCGCCTCTATACATAGAACAGCTCTGTGTAGATCACAAAAGTGATAGATGAATTCAAACTTCTGCAGCCTATTTCACTTTAACAATTGGGGAAAATTCATTTAATATGACTCCCTGATGCCTATATGGAAGGTTTATTCTGTCATGAACTATGAGGTTAATGAAGATTCCGAAAGCAGCCCTTGCTCTTTAACCAGCTAATAAAAATAGCAGCAAATTAAACCAGTGATAAATGAAATTACTTACAGCTGTAACCAATACCACTTTGTCAAAAAAAGAAAAGAAAGCTCTTTCATTGAATTCCCACGAAGACCAAAAAAAAGTGTTCTGTATTATTATTGATTGCATAACTGTTACACAGTTTGCAGCATCCAAAAATAAATTGAAAACTTAAAAAAAATCTAAGCATGCATCTAGCATGCATTATTCGGTGAGCTTGATGACTGGAGATTAAACGCTGAAACAAAGTCTATTAACAGTTATTAAAGCTAAAAATAGAAGCAACCTATAAATAAAACTAATTGTCTAAACATGCATGCAAATCTGCGCATGATATTGAAATTTATTAGGTGGTATGCATGAAGGTTAAGGCAAGTTGCATGTGGAGAGATTCACCCATCACTTGTCAACATACTCTCCCTTGATGTTAAGAGGGCTCACAATCTGATCTCTGAGTGTCAAAAATTGAACCTTTGCAACTGTCTTAGTGAAGATATCTACTAACTATTCCTGAGTGCTCGTGTATTTCAATTCTACTTTCTTCTTTTGCAGCAAATCTTGGATAAAATGATACTTTAAATCAAAGTGTTTCGTCCGGGTATGATGGACTGGATTCTTGGATAATTTGATGGCACTTATATTATCACAAAAAAAACAATATAGGTTGAATTTGCTTCTCTCCAATTTCTTCAAAAAAAAATTCTAAGCCATAATGCTTTTGTACCTACTGAGGTGACTACAACATACTCTGCTTTTGTGGAAGAAAGGGCAACTATACTTTGCTTCTTTGAGCTCCAAGTAATCAAACCAGAACCAAAAGAAAAACAACTACCAGATGTAGACTTTGGGTCATCCAAACTACCTCTCCAATCAAAATCACTAAAGCCAACAAGATTGAACCTTTTAGAAGTGTAATAATGAATACCAAAATTTAGAGTGCATTTCACATACCTCAAAGTTCTCCTAGTTGCCTTCATATGTATTTTAGATGGCTCTAGCATGTACCTTGAAACAAGAGAAACTGAATTAGCAATATCAGGTCTTGTGTGAGTTAGAAACATCAAACTTTTAACAATGCTGCTATAAACTGTCTCATCAACTATTTAAGCACCATACTCTCTGCACAAGGCAACTCCATGAGCAACTGGTGTGGGGGCTGGTTTACAAACAATCATATCAAATTTCTTCAACATATCTTTGGCATACTTTATTTGACAAATAAAAATTTCATTCTCACTTTGATAAACCTCCATTCCTAGAATTTTTTTCATGAAGCCTAAATCTTTTATCTCAAATTCATTCACCTTAACAATTTTGAATTCATCCTTCATCTTAGAACTGCTACCCATATACAACAAATAATCAACATACAAACTTACAACAAGAATATCATTACCTTCTTGTTTGTAGTAAAGGGTAGGTTCACTTTTACTTCTTTGAAAGTCATTCTGTAATGTCCCCTTCTTGTACTTGATCAATACGAGCTTTCCATTAGGCTATTCCAGGGTTCCCATAGGCTAAGTGGAGTTGGTTAGGGGACTCAGGGTTTGTGTTGGGTTTTGTGGTGGTTTTCGGATTTTTTTGGCAAGGGTTACTATTTTTAGCAATGACAATTTTTAACACTTACTATTTTTAGTAAGTTTTAGTTTATCTTGATTGTGCCACTTTGGTGTTTGGGTACACTTACTATTTTTAGTAGTTGCTATCTTTAGCAGCTGGTCTTAGCCTTTGTTTCTCCAACAGTATAATATTTCTTGTTATGACATTGGTGAGTTCTAAGGGTGATTAAATTAATATTTATATTTTCATCACTTTAGTTCTATTATAAGGTTACTTTATAACTTAAGTGATGGTGATGTGTTCATAAAAGGACCCCCTTAACTCACACCTAGCAAAAAGGTGACTCAAGTTGTTTTTAAAAAGCTAAATATTTGCCTCCAAAAGTGGGATGTCAAGTTTGGAGTAGACAAATAAAAACTTAAAAATAAATCAAAAGGCCTCATGAGGGGCTCGTAGCATCTTGGAGGGAAAGTGAAATTTAAAAAGTGTTTCCCTAATTTCCCCTCCTCTTCTATGTAATCACCTTTTGGGCTCTCATTTGGTCATCTCTATTTTGGCAACATAATGTGATGCTACCGGATTATCTCCAGGTTTCCATTTCTACTAGTTGAGGATGAAAACCCCCATCTCTAGTTGTTGGTTTCGGTGGTGAGAGACCTACCCTAGCTGGTAGGAGTGATTTCACCTCAGGGATCACCTTTCCATTCACAAAGTTTATGATATTTTTCATTTTGGTGGAGTTAGAATGAATATTTTCTCTGTATTTTGATGTGAAATTGAAGATTTTGGCTTGGTGAATGAATTGCATCTTTTGGTGTGTGTGTTGGAGCTAATTGTTACTTTTTTTAGAGGTCTAATATACTTTTATGAGTTTTGGAAAAGTACATTTTCGCAATGGCTGGAAGAACAAATTTATTTACAACTTTGTTTTGAGCCCAATGAATTCCTCTTTGCTAGGCACCTCATTTTGAGCCCTCACTTGCATTTATTGATGGAGAACTGATTTATTGGACCTGATCGCCCCTCTTAGGGAGCCATACCATTTTGGGGGTTTGCACTTTCAGAGGTCTGAACAACATGTTTATGGTGACATTTCTCAGTTGAAAGTTGACCAATGTGAAGTTGAATGTTGGGGTTTGATAGTTATGGGATTTGGTGTCTTTCGTGAGGAGTTGTATGGATTTGCTGCTCATTGTATGATAGAGGAATGGACTTTGTATGACTGTAACCAGGTCTGATATATATTTCTTTAAGTCTGATTTCAATTATTGTTATATGACAATCTATGATTTGCAATGGTTCAATATGATATGTTGCAAGTTCATGTTCATTTCCTTTGTATGGAATGATTTTCTATGAATTCCACACATGTTGAGTGGAACTTTGAAACAAAACAAATCTGCAATCGACATCATACTCAGTAAACAAACCAAAAAAGTTAGGGGTGGTTGCTACACATTCTTCTAAAAAATCCATCAATCCTAGCATACCATGCTCTTGGTGCTTGCTTGAGGCCATACAAAGACTTCTTTAGCTTGTAGACTTGATGTTGTTTTCTTTGTACTTGAAAACCTTGTGGCTGTTCCACATACACTTCCTCTTCTAGGTTCCCATTCAAGAAGACACTTTTCACATCGATGTGATGAATGCTCTGTTTCTTTTGAGCTACTAGTGAAATCATCATTATAATACTCTCTTATCTCACTACTGGTGCAAATGTCTCTTCATAATCAATCCCATACCTCTATGTGAAGCCTTTAGCAACTAATCTTACCTTGTGTTTTTCAACATTCCCATCACTGTTTTACTTAGTCTTGTAGACTTGGCATTTAGTATCAATCTTTTTCTTGTCATGCGGAAGCTCTATAAGTTGCCAAGTATCATTCTTGTGAATGTAATCTATCATTTCTTGCATTGCTTGCACCTAAACCTCATTAGTACCACCATCTTCAAAATATGATGGTTCAAAATGAGCCTTGGTAAGTAAAGTAAAATTTATTGTTTCACCTCTTGGATTTTCTTCATGTGCTTGATTTGTACTCCTTTGATAAATGTCACTTAATCTTCTTACCTTGTTTGTAGAGCTTGGGCTTGAAGCTAGACTTGCACTTGGAACTAAAATATTAGTGTGCTGCTCATGGTCAATATCATCAATAATACCACCATTCAAAACAAGTTTTGACATCTCAACATGACCTTTTTCATTACAATAAACTCCCCCTTCGCTAAAAATCATGATCTCTTGACACAAGAATACTATTGGTAAGGATTATACAACCTATAAGCCTTACTTTTCTCACTATATCCAATGGGAATGCATGATTGACTTTTTGGATCTAACTTTTGTCTCTTTTGATCAGTTATATGAACATAGGATAAATAACCAAAACCTTTGAAATGCTTATACATTAAGCTTTTTCTCATACTAGGCTTCATAAGGAGTCATCATATGAAGTGCACTAGTGGGACTTCGATTGAGAATTTATACTACTGGAGCAACTGCATCACCCCAAAAAGAATTGCTTAGTCCCTTGCTTTGTAACATACTCCTCGCCATTTCCACCAGTATGCGGTTCTTCCTTTTAGCTACTCCATTTTGTTGAGGTGTGTAAGCACTGGTGAGTTGTCTTTTGATGCCCTGCATATCATAATAATTTTGAAAATATCTTGAACAAAATTCTCCTCCATGATCAATCCTCAAGCATTTGATTTTATACCCTTTTTCATTTTCCACAATGGCTATAAACCTCTTGAATGTTTCAAAGGCTTCATCGTTGATCTTCATAAAATAAACCCAACACTTTTATGAATAACGATCAATAAAAGTAATGAAATATGATGAATTACCCAAAATATTTGTTTGTATACGACAATAAATGTCTAAGTAAACTAACTAAAGTGGATAATGAGCCCTCCATTCATTACCTTTTGAAAATTTCTCTCTTGCATGTTTTCCTTTAGCACATCCTTTAGAAATTTCTTTGTGTTCTTCAACCTTAGGCAGAACAGGCACTAATGGTTTTGATGTCAGAATCTTCAAACTATGAAAATTCAAATGCCCATACCTGAGATGCCACAACCAACTTTTGTCCTTATATGCCATATTAGCAATGTTACCGCTATGTTCTCCAAACTTCAATGGGAACATCCTATTATTTCACATAGGCACAACTATAACCACCCTATTGCCTTGATTCTTATCATAAATTATGTATATCTGACTTTCAAACACCACCTTATAATTTTTCTCACACAATTGTCCAACATTCAATAAATTATGTTTTAGTTGTGAAGTGTACTAAATTTCCTTAACACTTTTCATACCTTCTTTAGTATGGACTTCCATAGCTCCTTTTGTAGCAACCTCCAATGTTTTGTCATCACCAAGTTTGATCTTGGATTTGAAACTTTCATCCATTATAGGAAAAAGCTTCTCATTCCCTGACATGTGGTTAGAACATCCCAAATCTAAATATGAAACATGTTTAGTATCATTTTCAGTTTTGAAATAACTATAAGACAAAAATAAATTATTTGGAGGGATCTCATCACCCTCCTTAGTATAATGAACATTTTTTATCATTATTACCTTCTTTTAATCTATGATCTCTTTCAAAGTGGGCATACCAATTACAATGATAACACTAGATATTTACCTTATCAAATCTGCCTCTACCTCCCTATTGAACCACCTCTTCATCTATTTACTCTTCAATATTTTTTATTTTTTCCTTTACGTTGGCCTTGATTACTTTTATTGGCATCTTCATTATTTGTAATTTGTAGTTTGGAGGAAAAAACTTTGTCATCACCTACTCCAAATGAATCTCTCAATCTTTCTTCATGAGACATTAGAGATCAAACTAGGTGATCAAATCAAAGCGGAAACAAATCCTTGCTTTCCTCAATGATTATAACAACATGGTTCTATCTTGGTGTTAGAGACCTCAAAAAAAAAATTGATTTCAACCTTGTTGTTTACATTTTCTCCAAGAGCGGCCATTTTATTGACCACAACATTTACTCTTACACTATAATCACTTACTTTCTCAGTTTCATGCATCTTCAATTTTTGCAGCTTCAAGACCATGACCTCATCACTACCTTGATAAGGTTTTTGTAGAGTCTTCCAAGCATCTACAGCTGACTTTGCACTTGCAATTCTCAAAAATAAGCTCTTTTCTATAGCTATTCGAATGTGAAATAAGGCTTGAGCATTACTCTTTTTAGCCTCCTTGGTTGTTCTAATCTCCCAACTTCTGTTGGCTGTTCATAACTTGTTTCTACAATCTCCCACAAATCTTTCCCTATCAAAAAGGTCATCATCTTGATGGACCAATATTCATTGTCACTTCTGTTGAATTCATGAATTAGCAAGGAGTTAGAGCTTAACATAATTATCCAAAAAATAACTTGCTCTAATACCAAATGAAGATTATGAAAGCAGTCCTTGCTCTTTAACTAGCTAATCAAAACAATTATAATTCTGGAGAACACATAATAGCAAAAAAGTGATAAATATAATTACTTAAAAATCTAACCAATACCACTTAGTCATAAAAAAATATTTTCATTGAATTCCCATGAAGACCAAAACAACTATTATGTATTATTATTGACTAGATAGCTATTACACAGTTTATTGAAACTTATATAAAAAAAATACTGATACACAGTTCGCAACATCTAAAAATAAATTGAAAACTTAAACAAATCTAAGCATGCATCTAGCATGCACTATTTAGTGAGCTTGATGATTGATAGATAAAACAATAAAATAAAGTTTGTTAATAGTTATTAGAACTATAACCTAGCTAAGGCCAAAGTAGTGTTTAATGCTATTAAGCTAGCATTAGATAAAGGCTATAGAAAGGTATGGATCGAGAGGGACTCCCTTAACATCATCAGATGTTTATAAAATTAAAGCAAACCCAACTGGACTATTGAAGTGACTATTCATGATTCTCTTGCCATCATTCACACCTTTGAAGATGTCAGTATATCTCACATTTTTAGGGAGGGGAACTTGTTGGTGGATGTTTTTTCTAACGAGGGGGTTAGGCTAATGACTACTAAAGTTTGGGATGGATATGAGTTTGTACCCATTCATGCTTTGTCCTTATTGAATACTGATGTTGAGCAGGAATTATGAGAGATGGGATGAGCGTTTAATGAGTACTCATAGTATTGCATGTTTCGTGAGCATTTTTTAGCCCATTTCCATTTTCTATACTTTGATAGAGAAATTTTTGGAGCTTTCAATGAACGAAACTCTTTGTGAAAATGTGAGTTGATCATAGAAGGGTTGAACTGCTCTCATGCGATGTCTTGAGAAAGAAGCATAAGGTCTGGTGGATTTTGGAAGAAGGGAGCCTTACTCCTTTAATGGAGTGGCTCCATGGCTTTGATCATGAAGCCTGGAAGCTTTTGTAAAAGGTTGGAGAAATAGAGCCCTCAGGATGCATGTTGTGGAATTCTCAATAACTAAGGAGTTTATCACCTAGATATCTGAGTTGCAATTGTAAGGTCAAATTTTTTTCAAGGATAGGAAAGGGAATGAGGATGCAATGAGAGGGAGAAGTTGGTTAATCTCTCCTTGTAGGGATACGACAGATTATCTATCAAACTCATCTAGGCCAAAGTTGCAGAAGTGATTATGTAGTATGTCACCTTAGATGGTAGATATGTTGGATGTTGTGGATGTGTTGCTGATATGTGGTTGTCATTGATGTCAACACTATTAGCATTTGTTGTATCAGTTGCTGTATATGTCAAGGATATTGACAAAATTGTAAAAGAAAGTATTCTAGGTTCCCAGTGGAACTGTGCAGGTCATGAAGGCATCCTGTTCTTTACGTTGAAGATTAGTTAGTGTGGATTAAAGCGTTTATTTTTTAGTGTATCTAGATCATCTACTGGAAGTTTCAGAGGTCTGTGTGAAATTTTGATTGTATTATGGTCTGACAGTGTTTTTGTGGTCTTTATCAGTGTTCCTGAATGAAGATTGTGTGATTCTGTTAATCTCAGTTGCGGTGGATGTTTCTCTATTGTTTCTTGGTGCTCTTAGATGTCTCTAGATCATTCTCTATCTTTGTGGTGCGTCCACGTTAATCGGAGAGCTCGTGGTTGAAGATCTTTTCTTGCGCATGTTCAGTTTTTCATGTTCCTGGCCGATCTGTTGGTGGTAGCGTGTTGTGGATCTTTGTGGTGAAATTAATTAAAGTATTTTTGTGTTGGAGATGTTAATTTGGGTCTCCACTATGTTGTGGCCGACCTTGGTGGATTCGCATTAAAAACTTATTTCATAAATTTGGGCCGACATTTCAAATATGTTTTATTTTTCTATCCGACTAAGTTGTTGATGTAATTTCATGTTGCAGATATATAAGAGCGATTGTTTGAGTGAAGTTAGTGTGTGCATAAGAGCGAATGTATGCCAGAGAAAGTGTAGATGTGCGAATAGTGTTCATGTCATTCGATTGTAGAGCAAAGTGTGAAGAAGATTGAGCGAAGTGTAAAGAAGGTTTTCTGAGCATAATTGGAACTGTAACCAGGTTTGTGCAAAGGCTATTTTCTCAGTTCATACCCTCTGGATTTTTATCCTATTCTGTATTGTTGGGCAGTGAGCCCCTCTTGTATTTGAGCAGTGAACTCTAGGCAGTGTGCCTGAATGCATGTGCATTCCCCTTATTATTTCTCTTTATACTTTTAACAGGGTATAATCTTGTGGACTAACATCCACCGTGGTTTTTCCCCTAACAGGGTTTCCACGTAACAAATCTTGGTGTTCTCTGTCTCTCGGATGTGTTAATTGTTTATGGTTGATTTCTTATTCATTAGATCTGAGATTAAAGTTAAGTTAGGTTAGAAAAGTTTAAGTTTTTGTGACAACTGATTCACCCCCCCTCTTAGTTGTATGTCCTTGTTTTGCCAACAATTGGTATCAGAGAAGGTTCCTCTGAAGAAGTCTAAAAGCTTGAGGTGATCCATGATGGAAACATTCAAGAAGGACAGTCCAAGATTTGATGGAACTAATTGCTCATTGTGGAAAGTTAGGATGCAATGCCATCTAAGATGTATTGGTGAAGCTTTCTGGAAGATTACAAAAGATCCATATGTTATTCCTCAGAATGGTCCCTCCACTGCTGATGAGATCAAAGATGCTGAAAATAATATTAGGGCTATAGAAGCCTTGGTGAGTGCTCTGACAGATTCAAAGATGGCTAATGTGATAGGATTGCAGACAGCTCATGAGATTTGGACAAAGCTGGAAACTTTGTATGAAGGAGATGCTCAGGTGAAGATGGCTAAGCTACATAGCTTGAAAGGAAAGTATGAGAATTTGAAGATGGGTGAAGATGAAAATATCACTTCTTTTATGCAGAGAGTAGATGAGATAGTGATGGGTATTAGATGTGTTGGTGGTTCTATGGATGAGGATGAAATTGTCGCTAAGATACTTAGATCCTTGTCTCCCTCCTACAAAGTGAAAGCTCATGCTATTGAAGAGATCAGATCATTAATAAATATAACAAGAGACATGCTGGTTGGCAAGCTTGCTGCTTTTGAAATAACTGAATTTGGTGAATCTGCACCGAGGACTGAATTTGCATTCAAGGCTATTGTATCCGGAAGTAACAGACAAAGATATAGTCTAGGAGAGTGTTCTAGAAAGATATCCAAGTATGATGAAGAATTGAAACAACTTGAAGATAAGGAAAGAGAAGTAGAAGAATTGGAAGCATTGATTGCAAAGAAGGCAGAGGAAAAGGTAAGTATGAAGATGTATTGCGTATTGAATGTTTCTCTTGCAGTAAAATAGGTCATTTTGCATCAAGCTGTCCTAAAAGAGTTCCTAGATATAAGCCTAAAAATTCTAGATTCCAAAAGAGATGTTACTTTGCTGAAGAAGCAGTGACTGATGATGAATCTGATAAAGATAATGGAAATGAAGATGAATGGGTTTTCATTGCAACCATTGAAAATAATCCTGTGGATACTGAATCTGCTAAAGATGAAAAGGCTCTTGCAGCCCGAGTTGAAGAAAAAGATGAGTGGGTTAGTGATAGTGGATGCTCACATCATATGACCAGTGATAAAAGCAAATTTGTAAGTCTAGAGAAGTATAATGGTGGGGTTGTAAGTTTTGGAGATAACAATGCTGGTATGATTCGTGGTAGAGGATCTATTTGTCTTGGTGGTAAGGATAACACTGATGATGTTCTTTATGTTGAAGGCTTGAAGCACAACTTGTTGAGTGTTGGATAGATGGTGGACAAGGGCTATGACCTTGAGTTCAAAAATGGAAGATGGAAGATGCAAGATACACTAAAGTTTTGGGAATATGATTGCTATAGGAAAACAAACAAAAGGTAATATCTTTCACCTAACTACTGCTAGTGGGAGTTGTTTAATTGCTCAAATAGATGAAAGTTGGTTATGGCATAGGTGGTTGTGTCATGTAAATTTTAACAACATTATCAAGATAAGTTCCACTCAAGCAGTAAGAGATCTACCTAGGTTAGTGAAGCCTGCTAACACAATCTGCAAGGAATGTCAGATGGGTAAACAAACTAGAGTCTCTTTCCGGAGAAAACAGTTTCATTCAAATGATTTGTTGGAACTACTACATACTGACCTCTGTGGTCCCTCCAGAGTTAGAAGTATTCATGGAGAAAGGTAGTTTATGTTTATTATTGATGATTACTCTAAAATGATATGGGTTTCTTTCTTGAGAGAAAAATGTGAAGCATTGGAAAAGTTCAAAATTTTTAAGGCTATGGAAGAAAATGATAAAGGTCTGAAAATCAAGTGCCTGAGATCTAACAGAGGTGGTGAGTTCACCTCCAGGGAGTTCAACTCTTTTTGTGAAGAGCATGGAATTAAAAGACAGTTATCTGCTCCCCGAACCCCTCAACAGAATGGAGTTGTAGAGAGAAAGAATAGAACAATTTTGGATGTTGCCTGAACAATGATGACGAAAGGAAATGTGTTCTAGATATACTATAGTGAAGCGGTAAGCATTGTCGTGTACACCTTGAACCGGGTATATATTAATGGTAATTTTGGTAAGACCCCTTTTGAATTATGGTTTCGTTACAAGCCTACTGTTAAATATTTCAAGATTTTTGGAAGCAAGTGTTATATCAAGAGATGATGATATAGGAAAATTTGATTCAAGAAACGATGAAGGGATTTTCCTAGGTTACTCCACTAAAAGCAAGGCCTATCGGTGCTATAATAGAAG
This sequence comes from Sequoia sempervirens, assembly GCA_007258455.2. Taxonomy (NCBI): domain Eukaryota; kingdom Viridiplantae; phylum Streptophyta; class Pinopsida; order Cupressales; family Cupressaceae; genus Sequoia; species Sequoia sempervirens. The sequence continues at coordinate 298,057,658 of VDFB02000003.1, forward strand.
ATTGAGAAAGATGGTTGAAAGTGCAAATGTCAGAGTTGATGAGGACTCTGACAAATCATCCAGATATTGTGGTTATGATTCTGATGAAGACAATACTAGCAAAGGGAAGAATTCTCAGATAGAAAATCTACTTCAAATTATTCCATATGTTCCGGTAAAGCAACCTCAATTTGTTCAGGTAAATCAAGTCAGTTAGGAAACACAGACAAGTGCAAGTGTAGAAGAAAGATCAGAAGAATCAGAAGTTCAAGAATGTCCCAAAACTCCAAGTTATGTAAAGCTAAATCATTCTGAAAGTCAAATCATACGAGACAAGAATAAATGAGTGCAATCTAGAAGAAAGATTGCAGAAGAATATTGTCTAATTTCCAAGATTGAACCTAAAAATGTCATTGAAGCCTGTCAAGATGAATGTTGGTTGGAAGCTATAAAGGAAGAGCTGACACATATTGAAAAGAATAACACATGGATACTAGTTCCTAGGCCTATATACAAAAATGTGATTGGTACTAAATGGGTGTAGGAACAAGCTGAATGAACAAGGTGAAGTGGTCCAGAATAAAGCAAGACTGGTATGTAAAGGGTATGCTCAAATGGAAGGTATTGAATTTGAAGAAACTTTTTCCCCTATTGCCAAAATTGAGGCTGTAAGGTTACTTCTTGCTTATGTTGCATACTGTTGGTGTAATTAACTATTTAATTACATCTTCATAAGTTTACTTAGGCAATCTTTAATTCCTAAGTTATAGGATCTTATCCTTATCTTATCGAGCTATCTTTTTGATCAAGATAAGATTTAGTTGTTGCATGCTTGCCTTTTATAAGCAAGCCTCATCTTGTACATTTGTATCAATTAATCGTGAATCAATCTAGCATATTGATAGCAAGCATTCTTGCCATTATCTCTCTCTTGTGGAAGTATTTTAGTCTAGCAACAGATTTCTGGAAATCTAACACCATGTTAGAATCCAAGATCACCTGCATGCAAGATGGATACCTGTCACATGCAAAAGATATGAAGAACGAAAAAAGATGTTCTTTGTAACCCTCTCAGTAAAAATGCATTAAGAGAATCAATTATTACAAAGTGATCAATCCTTATGAAGGAGATCAAGAAACCCTAAAAGGGAAACCCTAAATGAAACCCTAGTGTGCACACTTAATAATTAATAATTAATTATTAATGTGCCTAAGTTTAGCTTAAGTAATAAAGAGGAATAAGTGACTTAATTAATTAATCAATGTGATGTAATTAATTAAGCATAATAACTTATAACTCTAACACCCCCCCTTAAGATGAACTTAGGAAGAAGCTAAAACACTAGAATAAGATGCATGAAAGCAAAGATGGGTCCCGACAACTAGGCCTGATCAGGTACCCATTTACAAATGCAAGAATGAGTAAGAGAAGGAAAAACCCAGTGGGACAAAACCCCCTTACAATGAGATAACATGCTGCAAAGAAGCACTGGAAGAACTCTGTAGAGTAACACTGGAACTTGATATAGGCAAGCAAGGAAATATTCTTGTATACTAAACCGGATGAGAGTCACTGATTGACTCAAGGAATCATGATAAAGCAACAGAAAACCCGATGCCACGGAACACTCGAAAACTCCAAACGGGAACAACTCTGGAATCTATGAAGCAGCAAACAATTATTGAATGGTGTATTACTGAAAATGAAGTGCAAAGATGCAAGATGCACTCTCCCAACTGCCAAAATATCCAAGTAATCGCCAAACAACCCATCGGGCCAAATCTGGACTAACTGATAAACCTGGGACAAATACAAAAAAAAGTGTATGGACAACAACATAGAGCTCCTTAATACCTTTCCAACGCCGCAAACGAGGCGAAAATTGGACATCGTGGCAAAAAGTTATGAGCTCGGAAGTCCAAAAACAACATCTGACTTCAAACAGCAATAAATGCAGTAAAACAGAAAATTACTGTAAAATAAACTGCACCAAATGAAAGTGCTCGGAACCAGCTTTCCGGCGATATCTCGTTTGCCCGATTTCGAAAATCCAAAGCAAGTTATATGCAATAGAAAATCCAAAAATAAAGCACCCAAAACCCCTCCAAAATGACTCCAAAGTGAAGAAAAGTCAAGCCTTGTCCTTACCCATTTTAAAAGCATGAGAAACTGCCTCTTGATGCTCTCATTCCCTCCAAAAACCCAGTCAAAAAAACCCTCATGCTCTCCACATGGTTGTCAATCTCTTCCAAATTCCCCACATGCTTGGCACAAGTCATTATAATTCAACCATATCTCCCAACTATTTTGACCCATACCTTTGGTGTGTTTGCAAAGGCATAAAGGCTAAACTATAATCCCTTTAGGACTTGGTCCTATCAACACATGTTTCTCTATTTTGCATTTAAAATAACATTTAATTAAATGGCTTATAATTACACCACTTAGCCAAATGTTTTACACTTTTATTTTATGCAAAAATATAAAAGGTCATGTTTTGACCCATATCTTGAATGATAGTGCAAAAGAGAAACAAGCTAGGGGAAACACCCTAATTACTAGGAATATACGCATAAGGTATGGGTATTAGTTATATTGCAAAACCTTTAAATAAAAGGAAAAAAATGCCTTAAGCTTATGTTGGCATACACTAGGGTTGAAACCCTAAAACAAAACCGGCCAAACACATTGCAACCAATTCATTTCACTTTTTGGAAGTTTCTACCACCGACCTAGGGTATTCTGGAGACTCGTCCATGGTGGATTCTGGCATCTTAAAGGGATTTTCCAACAAATTTGTGTGCAAGATCAACATATAGAAGCTCAGGTAAGCCTTTGGTGAAGACATTTTGTCATTTCTATATAATAATGCTTAACTCGAGCTCAAATGTTGAAATATGATAAATATTTTGTTGCTCTTGTTTTCTCTATTGCACCCATGAACTCTTTGTATATTTCATGCATTTAACTCTTTCAAAACTTGAATTCATGCAAATGAATAGAAGTCTAGGTTTCTATTTACAATAAAACACAACTTTGTGTGTCAGAAATGATGAGCACATTACTTTACCTGTGCATTTTTTCCTCCTTAAGCGGCTTATGTATTCTTGCAGATGGTAAAAATTTGTTCTTTCCTTTCATTTTGACATTCGACCTCTTGAGGTTTTCTACAAATTCATGAGGTCGTAGCCTTCCCATTCTTTTCTGCCAGTGTCATAATCACCTTTTCTATGATAAGGTTGTGGAAAATTATAATATGAATGATATTTCATGAGAGGGTGGACGGTTGAAACAAGAGCTATCTCATCCAACTGTTCCACAAGAAAATTCTTCCTCGCGAAAGAAAAATGGTTTGCAAAATGATTCAATACCATTGTACAATATGGGTATAATTCAAAGACTCTACACATATTTCCATTCCTTCATGAATACTACCCTTTTCACTAAATTTGAATTCCAAGGGTCATCCAAACTTCAATCCATGTTGTAAGTCGTGGTTTCAATATTATGTTATTTTCATGTTCTTCATAGTTTTAGCTACAGGTATTTTAGAGGGTTTTACAAATAAATTAGGGCTTTTCATGTTCTACAACTACTATCTTGGCCATGGCTTGATTTCTTCAAACCCCTATAATTCTGGGCTGACTACTAGTTGCTCGTTATGCTCTTCATTATCATTTTTTTGACTACCTTGATCTTCTCTAATATCATGCATTATCTACAGTTTCTTTGGTCTATACATTTGCCTTGAACTATGCCATTTAAATCTGAGTTTCACATAGGAGCATTTCCCCTTGAGATGAAAAAACTATCCTCTACTCATTGGTATCATTCAAATTCCCAACACAAGAAAAAACAATCTAGAACTTTAGAACTCTAGAAGAGAGAGTACTCGTATTTCAAAATACACTAGTTGTGAATAGGCAGTATCACTCCCAGCTGCATTACTTCAACTTTAACAATCTAGGAAATATAAGTATCCAATCTAAAAATTGCATCATCATCAAGCTCACTAACCATGCCATCAGAGTCTTCTTTGATAAGATATCACTAGCCATCTTTTATCATGCAACCATACCATCTTGATCACTATCATAAACTTGATACAATACTGACCTCTTTATCATTGGCTCTACCCTTTATGTAGATCGTTGTCATCTTCATTAGAATAATTTCCATGCATTCTTGACCCATCCTCAATTGCTGCCCCTCCTTGCCCTTCATAGTTGTATGATCACCTTGTGCACTGTCTTCTCAAGACTCAAAGTCATTTTTCATTGTCACTTTGTATACATTGGTGTTATTGGTGTTTATAAATTAGAGAACTATCATTCTACTTTTCTCACTATGTATGACTGCTCTTACCATCATAGCATTATTATTTGATACAAACATCTACACTTTTGTAGACTAGGGCTCATGATGATTGTTGCATTGATCACAATTATGCTCCTCAATGTATCTCATAGCAATGCCACTATACTTTGAAATTATGAATCTCCCTTTAAAAGAGGTCTCTTTTCATTCCCTTTGAAGATTGTAATCATATTCTCAACATACCTGCTACTAACTTGAATTCTCAAGTTCACTGTCATTTAATCATTCTCTATTAATAAAGGCATATGACTATGTTAATTTATCACTGCCATCTTCTCACTTCAATGTCCTCTATTTATACTCTTAGGACTTCAATTTACACTATGTTTGTTGCATTCTTCCATTTTGCAGGTTGTGCTTAACTGATCAAGAAATACCATTATATTTGATGACTATGAAATTCAAATAGATAAGAACTCTCGCATTAGCCATTATTTGATGCATAAGATGTCTCCTTGCATTGTAAACATATCTACATTGAACTTGAAAATGATGAGCAATATCATGTGATTTCTATGGTGAATACACACTTCACATCCCTCTCAAACATCAAGAGGGCAGAATGATGGGCTCAACCCTTGTGGGAGCCCATTTTACTCCACATGCTTGATCAAATGAAACAAACCAGCAATAAAGATTTCAGTTATTTTCTGCATAGTGAACAAACATGTTAGATAAAACAGAGCATATGATAGATGTTTATGATAACCTTTATTTTTTCCTAGACATCTATGATATGTACACTATTTTAATGCTTATGAGGATCAAGCTATATGTTTATGGATGTTTGCATATGTATTTATTGGTGATCTTTCATTGATCTAACCAAATCTCTCTCTCACATGCTTGAATTTTTAGAGCAGCAAGGAAAGAAACTTCTAGAGGTTGGACAAACAGGAGGGGCTAAACAGATGCAACTCTACTCAATTGGGATTCGTCATTTAGGCAATGAAGGGTCCCCTTTCTTTATATATTCATTTTTTCTTTCATGTATCTATAAATGTATAGTATTTTCCTTCATTTGTATTCAAATAGTTAGTCCCACGACTTGTGTGGACACCATACATTTATGTTTATCAATAAAGACTACTTTTGCAAAAAATGTTTCACTCCTTTGTTGTATGCATTTGCATAATGCAGTCTTTTGATAATTTATTTATGCATAGGCTATAACATAGAAAAGTAGAATGTACCTTTTGATTCACTTTGTAAAACATAAAAAACTCTACCTGTTTCAAGTGGTAGCTAAAATAGGTAACACTAATACAAACCTAATGCAATCTAGTGCAAAACTAAGATCTAGGGTTGAAAGGACTCCAATTTTTAGAATTTTGTTGTACAAGATCTTGTTCACCAAAATGATATGAAAGAAAATAGGAGTGTCCTAGGGTTTCCCAAAATGGAAAAGTGAATCCAAAGAGGGACAAGGGGTCTTATCGTTCCTCAATTCATTAGGAAATGAGATCCACACCATAAAATGACAATCAACTCTTAGGTGAATCAAATCAAGGTGTGAATATGAAAATTTCCCTTTTTTTCTATGATGGGGGTCTAGGTCAAAACACTTTGGGGAGAAAGATTAAAAATAGAAATATAACTCAAAATTTAGGTCTACAAAGTGCATTTAGGAGATTTAACATAAAATAGAAGGAACAAACAAACTTTATAGAAAATTTGAAGGTAACAAGTATTGTGCATCTGTCACAAGTTGTTTTTTTTGTAACCCTAACAAGGACTCATTCACCCTATGGCGAATGGCTCCTGGTAGGTTTTTCTGAATAACTCTAAATCTGAGATTGAATCTTAAGACTTGCAATTCCTTCCTGTAACTTGCAATCTTCGCTCCTGGATCTGGATCTATCAAAAATCTGCAAAACAAATTTGATGTTTTTTGGTGGATAGCGTTTTGTTTGGTAATTAAACCTTGATGATAAATAGAAATTGGAAATATGAAATGTGTGTGCAATCCTAACCTTAAGTGTGTATAAGATTAAGATTTCAAATAATTCCTAGAAACCCTACTCAAGTGTGTTAGAATAGGATCTAAAATGAACATGAACAATGATGAAGACCTACTTTAGGAGACCTCAAATCCCCTTAATAAGTCACAAATCCGAATATACCTCTCTTTAGACTGAAAATAGAATGATCATAGTGTTGGGAATAGGATTCCATTTAATTGCAATCCTAAAACATATTTCATGTATCTCCTAAGTCCTTGGAAAGTGTTCCCCAACACTAGGATTAGAAAGATATTAAATTTGAATGAAATCAACTTGTTAATTGACATTTGTAATTATTTCTAAATGATAGGAACATGTGAGGATTCCCAAGTAGAGCTCCTACAAAATAGGAGCACATGGGGCACCCACATGGAAGGTGGAACCCACCTTGCTTAAGTTAATTGTTTGGAGGAATGATGACACTTCAGTAATGCATGTAAAGTGTTGGTGTAATTAATTATTTAATTACACTTTTGCATAAGTTTACTTAGACATTTTTTAATTCCTAGGATAATTGTAATCCTTATCTAGTTGAGCTGTCATTTTGCTCAAGATAAGATTAGGGTTGTGCATGTCTTTCTTTTTTGCATGATTGCATTTTTGAAGGCTTTTGTATTATTTGTAAAAAAATTACATTCCATAATCATTAATTCTGGTTTTGCTTGCACATATTTGCTCTAAGGTTTACAAAACATTTTCTTCATTATTTTGGATATCTGTTGCACGTGATAGGTGATTGCATGCAGGGGATTCTTGGGGATTGTGAAGTTGGCTTCCTCAACTTCTACATGGTATTAGAGCTCCAGATCTGTGGCTGCATGTTCGTGATTTGAAGATATTCTCTCACAACATCTTTTTATGTGCAAGGGTTTCAAGCTAGGCTAATTTTTTGTGGATCTGGGGGTTGCTTATTTTTTGGGCATTTATGGACAAAATGGACCTCGGGATTGAGTCCGCAATGCCCAAAACCCCTATTTTCATATAAAATTTGTCGAATTTGGACATAGTTGAACCAGAAGGCAAATGTTTTTTGCCCCAAGGTTGTACGGCCCCAGGGCACATAGATCGAGACTAATTTTTTTTTTTTTATAAAAATAACAGCGGAAAATGTTGCGGCTAGTGTAAAATCCAACGCCACCAGGATGCCGCTCGACGGACACCAGAAACCAACCCACCACCGATGGAATCCTCCAACCCACCACTTGTTTGGCTCAGCCCCTGCGGGCTTTGAAGGTTCTCCTGTGGTCCTATTGGGGACCGCCGACCAGTGTAAGCCCCCGAGGGCTCCTCCGCCAACTCACAGTCACATCAAGGTCCAGACCCCTGTGCTCAGCCGTGGCACCAGCCCTAGCCCCTAAGCTGGTCCTATCGATGTCCAAGGGCTTGGCTCTCCACTTGTCCTCTAGAGCTTGTGGTCACGTGGGTGACCTGCCGCCAGCCCCTGAGGGCTTATTTTTTGCCCCTGATTAGCGTTAAAAGTGCCTTTTACAGGCCTTTTTTTCGTTTTCTCATAACTTTTGCAAACAGAGGCCTTTTTCAAAAATGAGATATCAACAAAAAGCTGGTTCGACACTCTTTCCAGTTGTGGAGGTTTGATTTTTTGGTTTTTCAGTTTTGATTCCTTTTTCGCCTGTCAAAGTCAGAAGTTGTTTTCACTTTGGGAGGCGTAACTTTTGCGTCCTGACTCCGTTTTGTGAAAAAAATAGGCTTTGGAAAGTTGGTTCAGTGCTCTACACAGATCTTAGACCTATTTTTTCAAAATTTTTTATCAGGTATCTGATATTCTTGTTTGATCTCAGCCTTTACCTTTTTAGTTATTTTCTTGGGAAGCGTGCAATCAGGCTATTTTTTTTAGATCAGCTAGCATTGTTTTTTTTATTTGAGAGTATATATTGTTGGTATCTATCATGGATACACATAATATTGCACCCCTTACTCCATTCAACTATTTTGGTTGGAAAAAACAAATGGAGATTCATTTGAAACACAAAAGGTTGTATAGGGTAACCATGGGTACATAAATTGAACCTACAAGTGCTACTGAAAAGAGAAAGTGGTTTAATAGATGTGATGAAGCTTATGGTACATTATGTCTGTCTCTTTCATTTGACTTTCTTTTTCATATTGAGTCTTGCACTATACCAAATGAGATCTGGACTACTTTAGAGTCTTTGTTTGGGAAGCATGATACTATGAGAGGGTTTCAGTTAGAGAATGAGCTTATTGGCTTAAATCCTAGGGATTTTGACAGCATCCAAGAGTTTTTCACCAAACTCAAGTCTCTTAGATTGCAGTTGTCACAGTGTGGTGTTCAGAAGGAAGACTCTCAATTAATATTGTCCATTCTTTCTAAGCTTGGACCAGATTATTCAGTTTTTGTATCTACCTTTTATGCCACTAGGGATGCACTTGGTACAAGATTCACTATGTCATCTCTTGATGACTTTGCTTCATCTATCACTTGAGAGAAAGCTAAGTTAGCTAGCATGGGCATGGTGAAACCTTCTTCATCATCTCAGGCACTCATTGCATCTCAGGAGCCCAAAGATCAGAAGGCTTCTACAAGAAAAGGCAAGAAACATAAACAAAATTATTCCAAATCTCATGAGCATCAAAAGGAGTCCTCAGATTCATCCTCCTCTTCTAAGGGGAAATCATCTAGGAAGGAGAAGGGTCAATGTGCATATTGCAAGAGGGAAGGACATGCAGAACATAATTGCTACAAGGACACTGGTGAGCTGAAGCATCTTCTTCAGAAACATCAGATTAATTTGCCTTCTAGGATGTCTGCATCATCTTCTTCCCCTCATTCTTCTTCTTCTTCAGAGCAGCATGACAGGGGCACAACTAGTTTACATACTTCATCAGATATGAAGGGACATGCTCTTTGTGATTCTTTAGGTGTTGGATCAGGGAGATGGCTTCTAGATTTAGGAGCATCTCATCATATGGCATCTTCACAGTCTATGTTCATTTCCTTTGAGCCTTGCAGTATGTCTCCCATTTTGATGGGAAACAACACTTACATGAGTGTTACAGGGAAGGAGTCTTAGTTTTGGGGAAAACTTTTTTCAGGATGTCTTGTGTGTCCCTCACTTGACAAAAAACCTTATTTCCATCTATCAGATCACACATGGAGGCACTGGGAGATCTGTGGAGTTCACACCTGATTCAGTTATCATTAGAGACTTGGAGAGTAGAGCAGTTATTGCTACTGGGATAGTGGATCACTCATCTCGGTTGTATTCCTTTACTGATTTTGCTACTGATGGTGATTTTGTTCCTATAGTTATTCCTCACACTTCTAGTGTGCGTCATCATTTCGAGGAGACATTTGGCTTCTTGAACATTTTTGTTCTCACTTCGGACCCAGTTCTTGATACTTTTGTTTCACCTCTTGTTGCAGTTGCTGATACTTCTATGACTACATATGTGGTTTCTTTCATTTCAGTACAACAAGACATTTTTGATCATTCATCTTTGGAGGTTTCTATTCAGTATTCACCTACTTTGACTTCTTTTTTTTTTGAGGTCAGACCTATTTATGTGGAGACATCTTGTGCTACACCTACTTCTCCTTCAGAGATTGCATTCATTCGGCCTCTTCCCTCTCACTTCTTTCAAAATATGCAATTTCTTCAGTTCTTTTGGAGCTACTTCATTCTAGGGGGGGTCTATGGTCTCTTCTTTCCTCTCTTATGGGGGGGTTCATTTATGTATCTTTGTGATGGATGGTGTCCTTGGGGGGTCTTATGGAGTCCTCCATCTTTCATCACTTAGTTAGTTTGCATTCTATTTTGGGGAGGAGTTTTGTTCCCATGTGGTTTTCTGCTTTACCCTATTTGATTTAGTTTGCATTGCATTTGTAAATGGGTAACTGATCAGGCCTTGTTGCCAGGACTCATCTTTTGCATAATAATTTTCTTCTCCCTAAGTTGCACTTATGGGGGGCTGTTGGTATAATTAATTATTTAATTACACTTTTGCATAAGTTTACTTAGGCATTTTTTAATTCCTGGGATAATTGTAATCCATATCTAGTTGAGTTGTCTTTTTGCTCAAGATAAGATTAGGGTTGTGCATGTCTTACTTTTTTGCATGATTTCCTTTTTGAAGGATTTTGTATTATTTGTAAAACAATTACATTCAATAATCATTAATTCTGGTTTTGCTTGCATATATTTGCTCTGAGGTTTATAGAACATCTTCTTCATTTTTTTGGATATCTGTTGCACGTGATAGGTGATTGCATGTAGGTGATTCTTGGGGACTGTAAAGTTGGATTCCTCAACTTCTACATAAAGATCCTACAAGTTAGGGATTGATATTTACATGAGTGGAGTTCAGTTCAATTAAATTCAGTTCAATTCAGTTTAGTATCAATTCAGTTCACTTCAGTTATGGTTGAGTTATCTTCAGTTGCATGTAGTTAGTTTGAGTTGCATGTTAGTTGACTTCAGTTGACTTGAGTTGTAGGACTAATGACTTCATTTGCATGACATATAATAGGTGGATAAATTTATTTAAGTGGGTATGATCAATCATGTATAATGTTTGCATGAATTGATGGAGAGATATGTTTCAGTTACCAAAGATTGACTTGGACCCACCTTGGGTGCCCAAGTTGGCATCTTTGAGTTAACACCTTTTGCATGAGAAGATATTTACAAGGATGAGTTAAGTGGGCCCATTCTTGGGTGCCAACTTTGAGGAGAAGCTTGAAAGATATTTTCTTGACCAACGAGCAGTTAGGAGTCCATTTTTGGGCACCTAATTTGAGGAGACTTTGGTTTTGACTTCATGTTACATGATGGAACTCTACTTGCACAAAATAGGAATAGGTTTTTGAGAGGATATTTTTTGTCTTGTAATTGAAAACTCTTATGAGTTTACATTCATTAATTGTCTATTTATTGCAACAGGTTGAAGAGAGTTTTATTAGAGTTTATTGCAGGTTGTGAAGAAGAATTATTTTGTGCAGGAGCACCTAAAGCATAAATTTCTGAATCAATGTGTTGGAAGGGTCAGAAGTAGGTTTTTTCAAGTTTTTTGAGTCTTTTTATGAGGTAATAAGGTGATAACAGGTCATTTTAGGAGGTTCTAAGTCATTTTACAAGGTGTTGTGTAAGACAATGCAAATATTGCTAAAAAGTTGCAATTGTTGTCATAAGAGGTCATTTTGTTAGAATTAGGGTGTTTTGAGTCTATTTTCATAGAATAAGGTCATATGGACCAATATAAATGTAATTTTAGGTTTAGGGGGTTCATTTTATCAAAAGTGTCAAAAGTTGCTATGATGTCAAAAAGTTGCTATGCAAAATGTGCAAAAAAAATGTAATTTTTGAGAGGTCTAACGGTCAATTGGGATTTGAAAAGTGGTTCATCAGTTTGGGAGTTAGTTTTGGGTTGGAAAATATTTAAAATGAATGTACACCTCGTGATGGGGTTTGGAAAGTTTCATTTTGAAAGAAATACCATAAAATCTATTAGTTTCTTTGCATAAAATCTATGTTTTCATGAAATCTGCTGCTACAGGCTGAATTTCTCATTCGTACAGAAGTACCATGGCCTAAGGGTGATGGAATGTGTTGAAGGAATGAGTTATCTCTCCATTGGTGGTGATTTGGCTTCTTTTCATTGAGTTTGATGAATTTAGTAGCCTATTTCCTTGTAACTGCCTGGGTAGCCCTGTTTAAGGGTTTTGATCTTGTAATTGAACAAAATGGCCATTCCATCTACTGTCTAAGGCTATGGATCAATGGAATGGAATGAATTGTTGTATATCTTTATGTTAGTGTGATGGTACGAGAAGGGAAGGCCAATTAGTGTTTTGGGTCGATGCCTTAGTGGCATTTTACATGATTTTTCAAGTGAAACTTGGTTGTAGAAGTTGAGTTTTTCCAAACTATTGTTGTGGCTAGCTATGTAATGAATTATTAAGCATGTATAGACCTGTTTTAGAGTGTTTTAAGCATTGGTTTGGGTAGGGAAGCCCCAGAGTAGTGATTTTCATTAAAACCCTTGATTTTTGCATCAAAAGTAGGGTTTTTGATTTGGCCCATTTAGTGACACTTTCTTTGTCCGAAACTTGTTGATTTCCCCTATTTGGAGTATTCCTAGGAGGTATAAGTGGTTTTGGTGAGTATTTTGAGTGTTTGAGAGTGGGTTACTTTGGAAAAGTGGGCTAATTTTCCCTTAAAAGTGGTGGACAGTCTATTGTTCCCTAAGAAGTTTGAAAACAATCCTATGAAAGTTTTTGATATGTTGATTTTGGGGATAAAGGGGGTCTGAGAATGTGTGGTTGTTGACTCTGTGAGGCCTTCTCAAAAAGCTAAACTTGAAAAAGTGAGTTTGGATTGCTACTAGTAGAACAAGTGAAATTGGTGAGAAGTCATTGAGTTGCGGACTTGGAGATGGAAACCCTGATTGAGATAGGTTGGATTGGGATTGTGGAGTGATTTTCCACCCGATCGCTACATCATTGTTGAAGGAAAAAGAGAATATCAAGCAAAGGATTGATACAAAATTATTGTAATCTTGTTCTAAGATTAAATAATACAAGCACTATTGATTCTTGGCACATTCTTGTACAATCTATTGTCTCTTTCTACAATTGGTAAAATTAATCTAAATAAATAATCATACTCAAAGAATTTGTAACAAATAACACTTAATTAGATCTACAATGTCATATTTTTACAATTTTTAAAGGTACATAATTACCTCCATTTTTCAACATTTTTTATCAGAGCTAACAGTTAAGTAGAGTTTGGGATTCCTTTCTCTTAAAATTTTGAAGGTTTTTTGGCTGTAGTGGGAGCTTTTACTATTCTTTTATTGCTAATTTTGTAAAAGAAGTGTGTTACAATGAGTTCTAATTCTCATTTAGATATTGAAAGATTCAATGGATCTAGTTATGAGATGCGAAAACTAAAAATGGAGGATCTCCTTGAAGAGAGAGATCAGTGGTTAGTTGTTTGTAATGAGACAAAGTCACCTACAACGGTTTCAAATGAGGATTGGACTAAGCTTGATAAGAAGGCAAGAGGAACCATAAGATTATGTCTTGCTGATGTTGTTCTCTTGAATGTTTCAGATGAAACTACTGCATATAAATTGTGGAAGAGGATAGGTGATATCTATCAAACTAAAAGTCTTACTAATAAGTTGTATCTAAAAAGATAGTTGTATTCTATAAAGATGAAAAATGGTGATTCTGTTGCACATCATTTAAATGCTTTTAATTTTATTCTAAGTCAGTTAGCATCTATAGATGTAAAGCTATCTAAGATGAAGATAAATACATTTTGTTACTTTGTTCTTTACCATAGTCTTGGGAAAATCTAATTGTTGCTATTAGTGGTAGTGGTGTGGATCCTAAGGTGGACAATATAATTCCTACTCTCCTATCAGAGGAGATGAGGATGAAGTCTAAAATGGGATCCCAAGATGCCTTGTTTGTAAGAGGTAGGCCTAAGGAAAAGGAATCTAAGGTAGACAAGAAAGGAAAGGGTAAGTCCAAAGGATGGTCTAAAACCCTTGGTAAGAGTAAGGTAAAGTGTTGGAATTGTGGGAAACCTAGACATGTAAAGAAGGATTGTAAGAACAAGAAAAAAAGTTCTTATGCTTTTACAAAGAGATCCTCAGATGATAGTAATGATGAATTGGTCATTTCATCTAATACTATTTGTGATAACTCTTGGCTTATTAATTCAATTTGCTCCTATCATATGACTCCTAACAAGGATTGGTTCACTAAGTATACTACATATGATGGAGGAAATGCCTTCTTTGGAGATAACAACACAACAAAGGTTGTGGGAAAAGGAGAGGTAAAGTTGTGTCTGAGTGATGGTAGGGTTAAGACCCTTAATGATGTTTTACATATTCTAGGACTTGCTAGAAATCTACTTTCTATATTTAAGTTCAATGATTCTAGAATGCATGTGAAATTTGACAAAGGTGGTTGTAGATTGGTGAAAGGGAATATGGTGGTTGCTAAAGGATTTTGGATTGGGACTTTGTTTAAGTTGAATACCTACAATTTGAATAAATTAGCCAATGTAACTGAAGCTGAAAATACATGTGTGCTGTGGCACCATAGATTGGTCCACATTGGTGAAAAATGTCTTAGGACCATTCTTAATAATAAATTGGTTGACAGTATTCCTAATTATAATATTGGAAAAAATAAAAATTAGGAGCATTGTGTGTTTGGAAAGTAATCTAGATCTTCATTTCCTAGTGGAACAAATAAAGCTAAAAGATTATTAGAGATTATTCATTCAAATGTAATGGGACCTTTGGATATTGACTCTATTGGAAAATCTAGATATTATGTCACATTTATTGATGATGTCTCAAGATACACTTGGATCTATTTTATGCATAACAAATCTGATGTGTTTAATAATTTTAAAGAATTTAAGGCTTTGGTTGAGAAATAATCAGATCATAAGATAAAAGTGTTGAGATCAGATAATGGTGGTGAATATTGTTCCAGGGAATTTGATGATTATTGTAAGCATGCAAGAATTGTGAGACAAAAACTACTCCATATACACCTCAACAAAATGGAGTAGCAGAAAGGGTGAACCGAACCTGAATGGAAAGATCGAGAAGTATGTTAAGTAGTGCTAAGCTAGATCAATGTCTTTGGGTTGAGGCTGTAAGTATTTGTTATTTAATCAATAGATCTCCTAGTTCATATATTGAAGATAGAACTCCTTATGAAATGTGGTTAGGTAGGAAAACTAGTGTTGCACATTTAAGGATCTTTGGTTGTGAGGCTTTTGTTCATGTGCCTAATGAAAAGCGGTCTAAGTTGGATCCAAAAGAAAAAAAAATGCATATTCATAGGTTATGGTGAAAATGTAAAAGGTTATAAGCTTTGGAATCCTCTAACCCAAAAAATTACTTTATCTAGAGATGTGATTTTTTAGGGAATTTAGAGCTTATTCAGGAGAACAATGCATTTTGAGATAAATACTGAGAAGCATGAAGATGCACATATTGAAGAAAAATTGGATGGATTGGATGACGAGAGTTCACAGAGTTCTTCTGAGATAGATGCTCATGATGAGCATATTGAGGAACAAGAAGAACCCCCTTTGAGAAGATCCACAAGACAATGGAATCTCATTGATAAGTATAGCCCACCTAATTTTTGTTGTATATTTGCTTTGATGAGTACTAATGAAGAACCTAGATCTTACAGGAAAGCTTTGTCTTCAAATGAGAACAAGATTTGGTCACAAGCTATGCATGAGGAAATGGAATCCTTGGATACTTGTGACACATGGAATCTTGAGAGTTTTCCCAAAGGAAGAAAGGCCAGTGTTTGTAAATGGATCTTTAAAAGGAAAATTGGAGCAGATGGTAATCTCAAAATGTACAAGGCTAGATTAGTTGCCAATGGCTACTCCCAGAGAGGGAGTTTACTTTAATGAAATCTTCTCTCTTGTTGCTAAATTAACTTCTATTAGATTCTTTTTATCTATTGATATTGCTTATGATTTTGAGATAGAGCAAATGGATGTGAAAATGACTTTTTTGCATGGGAATCTTGGTGAGGATATTTATATGAGGCAACTTGATGGTTTTGTTGTAAAAGGAAAAGAAGAATTGGTTTACAAGTTAAATAGATCTTTATATGGATTGAAAAATTCACCAAGCATGTGGTACCAGAAGTTTGATGCTTTTTCATTGAAAATTGGTTATGTTAGGAGTGAGGAAGATCATTGTTTTTACATAAAATATATTGATGATCAGCTTTTAATTATTATCTTGTATGTTGATGACATGTTTATTAGTAACATCAAGGTAATGATCAAAGAATTGAAAGAAAAAATCTCTAGCACATTTGAGATGAAAAATCTAGGAGCTGGAAAATATATCCTTGGTATGGAGATCAACAAAGATAGAGGTAGCAAAAAGATTTGCTTAAGTCAAAGCAACTATGTTGATACTATTTTGAAATAGTTTAACATACAAGAAAGTAAACCAATTAATATTACTTTACCAGTTGGCACAAATTTAAGTTTAAACATGAGTCCTAAATCTGATTTTGATCATGAGGAAATGTCTGAAATTCCATATGCTAGTCCAGTTGGTTGTTTATTGTATGCAATGGTCTATACAAGACCAGATATCGCCTAAGCAGTGGGAGTTTTAAGTAGGTTTATGTCTAACCCTGGTAAAGAACATTGGAGTTATGTTAAGAGGGTGTTTAGATATTTATGAGGTACTTCTGATTAATGTTTGGTTTATCATGGTGCTAATGATATTGATATTATGCACAAATCATTGGACATACAGGGTTTTGTTGATTTAGATTGGGCAGGAAACCTGGACAATTAGAGGTTGACAAGTGGCTATGTGTTTACTTTGTTTGGAGTTGTGGTTAGTTGGATGAGTAAGAGGCAACCCATGATTTCTTTTTCCACCATAGAATAA
Source organism: Sequoia sempervirens (assembly GCA_007258455.2). Classification (NCBI taxonomy): domain Eukaryota; kingdom Viridiplantae; phylum Streptophyta; class Pinopsida; order Cupressales; family Cupressaceae; genus Sequoia; species Sequoia sempervirens. The sequence continues at coordinate 298,074,473 of VDFB02000003.1, forward strand.
GAGTACATGGTTGCTACACATGCCTCTAAAGAGGAAGTTTGGTTACAAATACTTGGGAAAGGTATTGGTTTTAATTGCAATCAATTCATACTTTTTTTTTTTTTTTTTAGACTGCAGGAATCGGGTAGCACGACCCCCTATAAACTGCAGTGCACTCGGTAAACTTTTTAACGTGACCGGCGGCGCTGGCGCGACACGCCCTCCGGTACCACGGGACGGGGGAGACTAGAACTCGTAACCAGTAGAGACACAACGGAATTACTTAGCCAACCGAGCTAGGGCCCTCACGCAATCAATTCATACTTGAATGTGATAGTCAGAGTGCTATTTGTTTAGCCAAATATCCTATGTATCATGCTCGTACTAAGCATGTTGATGTACAATATCACTTTATGTGAGAAATAGTTGAGAGTGGGAAGGTATTGATTGAGAAAGTTGATACTTTGATCAATGCTACAGATTATCTTACGAAACCAGTTCCTACATATAAGCTCTCTTGGTGCAGGAAGGCCATTCGCCTTGAGTCATGTACTTGATTTATAATAATGATTCATTTTTTAGAATAATTGCAATTTATAATGTCAAGTGGGAGAATGTTGGGAATAGGATTCCATTTAATTACAATCCTAAAACATATTTCATGTATCTCCTAGGTCCTTGGAAAATGTTCCCCAACACTAGGATTAGAAAGAGATTAAATTAAATCAAAGATTCTAAACTATCGACCAATCCATCTAAATTCGTACCCCTCAAAATATTTCACCATGCACTCCAACATTCATGATATCAAACCCTCACATTGACCACATGTTGATATCAACTCTTTATCATAAGGACTCTAAGGGAACTCTATCGCAATGTGCACATCTAGGTAAGGTTAACTCTGATATGAACAAAGAAGACAAGAATGATTAGGAGTTACATTCAAATTCTTGTATCCTAGCAAAAAAACTCCTCCATGTGGGATATCATTGGCACATCATGAGATAAAAAAAACACCTATATTAGCACTAGTTTCATCTACATCAACACCACCATTTGGTTCAACATGAGCATAAATCTTCAAAAAATTAGAAAAAAAACAAAAAAATCAAGAAAACAGTCAATAGAAAAATCATCCTCCAATGAAAACCACTATGGTGGTGCTTTGGACAAGTACCATGATGAAAACCTGGAAAAAAAGTGTCATGTGTAGAATCGAGCATCTATGCATGCCATTTCAGGTGGAAGCATCTCATCTCATCCAAAATAAATCCATGAATCATCTATCCAATCCATTTTCATCCAAATCCACATTATCGTGATCCTGACAAAAAATTGGTGTACACTTCAACCTTTCTCATGGAAAAACCCTTGACATGGTATTTACTGCTAATCCCATGAAGTCCCATGGCCTATCTCTGGCATTATCTTAATGGTCCTATTGATTGATATAAATCTATTGAACAATCTTCTCATGCTTATCCATTCACTATCTTGAGTTGCTCATAAAACATTGCTAGACATTGGGGATAGGTTCTTGCACTCTTATTTTTTAATAATTCTTGATCCATGTCTTATATCTCACAACATTACATTGCCATTATGATCTAGTTATCATTTATATTTAAAAATCCAAAAATGTAAAAAAATATTCAAAAAATTTAAATAACATCTAAACATTTATAAAGTTTAAAATCCCTAAAGATCAAAAATTGTAAAGTTAGAAAATCCAACAGTATCATTTTTTTTTTAATATTAAAAACATCCAGATCATGCCCATGACATGTTAGAATGATTTGATGTTCCTTATCAAGTTATATCTTTTATCAAACATTGATCCAAAATCAATATCGGTTGCATCTAAGTTGCACTTCAATTTCACATCAAATCATTCTAACAAATTTTGTTCTAAGCCTAGCTTTAAAATATTTATCTATCTTATCCAATTAATCCATTATCATCTCAATATGTATCCTTCCCAATTTTCATGTTATTCAACATTTTCCTTGCATTGTAGTGTATCCTCAACAAGTAATAACTATTGGTAATCTATCAATCAAATCAATCAATCTTAGCTCAGTTTTCAACAAAATCCGAAACAAATAACTGACATCACCATATATCCATATACACTCATCAACATCATGTGAAAAATCCAAAAACATCCAAATCATCTTGAAAATTTCTAAAAAAATCCAAATCAAATCAAAACCCCTAAATAGGTCTAAAACATAAAAAAAGTCAAAAACACTTGTCGAACTATGTTGTCTTTTCACTTACATAGGAAATTCCATCATCGATGAGCCCTCGAGCCATTACATTAGTCCCCCTTAGGTCTTCATCTTGGTCTAAAATGCTAAAAACACAAAAATAATTAGAAAATGTGAAAATCAAAACATTTGGAAAACCTTCCAAAAGTCCTAAACAACATCAAATATAGTCCATAAATCAAAAACACCCTCAAATAACTTAAAAACGTAAACATTCACATACACTCAAAACATCAAAAATAGCCTCAAAACATGTCAAAATGTCAAAAACATTGAAATGTTCAAAAACAAAATCACCCATCTCATCTCACTTTCACCTACGATAATCTTTCATTCATAGTAAATTGATCATCACCCTCACCCTCTAGTAACACAAATGGAAACATGTACAACTATAACTAGAAAGCAAACCTTAAACATGATAAATAGAACTCTTCATCATTATTAACCATGTCAATTGAACCTTATATCAATGGCCTTTCAAAAAACTTATCAATTAATAGCCAACATCCATTAGCATGTCCTAGGATACATCTTTCCTACAATGGGTATCATTATTGTCAATCATTTTGGATATTTATCCTCAAAACACATCACTTTGGAAAGAGATATGAATAACATTGACTATTTATTCATTTTGATATATATTTTTATTTAACTTATTGTTCCATTCCAATGACCTCTCGATGATGTCTATCAAAATGATTTAGAGAGAAAGGAATGGAGGATTGATAATTGATTTCATTTGTTTTTCTTGTTGGATGTTCTTGTAATATGACATTAGTGAATAATTTCCTTGCATGTACGAGGATGGTATTGAGAAAAATAATGGCTAGGACATATCAAGTTCTTCATACCTTTTGTGTGTTATTCTGCTTACTTTTATGGCTTATTCTTTTACATGGTAAAACAAGGTTTATATATGTCATGTATGAACAAGGATACTCCTATATGTTTGCATGGTCAAAGTCCATCATATTAGATACAACACCATCCTAGTTTTTAATACCTTAATGTATCGTGTCTATTTGCTATATCAAAAATCTGAAGGACATGATGAATTTTCTCCTAACCCTGAAGAAAAGTAGTACTCTATTCTATCTCAAATCCAATAAAGCTTCAAATAATCATAGGCTTGTTTGACTTCTGAATCAATCAGAAAAAAAAATGGTTAATCAATGTCCATTTTATTTTCTACATCTATGTCATTCACATTCTATCTTATTCTTCTATCTTTATTAACATTTTTATCCATGTATGGAATTTGTATGATATATAAAAATATACATGAGGCTACCCATGGCTGATGACTATCTATACATCATAAAATCTATCTACATTAACCATATGAGCTTTTTAAGAAGTATATTTCATCCTCTGATCATTTGAACTAATCATGTATATTTTCCATGATCTCTATTGAATAGGACAACTAAGAAGGGGGGTGAATCAGTTGTCACATATTTTAATCTTCAATTCAATTAACAAAACTAATACTTAAACTACTTAAATGATTAATCATCAAATTCCAATGCATAAACATAATAACACCAGATTTACGTAGAAAACCCAATGAGGGAAAAACCACAGTGAGGATTAACTCACACTATAGAGAATATCAAAACCGATTACAAAAGGCTCATTGCCTGAAACAAGGATCATTTCCTGAGATAAGGACTCACTGTTTAATAGGGCTACAACCCAGAGGGCTCACTACCTGAGATAAGGACTCACTATCCAATAGGGCTACAACCTGGAGGGATCACTACCACATAGATACAAAGAAGACAAAGAAGTCTTATTACAAAGAGACAATAATCCCAATGCAACAAAGGATTCCACCACAATCACTTGATCAACTTGCATGAATGATAGAGTTTTTCTTATGCTCACTGCATCTAAAAACTCAACATTAAGCTTCACACTAATCTACCACACACATAACTCACACACACTTTCTGAATAGCATCAAATTCATTTATGCACTAATCTACCACACACATAACTCACACACACTTTCTGAATAGCATCAAATTCATTTATGCTCTTTCACTTATCTTCCTTCTTTTCTTATGTATATTTTCCATTACTAGCTCATCCTGTATTTATACTATCTCCAACCTTGAAAAAGATACAAAGAAGGCCATCCAAATTCAAATTCAAATTAGGTCGACGCCAAAACATCCTAGGGTGGAATTAGAATGCGGGTGACCCAAACACATTCTAGAAACATCTTCAATGTAATTAGAACATCTTAACTCTAGAACCACAAGTCAAAAGACTTTAGCAAAGAGAAATTTGTACCATCAAATTTTCACCCGGACCTTAGCCAGAACACAGAAAAACATAGTTCACAACTGGTGAACACAACTCAAACTTCACAATGAACCAATAGCCAAAAATCTGGATATATAAACCTTCAACAACCATGACCAAAATATCTAAACCACACAAATATAGGGACAAGTACCAAAGCAACAACTGAATACATATAATATTTCTTTAATATAATTTTCTCAATATCCTCAACATATACAACCAGCAACATCTAGTGGAAAACCAGTTGACTAGTTGACAATCAACAACATCTAGTAGAAAACCTTTGTCATTGATGGCAACACATGATGTGAAAAACCATCAAAGGCACCATTTCAATTCTAAATATACTTCTCAAGATTTTTCTTTTTTCTTCTCCCCCTCAAAAGATCATTTACCTCATTACTTGCTTTCTCTCATTAGCTTTTTCTCCTTTTCACATGATTTCTCTCCCCCTTTGACATCAATGGCAACAAAAAAAATATTTTCATTGAATCTTCCTTTGACATGAAAACAAAATACTCATAATTACAACACTTGAAACTACCTACTCCCCCTGAGAGGTAGCCACCAAAACATCAGTCCAAAAAGATAGAACCATGAATCCATTAGAGTGATGCATCTCCAAATGCATCTTAGTTCATGAAAGGAGGTGTAATAACCCCTAACTTCTCCTAGAGATACTCAAAAGTATCTTTATGAAGAGCCTTTGTAAATATGTCAGTAATCTAATCCTTTGTCAGAACATACTCTAGCTTGACTTCATTCTCCATAACCTTCTCTCTCAAGAAATGATATCTGATAGATATATGGTTCATTCTTGAGTACATCACATAATTCTTTGAAATGTTAATTGCACTTGTATTATCACATAAGATATAAATGGTATCATCATATAGCACTATGATATCTTTCAATGTCTATTTCATCCATAGAACTTGTGTACAACAAGATGCAACAACAATATACTCAACTTCAATAGTAGACATGGAGAATGAATCCTGCTTTTTGCTCAACCATGCCACCAATCTACAACCAAGAAAGAATGCACCACCACTTGTACTCTCTATGTCATCTACACATCCAACCCAATCTACATCTGCATAGGCACTAACTGTAAAGTTAGAATCTTTAGGATACCATAATCCATAATCTGAAGTGTCATTCAAATATCTGAATATTCTTCTAATTGCAGCAACATGTGTTTCCTTTGGATCTTCTTGAAATCTAGCCACAAGATAGACCACATGCATAATATCCAATCTAGTAGCAATCAAATACAGTAGTCCACTAATCATAGATCTATACTTGCTCTAATCAGCCTTAGGTGAATCATCAACTTTACCCAATTTGCAACCAGTCACCATAGGAGTACTTACTAGTTTGGAACCATCCATCTCAAACTTCTTCAACATCTCTCTCACACACTTAGACTGTGAAATGAAAATTCCTTTCTCTGTTTGATTAATTTGTAGCCCAAGAAAGAAATTCATCTCCCCAAAAATAGATATTTCAAATTCTTTTTGCATCTCTTCCACAAACATATTGTACATCTTTTCATTTCCTCCAAAGATAATGACATCAACATATACAACTATAATCAAGATTTTGTCATTTTCAATCTTAAAATACAAATTAATGTTTGTCGCGCCTTTGTTAAATCCTTGTTGAATCAATTACTTGTCTAATCTTGCATACCAAGCTCTAGGAGAATGCTTCAATCCATATAAAGATTTCTTCAATTTGCACACCATATCCAGTTGATCTGTTAACTAAAATCCTTCGGGTTGTTCCATGTAGACTTGTTCTTCAAGCTCACCATTTAGAAATGCTGACTTGATATCCATCTTATAGAATTTGAAATCTTTATAAGCATCCAATGCCAAGAACATTCTTATGGCTTCCATTATTTCTACTGGGGAAAAAATATCATAAAAATATATGTCTTCTACTTGTGAGTAGCCTTTACACACAAGCCTATCTTTGTTTCTGACAACTTCTCCATTCTCATTCAACTTATTTCTGAATACCCATTTTGATCCAATGATATTTTTTTCTGCTGGTCTTGGGACTAGTTCCCAAGTCTGATTCTTCTCAATCTGCAAAGGTTCTTTCATTGCTTCCTTCTAATGTTCATCTTTATAGGCTTCACTTACTATCTTCAGCTCAATCTCAGAGAATAAACAAAAATTTACTTCAATAGTAGCTTTGCTTCTGGTTAACACACCTTTTGTCTTGTCTCCAATAATCTAATTTTCTGAGTGATTCCTCTATACATATTTCGGTGTCCTAGGGGACATCACTAGAGCATCTTCTTCTCTTTCATTTTTTCCATCCTACTTTTTATGCTCATCTTTATCCTTTTCTTCCACAATTTATTCTATTCTTGCACAATCATGTTCATCAGACACATATCCATCGATATCAATAAAATCCTTCATTGTCTCATCAACCTTCACATTCAAGCTCTCTATAATATTTCTTAGTCTTTTATTGAAACATCTATATGCCTTTCTTTTGGTAGAGTATCCAAGAAATATCCATTCATCACTTTTTGCATCAAACTTGCCCAAAGTTTCTTCATCTCTTCTAATATAGCATTTGCTTTTGAATACCTTGAAATATTTGACTATGGGAATTCTTTCGTATCATAGCTCATAGGGAGTCTTTGTACTATTTTCTCTTTCTTGAACTCGATTGAACACATATACAATAGTATGAATAGCTTCTTTCTAGTAAAATTTTGGTAATATGTCTTCAATGATCATTGACCTAGTAGCCTCTTGATCTGTTCTATTTTTCCTTTCAACAACTCCATTTGTTAAGGAATTCTCAGAGCAGATAATTGTCTTTTATTCCATTTAGTTCATAAAACATATTGAACTCATGGGAGGTGAATTCTCCACCTCTGTCAAATCTTAAGAATTTTATCTTCAAATTAAATTCATTTTCAACCATAGCCTTGAATTCCTTGAATCTATCTAATGTATATGATTTCTCTCTAAGAAATGTAACCCATGTACATCTAGAATAATCATCAATTAAAAGCATAAAGTACCTTTCACCAAGTAGACTTCGCACTCTCATAAGACCACAAAGATTGGTATGAACTAGATCTAGTAATCCAGTAGTAGATTGTTCTCTTGATCTGTAATGATTTCTTGCTTGCTTCCCAAACTGAAAATTCCTACAAATAGCAATGGCAGGCTTTGTAATTCTCAATAAATCTCTCACAGCCTAAACAACACTAATCCTTTCCAAGTTATCAAAATTACTGTGATACATGTTGGAAACACAAGGGAAGACAACTGAGAGGGGGGGTGAATCAATTTTCCCAAAAATTTAAAAATTATTCAACTTATTAACCTTATTCTCATATCTGATTATTAAACATGAAAGTATAAATCATCAACACATCAGAAACACACATAACGCCAAGATTTTTTACGTGGAAACCCTGTTAGGGGAAAAAGCACGGTGGAGGTCAGTCCATAAGATTATACCCTGTTAAAAGTATAAATAAATGAAATATGGGGAATGCACATGCATTCAGGCACACTTCCTAGAGCTCACTACTTAATTATAACAAGGCTAACCACCCAAAGGAAGACAAATGTCTTACAGAAAGAATTAGATTACATTCGTAGGGATTTGAACTGATAAATTACCATCTACTAATGCCTGATCACAGTTTTGGTTAAGCACATGAACATTTCTTCACTCTTCTTCACTCTTCTTCATACTCTACTCTGCCTTCCAATGATTAGTACTTTATTCGCACATACACACACACTTGGAATCCACTAGAATACTTCAATTCGAATAAACGATTGCTTATATATATCTGCAACAAGAAATTTCATCCCTACATGTCGGCTTCGACAAAACAATAAATTGAATATAAACTATTGGCCCAAAAAATTAAAGATTATTAATGAAAATCAACCAAGGTCAACCACAACTTAGTGCGGACCCAAATCAACATCTCCAACATGAAAACACTTCAATTAATTACTCCTCAAAGATCCATAACATGCTACAAACACCATGTCGGCCAAGAACAAGAAAAACATGAACACGCAAGAGAAAATCACCAACCATGAGCACATCGATCAATGCAGATGTGCAAAAAAGATAGAGCATGATCTAGAAACATCCGCAAACATCATGAATCACTAGAGAAGCATCCACAACAACTGAACTAACTAAAATCACATCGTCTTCAATCCATAACACCAACTGAAGCAACAAAAAAACTGTCAGAATATAAATCTTCATAACTCGATCAAATCTTCATGTTGATCTTTAAAGCTCGACATGGATAAACTAGATACACTCAGAAAAAAACCATTTAGTCCACAACCTCTGATCATCAATGTATAGAACTTACCAACATACTAAACTTCACTTCACCACTGACAACCTACAACTCATTCCATTACAATTTTCTCAATATCCTCGACATATACAACTTCTAATGAATTAATGCTAATAGTGTTGACATCAATGACAACCACATATTAGCAACACAACCACAGAATCCAACAATCTTCCCCTTTGACATTGATGGAAACACATGATGTGAAAAACACCATCAATGCAACTAACTCTTGACACTTACTCTCCCTTAGGTTCTGACTCATTTTCTCCCCAATCGTTTCACATGATCTTTCCCACAAGGCTCTTCTTCCCCAGAAAGTTTTTCACATGACCTTCTCCCCCTTTGACATAAATGACAAAGATCTCTAAGCTCCACACAAACTCTAAAACACATATCTAAGCATCTGAACATCTGACTACTCCCCCCTGAAAAGCAGCCACCACAACATCAATCTGGATCAAGATATGACTATGAAATGCACAAAATGATGCAATGCAATGCATCCTTAGTTCTGATTAGGAGGGGTAATCACCCCTAAGTTCCCTCTAAGATACTCAAAAGTATCCTTAGGCAACGACTTGGAAAATATGTCTTCAATCTACTCCTTAGTAGGAATATACTCAAGTCTGGCTTCCTTTTTACTTACCTTTTCTCTCAAAAAGTGAAACTTAATAGATATATTCTTTGTCTTTGAATGTAGCACCAAATTCTTAGAAATGTTAATAGCACTTGAATTATCATAGAATATAACAATAGGCTCATTATACACAACTCTGATATCCTTCAACATCTGCTTCATCCACAAGACTTGAGTACAATTGTTAGCAACAACAATGTATTCGGCCTCTATAGTAGATAAGGAAATGGCATTCTGCTTCTTACTTAACCATGAAATCAACTTCTTACCCAAGAAAAATGCTCCACCATTAGTACTTTTCTTGTCATTTTAATCTCCTTCCCAATCAACATCAATAAAGGAACTCAAAGTAAGATCACCATCTTTAGGATACCACAGGACAAAGTCAACTATTCCCTTCAAGTATCTAGAAATTCTCTACACAATAGTCACATGAGATTCCTTCTAATCAGCTTGAAATATTGCAACAATACATACACCATTCATGATATCAGTCCTAGTTTGAGTTAAATACAACAATCCACCAATCATTGATCTGTATCTAGTTTTATTTTCTTTTGGAGAATCATCTTTTGTTGTCATCTTGCATCACGGTCACCATGGGTGTACCGACTGGCTTTGAATATTCCATACCAAACTTCTTCAACAATTCCTTCACATACTTGGACTAAGATATAAAAATCCCTTTACCTAACTGAGTAATTTACAATCCCAAAAATAATTTCATCTCACCAATGATTGACATCTCAAACTCACTCTGCATCTCATCAGCAAACTTCATGCACAAACCATCATCTCCTCCAAAAATGATATCATCAACAAAGACTTCAACAATGAAATATTTATTATGATCAATCTTGAAATAAATATTACTATCAACAGTACCTTTGTTAAATCCAAGCTTCAACAAATACTTATCCAATTTGGCATACTATGCTCTAGGGGCTTGCTTGAGTCCATACAATGCTTTCTTCAATTGACACACCATATCTCCCTTATCAGTCAACTGAAATCCACCAGGTTTCTCAACATACACCTTTGGTTCCAATTTTTCATTTAGAAAAGTTGACTTGAGATCCATTTGATAAACCTTGTAGTTCTTGTAAGCAGCATAGGAAAGAAATAATCTTACAGCTTCAATTCTAGCAACAAGGGAAAAAGTTTCTTCAAAATTAATTCCTTCCATCTATGAATATCCTTTGCATACCAGTCTTGCTTTGTTTCTAGCTACTTCACCTTGCTCATTTAGTTTGTTTCTAAAGACCCATTTAGTTCCACTGACATTCTTATCCTTAGGTCTGGGAACAAGAATCCATGTATCATTCTTCTCAATCTGCTTTAACTCCTCTTTCATTTCTTCAACCCAATGTTCATCTTTACATGCTTCATTCACACTAGTAGGCTCAGTCTTTGAAATCAAGCAGTATTCTTTTGCAATCTTTATCCTAGTCTGGACACCTTTGTTCTTATCACCTATAATCTGATCTTCTGAATGATTCAATCTTACATACCTCGAAGTCTTCTTAGGATGTTCTTCAACTTCAGGCTCTTGTGTTCTCTCTTCTGCAATTTCACTAGTTTCTTCTTCCTCTTGATTTTCTTGATTCACCAGAATGATTTGAACTTGATTTGAAGTCTAAACTTGCTTTCCTTTGTTTGTACTATCATTCTGATCATCTGAATCATATCCATAGGTTCTGGATGGTCTAGCTATTTCTTCACTAACCTTGACATTTTCACTTTCAACCATTTTCTTGAATATTTTGTTGTAACATTCTGTAGAGCCTTTCTTTTAATGCAGAATAACCTAGAAAGATACCTTCATCACTCCTAATCAAACTTTCCTAACCATCTTCATCTCTCTTGATATAACATTTCTTTCAAATATCTGGGAAATAACAATATTATGCTTTTGGCAGTCCATAGCTCGGAAGATTTTAAATTGTCACCCAAATTGGTTGTGCAGTTGAGTTTGTACATACTCCGTACCTGCTTCTCTCTAGTAGATATGAGGGACATTTCCTTCCAGCATCATAGTTCTAGCAACATCTTCAATTGTTATGTTCTTCCTTTCCACAACTCCATTTTGTTGAGGGGTCTGTCGTGTAGATAATTGTCTCTTTATTCCATGTTCTTCACAAAAAGAATTAAATTCACCAAAAGTGAATTCACCACCTCTATCTGATCTCAGACATTTAATATTTAGACCTGTCTTTGTCTCAACCATAGCCTTAAAGATCTTGAACTTTTCCAATGCTTCATATTTTTCCCTTAAGAAAGTAACCCACACCATTCTAGAATAATCATCAATGAGTAACATGAAATACCTATAACCTTGTAAACTTCTGACCTTAAAGGGACCACACAGATTAGTATGCACAAGCTCCAACAATTCATTTGAACAATGATGTTTTCTCTTAAATGAAATTTGATTTTTCTTTCCTAACTGACATTCCTTGCATATGGCATTAGTAGGTTTCACCAACTTAGGTAGATCTCTCACAGCCTTAGTAGAATTTATCTTGACAATATTATCAAAGTTAATATGACACATTCTCCTATACCATAACGAACTTTCATCAACTTGAGTAATCAAACAACTTTTACTAGTAGCACTCAAGTGAAAGAAATTAACTTTTTTTTTTGTACCTGATGCAATTACGTTTCTGGAACTCAATATTCTACACTTTCCATCCTTGAACTAAAGATTGTATTCCTTATCAACCATCTGAGCAACACTTAAAATACTATGCTTCAAGCCTTCCACATACAGGACATCATCAGTATTATGCTTACCATCAAGATAAATGCATCCTCTACCACAGATCACACCAACTGTATTATCACCAAATCTCACAACACCACCATCATAATTTTCCAATCCTACAAACTTACTTTTATCTCCTGTCATATGATGTGAACATCCACTACCAATCACTCATTCATCTTTCTCTTCTACTCGAGCAGCTAGGGCTTTCTCCACATTTATACAACTAGCAGATTCAATAGATACATGATTGTTTTCCTTGATAGCAATAAATACCCATTCATCATCACTTCTATTTCCTTTATTAGATTCATCATCTATCACACCTTCTTCAACAACATAGTAACACTTGTTTTTAAATATAGGCTTGTTATGTCTTGGTTTAGGAGCTCTTTTCAGACACCTTGATGCAAAATGACCTATCTTATTGCAAGAAAAACATTTAAGATTCAATTTTCCTTCATAATTACCTTTTCCTCTCGGTACTCTTTTGACAATAAGTGCTTCCAGCTCTTCCAACTCTCTTTCTTCTTCTTCAATCTATCTGATTTCATCCTCATACTTGAATGTCTTTCTAGATGAACTCTCACCCAGATCATATCTTTGTCTATCTCTTCCAAAAGTAGTAGCCTTAAATGCAAATTCAACCTTAGGAAGGGCATCACCAAATTCACTCAACTCAAAATCAGTGAGCTTACCAACCAACATATCTCTGGTTACATTTGTTACAGTCTGACTCTCTTCAATAGACTAGCTTTGACTTTGTATGAATCAGGAAAGGATCTAAGCACTTTAGCAACAATCTTTGATTCGTCTATCTGTCCACCAACACATTTGATACCACACACAAGTTCATTCACTCTTTGCATAAAAATAGTAATGTTCTCATCATCACTCATTCTCAACTTTTCATATTTCCCTTTCAGACTCTGCAACCTAGAAATCTTCACATTAGCATCACCTTCATACAAGGTTTCCAAATTTTTCTAGATCTCATAAGCAGTCTTCAGATCCATAACATTTTCCATCTTAGAATCATTCAAGCCACTCAACAATGCTTCCTTATCCCTGATATTATACTCAACATCTCTAATCTCAATAGTAGTAGTAGGACCATTCTAAGGAATAACATACATATTACATGTAATGTTCCAAAAGGGTTCACCAATGCATCTCAAATGACACTCCATTCAAGTCTTCCACAAAGAATAATTTGTTCCATAAAATCTCAAACTATCCTTCTTGTATGATGCCATCCTAGATCACCTCAGGCTGTTAAACTTCTTCCAAGGAACCTACTCTGATACCAATTGTTGGCAAGACAAGGGCAAAAAACTGAGAGGGGGGTGAATCAGTTGTCCCAAAAATTTAAAACTTATTCAACTTATTAACCTTATTCTTAGATCTGATTATTAACCATGAAATCATAAATCATCAACACATCAAAAAAACACATAACACCAATATTTTTTATGTGGAAACCCTGTTAGGGGAAAAACCATGGTGGAGGTCAGTCCACAAGATTATACCCTATTAAAAGTATAAAGAAATGAAATATGGGGAATGCACATGTATTCAGGAACACTACCTAGAGCTCATTGCTCAATTACAATAAGGCTAACCACCCAAAGGAAGACATGCTATCCTATAGAAAGAATCGGATTACATCCACAGGGATTTTAACTAATAAATTAGCATTCGATAATACCTTATCACAGTTTAGATTAAGCACATGAACATTTCTTAACTCTTCTTCATAATCTGCTCTTCCTTCGAATGATTAGCACTTTATTCACAAAAACTTGACATCCATTGGCATACTTCAATTTGAATAAACAATCACTTATATATGTCTGCAACAAGAAATTTCATCCCTACATGTCAGCTTTGACAAAATAATAAAATGAATATAAACTGTCAGCCCAAAACATTAAAGATTATTAATGTGAATCAACCAAGGTTGGACACAACTTAGTGAGGACCCAAATCAACATCTCCAACATGAAAACACTTTAATTAATTACTCCTCGAAGATGCACAACATGCTACAAACACCAAATTGGCCAAGAACAAGAAAAACATGAACACGCAAGAGAAAATGGCCAACCACAAGCACAATGATCAATGCGGACGTGTAAAAAAGATAAAGCATGATCTAGAAACATCCACAAACATCACAAATCACTAGAGAAGCATCCACAAGAACTGAACTAACTGAAATCACATCATCTTCAATCAGTAACACCAACTGAAGCAACAGAAAAACTGTCAGAATATAAATTTTCATAACTCGATCAAATCTTCACGCGGATCTCTAAAACTCGACGTGGATAAACTAGATACACTAAAAAAAAAAAAACCCGCAGTGCAACCACGATTATCAATGTAAAAACTTACAGGCATACGAACTTTACTTTACAGCAACTTGCAACTCATTCCATTACAATTTTCTCAATATCCTCGACATATACAACTTCTAATGAATTAATGCTAATAGTGTTGACATCAATGACAACCACAAAATCCAACAACAAATTCTCCTATGCCATAACCAACTGTCATTTATTTGAGTCATAAAGCATCATCCATCAAGACCCTTAAGTTGATAAGTATTCCCTTCAGATTTCTTTCTTGTAGTAATCAATGTTTCAGATTCTTTTTGAATCTCACATTTCTCACCCTTAAACACAAGACCATATCATTTTTTGCACATCTGACCAATGCTCAAAAAATTATGCCTTAAACCCTTAACATAGTAAACATCGTCAGTATGATTCTTGCCATCAAAACTTATTGAACCTATCCCATAGATTTTAGCACCAGTATCATCTCCAAACATAACCAAACCTCCATCATATTTCTCAATATTTAAAAACTTACTATTATCACCATTCATGTGATGTGAGCAACCACTATCAACTACCCAAAAATTATTTTCTTATTTAGCATGTAGGGTAGAGATAACCGTACCTTCATTTTTCTCCTTCTCCGGAGGACTTTCCTCTACCTATTGTTTTGAATTAGTAGAAGTAGGTTCATCCTTAATCACCAAGAACAAGCATTCATTGTCATCTGGATCTTCATACTATGAATCTTTATTTGAAATACTAGCATTCTCATTCACATAGTAAGCTCTGTTAATCTTCTTTCCTTTCTTTTCTTTCTCATATCTTTGTTTATTCCTTTTGACTCTTTTCGGACACTTTGTAACATAATGACCTATTTCTCCAAAACTAAATCAATTTCATCAAAGTTAGCTTCTATTTCATCAATTTTTTCTTCATTCAGATCTTCAATTTTTGTAGCTTTAAAAGCAATCTTTATTTTGCCTCCATTTCTTAGACTTGAATTCCTCATCTCATAAGATGTCAATGTTGGATGTTGTGGATGTGTTGCTGATATGTGGTTGTCATTGATGTCAACACTATTAGCATTTGTTGTATTAGTTGTTGTATATGTCGAGGATATTGAGAAAATTGTAAAAGAAAGTATTCTAGGTTCCTAGTGGAACTGTGCAGGTCGTGAAGGTGTCTTGTTCTTTACATTGAAGATTAGCTGGTGTGGATTAAAGGGTTTATTTTTTAGTGTATCTAGATGATCTACCAGAAGTTTCAGAGGTCCACGTGAGTTTTTGATTGTATTATGGTTTGACAATGTTTCTATGGTCTTTGTTAGTGTTCCTGAATGAAGATTGTGTGATTCTATTAATCTTAGTTGTTGCGGATGTTTCTCTATTGTTTCTTGGTGCTCTTGGATGTCTCTATATCATTCTCTATCTTTTTGGTGCTTCCACATTAATCAGAGAGCTCGTGGT
The DNA here is from genome assembly GCA_007258455.2 of Sequoia sempervirens. NCBI lineage: Eukaryota > Viridiplantae > Streptophyta > Pinopsida > Cupressales > Cupressaceae > Sequoia > Sequoia sempervirens. The sequence goes on from VDFB02000003.1 coordinate 298,090,640, forward strand.
TGAAGATATTTTCTTGCGCATGTTTAGTTTTTCATATTCCTAGCCGACATGTTGGTGGTAGCGTGTTGTGGATCTTTGTGGTGAAATTAATTAAAAATGTTTTGTGTTGGAGATGTTAATTTGGGTCTCACTATGTTGACTAACGACCTTGGTGATTCACATAAAAACTTATTTATGAATTTGATGAGGACCGCTTTGCCGTATGTTTTTATTTTCTGGCGAGACTATGTTTGTGATGAAATACCATGTAAGCGGATCTCTCAGTGAAATATAAAGTTTAAGGCAATTGGGTGTAACTGGGGCTTGTGCAAAAACTATTTTCTCGGTTCATGCCCTGGGATTTTAATCCTATTCCTATATTGTTGGGCGGTGAGCCTTTTTGTATTTGGCGATGAGCTCTGGGCAATGTACAGATACATGTACATTCCTTATTATTTCTCATTATACTTTTAATAGGGTATAATCTTATGGATTGACATCCACCATGGTTTTTCCCCTAACAGGGTTTCCACGTAAAAAATATTGGTTTTCTTTGTCTCTCTGATGTGTTAATTATTTATGGTTGATTGATTATTCATCAGATCTAAGATTAAGTTAAGTTAAGTTAGAAAAGTTTAAGTTTCTATGACAACTAATTCACCCCCCCTCTTAGTTGTTTGTTCTTGTTTTTCCAACAATTGGTATCAGAGCAGGTTCCTCTGAATAAGTCTAAAAGCTTGAGGTGATCCAAGATGACAACATTCAAGAAGGACAGTTTAAGTTGATGGAACTAACTACTCATTGTGGAAATTTAGGATGCAATGTCATCTAAGATGTATTGGTGAAGCTTTCTAGAAGATTACAAAAGATCCATATGTTATTCCTCAGAATGGTCCCTCCATTGTTGATGAGATCAAAGATGCTGAAAATAATATTAGGGCTATAGAAGCCTTGGTGAGTTCTCTGATAGATTCAAAGATGGCTAATGTGATAGGATTGTAGAAAAATCATGAGATTTGGATGAAGCTGGAAACTTTGTATGAAGGAGATGCTCAAGTGAAGATGGCTAAGCTATAGAGCTTGAAAGAAAAGTATGAGAATTTGAAGATGGGTGAAGATGAAAATATCACTTCTTTTATGCAGAGAGCAGATGAGATAGTGATGTGTATTAGATGTGTCGGTGGTTCTATCAATGAGGATGAAATTGTGGCTAAGATACTCAGATCCTTGCCTCCCTCCTACAAAGTGAAGGATCATGCTATTGAAGAGATAAAATTAGTAACAAAGATAAGAGACACGTTGGTTGGAAAGCTTGCTGCTTTTGAAATAAGTGAATTTGGTGAATCTACACCGAAGACTGAATCTGCATGCAATGCTATTGTATCCAAAAGTAACAGGAAAAGATATAGTCTGGGAGAGTGTTCCAAAAAGATATCCAAGTATGATGAACTGAAATAGGTTGAAGATAATGAAAGAGAAGTAGAAGAATTGGAAGCACCGATTGCAAAACAAGAAGGTAGAGGAAAAAGTACGTATGAAGATGTATTTCCTATTAAATGTTTCTCTTGTAGTAAAATAGGTCATTTTGCATCAAGGTGTCATGAAAGAGTTCCTAGATCTAAGCCTAAAAAGTCTAGATTCCAAAAGAGATGTTACTTTGCTGAAGAAGCAATGACTGATGATGAGTCTGATAAAGATAATGGAAATGAAGATGAATGGGTTTTCATTGCTACCATTGAAGATAATCTTGTGGCTACTAAATTTGCTAGAGATGAAAAGGCTCTTGCAGCTTGAGTTGAAGAAAAATATGAGTGGGTCATTGATAATGGATGCTCACATCATATGACCGATGATAATAAAAAATTTGTAAGTCTAGAGAAGTATGACGGTGGGGTTGTAAGATTTGGAGATAACAATGCTGGTGTGATTTGTGGTAGAGGATCTATTTGTCTTAGTGGTAAGGATAGCACTGATGATGTTCTTTATGTTGAAGGCTTGAAGCACAACTTTTTGAGTGTTGGACAGATGGTGGACAAGGGCTATGAACTTCAGTTCAAAAATGGAAGATGCAAGATACACAGAATTTCAGAGAATATGATTGCTACAGGTAAATAGACAAAAGGTAATATCACCTAACTACTGCTAGTGGGAGTTGTTTAATTTCTCAAGTAGATGAAAGCTAGTTATGGCATAGGAGGTTGTGTCATGTAAATTTTGACAACATTATCAAGATAAGTTTCACTCAAGTAGTAAGAGATATACCTAAGTTAGTGAAGCCTACTAACACAATCTGCAAGGAATATTAGATGGGTAAACAAACTAGAGTCTCTTTCTGGAGCAAACACTTTCATTCAAATGATTTTCCAGAACTGCTACATACTGACCTCTATGGTCCCTCTAGAGTCAAAAGTATTCATGGAGAAAGGTACTTTATGTTGATTATTGATGATTACTCTAGAATGATATGGGTTTCTTCTCTGAGAGAAAAATGTGAAGCATTGGAAAAGTTCAAAAGTTTTAAGGCTATGAAAGAGAATGAGAAAGGTCTGAAAATCAAGTGTCTAAGATCTGACAGAGGTGGTGATTTCACCTCCAGGGAGTTCAACTCTTTTTGTGAAGAGCATGGAATTAAAAGATAGTTATCTGCTCCCCGAACCCCTCAACAAAATGGAGTTGCAGAGAGAGAATAGAACAATTTTGGATGCTACCAAAACAATGATGATGGAAGGAAATGTGTCCCAGATGTACTGGAGTGAAGTGGTAAGCACTATTGTGTATACCTTGAACTGGGTAAATATTAATGGTAATTCTGGTAAGACCCCTTTTGAGTTATGGTTTGGTTACAAGCCTACTGTTAAATATTTCAAGATATTTGGAAGCAAGTGTTATATCAAGAGAGATGATGATATAGGAAATTTTAATGCAAGAAGCGATGAAGGAATTTTCCTAGGTTACTCCACTAAAAGAAAGGCCTACCAGTGCTATAACATAAGACTGTGAAAGATGGTTGAAAGTGAAAATGTCAGAGTTGATGAGGACTCTATCAAATCATCTAGACATTGTGGTTATGATTCTGATGAAGATAGTACTAGCATAGGGAAGAATTCTCAGACACATAATCTACTTTAGATTGTTCCATATGTTCCAGTAAAGCAGCCTCAATTTTTTCTCGTAAATCAAGTCAGACAGTCAACACAGACAAGTGCAAGTGTAGAAGAAAGATTAGAAGAATCAGAAGTTCAAGAATGTCCCAAAACTCCAAGGTATGTAAAGCTAAATCATTTTGAAATTCAAATCATAGGAGACAAGAATAAAGGAGTGCAAACTAGAAGAAATATTGCAGAAGAATATTGTCTGATTTCCAAGATTGAACCTAAAATGTCAATGAAGCCTGTCAAGTTGAGCACTGGTTGGAAGCTATGAAGGAAGAGCTGACATAGATTGAAAAGAATGACACATGGATACTGGTTCTTAGGCCTAAAGACAAAATTGTGATTGGTACTAAATGGGTGTTTAGGAACAAGCTGAATGAACAAGGTGAAGTGGTCCAAAATAAAGCAAGATTGGTATGTAAAGGGTATGCTCAAATGGAAGGTATTGATTTTGAAGAAGCCTTTGCCCCTCTTGCCATAATTGAAGTTGTAAGGTTATTTCTTGGTTATGCTGCATACAATGACTACAAATTCTATCAAATAGATGTAAAGTCAACATTTCTTAATGGAGAACTAGAAGAAGTATGCATTGAACAACCAAATAGATTTTAGCTAACTGACAAGGAAGATATGGTATGTCGATTAAAGAAAGCTTTATATGGACTTAAGCAAGCCCCCAGAGCCTGATATACTAGATTGGACAAATATTTACTAAAGCTTGGATTCACTAAAGGTACTATTGATAGAAACTTATATTTCAAATTGGATCATGATAAAGAATTAATTATAGAAGTTTTTGTTGATGACATCATTTTTGGAGGAGATGACAATCTATGTATGAAGTTTTCTAATGAGATGAAGGATGAATTTGAGATGAGTATGATTGGAGAGATGAATTTCTTTCTGGGATTGCAAGTTACTCAGCTAGACAAGGGGATCTTCACATCTCAGTACAAATATGTGAGAGAACTGGTGAAGAAGTTTGGAATGGATGACTAAAACCTATTGGTACTCCCATGGTGACCAAATGTAAGTTGACACAAAATGATGATTCTCCTAAGGTAAATCAAACTAGATATAGGTCAATGATCAGTGGATTGCTCTATTTAACCCAGACTAGACCAGACATTATGAATGTAGTATGTATGGTTGCTAGATTTTAGGCCAATCCAAAAGAGTCTCATGTGACTATTGTTAAGAGAATCTTCAAATATCTGAAAGGAATGGCTTACTTTAAACTTTGGTATCCAAAGGATGATGATCTCACTCTGAGTGCATATACTGATGTAGATTGGGCTGGAGATGTAGATGACAGGAAAAGTACTAGTGGTGGTGCTTTCTTCCTAGGGAAGAAGTTGGTGTCCTGGTTGAGCAAAAAGAAGAATTCCATTTCTCTATCTATTGCTGAAGCAGAATACATTGTTGTTGCAAATAACTGTACTCAAATGATATAGATGAAACAGATGTTGAAAGATATCAGGGTGGTATATGAAGAACCTATTGCCATATATTGTGACAATTCAAGTGCAATAAATATTTCTAAGAATTTGGTGCTACATTCTAAGACTAAACACATATCAATCAAGTGTCATTTCTTGACCTGGAGAAAGTGAATGAGAAAGAAGTTAGATTGGAATATGTTCCTACCAAAGAATAGATTGTAGATATATTTACTAAGCCATTTCCGAAGGATACTTTTGAGTATCTCAAAGGAATGCTAGGGGTAATCACCCCTCCTAATAATAACTAAAAGATGCATTTACTTGCATCAATCTGTGAGCTACATTGTTATAATCTGGTCTGGATTGATGTTTTCATGGCTGCTACTCAGGGGGAGTAGTCAGATGTGTAGATATGTGGTTTAGAGTGTTTATTTGGAAAGTTCATGGTTACATTTTCCATTGATGTCAAAGGAGGAGAAGAGCCTTGTGGGGAGAAGAACAGTTAAGAAGAAGAGTCAGTGTGTTGGGTTGATGGTATTTTTCACATCATGTGTTGCCATCAATGATTGTTGGATGTTATGGATTAGTTGCTAATATGTGGTTGTTATTGATGTCAACACTATTAGCATTTGTTGTATCAATTGTTGTATATGTCGAGGATATTGAGAAAATTGTAAAAGAAAATATTCTAGGTTCCCAGTGGAACTGTGTAGGTCATGAAGGCGTCTTGTTATTTACATTTAAGATTAACTGGTGCGAATTAAAGGGTTTATTTTTTAGTGTATCTATATCATCTACCAAAATTTTTAGAGGTCCACACAAATTTTTGATTGTATTATCATCTGGCAATGTTTCTGTGGTATTTGTTAGTGTTCCTGAATGAAGATTGTGTGATTCTGTTAATCTCGGTTGCTGAGGATGTTTCTCTATTTTTTCTTGGTGATCTTGGATGTCTCGAGATCATTCTATATCTTTGTGTTGCATCCACATTAATCAAAGAGCTAGTGGTTGAAGATCTTTTCTTGCGCATGTTCGGTTTTTCATGTTCCTAGCCGACATGTTGTGGATCTTTGTGGTGAAATTAATTAAAATATTTTTTTGTTGGAGATGTTAATTTGGGTCTCCACTATGTTGTGGCTGACCTTGGTGGATTCACATTAAAAAATTATTTGTAAATTTGGGCTGACATTGCAAGTATGTTTTATTTTCCTGGCCTACTATGTTGTGATGAAATCTCATGTAGCGGATATATAAGTGTGATTGTTTTATCAGTGGAAAAGGTGCTTCATATGTTGAGAGTGCTACTTTGAGTGTAAGTGTGAATATCATTCGATTGTAGAGAAAAGTATGAAGAAGATTGAGCAGAATGTGAAGAAGATTGAGCGAAGTGTGAAGAAGGTTTTCTGAGCTTAATTGGAACTGTAACCAGGCTTGTGCATAAGCTATTTTCTCAGTTCATACCCTCTAGATTTTAATCCTATTCTGTATTGTTGGGCAGTGAGCCCCTTTTGTATTTGAGAAGTGAGCTCTAGGCAGTGTGCCTGAATGCATGTGCATTCTCCTTATTATTTCTCATTATACTTTTAACAGGGTTTAATCTTGTGGATTGACATCCACCGTGGTTTTTCCCTAACAGGGTTTCCATGTAAAAAATATTGGTGTTCTCTATCTCTCTGATGTGTTAATTTTTTATGGTTGATTTCTTATTCATTAGATCTGAGATTAAGTTAAGTTAAGTTAGAAAAGTTTAAGTGTCTGTGACAACTGATTCACCCCCCCTCTCAATTGTCTATCCTTGTTTTTCCAACATTAAAAAATCCTAACAACAGATCCTCAGTACAAGTCTTATAATCTATAGTCTACTCAATAGCACTCACCATCTCACTATAAGCATCAAGAAGAGTTATGAGAATTTTCTTTGCAATCCTAGTTTCAGCTATAGTAGCACCAAGAGATCACATTCCAACCACTACCTCATCCAATATCTATACATAAGCTTTAACATTTTCATCTTCAAAAATATGTATAAGATCAAACTATGTTTCCAAATTCTATAATTTTGCCTCTTTAATTCTTTCATCACCATCATGTGCTCTTTCTAAAGCATCCCAAACTTCCTTAGTTGTCTTCAAATTTTGAACCTTAATCAACTCGAAATGTACCAAACTATTCTTCAAGATGAACTTCTCCTTATTATTCACTTCATGTGCTCTAATTTCTTTAGGTGTACTCAGACCATTAGCAAGAGGAGTGTAAGGTTTCTTGTAAGATTTTGCCATGTTATGTCTTCAATAATCTAGATATTCTTCCATCAATACTTTATAGATACCATAATTAGTTCCATCAAACCTCAGATAATCAAAGAACACCTTGCTAGCCATCTCAGACCTTCTTCAAGTGGTTAAGATCTTCATCAAGGAACCTGTTAGTTCTCAAAAATGCTGGTTGAGAAACCACAAGAGGTTGCCAAGCTCTTGATACATTTTAATCTAATGAACAAGGCCAAATGGTATATTTGAACCTTCTTCTCTTTAGGCTCTTCCAGACCTAGCCGAGTCCACCTATGCAAATGAGGAAAACTTAGACTATATGTTTCCTATTTGAGCAATCTATCCACAATGGCAAATAGTGAGGGATAGATGAAAGCTTAATAACTACTCCTACTGAAATTTGAGATGTGAATGTTTGGATAAGATTTTATAAAATTCTAAAATGAAATAGGTAAGACCAGTGCCTACTTCTGTTGGGCTAATGGAGTCAAGAGATGAGTGATATGTGACTTAATTAATGGTTACAATTTGAATTGGTTGACACTTTTATGAGTTTATTCTTGGAATAAACGTGCAAGGATGTAATTATCAAGTTCTTCTTATTGATCCAAATAACCTTTTCCAGATTATTGTGATTAATTAAAAGAATTTAATCCTTCCTTGAAGGAGCCAGTTAACTGAACCACACAAGAGAAGCAAATGTGCTTTGATAAATTGAAAATATCCTTGATAAATCAATTTAAATACTAAAGAAATTTCAACCTTGGAGACAACTAGATAATATTTTCAATAAATTCAACAAAAAATTGACACCGTAATTGAATCACCAAATAAAGCCTTCTTGTCCATTATATTATTTCAAAGGATTTTGCAATACACAACATAATGTTTTGTTTCAACAACTGGTCTAACTACTGATAATTTTCTAACCTATTGCTAATTCCTAAATCTGATGATGATACATTAGATTTCATCTGGCATATATACATTATATCTTCAATAGTTGTGATCCTTTGTTGTCTATCGGCTGTAGCTCCTCATTATAATTTGATTAATTGCCTTGAAAAATTAAAATATTTTAATCTTCATTATCTTTGTCTCCCATGAAAATTATTTTGCAATAAACTTTAATTCCTTTGCTGGAAATCTTCAATTTTTCACCCAAAAATGTTTACTTGCTCTCACTTCTCCTTTGGTGAAAATTGTCTTTATAAATTTTACCTGTTATGCTCTCTTAGGTACAATAATTATCCACTTTTAAATTCCCTTTGCATTTACCTCCTCGGTGAAAATGTGAAATATTTTTTTCCACTATAGTCATACTTTATTAATCTTTTTTTTACACTATGATCATATGCATTCACTATATCGGGGTAACATATGACATCAAGGAGACATATTTTAACTTACACCGATATCAGGGAGTCTCTCCGATACAAATTGTTGTAGGAAGATTGTATCGGTGAGACCTCAAACCACTCTTGCAGATCGGTGAGACTTCATACCATTCTTTCTGATCGGTGAGACTTCAAACCCTTCTTGTCGATCGGTGAGACTTCAAACCATTCATTTTGATCAGTGAGACTTCAAACCAACTCTTGCCAATTGGTATAACATATGAAGTCAGAAAGAGAAGGAAAACTCACTCTGATAGCACATGTCTCCCCGACATGTTTCTCTTTGTTTTATCGGTGAGACAAAGTGAATTTCTTGCCGATGAGGTTCCATTAGCATGACATGTATGCTCAGGATGACTTGAGGATTTCACTCCAATAGTGTTGTTTTTGTCAATTGGTGAGACTTCAAACCAACTCTTGTCGATCGGTGAGACTATGAACCACTCTTGTAGATATCAGTGAGACTACAGCTGGTCTCTCCAATGGAATTTTGCTTTGCTGCAAGATGGTTTTGCATGAAAATGAACAGATCCAAAGTTATGATTTTTAAAATGTGCTCCTGGGGCTGATTTTATAATTGAGATTTTTGAGTGTTGTATAATTTTTTTGACATAGCACCTCCAAAATTTGAAGGTTGCAGCAGTGGCTCCATTTGGGGATGTATTCCCCTTGTGGTCATAGCAAGGATTCAAATCTCTAGGAGAGTAGACCAGGTGTTTGAGAAACAAATTCAAACCTTTTTGTCATAAAATGATATGGTTTTTGAAAAAACCACACCATAGTTGATGGCACAAGGCCACCAAAAAGGAAAACCCCTATTTCCCCTGTCATACACCTTGTTTTGTTTTGTTTTGAGTTCATTAGATTCCTCTTGCAATCTTCCCTTCCATTGTTATTGAAAACTTTCAGAATAACTTCTCTTTCATTGCTGCTCTCATTTCTTCGTTGATTCTGTAGTTCAAAAAAACTTATGCCCCATTCACCATACCATGAACTTTTATTATCAATGCCAAATTCTTCATCATTTTGGTTACTGTCATGCATTATAAAATAGTCTCCTAGCTGAACTGAAAACTGAAAATCTGAATTCTTCTCACATGGTTCTGAGAAATTTGCCACATCAACATCTTCGGAAATAATCAAATCTGAAATACTTTTTATTTCTTCTATATCACTAATTTGTGGTGATACAAACTCATGATTCATACAATCATCATTTTGCATATTCGATCCAACTAACGTTGGGGATGAAATTTCTGGATCATTCTTATGTGTGTATCTTTGGTACTCCATTTCTAGCAAATTTGAAAAAATTTCACTACTAAGTGAACATGCCTCTTTGTCCATTTCACCATTGATGTACTCTTCACCCTTTTCATCATCATAATGAGGCTCAAGTTCATCATAGAAAAAATCAAATGAATTATCAACATAGTCATTTGCTTCACAAGCTGATGTAATGTCTTGATTATCTGAAAATGCGTCATCCTCCTCATAGAGTGGATTTGAATACACATGAATGTTCTGGCACACCTTGGAAAAATATCATCTAGTCTTCACCTATCTTTTCATCATACAATGGATTTGAAAAAAATTGAAAACCATTTTTATGTGTACAAACCTCTTCCTCATCCAATGTGTCTTCATGGTACTCAATTGTAGCTGGATGTGTTATTTGTTCACTGTCAAATGATCTTGCTTCTTCTATTGCTTCTTCCTCCTGATCTTCATAAGAATCACTTTGTTGTAGATCAAAATCCATAGGCTCATCCTCACAATATGAATATTCAATGGATCCCTCATAACATGCACTACTCTCACTATCACAATCTATTATGCAAGAGAGATCTTCTATATCTTCATCCTCATTATGTATACTGTCAGAGGAATCATTTTCATTTGCACCTGATTCTTCTGTTGGCTGCATTATTTGATCAATTTCTCCTTAGTGTTCACTATTGATAGCATCCTCATGCATTTTATTTTATATGAATCCAATCATTTCATACACCTAGTTGAAAGTAACTAGTTTCCATGACTCAGGCCACTGTCTGAATGACGCACATACATTTTCATGAATGTTTCAATGCATATGGATTTATTCAGGCCTAACATTAGCAAGATTTCTCTTTAAACTGGTACATGAAATTATTTTCCAAATCATTCCATGAAGTTATGCAAAGCATAGGAAGGTTGCAAAACCAATCTTTAGCATCTTTTTCTAATGTTTTCACAAAAAGCTTCATGATAACATCCTCTTTATTGATTTTCCAGTTCACCATTAAATCATTGAAGTGTTGTAGGTGCATATCTGTTGATTCTGATTTGCATCCACTAAATTTTAGCAAATGATTTTTAACATTTGAAGGAGGAGAACGATTTGGATAACCTTGAATGTTTTTGAAATCAAGTAGTTTGTGCACTACAAGATCCACTACCTTCAACTGGAAATTTATTCATTGTCATTCTATGTCTTCTTGTAGACTCTGATTGTTGTTGCCAAGAGGGTTGACATTGCTTTGCATATTTTGACATGAAGTGTGATACTGATATGGATAATTCTCAGGATATTGATTGTGTTGATGATATTGGTAACTTACCAGTCTTTGACTAGGATGGATAGGATAATAATTTATTCGATTTGATGATTGTGTTGCATAAATTTCCAGCTATGAATAATGTGCATTGCCTCCATTACCAAAATTCTCAATTGCACCATAATGTGTATGGGTAGAGAATAATTGTTATACATACTTCAGCTTGTGACTTCTATTTCATACCGAAAATGTTGTAGTTCCAAAATGTCTACGCATTCTTCATCAAAATTTTACCAAAGTCACCACCTACTTTTTCCAAAAGTAGGAAAATTGAATGGATTTTTTGAAATTGTTCTTGTTTTTCCCCAGCGGAATCTCCTCACACAACAATATGGAAGTAATTACCCAAATGTGAAATTTATATTGACTCTTTAAATGGAAAGGCTAGAACCAAATTTTATGAAGTTTCTCCCCAATAGATCCACCAATTTGTTAGTTCTCAAAAATGTTGGTTGAGAAACCACAAGAGGTTCCCAAGCTCTTGATACGTTTTAGGCTAACGAACAAGGCCAAATGGTATATTTGAACCTTGTTCTCTTCAGGCTCTGCCAAACCTAGTTGGGTGCACATATGCAGATGAGGAAGACTTAGACTATATGTTTCCTATTTGAGAAATATATCCACAATGGAAAATAGTGAGGGATATATGAAAGCTTAATAACTACTCCTACTAAAATTTGAGATGTGAATGTTTGGATACGATTTTATAAAATTCTAAAATGAAATAGGTAAGACCAGTGCCTACTTCTGTTGGGATAATGGAGTCAAGAGATGAGTGATATGTGACTTAATTAATGGTTACAATTCAAATTGGTTGGCACTTTTATGAGTTTATTCTTGGCATAAACGTGCAAGGATGTAATTATCAAGTTCTTATTATTGATCCAAATGATATTTTCTAGATTACTGTGATTAATTAAAAGAATTTAATCCTTCCTTGAAGGAGCCAATTAATGGAACCACACAAGATCAACAAATGTGCTTTGATAAATTAAAAATATCATTGATACATCAATTTAAATAATAAGGAAATGTCAACCTTGGAGACAACTAGATAATATTTTCAATAAATTCAAAAAACAATTGACACCATAATTGAATCACCAAATAAAGCCTTCTTGTCCATTATATTATTTCAAAGGATTTTGCAATACACAACATAATGTTTTGTTTCAGCAACTGATCTACCTACTGATAATTTTCTAACCTACTACTAATTCCTAAATATGATGATGATCCATTAGATTTCATCTGGCATATATAAATTATATCTTCAATAGTTGTGATCCTTCGATGTCTATCGGCAACAACTCCTCATTATAATTTAATTAATTGCCTTCGTAAAATTAAAATATTTTAATTTTCGTTATCTTTGTCTCCCGTGAAATTATTTCACAATAAACTTTAATTTCCTTGTTGAAAATCTTCACTTTTTCACCCAAAAATGTTTACGTGCTCTCATATCTCCTTTGGTGAAAAATGTCTTTATAAATTTTACCTGTTATGCTCTCTCGGGTAAAATAATTATCCACTTTTAAATTCCCTTTGCATTTACCTCCTTGGTGAAAATGTGAAATATTGTTTTCCACTATATTCATACTTTATTAATCTTTTGTTTACACTATGATTGTATGCATTCACTATATCGGGGTAACATATGACATTGAGGAGACATATTTTATCTTACACCGATATCAGAGAGTCTCTCCGATGTAGATTGTTGTAGGAAGATTGTATCGGTGAGACCTCAAACCACTCTTGCAGATCGGTGAGACTTCATACCATTCTTGCCGATCAGTGAGACTTCAAACCATTCTTTCCAATTGGTGAGACTTCAAACCATTCTTTCCGATAGGTGAGACTTCAAACCAACTCTTGTTGATCGGTATAACATATGAAGTCAGAAGGAGAAGGAAAACTCACTCCAATAGCACATGTCTCCCTGACATGTTTCTATTCATTTTATCGGTGAGACAAAGTGAATTTCTTGCCGATGAGGGTCCACCGACATGACATGTATGCTCAGGATGACTTGAGGATTTCACTTTGATAGTGTTGTTCTTGTTGATCGGTGAGACTTCAAACCAACTCTTGTCTATCGGTGAGACTATGAACCACTCTTGTAGATATCTATGAGACTACGACTAGTCTCTTTGATGAAATTTTGCTTTGCTGCAAGATGGTTTTGCATGAAAATGAATAGATCCAAAGTTATGATTTTTAAAATGTGCTCATGGGGTTGATTTTACAATTGAGTTTTATAAGTGTTGTATAAATTTTTTGACATAGCACCTTCAAATTTTGCCAAAAAATTTGAAGGTTCCAATAGAACCAAGCTCTGATACCAATTGTTGAATAGGAAAATTGAGAGGAGGGTGAATCAGTTGTCATAGATTTTAATATTCAATTCAATTATCAGAACTAATACTTAAACTGCTTAAATGATTAATAGTCAAATGCCAATGTAGAAACTCAAATCCAATGCATAAACATAATAACACCATATTTATGTGGAAAACCCAATAAGGGAAAATCCACGATGAGGATTAACTCACACTATAGAGAATATCAAAACCAATTACAAAAGGCTCATTGCCTGAGATAAGTACTCACTGTCTAGAACAAGGACTCATTGTCCAACAAGGCTACAACTTAGAGGGCTCACTGCCTGAGATAAGGACTCACTATCCAATAGGGATACAACCCATAGGGATCACTGCCACAGAGATACAAAGAAGACAAAGAATACTTGTTACAGAGAGACAACAATCCCAATGCAACAAAGGATTCCACCACAATCACTTGATCAACTTGCATGAATGATATAGTTTGCCTTCTACTCACTGCATCTGGAAACTCAGAATTAAGCTTCGCACTAATCTACCACACACATAACTCACACATTTTTTGAATAGCATCAAAGTCATGTCTGCTCTTTCACTTATCTTCTTCTTTTCTTATGTGTATTTTCCATTACTAGCTCACCCTTTATTTATACTATCTCCAACCTTGAAAAAGATACAAAGTCAGCCATCCAACTTCAAACTCAAATTAGGTCAACACAAAAAACATCTTAGGGTGGAATTAGAATGAGGGCGACCCAAACATACGCTTCAACATGCTTCATCAACTTCAAAGATAGTTCTTAACACACAGTCATCCAAACCAGTGTAAAACACATAGAACAATTAAGCTCAAAACTTCTAGAAACCAAAAATATCTTCAATGCAATCATAACATCTTAACTCTAGAACCGCAAGTCAAAAGACTTCATCAAAGAGAAATCCAAACCAACAACTTTTCTCTCAGACCTCGGCCAAAACACAGAAAAACATAGTTCACAACTGGTGAGCACAACTCGAACTTCACAATGAACCAATAGCCAAAAATATGGATATAGCAACCTTCAAAACCATGATGAACATATCTGAACTGCACAAACATGGGGACAAGTACTGAAGAAACAACTGAATACTTGAAATCTTTCTTTAATACAATTTTCTCAATATCCTCAACATATACATCCGACAACAACTAGTAGATAACCAGTTGACCAGTTGACATCAGTGACAACACTTTCATTCCTTTTTCCATTCTTGCAACAATCTTGACCTAAAAATTAAAGTTTCTACTTGATCTCTCAAGGGGGAATTATACATGCATTCATTCCTTCTGTTGGGGCACAATGGGGTATCCAAAAAAATCATTATTTTTTAAATTTTTGATCTAAGTAGAAATGTTGATTTGAGAAGCATCGGTTCTTTGAACCAATGTAGCAGGCACCTCGCATTAGAGAGGGGAAAAATATAGACACTTAAAATTTTCCTAATTAATATCATGCAGTTGATTCAATTTACTAACACCATTTTTGTCATGATTCAACTACTTTCATGTATTTAATTAAATAATCCTGATTGTTTAATTAAATTCATCATTTTCTTCTATTAATTAGAGAATCAACATTATTGGATTAATTCACCTCTTCCATGCTAATTTTCATCCTATTTGATAAAACAATGCAAATTATTTGGTTAAATCCCTTAATTCCTCTCATTTGATTAAATAATCTTAATTATTTAATTAAATGTCATTAATTCACCCTTTTTAATTAAATGATATAATTGTTTAATTAAAATCCTAAATTCTTTCATCTTGCACAATTAAATAATATCTTGATTATTTAATTGACTAATATCTTCTAATTCCTCCAATTTCTCCCACTTGCAAGAGAATATTACTCCAATTCAAATTCAAATATTTCCCTCTAAATGGAAATATCTTCCAATAATCTTCCAACATTATTCCTAAAATTAAGGGACTTGCACATTCTAATTCAATTAGAATCCTTGATTAGAACCATTGATCCATGTCAATATTCGATCTCATCCATGAATTGGAATCCTTGATCCATGCCATACTCTATATTTCAATTTCATCCATTGATTAACCAAATCAATCTTAGCCATTGATTCAACTAAAAATCCTATAAATAGCCCTCATTTCTATGAGTAATTCATCCACAAATCATTTGAGCACTCTAATGTTACAATAATTCATACTCACATCCATTCATTTTCATCAATTGAGAGAAATTGTGAGCATCTTTGTGGTTCAAGTCTCTATTATCACTCATCATCAAAGCTTTGCATCTATGGGGTTAGGAAAGAGCTGATCCTTCCACATCAAGTTAGCACTAATCCCCCAATGGGATGAGGTTGAGTGTTAAATTAGGTTTCTTTTATTAATTTGAATGTTATTTCATATTTTATGGATTCTTAGTTAGTATTTCAAGAATTTCATTGGGAATATGGGTTTCTTAGGTTAAATGCTTAGTTTCTTAGTTTATTCTAGGTATATTTGATCTACATTATATTCATGTTCACACTATTTTCTACATACTTAACAAAGTACAGGCAAGAGAAAATAGTGAAAAGACTCCCTATGAGTTATGGTATTTAAGGATTCAGGTATTGTCAAATATTTTAGAGTGTTTGGAAGCAAATGTTATATCAAAAGAGCTGAAGAGAACTTAGGAAAGTTTGATACAATATCTGATGAAGGTATCTTTCTTGAATACTCTATAAGAAGCAAATCTTACCAGTGTTACAACAAGAGACTGGAGAAGATTGTTGAGAGTGCAAATGTCAAAGTGGATGAATAATTACAAAAGAAATCAATGGTGTATGTGGATATGAATCAAATGAGTTCTCTTGCAGAGAAAATGATAAAGATGAAGGTAAGGAAAAAGAAGTGTAAATTGAAGAAGAAGATGATCGAGAATGGATCCCAAGGACTCCTAAGTATGTGCAGAAGAATCATTCTAAAGATCAGATCAATGGTGACAAGAGCAAAGGAATTTTGACAAGGAGAAAAGCTACTATGGCTAAAGAATAGGTAAATCTATTTTTACTTTCTAAAGTTGAACCTAAAATAGTGATTGAAGCATGCAAGGATGAGTACTAGATCAAGGCTATGAAAGAATAATGTTGTGTGGTTTGACAATATGCCCCAAGAATGTAAGGATTGGGGACCCAAGTAAAAATTTAAAGCTTGTGGCAGGCGTTGGTTGACAAAGGATCCCCATGTTGCAAGAATGGAAAGATTGAAGGTGTTGCCATTGATGTCAACTGGTCAATTGGTTATCAATTGATTGTTGTTGTCATTAGTGTCATGGATGAAGGTTATTGGTTGTATATGTCGAGGATATTGAGAAAATTGTAATGAAGATATGTTGCAAGTGTTCAGTGATTGCTATGGGTTTTGCTCAAGATTTTCTCCAATATTTGTGTGGTTTAGATATGTTGATCATGGTTGTTTAAAGCTATTGTATCCAAATTTTTGGCTATTGATTCATTGTATAGTGTGAGTTGTGTTCACCAGTTGTGAACTGTGGTTTTTTGTGTTTCTAGTTGAGGTCTGAGAGAAATATTGTTGGTCCATATTTCTCTTTTGATAAATTCTTATGACTTGCGGTTCTAGAGTTGAGTTGTTTTGATTGTATTGAAGATAATTTTGGTATCTAGAAAGTTTTTGGTTAATTGTTCTATGTTTTTTACACTGGTTTGGTTGACCTTGTGTGGAATACTAATTTTGGAGATAGTGAAGCATGTTGGATCTATTTCGGTCCTTATGAAGCATGTGTTTTGGTTACCCTTATTCTAATTCCACCCTAGGATGTTTTGGTTCTGACCTAATTTGAATTTGAATTTAGATGGCCAACTTTGGATATGTTTCAAAGTTGAAGATGGTATAATTGCAGAATGAGTTAGGGAAGAAGAGGTAAGAGAGCAAAGTAAATAGAGACAAGATAGAAAAGGAAATAGAGAAAAGAGCACAAAGAGAATAGAGATAAGTGTGAAATAGTGTGTGTGTATGATGCGAGTATGGCAGATCAATGCTAAGCCTAAATGTTGATTTTCTTGAAGCAATGAGTTGAAGGTGCACTCTATTATTCATGCATGTTTGCAAGTGGATTGTGTGAATTGTGGTGGAATCCTTTGTTGAATTGATATTGTATTCTCTTTGTAACAAGTCTTATTTATCTTCTTTGTATCTCTATGGTAGTGAGCCCTTTGGGTTGTTAGCCCTGTTAGACAATGAGTCCTTGTTTTGGACAGTGAGCCCTTTTTTTGGCAGCTAGCCTTGTTTCTTAGGTAGTGAGCCTCTTGTAATCAGTTTTGATATTCTCTATAATGTGAGTTAATCCTCACCATGGTTTTTCCCTTATTGGGTTTTCCATGTAAATCTAGTGTTATTGTGTTTATGTGATGGTTTTTAGTTTCTCCACTAGTATTTAATGTTTAATCTGCTAAGCAGTGTTAAGGATTAGTTCCAGTGAATGAATCAAAGTTTAAATCTATGACAACTGATTCACCCCCCCTCTTAGTTGTCTTGTTCAACAATTGGTATTAGAGCTTGGTTCCTTGGTGAAGAGTTTGAATGCTTGAGGAAGGTCTAGGATGGTTGGAAAGATGACTTATGATTATTCGAGGTTCAATGGAACTAACTATGCTATTAGGAAAACATTGATGGAAGAATATATGGAGTATTATGGATATGATGTGGAGAAATTTTACAATAATCCTTACACCCCTCTTGCACATGGTCCGAGTACGACTGAGCACATGAAGATAAAAATAAGGTGAAGTACATTTTGAATAACAGTCTAGTACAGTCTAAGTTGATTAAGGTTCAAAATTTAAAGAATACTAAGGAAGTCTGGGATGCTTTGGAAAGGGTGCACAAAGTTGATGAAAGAGTTAAAGAGGAAAAATTATAGAATTTGGAGACACATTTTGAGCTTCTACATATGTCTGAAGATGAGAATGTTAAATCTTATGTATAGAGATTGGATGAGATAGTGGTTAGAATGTGAGGACTTGGTGCTATTGTAGATGAAACCAGAACTATAAAGAAGATTCTTAGAACTCTCCCTAATGCTTATAGTGATAAGGTGTGTGCTATTGAACATTGTATAGATTATAAGACTTGCACTAAAGATCTATTGTTGGGATTTTTGACATCTTATGAGATGAGGAAGTTGAGTCTAAGAAATGGATGCAAATCAGAAACTACTTTTAAGGCTACAAAAGCTGAAGATATAGATGAAGAAAATTTTGATGAAATAGAAGCTAACTTTGTGAGAAGGATGAGGAAAGTCTCTGGTAAGTTTCCCTTTAAATGCTTTAGATGTGGATAAATAGGTCTTTTTGTTGCAAAGTGTCCAGAAAGAGCTAAGAGGAATTAACAAAGATATGAGAAAGAAAAGAAAGGAAAGAATATTAATAGAGCATATTATGTGAATGAGAATTCTATTATATATTATGAATATTATGAGTATGAAGGTCATGATGACAATGAATGCTTTTTCTTGGATATAAAGGATGAACCTACTTCTGCTAATTCTAAAAAATAGGTGAAGGAAAGCCTTTCAGGAAGGACAAAAATGAAGGTATTGTTATCTTCCCTACATGCTAAACAAGAAAAGAACTATTGAGTTGTTGATAGTGGTTATTCACATCACATGATTGGTGATAAAAGTAAGTTTGTTAAACTTGAAAAATATGGAGGCTTGGTTATATTTGGAGATGATACTGGTGCTAAAATTTGTGGGACAGGTTCAGTAAGTTTTGATGGCAGGCATAATACTGATGATGTCTACTATGTTAAGGGTTTAAGGCATTATCTTTTGAGTGTTGGTCAAATGTGCAGTAAATGATATGATCTTGTGTTTAAGGATGAGAGATGTGAGATCCGGAAAGGATTCAAAACATTGATTGCTGCAGGAAACAAATCTAAAGGAAATATCTATCAACTTAAGGGTGTTGATGGATGATCCTTTATGACTCAGATTAATGACAGTTGGTTATGGCATAGAATAATGTGTCACATGAATTTTGATAACTTGGAAAGGATTAGTGCAATTCAGGTCATGAGATATTTACCAAGAATTACAAAGCCTGTTAATGCTACCTGGAAGAATTGTTAGTTTGGAAAGCAAGCAAGAAGTCACTACATATCAAAGGAACATTCTACTACTGGACTACTAGATTTAATTCATACAGATGTCTATGGTCCTACAAGAGTGAGAATTCTACAAGGTGAAAGGTACTTTATGCTTTTGATTGATGATTATTCTAGATATACATGGGTTACATTTCTTAGAGAGAAATTAGATGCATTAGATAGATTTAAGACATTCAAGCTATGGTTGAAAATGAAGTAAACTTGAATATAAAATGCTTAAGGTCTAACAGAGGTGGAGAATTCACCTCCCATGAGTTTAATATGTTTTATGAAGTGCATGGAATAAAATACAGTTATTTGCTCTGAGAACTCCTCAACAGAATGGAGTTGTTGAAAGGAAAAACATAATAGTTCAAGAGGTTGCTAGATCAATGATTACTGAGGTTGATTTATCAGAAGGATTTTAGTTGTCAGAGCAACCGGATATGGTGTGCAAATTGAAGATACTTATATGGATTGAATCAAGCTCCTAGATCTTGGTATGTGAGGTTGGACAATTATTTGATTTAGTAAGGTTTCAACAAAGGTACGACAAATAGTAATCTATATTTTAAGATTGAAAATGGTAAAATATTGATTGTAGTTGTATATGTTGATGACATTATCTTTGGAGGAAATGAAAATATGTGCAAGATGTTTGTGGAAGAGATGTAGAAATAATTTGAAATGTCTATGTTTGGAGAGATGGATTTCTTTCTTGGGCTATAGATCAATCAAACAGAGAAAGGAATTTTTATTTCACAGTCTAAGTATGTGAAAGTGATGTTGAAGAAGTTTGGGATGGATGGTTCCAAACTGGTATGTACTCCTATGGTGATTGGTTGCAAATTGGGTAAAGATGATGATTCACCTAAGGTTGATCAAAGAAAGTATAGATCTATGATTGGTGGACTATTGTATTTAACTGCTACTAGACTAGATATTATGCATGTTGTTTGTCTTGTAGTTAGATTTCAAGAAGATCCTAAGGATACACATATTGTTGTTGTTAAAAGAATATTTGAATATTTGAATGGCACACCAGATTATGGATTATGGTATCCTAAAGATATTGACTTTAATCTAAGTGCTTATATAGATGTATGATGGTCCTATTTCTATCTTCTATGATAATACAAGTGCAATTAACATTTCAAGGAATCTTTTGATGCACTCGAGGATGAAGCATATATCTATTAGGTGTCATTTCTTGAGAGAGGTCATGGAGAATGAAGTGAAGCTTGAGTATGTTCCGACAAAGGATCAGGTGGCTGATATATTTATGAAGGATCTTCCTAAAGATACTTTTGAGTATCCCCAAGGGAATTTAGGGGTCATTTCCCCTCATTTCTTGAACTACATGCATATGGAGATGCATTAATCTGGTGGATCTATGGATCTATCTTTCTTTTGGACTGATGCTTTGGTGGCTACCTCTCAGGGGGAGCAGGTAGTATTAGGTGTTGTCATTGTGAGTATTCTATTTTCTATGTCAAAGGGGAAATCAATGTAAAATATCTTTTTCCTTTTCCATTGATTTCAAAGGGGGAGAGGAAGCATGTGAAAAAAAAGAGGAAACATGTGAAGAAAAAGAGGAAGAATATAAAAGACTATCTACTAAGGGGGAGAAACAGAAAGAAAAAGAAAGAAAAATATTGAGAAGTGTATTCAAAGCTAGTATAGTGTCTTTGATGGTTTTTCACATCATGTGTTGCCATCAATGACAAAGAGGGAGATTGTTGTAAGAATGGAAATATTGAAGGTGTTGTCATTGATGTCAACTGGTCAATTAGTTATCAACTTATTGTTGTTGTTATTACTGTCATGGATGAAGGTTATTGGTTGTATATGTCGAGGATATTGAGAAAATTCAAATTAAAATTAGATATGTTGCAAGTGTTCAATGATTTCTCTGGGTTTTCCTCTAGATTTGCTCCTATATTTGTGTGGTTCAAATATGTTGATCATGGTTGTTGGAAGCTGTTATATCCAAATTTTTGGCTGTTGATTCATTATACAGTGCAAGTTGTGTTCACCAATTGTGAATTGTGGTTTTCTATGTTTCTGGTTGAGGTCTGAGAGAAATATTGTTGGATCAGATTTTTCTATGATAAATTCTTATGACTTTTGGTTCTAGAGTTAATTTTTTTTATTGTATTGAAGATAATTTTGGTATTTGGAAAGTTTGTGCTTAATTGTTCTATGTGTTTTACACTGGTTTGGCTGACCTTGTGTGGAATACTACTTTCGGAGTTAGTGAAGTGTGTTGGATCTATTTGGATCCTTATGAAGCATGTGTTTGGGTCGCCCTTATTCTAATTCCACCCTAGGATTTTTTGGTGTTGACCTAATTTGAATTTGAATTTAGACAACCAACTTTGGATATGTTTCAAAGTTGAAGATGGTATAAATGTAGAATGAGTTAGGGAAGAAGAGGTAAGAGAGAAAAGGAAATAGAGACAAGAGATCAAAGGAAATAGAGACAAGAGCACAAAGAGAATAGAGATAAGTGCAAATCAATTTGTGTGTATGTTGCAAGTATGGTAGATCAATGCAAAGCCTAAATGTTGAGTTTCTAGAAGTAGTGAGTTGAAGTTGCACTCTATCATTCATGCATGTCTGCAAGTGGATTGTGTGAATTATGGTGGAATCCTTTGTTGCATTGAGATTGTCTTCTCTCTATAACAAGTCTTCTTTATCTTCTTTGTATCTCTATGGCAGTGAGACCTTCAGTTTGTTAGCCCTATTGGACAATGAGTCCTTGTTTCAGATAGTGATTCCTTACTTTGGCAATGAGCCTTGTTTCTTAGGCAGTGAGCCTCTTGTAATCAGTGTTGATATTCTCTATAGTGTGAGTTAATCCTCACCGTGTTTTTTCCCTTATTTGGTTTTCCATGTAAATCTAGTGTTATTGTGTTTATGTGATGGTTTTCAATTTTTGTACTAGTATTTAATGTTTAATCTGTGAAGTAGTGTTAAGGATTAGTTCCAGTGAATGATTCAAATTTTAAATATTTGACAACTAATTCACCCCCACCCCTCTCAATTCTCTTGTTCAACACACTGAAAGAAAGATTCAAAATGAAAGTCTTTGAAATAATTCATGATTTGAGAGCACCAGGTGTTGAATATACCGGGTACTGGGAAGCCAGGTTGGTTGGAATATTTAATGTGAAGTTTGGGAAGTTTTTGCAATCTGAGAGTAAAGGTCTAAGAGTTATGAAGATTATGGTGGTAATCAGGATCTGGGTGATTTTTGTTTCGGTAAAGTTGAAGTATGTTGGGTACTTGGTATCGGGTAAAAGATGTGTTGGCGCTGAAATGATAAAGTTGGTTGTTTAATTTTTCCCAAATGTCTAATAGCCCACTTAAAGTGATAATTGCACAAGAATGAATTAAAAGCATGTTATTTATGAATTGTTGTAAGAACTAATTTATTAATGATGGTTTTATTTAATGATAGTTTTATCAATGTTTTTTAAAAGGGATTGATATATTGAATTTTATGTGTAAGAGAAGTAGGTTGTTGGACTATGTTTTGGTATGAATAGTCAGGAAAACTTGGGTTGCAAGAAGATTTGATGATGTTACCAGGTTTGGTGGTATGCTCTAAAAGATCATGCAGGAAAAAAATTGTCACGAAGAAGCATCAATAATTAGGAGACTCAAGATCCTCGTATTACACATGTAGTGAAGCAGGGTGCCTAGCTTTGGGGTGATTTACTTCTGGGTATTTTAAGCACGATCCTGAACTTGAATGTAGGAACAAAAGTGCTAGTGGATTTGAATAACTAGTTCTACCTAATCTCCCTAAATATCTAGTAGAGGAGGTTCCTACATTTTTTTTGATAAATCTACTCAATCCGGTTTGATCTCCTGGTCAAATTTTAAAGACATATGTCCAAAAGTTTCAAAGTGTTGAAGAGGGTCAATTTTTTTTGACTTATTCAGAAGTTCTCTTGCCAATTGTCATGTGCCATGTGCCTTGCTACAATTTTTCCCTTGGATTCTCTCTCATGTGTTGAGTAAATTTCCCTAGTGTCTTGTTCTTATAAAAGGCTAGGAGTTGTTTCATTTTAAGTTAAGTTCATAATTTGTGGATGTCGGAGAACCAAAATTTTTTCAAGTTTTGTTCTTTTTCCTATTTTTTGTTCCATTCTAGACTAAAAAATTGTATGTTTCATTATAAGTTAACTAATATCGGATCCAATTTCAAAGCTATTTCCTGATATGAAACCTTACGTAGCTGATTGTTTGTTCCTATCAAACAAGATTGTGTGTTGCGCCATTTAAGGGTGCATACTGACACTATCCAGTGGCAAATAATATCATTACTTTAAACACTTGCATCATTCTATGCCTAGCTGTGAAGCAATCTAGTGACGTATGGAATGGTTTTCTCTAGTTTGGTTATTTCTTGAGGCATGCATGGATAATACCTAGGAGAAATTTTACTTCTCAGTAATTTTTTATGCTTTATTTTAGAATAGATGTTTTACATTCCATAAAATGTTCCAAAAAATGATAAATGTGTTAGATGGGGGAAAAATATCCTAGCCTAGATAAAGTGATAACCAAACACTTCTAAGCTATTAACCTCATCCAAACAAGAGAAAACAATGAAAGCATAAGGAAAATGAAAGGATTAAATCAAAACACTCCCCATGCTTGAACTTGAATCACTTCCCTTGTCTCTCCTATTTCTCCTTTTGCAAACTTTTCCCTCATATTTGTTATTTTACTTATGAAAATACCTACAAATAGTAGGTAGAAAGTTTGAGACAAAATGGTTGTTAAGGGAAAAATGGGAGAGGAATGCTGATTTTATAGACAACCATTTGAATAGACAACCAAGATTGATCCTCTAGAAAGATTCCAAGATCAATGGACAAGGATCCATGAGAGGGAGGTTACAAAATAGATGGTCAAGATCACACTTCTAGAAAGATGCCAAGATCAACAGATGATGATTGATGCAACCATAATATACTATTCATGGGAGGGCTATGATGCCGACGGCTATGACATTGATCGCTATGATAGAAACGAATATGACAGGGATTAAATCATCAAGTGGAGGAAATAGAATGAATTAGAAATTGAAAAATATTTAATTCATGAGACAAGAAATATTTGGCCAAGTGGAAAATAAATAATTCATTCGAATTATTTATTTGAGGAAATGGAAAATGGGCATTTAATTAAATCAATTTATAAAATTAATTTAATTAAATGGGGAGATATGGAAATTAGACACTAAATAATTAATTTGAATTAATTATTTAGTGGGGAGAGAAATGATGCATAATTAAATAATCTTGAAAATTATTTAATTATAGAAGAATGAAAAGGTCAATTACATAGACAAATAATAATTATTATTATCTAACTATAGGCAAATGATAAAAGATAAGTAATTAAATAAATAATGATTTATTTAATTATTGAAGAAAGGGAGTGTTAGTGACGTAATTAATTTATTTTAATTGATCAGGACAAAATAAAGATTATAAAGTGAATTAATTAAATAATAAAAATTGTTTAATTAATAGAGGAATACAATCAAGGATAATAAAAATTATTCGATTATCGGAGGATGGCGACCAAGAAAATGATGCTCACAGACTTAGGACATTTTTTAGTGTCTACATTTTTCCGCTCTTTGACATAATTTAGTTCATCACGTTGTGTCAAAGAAATTCAGTCGAAGGATGCCCCAGTGAAGTCAGGGTACAGGTATGCCCCCTTAGGAAATTTTACAAATTTTCAAAGATTTTCAAAAAAATTGGAAAATTGTCCCGATAAGACAAATGGATGACCAAGAATAAAATGGTGAAGATGGAAATGAGTTTCAAAGTCATCAAAAGCTATGCCCAATAGACAATACAAGTCAAAAACCCTAATTTTGGACCTATAAATAACAATTTGAGTTAGAAAAGGGGTCATTTGTGTATTCCCAATTTAGAAACTTTTAGAGCTCTGAGTGATTTTCTAACGAAGATGTCTCTATTTCTAGAGGCCTCCCACCATGCATATCAGATCTGGAGGTATTGCCAACCTAAGAGAGTGCCCACCCCAGTACGTACCACTAACCTAATTTGTAATTTTTTTGATTTGTGTGCATTTAGATAGGGAAAAATTTTAGCAGGCAATTGCATCATAGGATTTTGTGATGCAATTGCATTCGTGTTCGACGTAGGTGATAAGAATTTTTCAGCAATCACCTCAGCGCGATGCAATTGCATTAGGCTTAGCGCAAGGTCATTTGTGGTGCAACACACAAAATTGTATGACGCAACTAATTTTTTGAGCCACAAATATGGTCAGGAACGACACAAGTGCCATGATGCGATGCATGTGATGTACAAAATGGAGCATGTGGTATTCAAGTGATGCAATTGCAGTTTCCAGCCAGTTAAAATTATATGTGACAAGTTTGATAAAACTACAATACAATTTCCTGGTGAAAAATTTACCCCAGATTAGGAAGGTTTGACCTGGTCAACTTAGGTCTGATAGGTCAACTAAAGGTCTCTGATTGACATACTGGTTTGCTTGATGATCTCAAGAGCATCTACCTCCCATTTATACAAGAGAGTTGAGACCAAATGTTTTTTGACTACAAGACCAGTTGGGCGAGGATGAGAGACAGACATTGTTAGAGCTCAATTTTTTTTACATTACATATATGCCTATGATTAGGGAGAACAGGGAGATGTTGACAGCATAGGTGAAGCAGTGGCACTTCAAGATGAGTGGCTTCCATTTACCAATAAGGGAGGTGACAATCACCCTGGAGGATGTGTACAGGATACTACGGATGTCAATTTGTGGCTAGAGGGTACAATATGACCCCGCTCGAGGACTGTAGGCCTTATACAAGTATTATGAGTGTGATTACAATGTAGAGCTCAAGATCCATGGCTATGAGATCCGATGGGAGACCCTAGTAAAGACATATGATAGATTTGATTGCATTCTATATGCATTGATAGTAGGAGTTATGATTCCCGACTGCAGGGGACACAGTTTCCCAGTAGGATGGGTAGAGGTGCTCAGATCGATGGTTCACTTCAGGATAGTTTATACATGGGGGGCATGTTTATTGGCCATGCTTTACTTTCAACTGCATGATATCACATACAGGGGCAGGTAGAGTTTGAGTTGCGATGTTACATTGTTGATAGTTTGGGCTTGGGAGCACATAATAGTGTTCCAACCTTTGGTGGTTTGATAGCTAGCAGCCAGTGCTCCATATGCATATATGTATCAGGGGGCCTTGACATAGAAACATGTTGGTGATGTTGGTTACTGGTGACATTGTGTGGATAAATTGGTTAGCTTCATTTTGAGGCCATATAAGACTTGTTAGTTGTGGATTGATGAGGATGATCACATGCCATGGTGTCGACAACCTAGATATCTTATCAGGCATACAGTTCAGACCCAACATATCATTGAGATGTATCTCCTATAGAGGGTTCAAAGATAGTTTAGGAAGAGATGGGATGTTCCACTTGGGACAACAGATTATGGATGGTCTTCATGAGAGGTGCATCCCTATAGACCTCATATTATTGTGACCACCATAGAGCAGGAGATAGATGCCCTTCAGGCATTAGATTGGGAGTGGAGAGGAGGGGATGTTGACATAGGGATGACATCAGATTATGATGCCTGGTCTATGATTCATAGGTCTATTCCATTGACATATCCATAGTATCCAGTGCCAGTAGATCATAGAGGTAGGGGTTGGAGAGGCCAGTGAGGGGACAAGGTCAGAGGGGTGACAAGAGAGGAGATGGAGGACGAGGGGATGGAGGAGGATGGGGAGATGATGGAGGGGATGGACAGGGAGGAGTGGGAGGAGGAAACAGGAACAGGAGGAGGAGGGATGGAGGATGATGGGAGGGTAGACAACTACCACCGATCAGGGAGGAGGAGGGTATGGAGGAGGACTAACCCAAGGAGAGGGTAGCAGTGGAGGTGGTAGTGCAGTAGCACATAGAGGTTCTTGTAGGAGACATAGGATAGTTGGAGGCAGAGGCTATGGAGGTTAAGTTAGGGAGAGGGACCAAAGGAGGAGTAGGAGGCAGGAGGAGAGGATGAGATGGATGAGGTAGAGAGGGTCCTCTATGAGAGGATTATCATGGGAGTCGAGGAGGTGGGACTAGAGGAGGGCAAAGTAGATGAGGGGACTACAAACTAGAGGATAACTTCCCTATAGGTGTGTGTGTGTAAGAATTGGAGGTAGAGTTGAGGACCATTACTACAAAGAGAGATAACCTTAAGGCTAAGAGGGATTCTTTCCAAGTGGCGAGGGACCTAGCAATGATCAGTCGACAACAGAATGACCAGCACATGATTGATTTTATAGCTACATGCAATGGGTCTATCATGGAGGTTGCACGGGAGTATGCCAGGGTGAGTTGAGCTAGCCAGTATAATAGAGATTTGTATGAGAGGGTGGTACCTCCAAAGAGGAGGGAGCCCTCCTTTTCAGAGATTGACAGTGGCTCATGGGCTAGATCATGCAACAAGACTCATAGCAGGCATACACAGAGAAAGTCTGAGGTGGAGACATCAAATGCTAGACAGGCTACTCCATATTATAGGCCTCCTACCACATAGCACATTTCTAGGGAGTCACCATGCAGGGAGGACATGGATGCCCCAAGGACAGGAGATAAGGGAAGCTTGGGATAGGGTACCTTTTATTTATCATGTTGTTATATGGACATTGATATTTTTATTATTGAGCCTGCGAGCTCCACTTTTATTGGAAACATCTTGACATTGTACTTGTGACACATTATTTTTTGAGTGATATATATGATAGTGATTTTGGCGGCAGTTGATGATATGCATTATTTCATGATTATGTTGTGATGTTTATGTTGTGGTTATGATGTTGATTGATGCATTCTATGTGATTTTGTAATGGTCTAATATACTTTGGAATTATGCATTCATTACTATATTATAAATGTTTATGCCCCTTGTGATATGTATGGATGGTAAATGCAATGTGAATGACCTAATTTGATGCTTGCAATGTGATATGATGGTGTGATGCATTTATGATTATGGATGTTTATATTATCATGATATGTATGAATGATGAATGCAATACACATAACCTAATTTGATAAATGTAATGTGATATGTAAATGTATTGATGTGATGGAATGTTTATATGATAATACAAAATGTTATGATGAGAAATGTTAAATGCAAAATGTATTGATTTAGAATGTCTAATATGAATGGAGAATGTGATGCGTAATGTGATATGTTATGATATTATTAATGTGATGTAATATGTATGGAATGCAATGTAATTTGAAACATGATACTATGTGATGTAACAAATCATGATGTAAATTGCAATGTTATATAAAATGTAATGCTATGTGATGTGGAGTTTAATGCTATGATGGATTGTACAATGCAATAAAATACTTATATGATGATAAAGTGATAATTCTATATGGATGATCTCTATGTTTTTGTATTTTCTTATGCAAATATATGTAACCTAATATGATAATGTTGCCTATGATGAAGATGTTTTCTATGATGGTGTCTAACGTGATTATGTATGCAAGATTTTTTTGTGTGCAACAGGACCTTGTCAAGATGTAGACATAATAAATGTTAGTGTGAAAGAGAGGGATGTTAGTGTGAAAAGGGTCAAAGGAGATGGCCAATTAGACAAGGAAGGACAAAGGACCAACTTTCATGCTTTTATATTTATCACCATTGGGCGTCAAAATTATCACAAATAGAACACAAAAACCATGGTATGACATAGACCAAGGTGTGAAAGGTGACCATTTTTTAGAGAAAAGTAGTTAAAAGACAAAGTCAAAAGATAAGGAATGTCTCAGCTCATACTAAGGACCCAATTATCCTAGTCTATTTTCCAAGACAAACCATAGACAATAGGAAAAGAAAAGGGGTCATGATCCATCATTGTTCCTCTAAATCCTTTAATAGGACATCCTTGAGGTAACTAGTAACATGACTGAAGACCAATCAAAAAGATGAGATAAGTTCATATCAACAAAGTGCTTGCCAATAGAAATAGTGTTTTCCAATGATACAGATAGTATTGATTAAGTTGACAAAGAGGATCAAATTGATTGATAGGTTGACAAGGATTGATTGATAAGTTTGAAAAGGATTGATGATAGATTGACAAAGGTTGACCAATTGAATTGATTGATTGTGCTTGGTTTCAGGAAGGACACATTCTTCTTAAGAAAAGTTTAATCTAACCAAGATGACAAGATTGATTGGTTTGATAAAGTGTGATTGATAAGGTTGACAAGGTTGATTAATAATGATTACACCTAGTTTTAGGAAGGAAACATCCTAATTAAGGAAATATTAATTGACCAAGATGACAAGATTGATTGATATGACCGAGCTATGTGATGATGCTTGACGTTAGGAAAGACATATCATGTTTAAGGCAAGGAACACATCTAATAAAGTTGAACAAGTGACAAGTGTTGACAAGACACCTAACTGCAAGAAAGACACATCCTCCTTAATGTGAATGACCAGATTGACAAAGTATAATCTCAGGAAGGATGCATACTAATAAAATATAAGTGATATGACCGAATGAGAAAAACTACGTAATTCCCCATTTTGATTGAATGACTAGATTCATTGATTGATTGATTTTAATATGAAAGATTTTGGTTGGTTATGTTTTCGTGTTGATTCATGATTTGGTTTAGATGATGATTTCTCATAGACCAAGAACAAGACTAGACTCAAAAAACCATAAAGGACTGACCTAGGTGGCCTTGGGGGCTCATTGATTGATGGCCTTGCCTACATTATACACGCAGAGACCACGTAGTTTGACATGACTTGACTTTGTTTTATTTGACAAAAGACTGAGTCATTATTTTATTTGGGACAACCTCAAAGGACTGACCTAATGTCTCAAGGGCCCATTTAAGATGAGCCTTGCATATATAGAAAATGCATAGAGACAACGTAGATCAACCACTTTAACATAGATTGACCCATACTCAAACTCAAACTTTGACTCTGTTTTCGGAAATTTTGAAGTTTTATGATTTTTTTGGATTTTGATGTTTTCTATTTTTTTGGATTTTGATGATTTTATGATTTTTTTGGATTTTGATAATTTTATGATTTTTTGGATTTTGATAATTTTATGATTCTTTTGGGTATTGATAGTTTTATGATTTTTTTGGATTTTGATAGTTTTATGAGGGTTGATACCATGCGTAGGATCCCATAAAGGGAGATAAGTGAAGGAATTTCCCTCAGTCAGGTGTAGGACCAACTTATTATGAATGTGGGGGGGGGAGCGAAAAATGAAAAGGATGATCATGAAGGAAAAGGGTGCTAAATGTCAGTGGTTCTCAGGTCATGGAAGGATGACAAAGGTTTATTATGAAAAAGCGACATGTGTGAATGGATGAGCAAAATGATGAAAAGACCAGATGGAGTGACAATAGACAGAGGAGCATAGAATGACTACACATGGTGCCTATTTTCTAGGTTTTCACCATAGAACTTATCCAAAGCACCACCGAAGTGATTTTTTCTTTTGAACGAATTATTTCTCTTTACTATTTTTTTTATTTTTTGATTTTTTATTGTCACCAAGATGCCTGTTTGCTAGGTCTTCATCAAGGTGACTATTTTTTTGATTTTTTTGATTTTTTTAATAGTTTATGACTTTTTAAGGGAATACTCTAAGAATCAAGTGCAGTAGTTGTGAAGGTGCATGTTGTTGATAGGTTTGGACAATGGTTCTCCTTCAGGGGTAGAGAGATGATAAGCATTGGATCCATATGATGATGTGATGATATAAGGGCCCAACCAATTAGGTTCAAAATTTTTGGGCTTCTCTCGTTCTACCTGATTGTTCGTATTTTCTAGGAGGACTAGGTCTCTAATGTCAAATATTTTGGGTCAGACCTTCTTATTGTAGCTACATAGAAGGAGATTTTGATATTCTTGCAAATGTGTCAAATTCTTATGTCTCTTTTCATCCAATAACTCTAGCTCATGTACACAAGATACACGATATTCTTCTTGATCAAACAAGCCTTGCATAGAGACCCATAGGGATGGTAACTCAGCCTCTATAGGAAGTATTGCTTCAGAGCCATAGACAAGGGAATATGGTGTAGCTCCTATAGGGGTGCAGACATTGGTGTGATAGGCCCATAAAGAGGGATTAAGTTGTAGGTGCCAGTCACAGCCAGTGTCATTGATAGTCTTCTTTAAGATTTTTAAGATAGTCTTATTAGATGCCTTAGCTTGACCATTACCTTGGGGATAATATGGAGTAGAAAAATGATGTTGGATATGGAATTTTTTGCAAATCTCGTAGAAATATTGGTTCTTAAAGGGGTGACCATTATCTGTGATGATGGACTGTGGGATACCATAGCAAAAAATGATGTAATTCAAGATGAACTTGGCTATTTTCTTTCTAGTAATGTAAGTTAGTGGGATGGCTTCGATCCATTTTGTAAAGTACTCGATACCAACAAGGATGAACTTATGTCCATTAGCTGAGGTAGGGTGGATCTTTCCTATGAGGTTGAGTCCCCATTCATAAAATGGCCATGGAAAAGTAAGTGGTTGTAGCTCCTGAGCTAGTGCATGTATAAGATCTCCATGAATTTGACAGTGGTGACATTTCTTCACAAAGTGATAGGCATCTCATTCATAGTAAGCCAATAATATCTCATTCTCATGAGCTTTTTGGCTAAGGTCGGACTAGCAAAGTGAGCTCCACATATACTATGATGTACCTCTTGTAAGGCTATTTGTCCTTCATTTGAGTCAAGACATCGAAGGAGGGTACTATCTAAGCTACGACGATAAAGGGTATCTTCGATGATGGTATATTTGGATGCTTGTCAAATAAAGGTTTTGTGCTGGTTGATGGACAATTTAGGAGGGATGATTTGGTCATGCAAATAACTGTAGATGTCTTTATACCAAGGAGATTCAAGACCAACAAGTTCACACATAAGTTCAGTTTCAGGGACATCAAATGGAGGGATCAATAGTTGTTCTACCAAGAACTCATATTCTAAGGTGTTGTTAGGAATGTCCAAGAGAGATCTAGTTGTAGCCATTGTGTCAGTTGCTTTGTTTTGGATTCTCGATATCTACTCAAAGGAAATATTATCAAAGTATAGTTTGAAGTTGTCCACCATGTGCTTGTAGGGTCTCAATTTCTCATCCTTGGTGTCATAATCATCATTGACTTGCTTAATCACTAACTGAGAATCACCATAGACCTGAAGATCCTTGATTTTCCATTTTATTGCCATTTGGAGTTCTGCCAATAATGCTTCGTACTCAGCCATGTTGTTTGTGCATGGAAATTCTATTCAAAATGACTTGGGAATGGAATCTCCTTGAGGTGTAATGAACAATATACCAACACCGGAACCATGACTTGTGTAGGATCCATCGAAGTATAGTTTCCATGTTGTTGGTGTTTCTATGAAAAAGATTGATTCATCAGAGAAGTCGGATATCAAAGGATGGTTTGCTTTTATCGGTGTGTCTGCAAGTTGGTCAGCTATTACTTGTCCCTTTATTGCTTTTTGGTCAACATACTCATTGTCATACTCACTTAGGATCATAACCCACTTAGCTAGTCGTCCTATCAAAGCTACCTTACTGATAAGGTATTTCAAAGGATCAATTTTAGCAATCACTTTTGTCTTGTGATTCAACATGTAGTGTCTCAATTTTTGGGCTACAAATACCACTTCTAAACAAGCTCATTCAATGGGACTATAGTTTAACTCATATCCGACTAAAGTGCAACTGATGTAATATATTGCTCATTCTTTTCCATCATTGTCATTCTATGCTAGTAATACTCCCAATGTTGATGTAGTTGCTATCACATATAGTATCAGATGTCTTCCATTAATCGGAGGCATAAGAACTAGTGGAGTCAATAGATACTTCTTGATCTGATTGAATGCTTCCTGACATTTTTCTGTCCAATTGAAGGGAACTCCTTTTCACAACAGGTGTTGAAATGGATGGATCTTGTCTGCTAGATGAGCAATGAACCTACGGATTGATTGTAGTCTTCCTTGTAATGTTCTCAACTGATTGATGTTGGTTGTCGGTGGCATGTCCAAGATAGCTTTTACTTTGGCGGGATCAACTTCTATTCCTCAGCAAGAGACAATATATCCTAGGAGTTTTCCTGATTAGACCCCAAAAACACATTTCTTTGGATTTATCTTGAGTTGGTACTTTTCAAGTCATGTGAAAATCTTGTCCAATACTGCTAGGTGACCACTTCATTCTAGATATTTAGAGAGAAGGTCATCAATGTAGTCTTCCATAAGTACATGCATATAATCATGAAAAATTGTAGGCATGGCTCTCTGATAGCTAGCTCCAGCATTTTTAAGCCCAAATGGTATGAAATTCCAAAAAGAAGTTCCCCAAGCGCATGTAAAGGCTATCTTTGGATGATCTTCACTGGCAATTCATATCTGGTTGTAACTTGAGAATCCATCTATTAGTGATAACATCTCATATCCAATAGTAAGGTCTACTATGATGTCAATGTTTGGTAAAGGAAAATCATTCTTGGGACAAGCTTTGTTGAGGTCTCTGAAGTTTGTGCATACTCTGATTTGACCATTTGTTTTGGTGATAGGAACAAGGTTTGATATCCAATCTACGTAATCAATCAAGCAAATGAATCCAACATCCAAGAATTTCTTCAATTCCACCTTAACCAAGAGTTTAATTTGGGGGTGCATTTTTCTTAACTTCTGTTTATATGGTTTAGCTTTTTGTAGCAATGAAAAATGATGCAAGACCAGTTTAGGGTCCAATCCAGGCATATCGGCATATGACTATGTGAAATTAACTTTTATTTCTAAAAATAATGTTATAAACTCAAGATTTTCCTTGGTGGTCAAAGATGCTACTAACTGTATCATTCTAGAATTATCTGGTGTTCCAATGTTCACTTCTTCTGTTTCTTCTATAAGAAATGATGATCTCTCTCAGTCTATTAGTAGATAGTCCAATCCTCCATCCTTGAGTGCCTCAGAGAGGTTTTCACCTTCGAAAATGTCCTTTAGTTTTACTTTTTCATGGTCAATAGGCACCTTTTAGTTTTCACCTAAAGACCTATTATTTTTATTTTTAATTTTTTCATTTTCACTTTTGCGACTAAAGGATGGGAAAACCTTACCAAGATATGATACATAATTGATTTCTATGGAAAATCCAACCTTATGATCCCCACTTGGTATTCCTTCATGAAGTCCCATGAACTCAGCAATTGCTTTGTTGTTCTTGAAAGTATCCAAACTTGGTGGTTCTTGTTGATCCCAATCTATGAGTTGAGGGTAGACAAGGGGTAAGCCATCATTGGTATTGTCGAGAGTCATGGTGTAAGATGATAGGGTAAAGATGAAGGTAGAGTCATCAAGTTCCCATGAGGTAGCATCAATGGTTTTCCAAAAGTGTTTTATCCATTCTTCTCTATTCAAAGGGACTTTTGGATGGGGACTTGGTAGGCTTGGGAGGGCATTAATGACAAGAATTTGACCGAATTCTTTTTCAAGGGAAATCTCGTCAAATATTCCAAACATCTTATCAAGGTCCATGAAAGTAGTGGAGAATAGGGAATCCCATTTATATTGGTTGGAATCAACATCATAATCCCAAGAGTCTTCATATGTATCCACCTCATTTGAAGCATTAGCAACCACACTCGAAGGTAACCCAATACCATGAATAGTCACTTTTACTGGTACAAACCCTAGCCCTTGGCACTTTATTAGATTAGGAGGTTGTAAAGGTTCCAAAATTACTTGTTTATTTATTCCAACATTGTTGTATCCATCATATCCACATCATTTCATTATTTGGAACCCTTTTGGATATTGTTCAATTGGCAATTTCTTAGTTTTTGTATCCTCCTCTTCTTTGTTTGGCAATGTGAGAATGTGGTCATCTAGAGATTCTTTAGCAAGTTCCCCCCATTTAGTGAAGGTGGTAGGGTGAATATGGATGATAACTTTAGGTTGCATGGGATGCAGTTTTCCATATGACTTCGGTGATTTAGGTAATTTTCTAATGAAAAATAGATTCTTCATGTTATATTCTCTGCATCCTCTATACTGGATCTAGATTTTGGGTATGGAAGGTGTGATGAATGGATTCGATGATTTGACAAGAATGGATGGATCAATGTAGTGAGAGGAGTGGTGGATGAAGTGGAAGGTGAGGCTTCTCGATTGATGGGCAGTTGACATTCAACAATTCCTTTTAGGTTTGAACAATACTTAAGAGGATCAGGGTTGCCTAGAATAGTGATTTCAGTGTTGTTGTGTGGGAACTTAAGGCATTGATGGTAGGTGGATGGAATACCCCTCATGGAATGAACCCATGGGTGGCCAAGGAGGAGATTGTATTGTAAATCTAGATCCAAGACATGAAATACTATGTTTTGTATTGTTGGACCAACTCTTACAGGAAGTGAAATTATGCCTTCAGAAGAATGCTTAGCATCATCATAAGCTTTGATCATAATTTTCTTGGTCTAGTCTATAAAATTCTCAGATTATCTCAATTATTTCACCAATTTTAGAGAGCAAATATTTAGACTTGCTCCATCGTCTACTAGGACTTGTCTGATCTTGTGTTTATTAACGCATACTTCAAGGTGTAGGGGGTCGTTATGATCAAATGTTGGTGCAGAAAAGTCTTGTTTAGAGAAGGTGACATGGTGTAACATAGCTAGGTATCTAATCATGGCTTGAAATTCATTGGAATCTAGGTTAGTAGGTACAGATGATTCTTGCAATTCTTTGTCAAGGATGGCTCTTTGTTGTGGGGATATGTGAAGGAGTTACAAGATAGAAATTTGTGCGGGGGTTTTTCCTAATTGATCCATAAGGTTATATTGACTTTTGAGTTGTGAATTAGTAGGAGTTCTTGGAATAGTTATCTTGGATCAGTGGGTAGTGACAACACATTTATAACTTGGCTTGTTTATGGTGATAGTAGCAATGCGATCATCAAAGGGTCTCACATTAAGGATGATAGTACTGTAATCATGTTTGATGATGGCATACTTGGCATTGTTGTTGTTCCCTAAACTAGATCATTTTCCTTTATCATGGTATTGCAAAGGAGTTTTGAATATGGTATGATCAACATTGGTTTGACTTGTGAATCTCCTACTGATATGGTTTCATTTTCAATGAGGTCTTGAATAATGTTCTTGAGTGTCCAACATCTAGTTGTTTTGTGTCCTTTTGTATGGTCATATTCATAGTATTTGTCATCCTTCCACCAATCAGGTTTGATCAATGAGGGGTCATAGTTTTTTGTGTTTGATAGTGTGATGACATTAGATTTCAAAAGCTATTTGAGCAATGATTCGATGGGTTCACCCAAGGGGGTGTATGTTTTCTTGGCATGGGGAGGACCTCTATGTTGTTGATTGTTTTGGACTGCATTTAGCATTTGGTTTTGACCTTGTGTGTGTGTATTTGGTGCATTGGATACATTTGATGAGGAAGGACCTTTAAGTTGAATGGTTGGGCCTTTGTTTATTAGTTTGGAATCAACAACTCCATCATTTGTGGCATTTTTATTTCTGGACTAATACTAGTATTTGCTCTTGTCATTGTTGGGTTTTAGATTTTTTTTGTTTACTTTGACTAGTCCCTCTGCAATAAGACCTTTCTCAATAAGGACACCTTTCTCAAGAATATCCTCAATGTTTGTGCAACATTAGATTTGAATTTGACTCATCAATTATTCATTAAGGTTTTCCACAAACATGGTGACAAGCTATTTTTTTGGAATGTGACAAGGGAATTTGCTAACTAGTCCTTGCTATCTCTGGTAAAATGAGGTAAGTGATCCCCTTCTTCTTATTTGGTTTTTCTCAATGTTGTAAGGGATACATCATTTTTAATGTTGAAGGAAAGATGATTGATGAATTTGTTGGCCAGTTCACCCCATGTTCTAATCCCCAGAGGAAAGTGTGCAAACCAATCTAAGGCTAGCCCTATGATGCTTCATGGGAATAGTCTCATTAAATAGGTAGGGTCATATGAGACTTCCATACATTATGTGTTGAATTCTCTAATGTTCTCTATTGGATCCCCAATTCCCTTATATTTAGGCAAAGGTGGTGTTTTGAAATAAGGCAGAAAGGGTGGCATATATAGATTTCTATCAAATGGAAAGGGGCACAGTTCTTCGATGGAATAGGTCTTCTTGTTGGTCCCCATTTGCATGTTTTTCATATGTTGTTGGATGGTCTAGACTTGTTGTATCAAAATTTCTGCGAAAGATGATGTATTGTTTTGGTTTGTGTCATGATATTGGTATTGAGGTCATATGTTGGATTTAAATTGGGATTGATGGTTTGTAATATGTGACCTTAGTTGCCATATTGATATGCATTGTTTGGATTTTGGATGAAATTGACATTTAGGTTTGTTCCAAAGGTCATTTTTACATGTGGTATGGTGTTTTGGAATTGAGGTGTAGACCCTTGATTTATGCCTTGGTTTTGAAATTTTGGTCCTTGATTTGCAAATGGAGGTATAGATCCTTGGTTGATGTTTTGACATGAAGGTGTATGCCCTTGGTTTATGTTTTGACATGAAGCAAAGGTCCCTTGATTGGTATTTTGAGATGAAGGTTTAGGTCCTTTATTGGTATTTTGGAATTATGGTGTAGGTCCTTGATTGGGATTTTGAAATGATGGAAGGGACCCTTGATTAGTTTTTTGGAATGATGGAAGAGACCCTTGATTAGTATTTTGGAATGATGGAATTGATCCTTGATTAGAATTTTGATTTGGGATCCTTCATGAGATAATGTGAACCTTTCTAGGTTTAGTTGGTGGATTTTGACTTGATGAAGGTGCACCATGAAATTGGAATAAGGAACCTTGATTTGTGTTGTGAGGTGTTGGTTTAGGACCTTGGTTTGCATTTTGGGTCAAATGAGTAGGACCTTGTGATGTGGAGCCTTGATTTGGGTTTTGAAGTGTGGGTATAGGACCTTTGTTTGCATTTTGGATCAAAGGGGAACGACCTTGTGATGTGGATCCTTGATTTGTGTTTTGAAGTGTGGGTATAGGACCTTTGTTTTCATTTTGGATCAAAGGGGTAGGACCTTGTGATGTGGAACCTTGATTTACATGTTGAGAAATGGGGTTTTTAAAGGTCTTACCCATGGTATTTGAGGAACTTCCAAGTGTGAAACTTTGTCCTTGTGTAGTGGTATGGGTTTCCTTGTTTCCAAATGTTGAGATGCTTGGGATGTGTGTAGTAGTGGTAGTCATGTGTGTAGCTATACCAAGGGGTATGTTTGCCATTTGTTGTGGTGAGGGCATGCCAAGTGCAAATGGATTTTTAGTTTCTTCTTCTACAATGGTTGATATGTCAAAGCCTTGAGGTAATTTGGCACCCTTTTTAGCTAGTGCATAGAAAAATCTGTTAGGGTCAGCACTAACAAGTTGGTCAAACATGCTTAAAATTCTTGGGTCATGATAAGCTTCTTCAATTTCTTCTTGGGTCAATTGTTTGTTGAATTCTTCTAGGCTCAAGTTCTCCCATGTGTTAGTTTGGTCTCTTGGTGGTGTGTCTCTTGGAGGTGTAGAATGATTTGAATCTATTTCAAGGGTAGTGTAATGAAAAGGGTTACTTGAAAAATCCATGTCCTTTCTCTTGGCTTGTGACCTTGTTTCAACTATGTGAGACTTTTACAAGTTGAGGGATAATGCAAGATGATGATGAAACTATGTTATGTTTTTGGATTTTCTTGAGTATAAGGATAATGAGGCTAATGCAAGATGAGGATGAATCTAAGCTATGTTTTTGGATTTTTGGATATGAGGATGCAAGGTGATTATGCAAGGATGATAATGACCAAAGGATAAAGCTAATGAATGCTAAAGGATTCTAAAGATTGATTAATCATCATGAATGATGATAAGGTGATTGAATGATGCTAATTAAAGATCAAGGTAATAATGCAACTAAGGTTAAGATGAAGATAATCTATTTTTTTTGTATTTTTGGGGTATAAGGATGTAAGGATAATGAAAATAATGGATGCAAAA
This sequence comes from Sequoia sempervirens, assembly GCA_007258455.2. NCBI lineage: Eukaryota > Viridiplantae > Streptophyta > Pinopsida > Cupressales > Cupressaceae > Sequoia > Sequoia sempervirens. The sequence goes on from VDFB02000003.1 coordinate 298,130,140, forward strand.
GGATATGAAAGGTTGAATAATTGATAATAATATGCTAAGGCTAAGGTAAAATGATTTTATTTTTTTGTATTTTTGGGATAAAGGTGCAAAGTGCAATCTAGATTAAAGATCAAAGTTTGGAAAGATGATGATAAAAGCTATGATGTAATGAGGTCAAGATAATGCAAAGGAATCCTAAAATTTTAAACAAAGGATGGAAATCAAGCTAATGTGAACCTAAGGTAACAATTCCAAGTGTCATTGACCATTTGTGGTAATCAAGAGGATAATTTTGACAAGGTCAAGTCAAGGCTAGGACACAAGCTTAAGACTCAAATTTGATAAAGGTGATAATGCCAAAGATTGATAAAATGAGGGATAATGGTCAATGACAAATAGAATATGAAACCAAGGATTTTCTAAAAGCTCAAAGGTCTTCCTATGTTTAAAATATGAAGGCCTAAATGCAACCTAAAAATCAAAGTTTAATCTATGCAATGCAAAGGATGGAGGAAGGTAACCTATAATGCAATGTTTCCCTAAATGAAAATGCTAGAATGACCTAATGAAGCTTGCAAGTCTCTTGTTCAGCAGTCAAAGGTCACTGTGAAATGAGTGGATCAGATTTTGGACAAAGATTTTAAAAGTTTCTATTTTATCAAACAATTGTAGCTCTATTTTCTACAAATGCATTTTAGGATGGTAGATGCGACTCTATTTTTTGCAAATGTGTTTTAGGATAATAGATGCAATTTTCTAGTTATCAGATGTGGCTTGAAATATCAGTTGTGGGTCTTCTTTGTGCAAGTGTGGTTCAGAATGTCAGTTGCAGTTTTCTAGTTATTAGATGTGGTGCAAAATATCAGCTGCGACTCTGTTTGTGATAATTTTGGTTTACAGAAAGTTGCTTTTGACAGTTTGATGGTTTTTCAATAGATTTTTATTGTTTTTGATTAAATCCAATAGGAAAACACAAAAAATAGTATCAAGCACTTATTTTTGGTCTAGTTTTGGATGTGACAATGTTGGATTTCAAAATAAAACGCACATAGACAACAATGCACAAGCCCTATGGTTGGAAAGGAAATAATTAGTTGATATCCCCACTTGGATTTCTCTAGCCACTTGAACAAGGTGGACAGCTAGAGACTTGGTGGCATTGGCTCCCCTCTATGGCACTCACTTCTTGGGCTCACCAAGTCTCAATTACCCAAATGGTGGAATTCTTGCCTCTACACAGGCTCAATGAAGACGTGGGGCACCTTCAAAGGTATGACCTCTTATGATCAACAAGTGTATATAAAGGGTTTTTGGAAATTACCACAAATTGGCTCTTAGTAAGGGAATCCATTCAAAGTGGTTGATGAGTCTAGTTTATGGTTTAATTTTGGTATAATTTATGATCTATTTGTTGAAGTTGTCATGAACCTTGATGTTTGAATGTTGGTATTTCCTCAAAACCATAGACATTGGGCCTAATTTTATCTCTACAAATCTTTAATGGCATTGACATGTTATATGGACTATCTGTGTTAATTCTACATGTGGATTAATGAATGTTCTTTAAGATAGTTACAAATATGTGATTATTGTGTACACTAATATTTCCATGTAGATATGATTAGAGATCTGCGAAATTGAGAAGATTCTACCAGTTGTTCGTTCACCATAATGGTTAGCAATGTGCTCATGCAAAGGTCAATAGAGGTTGACGGTGGGAGATTCCTCTTGCAAATCGAGCTGTAACCGCCTTGTAATGGTCTTTATTATTGTTGAGCGAATATAGGTGTTATTGTTGTGCTAAATCTGCGTTGAGGCAAGCACGTCTGACCATATTCCATGCATGTGTAACCGCCTCTCCAATTTCTTTGCTTTCCCTAAAGTGGCGTCCTCCCAATTCATGGAGTTCACTACCTTGCTTAGTTAGTAGCTTCTTTTCCTATAAATAAGAGTTGGCTACTCCTTCTTAGATGATGTATTTGCATTTTTAGTTTTCAGTAATAGAGTCACACAGCTCTATTGTACTCATGTTTTCCAATGAATAAAATGAAGTTATAATTCTGTGCATCTAAGTTTAAATTAGTTTTAGAGGATACTCATCCAAGGGGGCCCACTTGGTGAGTCTTTTGTCCTTCAGTTTAGTATTAGTTTAGTTATTACTTTCTGTTCAGTAATTAGTTAAGAATCTGGCACTGACTGTTCCTGTATCCACTAGAATTCCATTATGTGACTGTTCATGCAGCCAAAGCAGACAAAGTAGTTTCCTATTTGTTGCTCAGATTTTCATCTTTGTCATGCATTCTAGCTTAGTATAGTTGTTGGTTGATGTTCAGTATTTATGTTATTCCTTTCCAAGCAATTTACCTTCAACATTATGTTTTTCTTAGTTGTAGAATGAATATGGCTACTTTGGATCCTTAGTGCACATACTATGCTAACCCATTTCAAGTACAAGTCCCTAGGTTGACAAGTTAAATGCACCTTCAAGATGATTGAAATGGCTATTCAGTTTAGATGTCCAATCTCTGAATCATGAATGTAAGGGCTTAGTTGTTAAATCATTGTTGGAGGCCAACATTTTTGGTGTCATTGTCGGGGATGGTGTCAAACTAGGGAGTTCTTTGGAGTCATTGATAGCTTTCTTGTTATAGTATTTCTGAAAGTTGCTTCTTAGTATACCCCTCATTTAGGAAGTAATGATCCCCCTTATTCTTTACCAATTCTTTGTGTGAGCTGGCTGATAGTGTGTTGATACCGCATGTATAGAGGAAGGAGAAGAGATGCTTATGGGAGATTCCTTCCTAACAATCCTAATCCATTCTAGCTAGTTTAATATCAAAACCTACTAAGAGAAGAAGAATAAAAAGATCCACACCCCTTTCCTAATGCATTTCTTGATCTGACTAGCTCTGAAGTTTCCTCTGAAGATCAAAATCATCTTGAGAATCACTTTGCTTTGGAACTACATCAAGAAGGCATGGGTGATGCAAATAGAAACAAGCCTAACCAACTGGCTTTTCTTTTCCCCATTTCTCATCAGAATGAAGTAGACAACCTCAAAAATATCCCTACTTCATTCCTTCCTAAGTTCTATGGACTTGTCATAGAAGATCTTGATACCTTCTTGTTCAAGTTTGACATACTCTATAGGAGTTATGACTATACCACCGATGCCCATAGGCTCAAGCTATTTCCTACCACTCTGAAGGAAGCTGCATTAAGATGGTTCATGATCCTAGGCAGAGATACTATGGAGACATGGGATGACATGAAGATAAAATTCCTTGAGAAATACAAGGAGTATTACAGGGGCAGTGATATGAGATGAGATGACATTTTTAGGATGCAACAAAAGGAAGATGAGAGTCTGGAGGATTACATTGCAAGGTTTATGTTTTTCCTACAAAAATCTCCACACCATACACTCAATGAAGACTCAAAAAAACTACTTTTCCTGAGAGGAATCAATTACAGCTACATTGATTCCTTGAACCTGATGGGAGGAGGAGATATCTCCCAAGTTCCTTGGGAGGATATCAAGAAGATATGCTAGAACTACTCTAGGGAAGCTTCAAAGAAAGGGAGATCTTACCAATATTCTATGGGTAAGTCATTTACCAGTGGAGTTTCAAGAATGGAGATTACTCATTTGCTGGCAGACTTCAAGCAAGATATTATAAATAATCTAGCTACTCATCTGGATACAATTCAAGCCAAGAAGAAACAAGAGGAGGTAGAGTATTTCCCCCATTGTAGAAAAAAAAGGACTGCAGATGTAAGATGATAGCTAATATTGACCACAAGGAGATTGCACCTGAGTTCAAGACAATCCAGGTTGAAGAAGATCAAGTCTACTATGTTGCACAAAGGAGACCATGGGCTCCAAGACAAGGTATGCCACCAGATCCACTCTCTTTTGTTAGGCCATATTTCAATTATTATTCACCTGGTAACCAATGGTAGCTCCCATATCCTTCCAATTATGGAGGATATCCACCACAACCTTGGAGTAACCCTCCAAATACTTGGCCTAATCATCAAAACTCTCCACCCTAGTGGCAACAACCTCGGGGGAATTGGTAGTAGTTTCAAGGACATTGTCAGCAAACAAATCAATGGAGGGAAGGAAAACAATGGCCAAACCAACCAAACAGTTACATGCAACCACCTTCTTAGCCCCAACAACCTACTATAATGCATCCTCCTAGTAATCCAAGCTCAAATCCACCTAAACCTACTCAGCTACCAACTCATCCCACACCCGATCTAAATAACAAACCACAGTAGCAACCTATATGCTCTACTAATTCAAATCAATTCTCTACATATGATATGAGTGTGAGTGACATCCACTTGCATTCAGGAACTACTTTACTAGCCCCTTCCATGCCCATAATTACTGAGCTTCCTATGGAAGAGGAACCTCTGAATGATCCCATTCAGCCATGTGCACCTAAAAATCTTGAACCAGTCTCAGTCAAGCAAACTGAACAAGAACCACCATTTCCTTAGAGATTGGAAGTTTCCAAGAAAAAGGAAGAAAGAGAGGACACAACCTTTGACATCTTGGATCAGCTGAAGCATATATGTGTCTAGATACCTCTATTTTAGGCCATAAAAGATGTTCCAATCTATGGCAAGGAAATTAAGGAAGCATTCCTTAAGAAACCAAATAGGAAGAAGAAAGACCCCACTATGGTTCATGTTGTCAGACAACTAGTTGACATCATCCTTGGGAAAGTGACTATCCCTGTCCCTAAGTACAATGACCCAGGGATTCATGTGGTAGGAGTTGTTATAAATGGGATCAAAGAAAAGAATGCTCTCATTAACCTGGGAGGAGCAATAAATATAATGACCAAGGATATCCTATAGCAACTAAATGTTACAAGCATCAGAACTACTCCTATTATCATGTAGCTTGTTGATAGTTCAACCGTTAAGCCTGATGGTATAGTAGAAGATCTCATGGTAATTCTAGACTCCTGAGAGTACCCAACAGATTTCATGATTCTTTCTCCTAAAGCTACACTAGGTGGGTATCCTATTATTCTTGGAAGGCCATGGTTAGCAACAAAAGATGCATATATTGGATGCAGGACATGAGACATGAATATTTATGATGGCAAGAGCACCAAAAATTTTATTCTTTATCCTCCCACTTAGCCATCCCATGATGAGGATAATCCCATATGGCCACATGTTGGTGAAGAGGCCAAGGAAGTTAGTTTTGTGGCACAACTTATGATGTTAGGAAGAAGCTCTTTCATGCAAATTCAAGATGAAGATGAAGTATTGGCTAACATCATTCAAAATCATTGTGAAGTGGAGGAAGCATCATCTTCTCATCCTACTATTCCAGTAAAGACACTTCTGCCTGCTCTTCCTGTAGCCACTCTCTCTGCAGACATTCTTCCTACAGCCACTCTTCCTACAACCAGACTTCGTGTAGCAATAGGTGTTGGATCATTTTTTCATCTGTTTCCTTGGTCTTGGTTTACTTTCTGGGTTTTGGGGCTTAAACCCTAAGTGGGGTTTCCTTTTCCTTTTCCATCTTGGTCGCCTGTTCTATTTCCATGGTGATTGGTCTGGCCAGTGCGCGTCTCACTTAAGTTCCTCCCCGAGCCTTATCTCTCGTTCATCACCAGCCCCTTCTTACCACTTTCACCAGCCCCGCGTTGCCTTTGCTATGACCTTTGGCACTCGGGATAACCTCTCGGCGACCCCGTGATATCTCCCTGAGGTCTCTTTCTGTCGGCCTATGTTGGTTGTGTCGGGGAGATGTTTCCCCGACTTCTTTGTGTCTCACCGATGGGATTTTTTCCCATCGGTGTGTTGATGTCCACTCGAGGTGAGGTCTTCACGACTCCCCTTGGTCTCCCCGAAATCCTTTTTCCACCCCTCGTGTAGTGCCATCGGTGTGAAGTCACGGTAAATCTATAGGGTCACACCGACCGATGATGGATGTAAGCGTATCGGCAAGAGTCTGGGTTTTCGGCGAGTGACCTTTGGTCTCGCTGATGGAACATAAAGGGTCTTCATCGGCATAGGTTTTGATTGTCTCAGCAACACACAAGTGAATGAAGACTTTCAGAAAGACATGGTGTGGGGCAAGAAGTCTTCCCGATATCTCGGTGTTATAGCGATGCACAAAAGGAAAAGGTTTCAGTCGGTGTGAGATCATTAATGTCTTGGAAATCTGTTGTGAGCTTGGGATGTTTTGGCAAGATACAAAATGTTCTATGTGATGTCTCCCCAACCCCGGCTTGTCTCACCGATTATGTTAACCCTTCGGTGTGACTTCCCTTCGGCCGCGGTGGCTTCGCCAAGATGTCTGGCCGACTTGGCCATGTCTCCCCGACCTTGTGGTGCATTCGGTGTCACATGCAGACTTTGCTATGAGATTTTTCCAACTTTGTGAGGTCTTCCCGACTATGATGGGTGTTTGATGTGATGCCACCTCTTCGGGCCTGACTTACGCCGACTTCCTTGTGTCTGGCCGATATGCCCGGTGACTTCGATGTAACTGTTTTTGTCGCCTGGAGGTCTTCCCGACACTGCTTTGTCTTGCTAACGGTGGTTGCCTGGTTCAATGGCTAATGAAGATTTAAAAGATAGCCACCCGATCACTGTTGATCGATGGCTAATATTCTTTTTGCGTGATCAGGGTTTTGAAGGTGTTTGCGTGTGAAAAATAGGAGCTTGGAACATTCATGGTGATGGATGGAAGGTTGTTGGATCCGCTGAGCTAGCATTCATGGCGACACGACTCTAGGACAAGGATGGCATGGCTCGAGTATGGGTGCCCAGATTCAGTGGCAGATTTGACATTGATTGCCTAGTTTCATTCGTACGGTAATGTCTTTGCTGCAGCAGCCCAACCAGTGGCATTTATGAGACCAGAGAAGTTGTTGAAGGTCACTACGAGGGTTTTGATTGGTCACGATGCAGTTGGGGTCTGACATGGCATGTTGATGTGGCCCTGAGCTGGATGGCGATCCCTAGACTGTTTAAAAGGGAATTTCTAAATCATTTGATGGGTCTTCGGCCAGATACTGAAATCAGAACTAAAAAGAGCACTAAGTCACAGAGTCAGGTTTTTACCATATTTTGAGGTCTAGGGTTACAGTCTGTAAATTGTAAGGTTCTTAGATGCATACCAGAACTTGAATGTATTTGTTTAGGTCTTTGAGTTTCTCCTTTGGATTGTACATTTGAATTGTTAATGAAACTAATCAAGGATCATTCCATTAGCCTTTGTAATACTTTCTTGCATTGTTTGTTTTGATAATAGCTCATGTTCAAGGAACAAGTTAAATTGCTTTCATCATCTCAAAAATTTATATGTATGATTGAAGGATTTGATAAGTAGTCTTTAAGATCTGATCACTAGCTGTGGGATTAATAAGGTTAGTTTCACATAGGCTTTATTTGTCCAAGTAATCATTCCTTCTGTTTGCAGATTGTCTTGACTCCTAGCCTAATGGATATTGGCACTGATCCGATATATGCTATTTGTCTTTAGGATTTCAGTTATCTTGCTTGAGAACAATCATCCAAATTGATGTTTCTAGTCCCATGAATGATATATTTGTGTTGAGTTTCATTCTCTGTTAATTTGTCTTTCTTATCCAACAATTTGACATCTCTTGGATGAGTGTGTACACTTTAACCATACCCGAGAATGCATCTACTTAGTTTTATTTGAAGTCTTGCAAGAGTATGCATTGGTTGCTTACAAGAAATCTTAAAGTGTGCTTAAGGAACACCCTCCTGGGTCTTGCAGAGCCCGAAGTGAAGGAGAATGCAACAACTAGGTATTGCATCTCGTTAGTTGGCCACCTGTCTAGCAAGCATACAAGCATTGAGTGTGGCAAGCTCATAGGTGCTTGCTCAGACCTGCTGGTTAGTTGTGAAAACAACCAATAGATTGGCAACTCAGTTGGGGACCTATGTTTCATATTGAATAGAATCTCCAAGGTGTTTTATCCCACAGTTTGTTCATAGAGTCGGTCATTTGAGAACATTGATCAAGCATAGCTTCTATCCCTGCCTTTGTGTTTATATTCCTGAGTGATTCCTAGTCTTTTTCTTGTCAAGTTGTAATTACCAAGTTCTGAGAGTTGTGTTGTTTAATAATCTGTCCCAAGAAGCTTGGGTGGTGACTCTGAAGTCTTTGTACTAGTGCAAACCAATATTTAAAAATATAGAAGTAGTTCGGAGCAGAAATTCAAAGAGAGTCAAGAAGGTTGAAGGAATCCTAGTTCAAATGAGGAGAACACAAGGTTATTACAGAAACCATCCAGAGTAGGATCTGGAAGAAGAGTTACCTAGAAAGAAAGGAAAATGGGTGAAGGCAAAACCATCACAAAAAGGTATGTCTACACCGCATCCCACCCCTGAACATCAAGTTTCTTCTCATTTCAGTTCACAAAGTGAAAGAGATTTGGTAGATTTAGATGATAATGTATCAAATGAGAGAGGGGAAGTGCATATGAAAAATGTTATAAATGAAAGTCCATCAGATCATGGCCAAAATGCCATACAACAAAGGGGAAAGGGTAGATTCCAAAGGAATAATAGGAATATCCAGCATGCTAGAACTATAGAATGCCCCACTCCCACACCTCTTAGGGCTACCTTTGTCCCAAATGATTCATCCACTGGGGATGACTATTCCCACAACCCACATCTATACCAAACTACTAGTACAACTTCTGATAGAGAGTCTACATTACCTGATGAGGATGAGATCTCTGATGATATATAAAGACTTAATCAACAAATTGCTGCACTAAATGAGAATAGGAAATAGAGAGAAGCAGCAAAAGAGAAAAAGATAAGAGATGCTATGGATCAGAGGGATGAGCTGTGTAGAAGAGTTAAAGAGATGGAAGCCATGGATAGATTGGCAGCCCAACAAAATGAGGAGGATACCCTGGTATTGCCAGAAACTTCAGGAAGGATCCTCCCTGACCCCCTGGTTAATAAGGTCAGAAGTAAACCTCAAAGTGATAGAGTTGAGGAACATGTTGTTCCTCCTCCTAGGAATACTAGTAAACAACCTAAAAATGTGGACAAAGGTAAGCATCCTATGCAGGAAAAGAGAGGAAATGGAGTAAGGATAAATGAAGGAGGTGCTGAGAAGAACACAGATCAAAATAACACTGCCTCACTTTTTGATAAGCTAATGAGAGAAAATGAGGAGTTAGAGAGAAAAACAAGGGAGATGGAGTTGCTTGCAGCAAACAAAGAGATGAAAAGGAGCTTAGTTTCCTTGAATCTACTTTGAAGGACCCTACCCCTGATGATCAGAACACACGTGGTTGATCTGTTTCTTCAAATCCTAATAATGGTGATAGAAGCTCACCCAAGGATAATCCTTCCAGCTCCCTTCCACCCCCTAGAGGTCATGAAAAGGCTATCCATTTTGTTGATCTACAAGAGCCTCAAGGTCAGCAGTCAGGTCATCAAAATGAAAGACAAAGAGACAGTGATACTCAAGGTGAAGAAAGAAGACCTGTGGGAAGAAGAGTGACACATACTGATAGATACATGCAATTATGTTTTGATAATATCCCTGGTTACCCAAACCCTGTACCTGATAATGCTAGGAAACATGTGCCAAAGTTTGTAGGTAATAATGCTATCAGTGGTGAGGATCACCTTAAAGCTTTTCAAAGTTTTTTGGAGGATTTTGAGTTATGGGAGGAGGATGTAGCCATGAAGTACTTTATGCAGTCTCTTACAGAAGATGCAAGAGACTGGTACAAAAGTCTACCTGATTTAAGCATTAACTCTAAGAACTCCTTCTTCATAATTTTTAGATAATAGTATTGAGACCAGACTGATCCAAGGTTCAGGCTGCATGATTTCAATAATATCACAAAGGGACATAATGAAACGACTACTGAATTTAATGCAAGATTCAAGAAAGCAATGGCTAAGGTCCTTGTTTCTCTCTGACCTAATGAAAGAGCATGTTTGGTGACTTACTGTAATGCATATGACACCAAGATGTGCTACTTGCTAAGAGATAAAGATCCACAATCTCTGCAAGATGCTTACAAGATGGCTGTAAACATTAAAAATAATAGAAGAGCATCTGGTAAGATGGGTAGGAGAGATGATCCCAGGCTTACCAAGGCTTCTAAGCCTTCAAATGAGAAAGGGGTCAAAGATGCAACACCAGATGACAAATGGGATCAAGTTTTGAACCTACTACAGAAGCAAGCAAAGTCTGAGAGGCCCCAATTTCAGAGGAATGAGAGGCCCCCAAGGTTGCAAGACTATCTATATCACACTAACTGGAATAATGGGAGGCCTATCCAAAATAATCAGAGGAACTTCCATGGAGTGCCTGATCTGCTACAGAAGAATACCTCAAACATGGCAGATGATCTGCCATGGTGTGATGCCTGTGAAATGCCACACTCCTCACATCAGTGTGCTATTGCAGCCAAGGCAGTGGAAGAAAATCAAGGCAGTTATGAGGAAGGTGATTATCCTAGCAACCCTAATGAGACTTCGAATGTGTTCATGACCAAGTCGGATTTGGAGTATGAGGAATATTCCTCTGACTGTGGTGCTGATACAAGTAAGATAGCTATGCAAAGACAAGAAGGTCTTCTTCATCAGCAACAAGTATTTTCTGATGGAGAAGAAGATGATCAGTTTACTGCTTATAACCTTGAAACCTGTGGCATTTCTTTGAGGAGACCTTCTAATGAAGAGATAGAAAGATATGTAGTTGCATTGGCCACCAGAGCTCAGGCTAGAAATGATATTCACCTCAGAAATAGGGTGGTAAAGGCTAATCTAGGTCACCAAGGGGGAATATTCATTAAAGAAGGTGATACCGATCCTAAAGGGACTAGAGCTGAAAAAACAAAAACTAGTACCAAGGCCAAGGAAGTCAAAGAGCCAAGAATTTGGGCTAAAAAGAATGAAAAGCTAAGATAACCAGTGAAGCTACTTCATCAGATACAAAGATGAAAGAATTGGGGCCTGCAAATCAAAGTGATGGTAAGAAAATAGATGCACTGACTTCTCATGAAGTTATATTCCCAGAGTTTCCAAGTTATGAACCAGTTGACATGTTTCAGGTCCTATCTCAGATAAGGTTCATAGTCTCGCTTCTTGAGATGATGAGGATCGATGACCATAAGCATAAAATAATGGCGGTCATCAAGAGCATTGCTGGGAACAATCAACCCAAAATGGAAGCTCAAATACCTAAAACCAGTGCAGGCCAGGTGAAGGATGATGCAGCTGGACTGAACGCATATGAGAATCATGAAGTCTATCTAGGAACTACAATCACTGCTAACCCTAATCTGGTCAACCCTTTCTTTCTGAGCTTGATTATCAATGGAAACTTGCTCAAAAATTGTATAATTGATTCAGGTGCCTCAAATAATGTGATTCCTGTTAAAATCATGGAGGAAATGGGCTTAAAGGTGGATAGAAATTATGGAAAGTGCTATGCTATGGACTCAAGGGAGATCCCTGTAATTGGAATCATAAATGAAATATCATATAGACTGGCAGCTTCCCCTGAGAAGGAACTTGTCATGAGTGTCATAGTAGCTGATATCCCTCCAGCATATGGAATGTTGCTCTCAAGGAAATGGTGTGCTTCTATGGGAGGAAGTATACAATGTGACTTATCATTTGCTACATTCTTAATTGATCAGAAGAATGTTAGGATAGCTCGTGAGTCAAGGTGCAAACATATGGTTGAATCTGCTGATAAAATAGAAGAACCTCCACTCATCAACTTTGTTGACACTAATATGGATACCTTTCGAGTAGAGGAAGCAGAACAAGAGGATGGAGAGACCTAGTCAATACCAATAGTCAAAGAAGTCATGTAGACTACCTTAGAAGAGTCAGTATGGACTATGTACTTTGACGGAGCTTGCTCCAAGGATGGCTCAGGTGTTGGTGTCCTGCTGGTATCACCACAAGGTAAGACCTTCAAGTATTCTTTTCTACTCCAATTTGCATGTACAAACAATATAGCTGAATATGAAGCCTTGTTGCTTGGCCTAAAAATTGCCTCTAAACAAGGTATAAAATCACTGAGGGTATTTGGTGACTCAGAGCTGATTATTTCTCAAGTCAGATCTAGATTTGTCACTAAGGACAAGCGTTTGAGGCAATATAGGAATGAAGTTTGGGATACCATTGAGGCATTTGATGCCTTTGGCATAGATTGGGTAGAAAGGGGGCAAAATGCTAAGGCTGACTTGTTGGCCAATATTGCTGTTAAACTGGATGAAGTGACCTTTAATGGCATTTATGGTATTGAGGTACAAATCAGGCCTACAGTGCCTGATAATGTCTACAATTGGCAGGTGTTCCAAGATGACAATGATATCTTGAGATTCCTGCACTGTGTTGACCAATATGAGCATTAGGAGATTGATTTTGGCTCATATGTGGTAGAAGAAAATGGTAGAGAGACCTTGTTTGGGAATGAAGTAATTCAACTGAAGAGCAACAAAATTCCCAAAAGGGTTGGTAGCATTGGAGAGAATCTTTGAAGGACCAAACAAGTCCAACACAAAACAAGCAACTACCCATAAAGAGGACCTAGAGGAAATTAATCTAGGGACTGATAGTGCACCCAAGAAGGTCTACATAGGCAAAAAGATGAAGCCCCATGTAAGGAATATGTTGATTACCTTATTAAGGAAATATAGGCATGTGTTTGCCTGGTCTTATGATGACTTGAAGGCTTACAAGGAAGACTTGTTCCAGCATGAAATTCCCCTAAAACCTGATGTGAGACCATTCAGGCAGAAGCAAAGGCCTATCAATCCAACCTTGAGATCCAAGATGCAGGAAGAATTAACAAAATTGAGTGATGCAGGGATCATTAAGCCCATAAGGCACTCATCATGGGTGTCAAACTTGGTCCCTGTCAGAAAGAAGAATGGTGATCTCAGGCTGTGTGTGTATTTTAGAAATTTGAATGTTGCCTCATTGAAGGACAATTACCCACTCCCAAACATGGAGGCTATGCTGCAGAAAGTGACTGGAAGTGAATTGATGTCCATGATGGATGGGTTCTCAGGCTATAACCAAGTCATAGTTAAGGAATCAAAGCAGTATAAGATAGCGTTCACCACTCCATGGGGAACCTATGTCTATGTAAGAATGCCTTTTGGCTTAATTAATGCAGGTGCCACTTTTCAAAGAGCCATGGATGTGGCCTTTGCAGATTTTCTAGACCTTTTCCTTGCTGTCTACCAAGATGATTTGACTGCTCACAGCAAGAGGGAAGGGGACCATTGCTTTCACCTTGAGAAGATCTTTGTTAGAGCTTTGGAATATGGTATTTCCCTTAATCCCAAGAAATGTGCCTTTGGGGTTAAAGAGGGAAAGTTACTCGGGCACATTGTGTCAAAAGATGGCATAAGAATTGATCCTGAAAGGATAGCAACCATTGACAAGATCCAACCACCAAAGAATGTCAAGGGGATACAGTCCTTCTTTGGTCAGATAAATTTCCTGAGGAGGTTTGTTACCAATTTTGCAGAGATCAGCAAACCTATCTCTAAAATGTTGAAGAAGAATGAGAGTATAGTTTGGTCAGAGGAACCTCTGAAAGCTTTCCAAGCCATTAAAGATGCAATCAAGGATGCTCCTGTGTTGAAAACACCAGATTATACAAAGCCATTTCAATTGTTTACTTTTGCTTCTTTTCACACTGTGGCAAGGGTATTATTGCAGAAAAACATTGATGGTTTTGAACAACCCATTGCTTTCTTCAGTAAATCTCTGCAGGCAGTAGAACTTAAGTATGATGTTACTGAGAAGCAAGCTTATGCCTTGGTCAAGGCCATCAAGAACTTCAAGACCTACTTAACTAATGCAAGAGTAGTGGCTTATGTCCCTGGTGCAGCAGTTAAGGAAATTTTCACTTAGCAAGAGACCATAGGTAGAAGATGTAGATGGATTAACAGAATCCAGGAATTTGATGTTGACATCAAGATCACCAAACTGGTAAGAGGACAAGGCTTAGCCAAGCTCATGGCTGAAACCAATTTGGAAGCAAATCAGATCAACACACTGGAACAGGGCAATGTTGCTCCTATATGTGACATGCAGACTTGTGGTTGGTATAGAAGAGAAGTTGAATACTTGCAAACCATGCATTGTCCTAATGGTATGCCTCCTAATGAGAGAAGAACCTTGAAGTTGTGGGAAATCAGATATGTCATTGTTGATGACCAGCTTTGGTGGAGGAATCATGAGGGCATATTTCTCAGATGTGTGGATGAAGATCAAGTAGAAAGTCTGATGATTGAAATGCACGAGGGGGTGTGTGGAGGACACTATATGGCCCAGACCACAACTAACAAGATATTGAGGTTAGGATTTTGGTGGCCTACCATTTTCAAGGATCTACATAGATATGTTAGAAAATGTGATGCATGCCAAAGATTCATTGGGAGGTTAAAATTTTTAGGCAACTTTCCCCTAAGGTCAGTCTTAGCACCAGCCCCTTTCTTGTAGTGGGGCATTGATTTCATAGGAGAGATGGCCATAAAGTCTAGTGGAGGACATGCCTGGATCTTGGTAGCAACTGACTATTTCACAAAATGGGTGGAAGCAATCCCAACTAGAAGGGCTACTAGTAAGGTGGTGATTGATTTTCTAATCAGTAACATACTGAGCAGATTTGGTGTCCCTGAGAGAATTGTCTCATACAATGCCATGTGTTTCAGGTCAGAAGAGTTTAAGGATTTTTGCCATCAGCATGGCATTGAAATGTCATATGCTGCTCCTTATCATCCTCAAGGGAATGGACAAGCTGAATCTAGCAATAAGAGCTTGATAAAGATCCTCAGAAGGGTCTTGGATAAAAATAAGAAAGCATGGGATTCAAAGTTGCAGTTGGCCTTGTGGGTAGATAGGTGCACATTCAAGAAGACCTTGGGACACTCCCCTTTCAATATAGTGTATGGTTTAGAGGCCAGAATCCCTCATAACAATTTTCTAAAGATGTACAAGTTTGTGTAGGAATATGATTCAGACATCTGTGATGAGATGCAGGATAGGATGAATTAGTTGATTGAGCTTGACGAGAAAAGGAGAGAGGCTCATGACAAGAATGAAAAATTGCAGCTGCAGGTCAAATATTTGCATGACAAAAGAGCAACCCAGAGAAAGTTTGATGTGGGAAGCATGGTTCTGATGTGGAATGCTAGATCAGAGGACCAAGGAAAACATGGAAAATTTGACCCATTATGGTGTGGTCCTTATCTAGTTGCAGAGAAACATGGTGAAGATTCATATTTCCTTCAGTCTCTTGCAGGTGAATTTCTGGAACTGCCAGTGCATGGACAGTTCCTGAAACCCTATTTCACATGAAATAGGTTGTGTTTCATGCACATTGTTTTGTCCTATACATACGTCCCTTTTCTGGTCTATTTTTGTTTTGCTCCTTCTATTTTTGGTTTCCTTTTGTTCTGGTCTGCCCTCCCAGTGTTCTGAGATCTTGTAATGCCCGCGGGGGGCATTCATCCCCAACTGGAGCTGCTGTTGGATCAGTTTTTCATCTGTTTCCTCGGTCTTGGTTTGCTTTCTGGGTTTCGGGGCTTAAACCCTAAGTGGGGTTTCCTTTTCCTTTTTCATCTTGGTCGCCTGTTCTATTTCCATGGTGACTAGTCTGGCCGGTGTGCGTCTCACTTAAGTTCCTCCCTGAGCCTTGTCTCTCATTCGTCACCGGCCCCGTGTTGCCTTCACTATGACCTTTGGCACTCGGGATAACCTCTCGGTGATCCCGTGATATCTCCCCGAGGTCTCTTTCCGTCGGCCTATGTTGGTTGTGTCGGGGAGATGTTTCCCCGACTTCTTTGTGTCTCACCGATGGGATTTTTTCCCATCGGTGTGTTGATGTCCACTCGAGGTGAGGTCTTCCTGACTCCCCTTGGTCTCCCCAAAATCCTTTTTCCACCCCTCATGTAGTGCCATGGTGTGAAGTCACGGATCTGTAGGGTCACACCGACCGATGATGGATGTAAGCATATTAGCAAGAGTCTAGGTTTTCGGCGAGAGGTCGGCGAGTGACCTTCGGTCTCACCGATGGAACATAAAGGGTCTTCATCAGCATAGGTTTTGATTGTCTCAGTGACACACAAGTGAATGAAGACTTTCAGAAAGACATGGTGTGCGGCAGGAGGTCTTCCTGATATCTCGGTGTTATAGCAATGCACAAAAGGAAAAGGTTTCAGTCGGTGTGAGATCATTAATGTCTTGGTGATCTGTTGTGAGCTCGGGATGTTTCTGAAAGATACAAAATGTTCTATGTGATGTCTCCCAAACCCCAGCTTCTCTTGCCGATTATGTTAACCCTTCGGTGTGACTTCCCTTCGGCCGTGGTGGCTTCGCCAAGATGTCTAGCTGACTCGGCCATGTCTCCCTGACCTTGTGGTGCATTCGGTGTCACATGTAGACTTCGCTATGATATTTCGCCAACTTTGTGAGGTCTTCTCGACTACAATGGGTGTTCGATGTGATGCCACCTCTTCGGCCTGACTTACGCTGACTTCCTTGTGTCTGGCCAATATGCCCGGTGACTTCTGTGTAACTATTTTTGTCACCTGGAGGTCTTCCTGACACTGCTTTTCCTTGCTGACAGTGGTTGCCTAGTTCAATGGCTAATGAAGATTTAAAAGATAGCCGCC
Source organism: Sequoia sempervirens (assembly GCA_007258455.2). NCBI lineage: Eukaryota > Viridiplantae > Streptophyta > Pinopsida > Cupressales > Cupressaceae > Sequoia > Sequoia sempervirens. The sequence goes on from VDFB02000003.1 coordinate 298,146,819, forward strand.
CGATCACTGTTGATCGATGGCTAATATTCTTTTTTGCGCGATCAGGGTTTTGAAGGTGTTTGCGTGTGAAAAATAGGAGCTTGGAACATTCATGGTGATGGATGGAAGGTTGTTGGATCTGCCGAGCTAGCATTCATGGTGACGCGGCTCTGGGACAAGGATGGCATGGCTCGAGTATGGGTGCCTCGGATTCAGTGCATATTTGACATTGATTGCCTAGTTTCATTCGTGCGGGAATGTCTTTGCTGCAGCAGCCCGACCAGTGGCATTTATGAGACCAGAGAAGTTGTTGAAGGTCACTACGAGGGTTTTGATTGGTCACAATGCAGTTGGGGTCTGACATGGCATGTTGATGTGGCCCTGAGCTGGATGGCGATCCCTGGACTGTTTAAAAGGGAATTTCAAATCATTTGATGGGTCTTCAGCCACATACTGAAATACGAACTAAAAAGAGCACTAAGTCACAGAGTCAGGTTTTTACCACATTTTGAGATCTAGGGTTAGAGTCTGTAAATTGTAAGGTTCTTGGATGCATACCAGAACTTGAATGTATTTGTTTAGGTCTTTGAGTCTCTCCTTTGGATTGTACATTTGAATTGTTAATGAAACTAATCAAGGATCATTCCATTAGCCTTTGTAATACTTTCTTGCATTGTCTGTTTTGATAATAGCTCATGTTCAAGGAACAGGTTAAATTGCTTTCATCATCTCAAAAATTTATATGTATGATTGAAGGATTTGATAAGTAGTCTTTAAGATCTGATCACTAGCTGTGGGATTAATAAGGTTAGTTTCACATAGGCTTTATTTGTCCAAGTAATCATTCCTTCTGTTTGCAGATTGTCTTGACTCCTAGCCCAATGGATATTGGCACTGATCCGATATATGCTATTTGTCTTTAGGATTTCAGTTATCTTGCTTGAGAACAATCATCCAAATTGATGTTTCTAGTCCCGTGAATGATATATTTGTGTTGAGTTTCATTCTCTGTTAATTTTTCTTTCTTATCCAACAATTTTCCTTCTCTTGGATGAGTGTGTACACTTTAACCATACCTGAGAATGCATCTGCTTAGTTTTATTTGAAGTCTTGTAAGAGTATGCACTGGTTGCTTACAAGAAATCTTAAAGTGTGCTTAAGGAACACCCTCCTGGGTCTTGTAGAGCCCTGAAGTAAAGGAGAATGCAACAACTAGGTATTGCATCTCGTTAGTTGGCCACTTGTCTAGCAAGCATACAAGCATTGAGTGTGGCAAGCTCATAGGTGCTTGCTCAGACCTGCTGGTTAGTTGTGAAAACAACCAACGACAGGTATGTCCCATACATTTCTTGCATATGAACTCAAGGTACCATGTATTAATGAAGTAGATATGATAGAGTTAACTACATAAGTGCAGGTGTTAGAAGGAAAATATCTAAATGTTAACAACAAACTGATGAAGAACAACAGTTGTTATTAGCAAACTTATTGAGGACCCACCAACATGCATTTGTGTGGGAGTATCATGATATGTAGGGATTGGCCCCTAAGCTTTGCACTCACAGAATTTACATCAGAGATGATTGCACTCCAGTTAGACAGTCGCAAATAAGAATTAACCCTACACTAAGAGAAATTGTAAAAGGAGAGCTGCAAAAATTGCTAGATGCAGGATTTATCGACCCCATTTTAGATAGCCAGTGGGTGTCTCCAATGGTGATTGTGCCGAAGAAAGGGGTAAATGGAAAGTTTGTGTTGATTATAGGGAACTCAATGCTACCACCAAGAAGGACCATTCTCCCTTACCTTTCATAGATCAAGTTTTGGACTCACTTGTAGGAAAACAATACTTTTATTTTCTACATGGATTCAACGGCTACAACTAGATCCAAATTACACCTGAGGACCAAAAGAAGACCACCTTTACTTTTCCATGGGGAACCTATGCCTACTCGGTACTTCCATTTGGCTTATGCAATGCACCTGTAACTTTTTAGAGGGTAGTCATTAGCATATTTTCAGACATCTGTCTTGATTGCATGGAAATTTACATGGATGAATTTTACCACCTATCGTGCTAATTTCAATTAGGCATTGGAAAATATCAGGAGAGTCCTACAGAGATTTGAAGACCAAAATATATCTTTAAATAGAGAAAAGTGTTTCATGATAATGTAGGAAGGTGTAGTTCTTGGCCACTACATATCTCACAAAGGAATTCAAGTAGATCCTGCAAAGATTGAGGTGATCAAAAATCTTCCCACACCTGCAAAAAAAAAAGATGTTAGGAGTTTCTTGGAACATGCAGGCTACTATAGGTGTTTCATCAAGGATTTCAGCAAAATAGCAGCACCATTGTATACTCTTCTCACCAAAGATGTTGAATTTCAATGGACAGAAGACTATGAAAAATCATTTTCTAATTTGAAGAAAGCTTTGACTCATGCTCTTGTACTCAAAGGACCTGATTGGGAGCTTCCTTTTCACATCCATATAGATGCATCAAACTATGCTATAGGAGTAGTCTTAGGGAAAAAACAAGGAGCCATTGAAAATTCCATTTATTTTGTCAGCAAAAACTTACAAGGAGCCGAATTCAACTATATAGTGACAAAAAAAGAAATGTTGGCAGTGATCTATGCCATGAACAAATTTAGACACTACATAACAAGCTATCAAATATTTGTGCACACCGATCATGCAACCATTAGATATCTCATGAATAAACCCTTGATCACAAGTAGGCTAGCAAGATTGTTATTGTTGATGCAAGAGTTTGACATAACCATTGTAGATAAACTAGGGAAGGCCAATGTTGCAGATTTTCTTTCAAGGCTGACTACATCAGAAGACAATCAAGCCATAGATGACTCTTTTCCTGACAAGCATCTATTCTCCATTAGTGTGCAAACACTCTAGTATGATGACAGATAATTATCTGGTCATAGGGAGAGTTGCTCCTCACTTCTCTCCAAAAGAGAGAAGGGTGCTCATTGAAAAATATTTTCCTTTTTCATGGATTGTTGGATGTTTGTTCTACACTGGACCATACCATGTCATGAGGAGATGTGTGAGGGAAGATGAGACATATGATATTTTGCATGCATGCCACAATGAAACATGTGGAGGAAATTTTGCAGCCAAGAGGACAATAATGGAGATTTTGAACATAGGATATTATTGGCCAACACTCCACAAGGATGCAAGAAGGTATACAAGAAAATGTGATCGATGCCAAAGGATGAGTAGACCAACCAAATCTGATCAGATGCCACTTTTCCCTCAAGTAGTAATCACTCTGTTTGACAAATGGGGACTAGATTTTGTAGGACCCATTGATCCTCCATCAAATGGTAAGTATGTTATCTTAGTTTACACTGATTATGTAACTAAGTGGGTAGAAGTTAAGGCCATGAAGCATGCAAGAGACAATAAGGTTGCAAAATTTCTTTATGAGGATATTTTCACAAGGTATGGAGTTCCAAGGGAGATCATGACCGTTCAAGGGGCTCAATTCATATCAACCCTTGTTGCAGCACTGGTCAATGAGTACAATATAAGACACATAAATTATACACCTTATCACCCCCAGGCCAATGGCCAAGTTGAGGTGACTAACAGGAAGATTGAAGCCATCCTGACCAAAACAATGGTTGTTCATAAAAAAAGATGGGGAAAATAGGCTGCTAGAAGCTGTTTAGGCCTACAGAACTACCTCAAAAACAACTACAAGCTTCACTCCATTTGAGTTGTTGTATGGGAAGATAACTATGATTCCCATTGAATTTGAACATAAGACTCCTAGGACTATAGTAGAGTTGGGGATGGATATCTCTAAGGAACAAGAGAAAGAATCATGCATATAAATGATTTGGATGAGATGAGGAGAGCAACCTTGCATCACATGACAGAGGTAGTGTAGAATCAGAGAATCAAGTGGCATGATAAATTCATCAAGGACAAGAAATTACAACTAGGAGATTGGGCCCTGCTCTATGACTCAAGGGATCAGGATAATCTAGGAAAATTGTAGACAAGGTGGCTAGGACCATATGAGGTTGCTAAAGTATACCCCAATGGTGATGTTTAGCTCACTACTATTGACCCAGTCTGATTTAAGCTGCTTGTCAATGGTCATCACCTTAGATTGTATCACAATCCAACTTCCAAAGAGGATTTCCTACAACAATTCACTCAACATGCAACACCTGAGCTTCCTGCAGCTGAGGGAAGTGGACCTAGTGTCCCTCCTTTTGGCTAATTAAGGTATGTACTTGTCATAATAAAGACTTCCATTTCTTCACCCATCCACCCATCTGCCCATCCATCTCCACCTTTCTCTCTCTTCCATCACTTCACTTCATTCCACTTCACCTCATTCCACCTCATTTTCATTAATTTCTATTAAAAGGCGACCGGTACTTTCTCCGCGATCTTTGGAATGAATCTTCCATGAATCCAGGTATGTGCGCATTAATTTCTATCTCATTAGTGCATTCATTTAATTTTTGTGAGTTAATATGGATGTTCACCATAGCATGTCATTATACCATGTCCCTATCAAATCATCCTTACTACCTTGCATGTGAGGACACATGCTCAGATTTAGGTTGGGGGGGAAGATGTGAGTACTTTTACCACATGTCAATCCATGCTAGTCTACGTCAGCAAAGTTTAAATAGATCCAATTTGAATTTTGAGTCACATGATGGCTCGTATGTGTGAGGTGACACCAATCATTGCCACCATTTTTGTCCGTCATAACCTTCCTTTATTACTCCTTTACTGCCATTATTGATCCTATCATAATATTAAGTTGGCAAAAGATAAAATAGAAAGAAAGGAAAGGTAAAACAAAAAGGGAAAATTCAAATGACATTGGCGTTGGAAATTTGGTAGTGTTGCAGGAAGGAAAACTTTGTAGAGTGATTATTGATTGTAGACAATGGGAGGTGGGTTAATCAGGAACGAACCCATGGTTCATGATGTATTACTGCAGGATGCACCTTCACAAGTTGAATTCAGAAACTACGGCTGGTTAGACTACTTCCTGAAGTTGAATGGTTTTAATGAAGACATTACATTAGAATTTACCCAGAAATTGTCTGAGGGAAAGCCATGGTCAAAGGGCTGGAATTATTGGCTACTGAAAAAAGAATTGCAGAGGTTACAGGGTTGCCTACTGACGGTGAAAATTACCCTACTTCCAAAGATGCAGGTCAGCTAGGGCTAAATTTACATAACCTAGTGACCATCCATTGAGCGTAGACAAACAAGGTGCACGAAGAAAACCTCTCTGCCCAAGCCATGGAAGCAAATATTTGTTCATGTTATAAAATATATCACTCGTGAAGGACGCCAGTCGAATCTACATTCTGTGCACTTCAAACTCTTGAATCACATGAGGAACAGGAGGAGGATGAATGTGTTGAATGTGCTATACCACCTTCTCTTAATCATGGCGACCGAGACTCAGAAAGGTAGGGACAATTATGTTTCCCACCATTTTTTTATTAAATTGTTAGTCGAGAAGTCTCTGCATGATGTGTCTGAGATGACTTTGGAATAATTCGTAAATATTGATCAAATTAGACTAGAACAATTGCAACCTAGGGTTTCACCTCAGCCTCATAATTCTAGCAGGAGATTGAGAATGACTAAAGCCACTCCTGGTGCTTCAACCTCTGGCACAGGCCCTAGTGTAAGCCCTCCTGCAGCAGAACAAACCATAAATATTAGCACTTTTGAGACATAGCACTCAGACAAAGAAAGTTCCTCCCCAGATTCTAATGATGATGTTCCTCTTGGCATCCTAATGAAAACTAGGGAACACAAGAGAGAAGAAGAAATAAGAAAAGGAAAAGCTAAAAAGCAATCGACAAAAAAAGAAGTGCCAAGCTCTAGGAAGTGGAAGGCTGACACTGTTCATCCTGCAGCCAAAGAAAAATATGAAACCCCTCCAAGGAAATCAAGACCAATTGGGACAACATTTGATATGCCTCTACAGGAAAGCCCTAATCCTAGAGAAAGCCCACTGGGGGACATAGAAGCTCTAATGGGTAGGTGAATGTCGAGGAAGAGGACATATTTGAGAAAGAAGCAAACATAACACTAGCAGATCTTGTTGATATTGTAGAACAAGTTGAGAATCAAGGGTATGAGGAAAATTAGGATTTCCTGCAACAAGAGTTCCTGCAGTATGAACAAGAACATGAACAAGATACCCTGTAGTCTGAGTTGGGAGAACAATTAGTACCCCTATAGCCGGAATTGACTAAACAACCCAAATCCCTGCAACTGGTACTATATGAAGAGCAAGCATCAGTGCTAGGAAAAATGTTGGTAGGAATACATAACCCCCCTTATTTTTCAATGCACATGGTAGCTATGAATTCATGGAAAGAGATGAAAAGAAGGGAAGAAGAATGGAAGGAGGAGAAATATAGGCTAAAGAAGGAAATTCAAAAGAGAGATGAGGAGATTGAAGACAAGGATGCAAAAATTTCTACTTTAAAGAAGAAGGTGGATAATATGACAGCCTTGGTACCCTAGGTTTTAGAATGCAAGACCCCTCCAAGGGTCTATGCTTTGCATTTGAAGGATAAATATCTTTCTTTTAAGCTAGAGAGGATTGTCTCAGGTTTGAACCCTTCCATTGAGACTCCTATTGAATTTTTCAATGCTTATTGGATTGCTTCCCCTGAGATGAAGAATTTGTTGTGTGAATTCTATCTGCATAATTATGTTGTGACTCAAGACCATGATTGGAATCCACTTTTGTATGTTGGGGATGTCCAATTAAGGGAATTTATGTCTTGGGTACAGAATGAGATTAGTTGGGGACAACAATACAAGGCTTATAAGCAAATGGAATCCAACATCCCTATGCCCATCAGGGTTGAATCAAGAAACCCAAGGGACATTTACTAGGATTGGCATAGAATGCTTCTCAGACCTAGCTATGGTAATAGGATTATGCCTTGGATAGAAGTAGTTTATAGTGAATATGAGGTAAAGGAAAAAGAAAAAGAGGAAACTGTGAAAAGATACTTGTCACAGAGATGGAATAGCCTAACTAATGAGCTAAACCAATCTGAGCCCCACTCTATATAGAACTATGTTGCAACACTTAAAAGAATTGATAGATATATATAGATTGGAAGGACAAAAGGATGATTCTAGCTTCCACTGACTTTTCAGCCACCCATCCTGATGTGGCTCGTGCCAAATTTTAGGTTTTACCACTATGATATTGCTGCAGAGAGACAAAGATGGAATAGATTAGACAAACAACAAGGGTTTTATTCAGATCTTGACTCACGCACAATAAACAATAATGTAGGATAGTCGGCGATTGTAAATTTTAGGGCTTTGACTAAGCAGAAGAACAACCCTTCCCCTACTGGAGGACCAGCAAAACCTTAGGTTGGGGGGGATGATGAGTCTAATTTATGGTTTAATTTTTGTATAATTTATGATCTATTTGTTGAATTTTTCATGAACCTTGATGTTTGAATGTTGGTATTTCCTCAAAACCATAGGAATTGGGCCTAATTTTATCTCTACAAATATTTAATGGCACTAACATGTTATATGGACTATCTGTGTTAATTCTACATGTGGATTAATGAATGTTATTTAAGATAGTTATAGATATGCGATTATTGTGCATACTAATATTTCCATGCATATATGATTATAGACTTGCAAAATTAAGAAGATTCCACCAGCTGGTCGTTCACCATAATGGTTAGCAATGTGCTCATGCAAAGGTCAATGGAGGTCGACGACGGAAGATTCTTCATGCAAATCAAGTTGTAATTGCCTTGTAATGGTCTTTATTGTTATTGAGTGAATATAGGTGTTACTGTTGTGCTAAATCTGCGTTGAGGCAAGCACGTCTGACCAAATTCCATGCATGCATAATGACTTCTCCACTTTCTCTATTTTCCCTAAAGTGGCATCCTCCCAATTCACGGAGTTGATTGCCTTGCTTAGTTAGTAGCTTATTTTCCTATAAATAAGAGTTGGATGCTCCTTCTCAGAAGGTTACACGATCGAATGATGTATTTGTATTTTTAGTTTTTAGTAGTACAGTCACACTACTCTATTGTACTCATGTTTTCCAATGAATAAAATGAAGTTATAAGTCTGTGCATCTGAATTTACATTAGTTTTAGAGGATACTCATCCAAGGGGGGCCACTTGGTGAATATTTTTTCCTTCAATTTAGTATTAGTTTAGTTATTATTTTATGTTCAGTAATTAGTTAAGAATCTGGAACTAACTGTTCCCGCAACCACTATAATTCCATTTTGTGATTGTTCGTGCAGCCAAAGCAGACAAAGTAGTTTCTTGTTTGTTGCTCAGATTTTCATCTTTTTCATGCATTCTAACTTAGTATAGTTTTTGGTTGATGTTCAATATTTATGTTATTCCTTTCCAAGCAATTTACCTTCAACATTATGTTTTTCTTAGTTGTAGAATGAATATGGCTACTTTGTATCCTTAGTGCACATACTGTGCTGACCCATTTCAAGTACACATCCCTAGGTTGACAAGTTAAATGTACCTTCATGATGATTGAAATGGCTATTCAGTTTAGATGTCCAATCTCTGAATCATGGATATAAGGGCTTAGTTGTTAAATCATTGTTGGAAGCCAATAGTGGCCATACATGTGGTAAGATTAGCTCAAGACTATGGAAAGTAAAGAGGCCTCCCAATCCTTTCCCTAGGGAAGGATTTTCACAAAGCTCACAGGGCTACTGAGGGAAACACTTGTGGGTATGACACATCCACACCTGTTGCTAGCTAACTTTCATCAAAAAGCACATTTATTTATAGTGGCTTGGAAGATCTTGGCCTTAGCTTTGTTACCACTTGGGTCATTCCCACCTTTTGAAGTGTGGTGGTGTTAGGTCTCAAAAATGCAAGTTTGAACCACAAGAGGTTGTCAAGCTCTCACAACGTTTTTGGCTAATGTACAAGGCCAAATAATGAATTTGAACCTTCTACTCTTTAGGTTCTACCATACCTAGGTGGGTAAACCTATGTGAATGAACCAGATTGGAACTATGTGTTTCTTCCCTAAGAAATCTATCCACAATGGCAATTGGAAATGGAGAGATGCAAATTTATTTAGTATGAATTGTATAAGCAATATCAAGGTAAAATCTAATATGTTCAGTTAACAGATGTAGAAAACAAAATGGATGAAACTAAATGGTGAAATGTATGAGACTAGTACTTTGTTGGGTAAAATAGAGTCAAATGGAAGTTTGAGATGAGTGACTTCTATCTGGAATAAAATCTAATTGTTTGGCATATAAATATTTTTTTATAACTTGTATAAACATGAAAGATTGTAATTACCAAGTTCTTCTTAATGATCCAAATGACAATTCTAAATTACTGTGACTGACTTGAAGGATTTAATCTCCACTTAGAAGAACTAACTAGTCATACCACATGAGTATAGCAAATGTACATCAATAAACTAAATATATACTTGATATATCAATTTAAATAACAGAGAAATAACAATATTGGAGACAACTAGATAACATCTTTAATTAGTTCAACAAACAATTGATACCAGAAATACACCACAAAATTAGATAACTTCCATTGATTCCTCTAGAATTTTATACATGCATCGTAGTCTTTTCAAATGAAAAACATCATTGAAAATTATCTACTGTATATTTCTTCTATTCACCTATATCTATTTTGACATTATAGAACATATATATACATCAAAATCGTGAAAGGACACGTCCCTTCAAAAATGTTTTTTGCTTAACAATAATAATTAAAACAAGAAATTAGGCTCTATTTAGCCACAAATGAACTTTTGAAAAATGGTCAAAGTAATCTTGTCACTCATGTGTGTCAGCATCTCCTAGCGCATTCTAGATTTATATCTCCATTTTCACCATCTTCTTGTTCTGCTCACAGGTGTCATCCAACGTTGAATCTTTTCTTGTAGCTGTCTCCAAAATCTTTTGCAACATCGACTCACATTCATTAATCCACTTGGCCTTTTCTTTTAATTTTACTTCATCTTCAAATAATGGTGGCAGTCCCTTTTTCATGGCATCAATTATTCCCTGTGCATCCCCCTGCAATTCTTCATGGAAGTCTCTATGTTTTCTTATGAAATGGTTAGAAGTATCGATAGTCACATTATCAAGAACATCCCTCTTATTTATTTCTTGGAATTTCTCTTGGATTCTACCATCTATTTTCTTGTGTTTTTGCTCTGCAATATAATATTGTGAATGTGTTCCCCAAAGTTTGTTCAACCAAGTCATAAGTCTGGCTTGCCTCTTTCTAATCACTGCAACAAGTGTATGATATTTTCCCTAAGAGTATGCACTTGATCCTTCCCATTCATATTTTTTTTGTGAGATTTCCCCATGAGTTAGTAGCTTGGTAGATCCCATTGTGATCCCCATCATATCTTTTAGGCGATCATTTTCTCTTAGTATTCTTTCATTGTTCATCTTGTACATTTCTTTCTCCTTAATTAACATTTGGATTTGGGCCTTATTCAATTTGGCAACATTGATTCCAATATTTGTTGTTGCCATGGGATCAACTTCTCCAACCTTTAAAGTCATTACATGCCCAAAATCCTTTTCGGTATCAATAACAACAGACTTTTTGTGTGGCAGATATAGAGCCCATATCATAAGTGATCCTTCATCTGGATTATATTTGGACCCTGCATATACCTTTGTTACCCCTTCAGGGTTGAGCTTATGTGTGGCATTATTATTCTTCAAGAAACTATCAAAAAATAAAGCAGAATTCAGGTCCAACCCCGAAAAAATCATAACACCTGCATCTTCCAACAATTTTCTTCCCTTCTTAGGGATCATATCTTCCATTTCTTTCTCCACACTTGACTTTAAATTGTTCAGTAATTGTCCTTCATTAATTGGTGTTATATTGTCAATTGTCTCCCTTATTGATTTTCCTTTTTTTTTATATATAAGAAAGCCTTAAATTATGGAGAATTCACAAATTCATCATCAGCCACAAATGATTTGTAGGCCATTTTCCTTGTGTCTGCATCTGAACTTTCTTCAGCACTTAGTTCTCTAGGAGGACACTTGTAATCCTGAGTCTTTAATCTAGAGATTTTGTTGGCTTGGATTAAAGGCCTATCCTCACCAGATGTCTCTTCTCCAAAAGATAGCAATTATGTATCTTGCAGTCCCTAGTTGTATATATCAACTACCCTGTTTGCTTCTTCCTCTTCCAAATTCTTGATTAAATCATCAAATTGATAGGGTATATGATCATACCCTCCTAGATTCATCTTTTTCCTAGTAGAATGAATGTACCCCTATGGATCAAAACTCTTCCATGGTGGACCTCTCTTCATGTTATATTGCAATAATTTATCAAGAATCATATCATATCCCTCTTTTGACAACACAGTAAAATCACCAAAACATAGTGTGTTGGGCATAAATGCTTGTTTTCCAAAAGAACTCAAATTCATGACACTTGAATAGTCCATCTGCCTAACAATCTCCAAATAAGCAATTCTGTCAAGCACCATTTTGGGTAGAATAAAAGGTGTATCTTCAAATCCATATACTCTAATCATGGTGGCATCTTCCAAACAATACCAATCTCCCCAATTGTGGTTAATAGGCCCATCGAAGTCTTTGGGTCTGAAAAACCTTTTTATCTCATTAGATAATGAATATTCGCAGGGATGATTGTAGAATCTATACAATGGTTTCACAAAATACTCCTCAAAATGTACAAATCAAGAGCCAGAAAACCTACTATCCCAAATAGCAGTCCATAGCTGAATGGGTAATAACTTACCTTCCCTATCAAACTATGAAACCCTTAATTTCTCAGGCCACATCCTCAATTCTTATCCATAATACAATACTATGTGCATAAAGATTGAATAATGCTTGAAGTGTAAAATAGGAGATCCACTTTTTATTGCCATCAATCCTAAATCAAGCCCTTTGAAAATATATGAAGCATATTCAAAGGGTCTAGAGTTATGACACTAGACATCTGTTGCAATCACCATGGGAACAATTGATATGTATACAGGGGCCTCCATCCCTACAACTTGGCATGTTGAGAAGTATGTGTATCTCATGTAGGGCTCGAACAAGTCAATATGAAATGGGGGTTCATCACTGTCTTCTAATGGAACTGAATTGCGATCCTTTTTAGATCTATGTAATGGTATCCTCCAACCCTTGTATATAGTGTTCATCCTCCATAACTCTTTTTCTAACTCTTCATGGACAATTTTTTCAATGCATGCCCCTTCTATGTTAAAAACTTCACATATTGCAACTTCTGATATATGTATGAATGGATTTCTTGATGGGTCACAGATGGCTTTGAACTTTGGGTTATAGTGGGAAGCTAACAGTTTCACCAATTCTACATCCACAAACACATTTGGGCAAACTAGCTTTCCTAGGTTGAAATTCCAGGGATTACACATGGGCTCAAATCGATTCCTCTGATGGTAGCGAAAGATAAAAAGCTCATATCCCCTTATTTAAGTCCATATATCACCTATGTGCTTACACTTATCTTCTAACTTCTCTTCCTTTTCCCTAAGCTACGCAGAGTGCCTGGTTTTAGGTCCTGAGCTAGGCAACTAATCAATAAGGTCTTGATTTAATTTTCTCTCAATGACCTCTTGCTCATTTTTAGTTTCAATTTTTTGCTTTTTTCCTTTAGGGAGACTACTTTCACCCTATCTCCTTCCCTTTAATTTTCCTGAGCTTGTACTTTCTATTTTATCCCTTACAATTACAGAATTAGAAAAAATTAAATTGCAAAGAACTCACAAGATCTATTTGAAGTTCTTCAGCTGAAAAATTCTTCGGCCCTTCGTTTTCTCTCCCATTTCTCCCGCTACCAATTCTGCAATAATGCTTTCAATTACTCTTCTTCAATTCATGGAATTATCTATGCTTTGGGTGTTCATGGCACCATTAATGTATTATCTTTGAGCAGGAGTGCAACAATTTTTTTGAATTTCCCATTGTCACATCAAAGAATTATATCAGCGAGACAATTTGAAACTTTGGGCGATCCTTTCATTTGAGTCAGGCCAATGTTTACTGAACACATTGTATGTCGAGGAGACATCACATCATTCCTGGCAATATCAAATGGTTAATCCTTCAAATTCTTATCATTTTTGCCAAGTGTCACTTTGATGAAGCTTTTGATCTTTATCGACAAAAAAAAAAGTTTTGCTGAGATATTTAAAAGTTTCTCTGACATTATAAGTCTCCCCAATGCACATTTCTTTCATTTCAAGTAAATTGGAAAGACTCTTGTCAATATAACTTCCATCGACATGACATAGATAGTCGAAAAGACATTCCAAACTTATTATGATAGAATTTTTCTTACTGATACATTTCCTCATGCTTTGTCGGTGAGACAGGATGGGTATCTCATTGATGATATTTCATCGGTGATACATATATGCTCGGGTTGACTTATAGATCTCACACCGATAGTGTTTTTCTTGCCGATGAACTTCTTCATTAGCAAGACCATGAGTTGTATCTTCCTGATATGTATCTTCCCATGTATTTTGATCGGTGTGACAATTTTGACCTCTCGCCTATATGCTGAAAAAACCTGCATTAGAATGTAATAGCTTATGGATTGGAGAGACCTGCATCAACTCTTGCCGATATGGATTATTTATTCAAATTCTTTTTCTTAGAGGTATTTTCAGAGATCAAATGGTCAAAACTAATGTGATTACAAATAATTATGTTATACATAGTATATTATATCCATTTTACACTCAAGATATGGCTTTCCTTGGGGAATTTATGAGTGTAGGTCACTATAAAATTTTCAAAATTTTATAGTTCCAATAGTGGCTCCATCTAGGGATGAATGAATGTGAGATCATTGCAAGAATTCAGATCTTTGGAAGAGAAGAACAAACTTTCAAGGGTTAGGAAAATGAATTTTTGAAGAGGATGGAATGAAAAATGGATATGGAGATGGAAAAATATGGAAATGATCCTACTACTGTACATGGAAAGAATTTTTTTTTTAAATGAAGGAATTCTAGGATTTTCCATGTACTAGCAATTCCTATTCCTTTTGATTCCCTAAACTACTGTGCATGGAGAAAAAATGTTTTAAGAGGTTTGTCAAGATTTTTCCATGCACTGGTAGCCCTTAATCCTCTGTGTTTTTTCAAGAGAAGAAATGCTTTAGGAACTACCCATGTACCAACAACTCTTGTTCCTCACCAGACATGTTCTGCAAGTAATATGAATCTTCTCCCCCCTTGCCAATGATAAAAAGGGCCCTAACCACAAGGATTCAAACTTTCCATGCTTTCCCTTCTCCCGACATCTCACATTCCACATTAGTACCAATTCATTCTCCTCAAATTTTCTATCTTTATCTTTCCTATCAAATAGATATTTTATCGGTGACTGTAACTTCACATTTTGGTTTTGAGTTGCTCTCCTTATTTCATTAAGTTCTGCAAGTTGCTCCATTCTTTCCTCAATTGGTTCTGGAATGTCTATATCTTCCTGAAGGATAAAATTGTAAACTTGTAACAAGTTTTATAATGGCATCCTAGCTTGTGTTCCATATACTAGTTCAAACAGAGACTTTCCAATTGTCTTCTTCACAGTGATCCTATTTACCCACATAGCCATTCTCAACTTTGAATCCCATTCCTTTTTGTTCCTATCTAACATCCTTCTTATGATTTTTAGAAGACTTTTATTACTAGACTTTGCCTGACCATTTGCTTATGGGTGGTAAGGGGCTGCATATGAGATAGTAATGCCATACGTACTATAGAAATTTCTAAACTCATCAGACCTGAAACACATCCCATTGTCTATGATCAGTCTTACTGGTGTACCAAATCTGGTTAGAATACTCTCCATTAGGAAATTTATTACCACCTTGCTCATTGCTTGTTTAGTTGGGATGGCCTCTACCCATTTAGTGAAGTAATTAGTAGCTACCACTATCCATTTATGTCCCCCACTTGACTTCTCTTGTATTTCTCTAATAAAATCAATTCCCCACTGATGGAAAGGGGCTTCTACTTGCAAAGGTCTGAGCAGCAGGGCTACCTAATATTTCATCTTTCCTAAGAACTTTTGGTAAGCTTCACATCTTCTTGCATATGAAAAGGAATCATTAAATATCTTAGGCCAATAATAGCCTACTCTGAGAATCTTGTGTGCAGTCGTTTTGGTAGAATAGTGACCTCCACACACTCCTTCATGTATCTCCCTCAAGACATGTTCAGCTTGTGATTCATCTAGACACAATAATAACATCCCATTCCTATTTTTCCAGAACATATCACCCTCCATGAACACATACTTAGATGCTTGCAGCTTCAAAGTTCACTTTTGGTTATCATTCAATCCCTCAGGGCACTTCATGTTCCTGAGATAATACATAGTTTTTGTGTACCAAGAAGTATATTCAATCCTTGCAACTGCATTCTCCTCACCCTCTATATTGCAGATTTGATTTGCTTCAATATTTGTCTCTTCCATCAGCTTGGCCAAACCCTGTCCCCTCACTAACTTGGTAATTTGAATCTCCATATCGAATTCTTGTATTTTATTAATCCATTTACATCTCTTCCTTGTTACCTCTGTCTGTACTAGAATATCTTTCACAGCTGCATGTGGGACATACACAATTACTTTGGTTGCAACAAGATATGGTCTAAAAGTCTTTGATGCTTTGACCAATGCAAAAGCTTGCTTTTCCATAATGCCATACTTCAATTCTAACCCCTGCAGTGATTTTATGAAAAAGGAAATGGGTTATTCATGACCCTCATCATTCTTTTGTAACATGACAACTGCTATAGTATGGAATGAGGCAAATGAAAATATTTGAAAAGGTTTAGAAAAATTAGGTGACTTTAGGATAGGGGCTTCTTTGATGGCTTTTTTGATAGATATGAAGGCTTCTAAGGATTTTGCAGTCTAGTCCACTTTTTCTCCCTTTTTTAGCATTTTGGATATGGGTTTAACAATCTCAGCATAGTTTGACACAAATCTCCTAACAAAGTTAATTTTCCCAAAAAAATTATTGAATAGCTTTGACAGTCTTGGGAATGGGGACTTTATCTATGGTTTCTATCCTTTCAGGGTCTATTCTAATCCCTTCTTTTGACACAATATTCCCTAAAATTTTACCCTCTGTAACAAAAAAATGACATTTTTTAGGATTAATACTAATACCATATTCCAAAGCCTTGATGAATATTTTCTCCAAGTGTTCTACATGATCTTCAACCCTTTTTGAATAAGCAATGAGGTCATCTTGGTACACTACCATTATAGCATTGATCATATCTGCAAATTCCACATCCATGGCCCTTTGGAAGGTCTCCCCTACATTTGTGAGACCAAATGGAATTCTCACATAAACATACATCCCCCATGGAGTGGTAAAAGTTGTCTTATATTGTTCAGATTCCTTAACTTTGACCTGAATATAGCCAGAAAATTCATCCATCATGGACAACATTTCACACCCTGTCACTTTATGTAGTATAGCTTCCATATTGGGGAGAGGATGATTATCTTTGAGGGAGGCAACATTTAAATTCCTAAATTCTACACAGAGTCTAATATCCCCATTCTTCTTTCTTACTGGAACCAAGTTTGAGACCCATGTTGAATGTCTAATGGGCTTGATAATGCCCCCATCTCTGATTTTTTCCAACTCCTCCTGCATTTTTGGTTCCAAAGTTGGGTTGATGGGCCTTTTCTTTTGTCTGAATGGCTTTGCGTCTAGTTTTAATGGGATCTCATGTTGAAATAAATCCTCCCCATATGCCTTGAGATCTTCATAAGACCATGCAAACACGTGCTTGTATTTTCTTAACAACTCAATCAACATTCTTCTGATTGTCAAACTTATTTTCTTCCTGATATATACCTTTTTTAGTGCTAGCTCAGTCCCCAGATTGATTTCTTCAATATCCTCCCTTTTGACTAGTGTTTGCTTCATGAGGGATCGATCATTTCCATCATATACTCTTTCCAATGCCACAAGTCCTCTGGGAAGCTTGGTTTTTAGCTGCAAGACCTTTCCAAATACAGTCTGCTTCCCATCTACTTCCTCCACAAAAGCATTGAAGTGAATCTCCTGAGCCTCATACTGATCTATGCAATGAAGAAACTTTATGAGGTTGGTATCATCATTGAAAACCTGCCATCTATATATGTTGTCAGGGATAGCAGGTCTTGTTTTAAATTCAACTTGGGACACTCCAACCAAGGTAATATCATCTCTTCTCAAGGATACGTTAGCTAAAAAATCTTCCATTATGTTTTTTGACCTGTCTTTCCATTCAATTGAAAAGGCATCAAATAACTCAATTTTATCCCATACAACATTCCTATATTGTTTCAACCTTTTGTGTTTTGCTGCATATTTTGACCTAACTTGTGAAACAATTAGCTCAGAATCTCCCAAAATAGTTAGCAATTTGATCTTATGTTTAACCACCCTATTTAAACCAATTGGCAAAGCCTCATATTTTGTTACATTGTTAGTACATTCAAAAGTCAGCAGAAATGAATATTTGAACGTGATACCTTCTGGTGAGATAAAACTACCCCAACCCCATTGCTTTCTTGACTACATGCTCCATCGAAATACATCTTCCATACACCGTGCTAATTTTTAGAAACATCTTTGTTAATCGGATCAGTATTAACTAGTTTAGGTTGAGAAAGGTTCTTACACAATTTGGTTCTCTATAAAACTTGACTTCTTCTCCATTTATTGGTATGGTGGCATAGGATAAATCAAACTAAACATTCCCTCTGACTGCTGCAGTCCACTGCCTTGATAAGAGCATTCCAAAGTGAGGAGGTGTATCAATCACAGTTATATCAATGTTATATACTGCTTGTGGATAAGCAGCCAACTTCACCTCTACATCTTTCATTATCCCTACTACTAGAACAGGTCTGCTATCCATAGCATATAATTTTCCACCATTAGTATCCACCCACATGCCTAATTGTTTCATGACTCCAACTGGCATAATGTTAATGGCAGCACCTGAGTCTATCATACAATTTCTCACCAATTTGTTATTTATAAGCAGTGTGGTAAAAAATGGATCAATTTGCGAAGAATTCACTATAGTATCACCAAGAAAAACCTCTGGAATATTCACCTTTTCCTACTTATTAGTGACCTTAATAATCCCTTTTTTCTTAGAAGTTGTGTTCTTATCATTCCCATTAGATATTAATTGAATGGCACTATCCCTATACTCCTTCATTTTCATCATTTCAAGTAATGGGACAAACATTTTCACCTGAGATAAGGCTTGTGTAAAGTCAAAGGAAGTACCCTATGATTTAATCATCTTCTTCTGCTCCATTGACTCTCCTTTTCTGTCCTCTTTTTATTTTTTATTTGTGTCATCAAGCTTTTGTTTATTTTTATGCAACTCTTTGTTCTCCTCCTTCTGAACATGCTTTTG
The DNA here is from genome assembly GCA_007258455.2 of Sequoia sempervirens. Lineage (NCBI taxonomy): Eukaryota > Viridiplantae > Streptophyta > Pinopsida > Cupressales > Cupressaceae > Sequoia > Sequoia sempervirens. The sequence continues at coordinate 298,165,339 of VDFB02000003.1, forward strand.
TATATTTTTGTTACACTTCTTATTTTATGTTTTCTTTGGTGCTCCTTGTGTTTTGTCTTTCATAAATATCCCTCTTGGAACACCCTCATTTTCATTCACTATTCTATTTCTTAACCAATATTTTCTCTTGGCTTGTTCTACTGCAGCAATAGTCAATTTCCTAATCTATTCATTAGTTGGTCTCCTTATATTGCATTTTCCTGACTGATATGGTGCACTAGGAGGGCATTGTTCATTGTTACTCTCTTCATGATCAGAAAAGACTTGTTGTTCTACCATGTGAATGTTGTATTTCTAGTGATTCACATCATACTCATAGCCTTCTTCCTCTAAAGATGAATATCTCTCCTCAACAGGATGAAAGGTATTGGAGGTTAAATATACCGTATGATCTTCTCCATCATTATCTACTAGAACCTCCTCCTCTTTTATTTTCTGAGGTGCAACACAATGATCAGGGGAATGTGGCACATCACAAATTTTAGACCAAGGACTATTTTTGACCATATACGCTCCTCTCTTCTTTAAGGGGTTAGGAGTTTCCTTGCTTCTAGGTCTATCCATCATAGGCTTTCCATCCTTCCAATTTGTATTGTAAGGCATGTCATGTAACCTCGACCTCTCATTTCTGTATATATTTTCTTGTCTATGCTGAGGATTGTTGAACTGTTGAGGAACCCTAAGATTATCTCTTTTAGAAACCATTCCTGTAGCCTTCCTATTGTTTTCAATAGTCAATTCTATTTTATGAGCTTTAGCTAAATTCCTAGTGCACCTATTTCTAAGCTCATATCCTATTTTTGGGTCAAATGCTTTCAAATAAATACTCAATGTTGCAGGGTCTGCCAATTTTAACCTGGGTGGTATTTTATTTTACAATTTGTTGAACCTTCGGTTAAAGTCATAAATCGACTCATTTTGATTCTTTTGGATAGTCACTAATTCATGAAAGGAAAAGTCTGGTGCACATTGGTTCCCATATTGTTCAAGAAATTGATAATGAAATTCTTGAATATAATCAATAGAAGCTAATGGTAAACTATTAAACCAATCTCCAACTTCTTCAGTTAATGACATCATGAATAACCTCATCTGCATATCTTCATACTGCATCTCTAGATCTTGAATAAAATCATTAAAACTCCTTAAATTTTCCTCGACAGTGATTGCACTACTTCCTGTAAATTTTGGGACAAGGCCTCTCCAGCTGCTATCCATAGGGCAAGGGTATAGTTGAAATCCTGCCAAGTCAAATTGTCTGATCATGATTTTGTATTGTTGAGCGGGTGGGTTGTTAGGATGCTGATATTGGTATAATGGATTGTTGTATTGTGTATGAGGAGGTGGAATATATTGTTGACCATGAGGTGGTTGAGAATTTGGGTGTTGTGATGGGTTGTGAGGTGGAACATTTGGTTGTTTGTATTGATTCCCCATCTGATTCTAAGGAGCTTTTGGTGGATTTGAAGGTCCTGCATTATTGTTTCCTTGTCTGTGAGGTGGTACATATTTAGAGAGGTGAGCCATCTAAGCATTAATTTGAGCTTTCTACAATTTTAAGTCTTGGAGCTCCTTTATATTTTGGTGCCTCATCTGTTCAAATTCTGCTTTTTCTCTTTCTACTTCTTTTCTTTCATACTCCAAGTGTGCATCTAATTCTCGATTAGTCATGAATTCATAAAATCCTTCAGGGGCTACATTATTAACAGGTTCATTATGATTTCCTTCCATTCTATTATCATACTCAGGTGTTGTATCCTGTCCTTTTCAGCCTCTAAACCAGCGTTGAATTCTTCTTGTTTCTAGGGACTATAAAAATGATTTCTTTTTTCTTCAGGAGTGTGAGGTTCTCTAGCTGAACTATTTGTCCATGTATCATAACGATCATATGTCTCACAGTGTGGTTTTGATTTTTTGTCATTATTTGTTATGCACATGTCATCAGATACCTTCTTAACTTTATCGTTCTTATGTGTCCATTTGCTTTTGTTGCTAGGACCTTCTTTGTATAGAGACCTTCTACCATGCATGTTGAATTGTTCTGATGTTTGATGTGTACTTTGTTTTATTAGAGTCACCACCCACTTTCTTAAAAGTGAGAAAATTCTATAACTTCTTATTCCCAGTGGAGTCTGTATAAGATTTTTGACTCTATGACAATGGCCCTAACTCTGAGTTGATTTCCCTAGTAGAGTCACAAAAGTATTAGGTCTCAAAAACATAGGTTTGAACCAAAAGAGGTTTCCAAGCTCTCACAACATTTTTGGCTAACATACAAGGCCAAATAATGAATTTGAACCTTCTACTCTTTAGGTTCTGCCAGACCTAGGCGAGTAAACCTATGTGAATGAAGCAGATTGGAACTGTGTGTTTCTTCCCTAAGCAATCTATCCACAATGGCAATTGGAAATGGAGAGATACAAATTTATTTAGTATGAATTGTATAAGCAATATCAAGGTAAAATCTAATATGCTTAGTTAATAGATGTAGAGAACAAAATGGACGAAACTAAATGGTGAAATGTATGAGACCAGTGCTTTGTTGGGTAAAACGGAGTCAAATGGAAGTTTGAGATGAGTAACTTCTATTTGGCATAAACTCTAATTGTTTGGCATATAAATATTTTTTTATAACTTGTATAAACATGCAAGATTGTAATTACCAAGTTCTTCTTAATGATCCAAATGATACTTCTAAATTACTGTGACTGACTTGAATGATTTAATCTCTACTTAGAAGAACCAACTAATCATACCACACAAGTACAACAAATGTGCATCGATAAATTGAATATATACTTGATATATCAATTTAAATAACAGAGAAATAACAATATTGGAGACAACCAGATAACATCTTCAATTAGTTCAACAAACAACTGATACCAGAAATACACCACAAAATCAGATAACTTCCATTGATTCCACCAGAATTTTATACATGTATCATAGTCTTTTTAAATGAAAACATCATTGAAAATTATCTATTGTATATATCTTCTATTCACCTATATCTGTTTTGACATTATAAAACAGATATATATACATCAAAATTATGAAAGGACACGTCCCTTCATAAATTCTTTTTGCTTAACAATAATAATTAAAACAAGAAATTAGGCTCTATTTAGCCACAAATGAACTTTTGACAAATGGTCCAAGTAATCATGTCACTCAAGTGTGTCAACATCTCCTAGCGCATTCCAAATTGATATCTCCATTTTCAAACTGAAAAGAAAAATTGAAAAGAAACTAAAAACTAGAAGTTTATACCAAACAAACGATTGCATCGTTCTTTTCAGCAAATGTGTCACTCTGTCACATCACACCAGAACAATTTTGTCGCACTTTCAAATTCAAATTTTTGCACCTTTCATTTCCTTCCACAAATACATCATTATTTTCATCCAATGCGTCATTTCTCGTCAAATGCATCGTTTCGTACCTAGAATCTATAAAAACACACAAAAATCCATATGAAATTATGAAAAATATTTCTCTTCATGTCGGGTTCACAAATGTAAGATATGGGAAAAATATCCTAGCCTAGATAAATTGACAACCAAACACTTCTAAGATATTAACCTCATCCAAAAAAGAGAAAACAATGAAAGAATTAGGAAAATGAAAGGATTAAATCAAAACACTCCCCATGCTTGAACTTGAATCACTTCCCTTGTCTCTCCTATTTCTCCGTTTGTAAAATTTTCCATCAAATTTGTTGTTTCACATGTGCAAATACCTACAAATAGTAAGTAGAAAGTTGGAGAAAAAATGGTTGTTAAGGAAAAAATGGGAGAGTAAGTATGTTTTTATAGATAACCATTCGAATGGGTGGCTGAGATCAATCCTCTAGAAAGATTCCAAGATCAACAAATGAGGATCCATGAGAGAGAGGTTGCAAAATAGACGGTCAAGATCATGCTTCTAGAAAGATGCCAAGATCAACGAATGATGATTGATGCAACCAAAATATGCTATTCATGGGAGGGCTATGACACTAATGGCTATGACGGTGATGACTATGATAGGGATTAAATGAGAAATTGAAGGAAATAGAATGAATTAAAAATTAAAAAAATATTTAATTCATGAGACAAGAAATATTTGGCCAAGTGGAAAATAAATAATTCATTCGAATTATTTATTTGAGGAAATGGAAAATGGGCATTTAATTAAATGGAAAGAGATGGAAATTAGACACTAAATAATTAATTTGAATTAATTATTTAATGGGGAGAGAAATGATGCATAATTAAATAATCTTCACAATTATTTAATTATAGAAGAATGTAAAGGTCAATTGCATAGACAAATAATAATAATTATTATCTAACTATAGGAAAATGATAAAAGATAAGTAATTAAATAAATAATGATTTATTTAATTGAAATGAAGAAAAATGTGGTGGCTTTCTTTCACTTCTAGGGTCTTAGACCTAAAAGGAGAAAGACCAATTTTTCAACCTTTCACTCAAGAACAAATCCTTGAGATTTCAATGTAGAGGAGATTGAAATCTTACAAAGGGAAGGTTCTAGGGATTGAATGATGTATAATGAGGGGTTCACCACCAAGAGTAAGCTTGGAAAAGATAATGAATTGGAAAACACATTGTGATATGCAATCTTGAACTAAATGACTTGAATATACAAGAAGAATAAAATAGAAAGCTGTAAAACTGTAAATGTGCACCTGGAAACTTGTTGGAGATGGAATTGAACTTTGAAATCCTAAAAATGCTAATTTTTAAGCTTGGTGGGACTTATTCGCCATTCTAGGTGAATCAGTCCCAGATCGGGGTCTCTGCATAGGATGAAGTTTTAGCCAAATGGGTATCCAAATCTGTAAAGATCTTTGAAAAAATCATATAGTGGGACTCATTTGCCACAACTAGGGGATCAGTCTCATTTTGTCATGAAGTTTCCTAGGAGAAAAATATTGAACTGAAACTTTGCAAGCCTCTGATGATGGATAGAATAAGCACTTTCCCACTAGTTTCATGCAAATTGGATGGATATTTTTCCCTAGATCTGACTTTACATGATTCTTGACAACTTTTCATGACAACTTTGACAACATTTGCAACTTTGACATTTTGGTGCTTTTGAAGGCTTCAAGTTCACTTTTCTACAATCTACCTACAATCACACATTAAAGAGGGGAAAACTTTTTGATTGTTAGGGAATGGTGGTTTTCCTTGGTCAAACCCCTTTTAGGTAATTAAACTAAAATGATGAAATAAGATAATGAAGCATGAACTTGAAATAATGCAATTAGAACCTTGTCATGATGATGGATATTAAATTGCTGCAACAATTGATGAATATTTTTTCCCTTGAATGCTCTTGTGAACTCAACTTTCTATTAAGAATGTTCTCACAAAAGTATTAGGTCACTTGATTTCTTGTTAGATGGAAATGAGTGAATGAACCTTGTAGTTATACTTAATTATGCAAGAATTCTCAAAATTATAACACTACAAGCCGACATCAGATCTAGGAGAATAAAATTCCACTGGAAATTTGATTTAATTTTGAATTTTGGTCACACAAGACTCATTCACCCAAGATGATGAATGAGTCCCATCTAGCATAATGTATGGACCAAAAATCAAAAGTGCTTAGAAAGGTGTAAAAACAGGTTTGGGACCCAAAAATCTAGGTGGGACTCATTCACCACAATTGGGGGATCAATCATGTTTTGTCATAAAGTGTCCCAAATCACTAAACCTCGGCCACACAAGCCAGAAACACCTGAATTATGATTGGTTATTAGTTGGTGTCAGGATTATCCTCAAAAGGATGAAATAAACGAGGCTTGTAGATGCAAAATAGGGCCAATTAAAGCATAAGAAAGCCCAATTATTAATGACTAGCCTAGAGGAATATGAAAGTGTGTTACAACACTTTAAAACACTCCAAATAAGGTAGGATTAAGATTTATTATGATTGAAATTATGTTTATTACGCTTAGTTAATTGATAAATCCCTAGAAAAGTGTGAAAGTGTGTTACAACACCTCACAACACTTTTGGAAGGTACCATTAAATTTCATTAGTTCACAAGGGCCCAAAACCTACTGTGAATGTGTTATCCACATTACAACACTAAATCAAGGCAAAATTAGGCCAAAATCCACAAGGAGGACCCAAACGAGTACAAAAAATGTCAAAGGATCCTTTTTTTGACACTACATTAATTATTGAAGAAAAAGAGTGTTAGCGATGCAATTAATTTATTTTAATTGATCAAGACATAATAAAGATTAGAAAGTGAATTAATTAAATAATTAGAATTATTTAATTAATAGAGGAATATGATCAAAGATAATCAAATAATTAAAATTATTCGATTATCAGAGGACGAAGACCAAGAAAAATGATGCTCACAGGCTTAGGACATTTTTTAGTGTCTACAAAATGCATGGAGTTTTATTACAAATATTTTTGTATAGTCATAAAATTGCACCCCTTTCAATTTCACATACATGTTTGCATCCGCTTTAGTGCTCACTCCCTTAGCATCTTCTGTAGGCTCATTTTAGCCCCTGCATCAGCCTTTTTCCCTCTCAGGATGCTCAATACCCCTTTTTAGTAGCTACCCTTGCGTGTCAGCTTTGCTTCAAACCATGTGTTTTTCCCATTCTCTTCATTTTGAAGTGTGATGCCTTCAGACACTAGCGTGTTGCACAAACGTTTGCATGCCATGCTAGCATCCTATGGCATTTCAACACTCAAACAACTATCTTCGATCATGATTGCCACTTGTCCTCACCTTTTGTCAGTGTAATAGCTCGAGATGCCTTGTAACAGCCAGAGAAGCTTCTTTTCCTCATTAAAAGTTATCCTTTCAGTTCATTTTTCTCTCTAAACTTCTTCTAGCTCAACTCTCTTTGGCTTCTAGCTTCATTCTAGCTTCTTGGATTCTCTCTTTTCCTCTTTACTCTTGTACTAGTGTACTTTCTGCTGGGGCATCCAAAAAATCAGAATTTTTTTGAATTTTGATCGCGGCAAGTTATTCTTTGAACCAACGCAACAAGTACATTGCTTCAAAGAGGGGAAAAATGTAGACATGCAAAATTAACATTATGCATTCGATCAGATTCAGTCAAATTGGGTTTCACATTAGGTCCATTCATCACTTTCATCCATTCATTAAATAATCTCATTTCCTAAGGTTTGTTATTTAAAATCAAATAAACATTATCATCAACCTTTTAATAAATCAAACATCCATTTAAATCAAATCCAAAATCATATTCCAATCCATATTCTGATTTAAATAAATCAAAATTTAAATCATGAAAGTCAAACTAGTCTAATCATCATTAATTTAATCTAATCCTGATTAAATACTAATCTCACCCACTTGCATTCTCTAGATATCTCCACTTGCACAAATAAATCAATTTTATTGATTTATTAAAAACCCTCATTTTCCCTCAACATGACAAGTTGATTTGTCCCTCCAACATTGCATTAATTGCTGTTTTTCTTGTCCCCCTCTCAAAATTTATTGCAAAATTTGAATTCAAATTTTCCCTCTCATGGGCACTCTTCCCAAATCTTGCACATCCATTGACCGCTCACCACTTGACAAGTGTCCTCTTCTCATTGGTGGATCTTTAGTCCCATATTCACCATCTTTTAATTTGAGAACTCATCTTGCTCTTCATCCTATTTGCATTTGCATCATCTTAAGCTTGGATCAAGGATTGGGAAAGGATCACTTGCACATATGACACCAATCCACCATGGAATAGGTAACTTGTTTTTGTTTTCATAATGCTTTTGGTTTTATCTTGTCATGCATCACATTTGGAAGCATTCACAATGTATTTCATAGGGTCATTCTTGAGGAATTTGTGAGCTACTAACCTTGTATGAAGTTTAGTTTTGCAGATTTCAAAAGGATGCCTACAACTCTTGCTTGCACAAATCTCTCACTTGTTACAGCAGCACTCCCAAGCTCTTATAGCTCTGTCTACAACACTCGTGGCTCTTGCAGCCCTCTTTGTTTCCCTCCTTGGCTTCCTAAGCTTTTCTTGCACCTTTGAGCATCTTGGGATTTGTCACATCCCCTATCTATTGCATCTACATATTGTGATAAAAATTCTCCTCCTTGAGCAGGGATTGCTTTTATCACCTCTTTTGTGATACAGGTTCTCCTCCTCGAGTGAGGATTGATTTTATCACTCATACTTGGTGGTGTGGGTTCTACTCTTGAGCAGGTTTTTCTTTCACCACATGCTTTATTCATTTTAGATCATCTCTCTTTCTATTTGGTTGTCTGTGGAAGTGGGAACACCAAAATGGGGGTTTGACTGAGGCAAACCCCTATATAGCCCCAACACTTTCTCCAAATCTTATAGACATAGGTATTGAAGATATCTACTAGTTGGAGGCTTCATTACTTGGATTGTTGTGAGCATCTTCTTTCCTTCCTTCTCCTTATCTCTTTATCATTTCTACTTTACTTCACTCCATTTCTATCATTCTCTAATACTTTCTCGCATTTTGTAAGTTCTTAGAAATTTGGATAGAAGTATCCACTTAGCATTTTCGATGATAAAATAATTCTATAGTTCATACGAGATGACAAAAAAGCTCTGGGATGCCAATGCACCACACTGTCTCTGTATTATGCACTATCGTCCTTTGGTCGAGAGCTTGTCAATTTGTCCAGAGAATCTTCGTGACTTGCTCTTTCTGATTCTAGAACTCTCGCGTTGTTCTTGAGGTAGTTTAGGGTAGTTCACCTTGTGAGGCTCTCTAAATGAAGAGAACTCATGAGTAGAAAATCCAACTTCTCTAAATTTTGGTGAACCCAATGTGGAGAGTATTTTTTTTAAAAAATAGGAATTTATTTACCCCTACTTGGTGGGGTCATAACTTTTGACTCGGTGATCGGAATTCAGAACCATTTGGACCATTGGAAAGGTCTCCTAGAGAAATAGTTTAGTCCCTAAAATACTTTGGTAATTGAATTTTAGGGATTGATGCAAGTTCTGACCTCAAGTTCTGGTTTGAAGACCTCCAAAAACGTGAATTACTAGAACATAGAAAATAATGAAAAAATTGTAATGAATTTAATATCTTCTTTTATTAGTTCAATATCTAATTTTGTTCAAAATGTTAATGATATTCCATTTCATGCATGTGATGGTGACTTGGCTTTTCCCATGTCACTTGGTGTCTTTGATCCTTCTCATGAAAATCCTCTTACTTTAGAGCATATTTTGTTGCAAGAAGATGAAATCATTGATATGTTTCTTAATGCTACTCTACCTTCTATTCATTCCAATGCACTCTCTTTTAGAGATGATGCATTTGTGAATGATGAATCTACCCTTCATTCCAATGCACTCTCTTCTGGAGATGATGCATTCATGAATGATGAATCTTCCTTTCATTCTAATGTACTCTCTTCTAGAGACGTCACATTATTGAATGGTGAATCTCATCTTTGTTATGATGCACTCTCTCCTAGAGATGATGCGTTAGTGAATGATGATCTTCCTTCCAATTGTTATCCTCCTTGGGTTGATGTTGATAATATGTATTCAAATAATCATTATGCTAGTTGTGATGATTCTATAAATGTAATCTTTCTCTGTTGCCCCTCAAAGGCCTAAGAGACTGATCATTTATGTGACTCTAGCCAATCCCTCTCCTAAAAGGGTTTGTTCTATCAATGGTGTTCCATTTGATAGTGACTCTCCTAATATTTCTAAGGATCCCTCTTATAGAGCAGTAGCCCATACTTATGAGAATAGAATGAATAAACAAGAAATTCTTCCTTTAACACCTAAACCTATAGCTAAAGCACCTAGTGATTACGATCTTGTTGAGCAACCTCAGGTTACTCTGGCTAAGATCTCATTGTGGGACTTGCTTCAATCTACTCCAGTTTATCAAGGAATGCTTCAAGAATTGTTAGAAAATATCCTCTTGCCTTCTTCCACTAGGCTGACGGATGCTAATGAGTTGATGTAATATATTCATGAGGATTCGCTGAATATTGTGTTTTATCCGTAGGAACTCCCATCTCCAGAAGTACAGAAGCAACCTTTGATGATTATAGTTAACATCAATAAAATTGGCATTAGACGTACTCTCATTGATGCTGGTTTGGTGCTTAATGTATGTAGCATCGATTTATTGCCTAAAATTAATATTGATTCATCTGCTCTTAATGCTTCTTCTATTGACATTCGTGGGTTCGATAATGTTGGTTGACAAGCCCTAGGCACGATAGTCTTTCCTTTGAGGTTGGGACCTGTTATTGTACCTACCCTTGTATATGTTATGTTAGAAAAGTTACCATATAACCTTCTTCTTGGTAGATTATGGATTCATGCTATGGTTGTAGTCCCATCTACCTTGCATAAATCTATTAAGTTCATTTGTAACAATTGAGTAGTCATAGTCAAGGCTAACCCTGATGCTATGCACTTATGTGAGATGGCAGCTATTGGTCAGGCTTCGGTTGTACCTACTCTTATCCCTTCAATGTCTTTCAATGTGTTGATGTTTACTCCAGTAGTACCTACTACAAAGGATACTCTTGAGATAAATGTCCCTAAAGAAGATGCTTCTTCTCAGAGGAATGCATGTCTTGGTGATGATTGGGGTTCCTTAGACTTTATAGAATCCTTCATTGGGGAATATAAAGTTGACACAATCCACTTAGCCCTTCCGAAAACATCATCTAAACCCGCTATCAAAGATGACTATTCTTCTGTATCATGGGGTAATGTGAGAAATAGTTGTAATATCCTTAATGCCAATCCTCCTCCTTCTGAGGAAAATTACCACAGTTTTATTAAAGAGGTTAATGTTGGTAATCTTGTCAGGAAAGATGATGGTGATCTTGTAGAGGAGTATAATCCCCATTGCCAAAATAATACCCTCCATGTATCTATCCTTAATTTTTTGCTCCTTTCATGTCTTCTTCTTGTGAGAAGTCAAACTTTCCTCCACAAGAGAAAGGGTTGCTTCCTGCTCATTCTTTATCTAAGCAAGAGCATATTTTGTTGTGGCTTCTCAAAGCCCACTTAATCACTAGTGAATGTAAGGCCTTGAAAGATAAAATCCAACAACTTTGTGATACTGGTGCCATCAAACTCCCATTTGATTGATGCACCTGCCTCTTCTTTGAATGACAAGTGATATTGAGGTTTAACTCTATCCTGTATATTGTATCTTTCATGGTTGTCCTCACTTATGTGTTGGGGGTAGTGATAACTTGTTTTGGAAATGTGCATCCTTCTAAGGACCCCATCTCTTCTCTATATCTTTCAAATGAAGCATCCCTTCAGTGGACCCCCTTTTCTCTTTTGAAGGGTTCTTGAGGGACCCCCCTTTGAAAGCTTTTCTCTTGAGTGAAATCATTTGTGTCTAGCTTGGGGGAAGCCTGACTAGACCTCACTTTTCAAACGTTTCCCTTGAGTGGACCCCTCTTCTTTTGAAGGGTTCTCAAGGGACCCCTTTAAAATCTTTCCAATCTATCGACAGTCTATGTGACTATCCACTTACTTTCCTGTGTGGCCTCTTTCACTTTGCGGGTGTGCCCGTGAAGCCATTTTTTGACTCTGTAGAGTCCCCTTCCTTGGGTTTCCTCCATGTGAGAGATCTTGGGGGATACCTCCCTTCAGGTCTACGGGTCTATAGGGAACTTTTTTAGAGCTTGATGCAGAGCAGGGAGGCCTTCAATCAACTAAACTCAATTTCACTTGATTCAAACAAACTTTTAGCCTTCAAACCCTATCTAGGGTGATTTCTCTTCAAGCTTCACAATTCTGCCTTGTAGGTGTGCAGACCTGGTTCTATGAAATTTTCTCTCACTTATCTCTTATATCCCACAAACCTCCTACCTTTTCAGACACCCATTACTATCTTCAATGACATATCTCAAAATCACCTATGGTCACTTTGGACCAACACCATAAAAAATGGACTTCTACGCTGTCCCAAAAGGCCAATTGATAGGATGGGGTTGGATGAGGCACTCACTGCCCCATGCTCTGAGTCCTTGCTCCTAAGAACTCCTAGGTGTCTCTTCCACCTTGTCCTAGTGGTCCTACCTTAGGTTTAGGTGCCACTACTCCTTCTGACCAACCCCACTATCAACACACTTTCCTTCTACCAAGCCAATCTTGGTGCCTTGCCACAATCTCACCATTGACCCTTATTCTTCCCTAAAGGCCAAATCCTCTCAACATCCAATTTGGTTCTTGCAGGGGTGTGTAAATGTTGTAATAGCTTCAAGATGATCAATCTAGAGTTCTTGTTCCATCACAAGGCTCCAACTAACCATCGCTTTCACAAAATCCCTTCCTAGGGTTAGAAAGGCTACAAGCCTAAAGCCCCAATTAGGCCTCTTAATAGAGAAAAATGCAATTTTCTTCAAAACCCACCAAAAGACCTGGATTCTTCATTTGGGGTTTGTGATTCCCATACCCACACCTTAAATATTCTTGAGGTTTTGATCCTGTACAGGCCATACACCGCCCAATCATAAAATTGACCCAAAAACTAGGGTTTGTAAGCTTTCCAAACTATTTTCAAACTGTCAAAGACTTATAACACCAAATTGATTGGTGGAGCCTCCTCCTAGTCACCAGGCCTTGTTAAGACCACCTAAATTCTCCAAAAATAATTTCTTCAAAATCTGAGCACCCCTGCAAGTTATGTCTCTTTTACTCCTGGTCTTCCCTAATCGAACCCTGCCTGGCTCGCCTAGGGCAAGACCTTGCCAACATCTCCTGCACTCAAACAAAACCTAGAAACTACCATATGTACAAGCATGGTGTCTAGGAACTATTTCCAAAAGTTCATACAATTTGTACGGTGGAAAAGTGCTCTAGCACACCATTTTCTTTATATAGTCTGGTTCAGACCAGCAACAGGGCAACACTGAACTATTTACAAAAAGATGCTTAAATTTTTTACAAGAAGCTATCTAATGAATTGAAAATGCTTAAATGACAACTACACTACATTCCGCAGCCAAACAGAAACAAATCTAATCCATCAAAACTCAATCAAGATGCAAAAATCAGGGATTTCTATACACAACGTTGTCTTCTCTTTCCCAAGTTTTTACCAAAACATTAAAGCTTCTAACCTTGCTCCAGGGTCGAATCATCCCTTATATAGGCTCCAAAAATAGTTGAGAACCTTTGGTCGGACCTCTTGCTGACCTAATAACAAAATTTATAATACCCACTGTGTTTTGCAAACCTTGCCAACTTTTGACAACTTAACAAAATGAAGTTCCAATCCTATTTAACTCATGTCAACATCTTTCCTAAAGATCAAAATCATCTCAAAGCCCTCTACACAATGGTCAACATGACCTTATGAAAACAAAACAAAAATTTAACCCTCTGGGTTTCTTCTTTACCTAAGAAACTGCCTGTTGTTCCTTAGGTGCTCCTGCACCATTCTCCCCCTCTCAGCTCAAACACTAAGGATTGGAAGGAGAGATCACTGATAGGTCAATGCCCTACTTTTTGAATTCAGCTTCATCCACCCAAGTAGCCTCAGATTCATGCTTGTTCTTCCACTCGATGAGGTGTTCCATGTACACCTTGTGTCTTGTGGCCTTCTTCACCTTTGACTCCAAAATCTTCTCTGCCTGAGGCTTGTCCTGAGCAGGTAAGGTCATGTTGCTGATGTCCTTGAAGATCTCCTTACTGTCCTGATCCAAATCCTTGATTGTCCCCTTATACTTGATCAAATCAGCAATGTTGAATACTGGTGAGATTCCTAGATCGGTAGGTAACCCCACCTTGTATGCATTCTGCCCATACTTGGCCAATATCTTGCAAGGACCCACTCTCTTCATCTACAACTTGGTTGAAATTCCCTTCTGCAACCTTGATTTTTTAAGGTGGACCATAACATAGTCCCCTACTTGAAATTGCACATCTTTCCTTGACATATTTGCCTTCTCTTTTAGTTTTTGTGTAGCCTCTGTGACTGTCTTCTTGACCTGCTCCTGAATCTCCTTCATGGTCTGAATGAAGTCTTCTGCATGTCCACTCCTATTCTCCATAGATCCAAGGTCTCTGAGCTCACATACGCCTCTTGGGTGCATCCCATACACAACCTCAAATGGACTCTTCCCTGTTGTCCTATTGACACTATCATTATAAGCATACTCAGCTTGTGAGATGACCATATCCCATGTCTGTCCATACTCCTTGGTTAGACACCTTAAAAGATTACCTAACACTCTGTTAACCACCTCTATTTGACCATCGGTCTGAGGATGGTAAGCTGATCCAAAAGACAGGTTGGTACCCAATCTGCTCCATAGAGTCTTCCAAAAGTGACTCATGAACTTCACATCTCTGTCAGAAATAATGCACAAAGGTAGCCCATGGATCCTTACAACCTCCTTGAAGAAAAGGTGAGCTATGTAGCTAGCATTATGAGTAGTTTTTTAGGGAACAAAATGACTCATCTTGCTAAATCTGTCTACCACAACATAAACACTATCAAAACTAGTCTTGGTCTTAGGATGGCCTACCAAAAAATCCATGCTCACACACTGCCATGGTCTGTTAGGAATGGGCAGGGGTTGATATAAACCAACATTGCTAGCTCCTCCCTTAGCTCTACACACAACACATTGTTCCACATACTTTCTAACATCTCTTTCCAACTTAGGCCATAATAGAATCTTTGCACTAGCTCTAAAGTCTTATTTATGCCAAAATGCCCACTAAGACTGCCATTATGCTTTTCCTGAATCAAATTTTCCCTCATTGAACCTCTTGGAACACATAACTGATTTCCCTTAAACAATAACCCACTTTGCAAAGTATACTCTGAGTATTGACTATGGAAATGGTTCTCAAAGTTAGAACATACCTTATAGGCCTCTGAAAAGTCTTCATCTTCCCCATATAGATCCTTTAAACTCTCTATGCCAATACTCTTGAGCTGTATCTCTTGCACTGTCAACAACCTTCTGCTTAATGCATCTGCCACCTTGTTCATTTGTCCTTTCTTGTGCTTGATGGTAAAAGTAAAAGCTTGGATGTATTCCATCCATTTTAAATTCCTATTACTTAACTTCTCTTGAGTGTTGATAAAGCTAAGTTCCTGATTGTCAGTAAAAACCACAAACTCCTTGGGTAGAAAGTAATGCCTCCATTTCCTAAGTGACTGAACCAAAGCATAAAGTTCTAAGTCATAGGTTGAATACTTTTTCTTAGCTTCATTGAGCTTCTCACTAAAGAAGGCTATAGGCCTGCCCTCTTGACTAAGCACTCCTCCTACTGCCACTCCACTTGCATCACATTCAACAGTGAAAAACTTGTCAAAGCTAGGTAATAAGAGAATTGGTTGAGTTGCCACTTCTTGTTTCAGTTTCTCAAACCCTTTCTCAGCTTCTTGTGTCCACACAAACTTAGTTTTCAAACCACCCTTGATTGTATCTAGGACTGGTGCACATATACCGCTGAAGTTCCTTATGAAGTTTCTATAAAATTGGGCCAATCCATGAAAACTCCTTACCTCTGTTGCTGTGGTTGGTATAGGCCAGTTTAGGATGGCTTCCACCTTGCTTGGATCCATCTTCAATGATCCTTTGGACACTACAAAACCCAAGTAGATAAGCTCTTGCTTAAAGAACTCACACTTCTCTAGATTGATTGCCAGCTTCTCTTCTTGCAACCTTCTAAGAACTTGCTCTACATGTTTCAAATGTTCTTCTACTGTCTTGCTGTATATGAGGATATCATCAAGGTACACTACCACAAATATCCCTATAAAGTACTTGAGTACTTCATTCATGAGCCTCATGAATGTACTAGGGGCATTAGAGAGGCCAAATGGCATCACTCTCCACTCATATAACCCATCATTTGTCTTAAATGCTGTCTTCCACTCATCACCATCCTTAATCCTGATCTGATGGTATCCACTCTTAAGATTCAACTTTGTGAAGAACTGAGCACCTCCAAGACAATCCATCAAGTCTTCAATTCTAGGAATAGGGAATCTATATCTGATTGTGATTCTATTTATGGCTCTAGAATCAATACATAACCTCCATTTACCTCCCTTCTTTGTTGCTAAAACCACTGGTACTGCACATGGGCTAATGCTCTTTTGAATCAATTCTTGATCCAATAATTCTTGCACTTGCCTAGCTACCTCCAAATTATGATCTGGTGTGAGTTTGTATGCTACTTTGTTAGGTAATGAAGCTCTAGGTATGAAGTCAATTTGATGGCTTATGGCTCTCTTTGGTGGTAGAGTTGCAGGTGTACCATCACTAACTATACTCTTGTACTTATCAAGTAATCTTTGGACTGCTTCTAGTAAGACTATCTTTTCAGCCTTTTCTTCCTCTTTGGATTGCATCATGATCACATATCCTTCATCCCCTTGATGTAGGTTGTTAAGAAACTCCTTACCACTGCTCAACATGATGTTTGGTGTCTTTGACTGTCCTTCATCTTCTTCTGACATTGACTGCAGCTTGAAAGTCTTCCCATCCTTCTTAAATGAAATGGTGTTCTCTTTTCCATCATACATAACACTCTTGTCATACTGCCATGGTTTTCCCAATAGTAGATGGCATGCATCCATGGGTAACACATCACAAACTAACTTTTCCTTGTACCCTCCAATAGAAAATTCCACCGTTACTTGCTCATTAACTAAAACACTCTGCCCTTTGTTCAACCATGTCACCTTGTAGGGGTTAGTGTGGGGTACGTTCTCTAGTTTCAATTTTTCTACTGCCTCCTCTGAGATTATATTATCTGTTGAACCTGAGTCTACTATGACCTTGCATACTTTACCAAGTATCTTGCACCTTACCCTAAAAAGAGCTCTCCTCTATTTTGGTTCTTCTTTAACCGGTTGTCTAATCAAAACCCTGTTGAACATCATATTTTCTCCTACCTCAGATTCTATATGACTGTCCTCAGATGCTTTAGGACTCATGGTGTCCTCTTATGCATAAGCCACTCTCTTTTCATTGCTTGATGAAGATGCTTTCTCCGGGCACCTATAAGCAGGATGGCCTATTTGATTACAATGGTAACACTTCATGTTTGCAAAATAGGAATTGCTCTTGCCTGCTCCTCTTCCTCTATTTGAACCTCCTTGAGGTCCTCTGCCTCTGTTATATCCTCCTCTAGAAGATGTTTCACCTCCATGCTCTATGATTTTAGACTCACCTTGGTTTCTTTGATCATTTCCTCTACCTTGGTAGCCACCATGCTGTCCTCTTTGATCTCTGCCTTTGCCTCTGCCCCTAGAAGTTTGATCTTGTTTCCTCTTGCTTCTTTCCTCAATCTTTATGGCCAACTGATAGCATTGGTGCATTGTCTTGGGACTTAGAAGAGCCATCTCTTCTTGGATATTCCACTTCAAACCATTAAGGTACCTAGCCACCTTGAGACTTTCATCCTCTGTCACATTAGACCTCATGCAAAGTTTTTGAAACTCCTCAGTGTAAGTGTTTACATCTTGGTCTCTTTGCCTTAAGCTTTTCCTCTTCTTGTGTAACTGAATCTCATAGTCATCTGGCATATAGGCTTCTCTTACTTTGGCAACCATTCCTTTCCAAGTTGAAATAGGTTGCTTACCTTCCTTTTCCCTCTCTTTCTGAATGAACTTCCACCATGTCAAGGCAGATCCTCTTAATCTTGATTTAGCAACCTTCACCTTCTGTGCTTCAGTGACTCCATCACATTCAAAATGATTTTCCATGCCTTCTATCCAATCCATGACTAGGTCAGCTTCCATCTTTCCACTAAAAAGTGGTATGCCTTCAAGTGCTTTCCCACTCAAAGCTTTCAATGCCTTCAAGAAAGGCTCCTCCTTCAAAATAGGGTCAGGTTCAGGGGTGAAAGGCTTCCTTCAAAACAGGGTCAGGTTCAGGGGTGTTATCTTCCTCTACAACCTCTTCTTCCTTTGGTATTCTTCCTTCAAATTGTGCACTCCTCACTGCTTGTTCAAGCTGGGCTATCCTTTCCCTCAAATTTTTTATTGTCTTCTTCTTGCTCTTCAACCATCTTGGCCAGTTCTACATTTTTCACCATGATGGAAGAATCACTTGACTCAACCTCAGACATACAAGATTCTTTCCCAAATCTTTAACTCACTCTGATACCAATCTGATAGGATGGGGTTGGATGAGGCACTCACTGCCCCATGCTCTGAGTCCTTGCTCCTAAGAACTCCTAGGTGTCTCTTCCACCTTGTCCTAGTGGTCCTACCTTAGGTTTAGGTGCCACTACTCCTTCTGACCAACCCCACTATCAACACACTTTCCTTCTACCAAGCCAATCTTGGTGCCTTGCCACAATCTCACCATTGATCCTTATTCTTCCCTAAAGGCCAAATCCTCTCAACATCCAATTTGGTTCTTGCAGGGGTGTGTAAATGTTGTAATAGCTTCAAGATGATCAATCTAGATTTCTTGTTCCATCACAAGACTCCAACTAACCATCGATTTCACAAAATCCCTTCCTAGGGTTAGAAAGGCTACAAGCCTAAAGCCCCAATTAGGCCTCTTAATAGAGAAAAATGCAATTTTCTTCAAAACCCACCAAAAGACCTGGATTCTTCATTTGGGGTTTGTGATTCCCATACCCACACCTTAAAGATTCTTGAGGTTTTGAGCTTGTATAGGCCGTACACCGCCCAATCACAAAATCGACCCAAAAACTAGGGTTTGTAAGCTTTCCAGACTATTTTTAGACTGTCAAAGACTTCTCACACAAAATGGATTGGTGGAGCCTCCTCCTAGTCACCAAGCCTTGTTAAGACCTGCACCTAAATTCTCCAAAAAGAATTTCTTCAAAATCTAAGCACCCCTGCAAGTTATGTCTCTTTTACTCCTGGTCTTCCCTAACCGGACCTGCTTGGCTCGCCTAGGGCAAGACCTTGCCAGCATCTCCTGCACTCAAACAAAACCTAGCAACTACCATATGTACAAGCATGGTGTCTAGGCACTATTTCCAAAAGGCCGTATGGTTTGTACGGTGGAAAAGTGCTCTAGCACACCATTTTCTTTAAATAGTCTGGTTCAGACCAGCAACAGGGCAACACTGAACTATTTACAAAAAGATGCTTAAAAATTATACAAGAAGCTATCTAATGAATTCAAAATGCTTAAATGAAAACTACACTACATTCCACAGCCAAACAGAAACAAATCTAATCCATCAAAACTCAATCAAGATGCAAAAATCAGGAATTTCTGTACACAACGTTGTTTCTTCTATTTCCCAAGTTTTTACCAAAACATTAAAGCTTCTAACCCTGCTCCAGGGTCGAATCATCCCTTATATAGGCTCCAAAAATAGTTGAGAACCTTTGGTCGAACCTCTTGTTGACCTAATAACAAAAGTTATAATACCCACTGTGTTTTGCAAACCTTACCAACTTTTGACAACTTAACAAAATGAAGTTCCAATCCTATTTAACTCATGTCAACATCTTTCCTAAAGATCAAAATCATCTCAAAGCCCTCTACACAATGGTCAACATGACCTTATGAAAACAAAACAAAAATTTAACCCTCTGGGTTTCTTCTTTACCTAAGAAACTACCTGTTGTTCCTTAGGTGCTCCTGCACCACCAATTAGGCCAATTTTACAAAGAAACCCTTATGTAAACACACCACCAACCCCAAAATTCAATTTGGCATCATTAAATAGACTCCAACTATCCAAAATCACTCACCTTTATCAGTAGAAACACTTATCTAGCCTCCTCAACACCAAACCCTCAATTTAACCCTTTTCTAGGAGGGTGATGTAGACAAGGTGGGGAATCTCACTAACAAACCCTAAACAACTTGGATCAAGCAATGAAAAATACCCTTGAACATAAAATGCTCAACTTGAACTCTATCCCTTCACAAGAGGCTTCTAGCCCTCAAAACACCACAAATTGAGACATCTTTTAGAGAAGGCCATTCTATGGCCAATCAAACATCAATTTAGCATCCTCACAGACTTAAACACAATATTCCAATCAGATTTTACAAGGTTCATTAGGACAACACCAAGTTTCATTAGACTGCCTTGCTCAAAAGGCTACAAGATTAGCCCCCTTTTCCAAACAAAGTACCCTCAGATCCTCTTTGTTTTACAAAATCCCTTTGGAAAGAGTTGTATTATGATGTCTAGCCATAGATTCAACAAACATTACTCAACTTTGAAGCCTCTAACTAGTTGTTCCACCAAACCCTTCATTTACTTACAAAATACTAGGGATTATTGAAAATACACATTCCCAGTCTTATAGGGCACATCTAATACATCAAACAAGTCATAAATACCCTGCCTAAGGATAAGAAACCATCACATAGACTGTCCCATCAATACTTTGTCAAAACACTACTTTGGTTCCACATTTTCATAAGGAAAAACACAATTTCCAGTGCTAGGTCTTCACCCTACATCAGATATCTCACCTCCACAACCTACAAATCTTTTCATACATCTTAAATAACTTTAAATATGTCATCCCACCAAAACACAAGACTATACAATAGGTGGGATGACTAATGGGTCATTTTGTCTACAAATAGAGCCTTCACTGTTTTAAACAAACAGTTATAGAAAAAAGTAAGTTTCTCCCACAAAACACAATATTAAAGCCTCATATTTAATCCAATATAAAGATATTCCTTGCCCCACGAAGTTCAAACAAGTTTCAAGGCCAACCACTAGATGTACGGCCTGTACAGGAGGTGTAGAATTCTGGAAAACAGAGAAAACACAGTGAAATGAAAAAATGGACGATGTATTTCTTAATGAAAGTGCATTACAATTCTTCTTCAACCTTTTCTTGAGCCCCTTGAAGGCTCTTAAATACATTTCCCATTTGAAACTAACTTCTTCAACATCCATAACTATTATTTAAATTCCTAAGACTCTTAAATTTCCACAAAACAATATATTAACAACTTTGTCCAACATCATTTTTGTTTTTTTATGCAACTTATTAAACCCCAAACTCAAATGATCATACAAAACCAAAAATTACATAAAGGATGGTCTTTTTAGACCTTATTTGGATCAACAAAACTTTGAACACTCCCTCAAATGACCTAGACACCCAAAAATTCACCTTATTACATATCACCATATTAAATTTTGAAACATGGTTGTAGGTGCCCCTGCACCATACAACCCCCCTAAAAGAAACTCATGCCCCATGAGGTGGGGTTGATACCACCATGCCCAGGCTTGATTAGGATACCACTTATCCATAGGCCATTTCCATTAACCCATGCCTTGTGCTCCTTGCTGCTCTGTTCTCATATTCTGCCCTGCATTCTTGGCTTTGTTTACATTTGTTTGTGCCTCCATCTTTACATTAGGACCTTCCAATGGTCTTTTGCCTACTTCCATTTGCTTTCCTTTACCTATACTTGTATACAAACAAATGTTAGTATGCATCAAAATTGGTTTCAACTTGATCTCATCTCCACAAGGGTGACTATCTCTAATTCTCTGTCCACACTGTCCTTGCATCTCTGTCATTAGTCCCTTTGCTCTGTCATACCTTTGTACCTCTGATTTGAAAACCTTTGCATCTATACCTTCACCTTTATATCTTACCAAAGGACATACAATGGTCCCAATCATCACACCTTCTTTCTAACTCTCTATCAAAGCACATTTTCCCCTTATTTTTTCTTTCACATCTGTTGTCCCTGCATTATTAATCCTTAAAGCAACATTAGGATCTACCTTTTTGTTATCTTTCACAACACTCAAAGGTTCTTTTCTCCCACACATAATGACCTTTTCCTTACCTTTCTCATCTTCCACCCAAGGATTCAAGATAAACTTATGACCATCCTTGATTATAGTGTACTCATTTTCTCTTCCATCATACATGGAACACTTGTCATACTGCCAAGGTCTTCCTAGGAGTATGTGACAATAATCCATAGGTAAGATATCACAAAAAACACTATCTTATAATCCCCAATCTGGAAATCTACCACAGCCTTCTCATTCACCAACAAAGATTGACCATCACTTAACCAAGATACCTTGTAAAGAAATTCATGAGGAATCCTTTGCAAGTTTAACTTGTTCACCATTTCACATGACACCATATTCTCAAGTGAGCTGCAATCAACCACAATTTTACATACCTTTCCCTTGCTCTTGCAAGTGGTTTTGAAAAGCCTCTACCTATGCAATGGTTCTACTTCTTTGGAAGTCTTCAAAAGTTGTTTGTGTAGCATCAAAGCTTATCCAAATTTAGGGTTTGCAGGATGACTTGATGAACTAATGCTCTCCTCTTCATCCTCTTGCACAAGTTGAGCTCTTTTATCACCTCTACTTCCACCTGATGAAGCACCAATCTTCTCAAGAAACTTGTAGGATGTATGGCCAAATTCATTGCAAGTGTAACATCTACCTAAAAACACATTGGAACTCCTACCTCCTCCAAATCTCCCCCTTGTGCCTCTCCATCCACCTTTGAAATCATATTGCTCTTGTCCTTTCATGGAATCTTCTTGATTGTCATTATTTGGCTTTGGATTAGGCATAGATCATCTACCTCTTGATGCATTACCTTTGCCCCTAACTTCTTTGTCTTTCCTTCTCTTCATTTTCTCCTCCACCCTGATTGCCATTTGGTAACATTCCTCTACATTCCTAGGGTTAGCCAAAACCAATTCATCTTGTATGTTAAACCTCAAACCACCCATATATCTAGCAAATTTTTCATCTTCATTCTAATGATGACCAGACTTCAAACTTAGTTTATAAAATTCCTCAGTACAATACTTAATGTCCATTTACTTTTTCCTTAAGCCTTGCAATTTCATAAACATTTGAACTTGATGATCCTTGGGTAAGAATTTTCCTTTGAGTTCTGATACCATCTTGTCCCATGAGGTGATTTTAGACTTGCCTTGATTTCTCCTCTCCGATTGAAAGTAGTTCCACCATACCAAAGCATGGCCCTGCAACTTTGTCTTTGCAATCTTTACTCTTTTCTCCTCAAGAACCTCATCACATTCAAAATGGTCATCTAATGCAGCAATCCAATCAAGTAATTCTTCATCATTTAGACTCCCACCATACTTTTGAACATCAATCTTTACCTTAGGCTTGTCATTCTTAACTGCCTTCAACAACTTTACAATTCTTGGATCCTCTGGGTCAAGCTCTTCTTCCATATCTTCAAACTCATCATCTTCCTCTTCATCTAACTCACTCTCTTTCACATCCCTTATTTTGTTTGTCTCCAAGGCTATGATTCTTTCCTCCAACTCTCTGATTTCTCTAGCATGTTTTTCTTTCATCTCCTTCATCTCTTTAGCCATATATTTGTTCTTTGGAGGCATCTTTGAATACTAAAATCTTCACTTCTTCCTTGCTCTTCACAACCTACAAAATGAAAACAAACCTACTCCCTGATGCTTTGATACCACTCTGATGCAAACAAGGTGGAGAAGCTCACTAACAGACCCTAAACAACTTGGATCAAGCAATGAAAACAACCCTTGAACACAAAATGCTCAACTTGAACTCTATCCCTTCACAAGAGGCTTCTAGCCCTCAAAACACCACAAATTGAGACATATTTTAGAGAAGGAAATTCTATGGCCAATCAAACATCAATTCAACATCCTCACAGACTTAGACATAATATTCCAACCAGATTTTACAAGGTTCATTAAGCCAACACCAAGTTTCATTAGACTGGCCTACTCAAAAGGCTACAAGATTAGCCTACTTTTCCAAACAAAGTACCCTCAGATCCTTTTGTTTTTACAAAATATCTTTGGACAGAGTTGTATTATGATGTCTAGCCACATATTCCACAAACATTACTCAACTTTGAAGCCTCTAACTAGTTGTTCCACCAAACCCTTCATTTACTTACAAAATACTAGGGTTTATTGAAAATACACATGCTCAGGCTTATAGAGCACATCTAATACATCAAACAAGTCATAAATACCCTGCCTAAAGATAAGAAACCATCACATAGACTATCCCATCAATAGTTTATCAAAACATTGTTTTGGTTCCACATTTTCATAAGGAAAAACATAATTTCCAGTGCTAGGTATTCACCCTACATCAGATATCTCGCCTCCACAACCTAAAAATATTTTAATGCTTATTAACTACCTTTAAATATGTCATCCCACTAAAACATAGGACTATACAGTAGGTGGGATGACTAATGGGTCATTTTGTCTACAAACAAAGCCTTCACTGTTTTAAACAGATAGTTATAGAAAAAAGTTTCTCCCACAAAACACAATATTAAAGCCTCAAATTTAATCCAATGGAAATCTATTTCATGCCCCATGAAGATAAAACAAGTTTCAAGGCCAACCACTGGCTATACGACCCGTACATGAGGTGTATAATTCTGGAAAACAGAGAAAACATAGTGAAATGCAAAAATGGACGATGTATTTCTTAATGAAAGTGCATTACAATTATTCTTCAACCTTTTCTCAAGCCCCTTGAAGGATCTTAAATACATTTCCCATTTGAAACTAACTTCTTCAATGTCCATAACTGTTATTTAAATTCCTAAGACTCTTAAATTCCCATAAAACAGTATTTTAACAACTTTGTCCAACATCAGTTTTGTTTTTTTATGCAACTTATTAAACCCCAAACTCAAATGACCATAAAAAACCCAAAATTATATAAAGGATTATCTTTTTAGACCTTATTTGGATCAAAAAAACTTTGAACACTCCCTCAAATGACCTAGACACCCAAAAATTCACCTTATTACATATCACCATGTCAAATTTTGAAACATGGTTGTAGGTGCCCCTACACCAAAGGGTTTATTTAAAATCTTAGTTCCAGGCCTCTAACCACTTGGGAAAATCTTCAAACACTCTCAAAAACATTTTCACATCTTAAAAAAATATCAAATCATGCCGCCCCCATGGTTTACACCATTTATCAACCTCTTACCTCCATATTTCACTCAAAAAATGCACATTCCACAACAAGGGCTTCAAGCCAAACTCCAAACTCACCTCACCTACTCTCAAAAATCATTCAAGCACCTATTCCTTACCTATTTGGACCCATTCCACTCAGTTACAAGGTTTATAGAAGGTGGAATGGGCCTATTTGCATTTTGGACCTACAAACCCTTAAAACCCTATTTCTTAGCTAGTTTTAGTATTTTGGCCACCAAATGCTTCAAATTGAATAAAAATACCTCAAAAAAATTATAAAGCGAAGTTAGAACATATATATATATATATATCAATCCCAAGGAAAATAAAATAGAAGGCAACATGTACAGATTCAAAGAATAGTAAAATTCTGGAAAAACTACCAAAATTTGAGAGCTTTCAATGTCTTCTTTTCATTCAAACTTCATCCCCCTCCTCCATTCAACCAAATACATTATATATATACTCAAAAAATCAAAAACCACCTAGAAAACTGACTAACTACCTTTCAAATCCCAATTGACCGTTGGACTCCTCGAAAGTTGCACTTTTTGCACTTTTACAATTTTTTGAATATGACAACATTCTACAAAATTTGCAATATATGCTCAATGATCCCCAAATTGACCCAAATAGACTCAAATGACTTCAAAACACTAGAATGGACATGACATGGCCTTATTACATAAAAATGACTCAACACCTTCAAAAATTCAAACTAGGACCCCTAATACATGACTTGAACTAGGTGCTCCTACACCAGAGCTTCCTCCATGCAAGAGATCTTAGGGGTCGCTCCCCTATAGGTCTACGGGTCTATAGGGAACTTTCTTTGGGTTTACTTCATGTGATAGATCTTGGAGGACACCTTCATTGCGGGTTTTCAAGCCTTTGAGGCGCTTACATTCTTAAATTGTCTCTTCTCTTCTCTTTTGTATATATCAGATCAAAGATCTGCATCTTCTTCATCCTATGTATATGCCCTTCCTCTCTTCATTTTAGAATTCTTCTATGTGTTATTTCTTAATATGGGATGACACATAGTACTGAGACAATATTTTACATCGAGGTCTCTTGCGCTTTGCTAACTCAAATCCTTTAGTTTTTTGTGATCTAACATTGTTGTTTGGTGCAAGTTTTTCTTGTCTAATGCATCTGTTTTGTAGGTCTTCAACCTAGGGGCATACTTCCATGGTTTGAAGAGTTGTATGCTTCCTCTACAGTATCCTTTTTGGCATATGATGTTATTTATTTTTAGTATATTTCCTTTAGTGTGCATATTAATATAGATTCATATGCCTACTAAAGTGGGGGAAAAATGTATAGTCGTAAAATTGCACCCCTTGCAATTTCACATACATGTTTGCATTTTCTTTAGTGTTCACTCCCTTAGCATCTTGTGTAGGCTCATTTTACCCCCTGCATCAACCTTTTTCCCTTTCAATATGCTTAGCACCAATTTTTAGCAGCTACCCTTGCATGTTAGCTTTGCTTCAAACCCTGTGCTTTTCTGATTCTCTTCATTTTGTAGCGTGATGCCTCCAGAAACTAGTGCATCGTGTGAACATCCGCATTCTGCACTAGTGTCTTGCAATTTTTCAATGCTCAAACAACTATCTTTGAGCATTCTTGTCACTTGTCCTCACCTTTTATTGGTGGTAACGACCTGAGATGCCTTGTAATGACTGGAGAAGCTTCTTTTCCTCATTAAAAGTTATCCTTTCAATTCATTTTTCTCTTTGAACTTCTTCTAGCTTCTTGGATTCTTTCTTTTCCTCTTTACTCTCTTGCTTGCACAAATCTCTCACTTGTTACAGCAGCACTCCCAAGCTATTACAACTTTCTCTACAACACTCTTGGCTCTTGCAGCCCTCTTTGTTTCCCTCCTTGGCTTCCTAAGCTTTTCTTGCACCTTTGATCATCTTGGGATTTGTCACATCCCCCATATATTGCATCTACATACTGTGATATGGGTCCTCCTCCTTGAGTGGGGATTGATTTTATCACCTCTTTTGTGATACAGGTTCTCCTCCTTGAGTGGGGATTGCTTTTATCACTCATACTTGGTGGTGCAGGTTCTACTCCTGAGCTGGTTCTTCTTTCACCACAAACTTTATTCATTTCGGCTCATCTCTCTCTTTCTATTTGGCTGTCCATGGAGGTGGGAACACCAAAATGGGGGTTTGACTGAGGCAAACCCCTATACAGCCCCAAAACTTTCTCCATATCTTATAGACATAGGTATTGAAGATATCTACTAGCTGGAGACTTCATTACTTGGATTGTTGTGACCATCTTCTTTCCTTTATTCTCCTTATCTCTTTATCATTTCTACTTTAATTCACTCCACTCTCTGTTACTTTCTCACATTTTGTAAGTTCTTAGCAATTTGGATAGAAGTAGCCACTTAGCCATTTTCTATGATAAACTTGTTCTATGGTTCATACAAGATGCCAATGCACCTCTGGGATGCCAACGTGTCGCATTGGTGTCTATATTCTGCATTGTCATCCTTTGGTCAAGAGCTTGTTAGTTTGTCCAGAGAATCTTCGTGACTTGCTCTTTCTGATTCTAGAACTCTCACGTTGTTCCTGAGGTAGTTTAGGGAAGTTCACCCCATGAGGCTCTCTGAATGAAGAGAACTCATGAGTAGTGAATCTCCCTTCTCTACAATTTCAATTCCATGAAATTGTTGAATTCTTAATGATAAATCTACTTGAATGTATGCAAGTTATTTCAATTTCATGAAATATTGTTGCAAATTCTTCTATTTCATGAAGTTATTGAATGAATAGATCAAGATTATGTTCATATCTCTATGATACCATCCAATCCTTAACAACCATTTACCCCTTGTGTTTAACAGTAATATCACAACGAACCCTGAGTGAACCTAGTGCATCAAGACCTAACATAAATGAGTCTTGGTATCAAGCTGAGTTTTCCTTAGATTTAGGTTTTTCTTGATGGAGTCTTTCAAGAAAGGTAGCTTTCTATGGTACTATGTTAGAATTTATCTATTTGCTGGTGTGCGATTAACATCCACATAAACAAAGAACTACTACAAATTGAGAAGAATCAAACTTCGGAACTTGTCCCAATACTTTCAAATAAAATGTATTTGGAACTAAGTGGGTATTCTGGAACAAACTAAATGAGAATGGAGAAGCAGTAAGAAACAAGGAAAGGCTTGTGTGTAAAGGATACTCACAAGTAGAAGGAATAGATTTTGAGGAGACATTTTTTCTGATGGCAAGAATGGAAGCTATCAAGATGTTTTTGGCTTTTGCATCACATAAAAATTTCAGGGTTTATCAAATGGATGTGAATTCTACTTTCTTGAATGGTGAATTGGACGAAGAAGTATACATCAAACAACCAAAAGGATTTTAGTTATCAAACAAATCAGATATGGTCTATAGATTAAAGAAAGCATTATATGGATTGAAGCAAGCTTCTAGAGCTTGGTATGCATTGTTCGACATGCACTTGATACAACAAGGATTCAATAAAGGTATCATAGATAGTAATATTTATTTCAAAGTTGAATAAGATCAAATTTTGATTGTAGTTGTGTATCTTGATGATATAATCTTTGGAGGAAATGAAGCTATGTGCAAGAAATTTATAGAAGAGATGTAGAATGAGTTTGAAATGTCAATGTTTGGGGAAATGAATATCTTCCTTTGATTGAAAATCAATCAAATAGAAAAAAGGTATATTTATTTCACAATTGAAGTATGTCAAGGAAATGTTGAAGAAGTTTGGAATGGAATATTATAAACCAATATGTACCCCTATTGTTATTAGTTGCAAGCTGAGCAAGAATCATGAATCTCCTAAGGCTAGTCAAAGCAAGTATAGATCAATGATTGGATGAATAATCTACCTAACTGCTACTAGATCAGATACCATGCATGCAATTTTTTTTGTTGATAGATTTCAAGATCCTAGAGAGTCACATGTTGCAATAGTGAAGAGGACATTAAAATACTTGAAAGGAACTCCCAAACATGGTTTATGGTATCCAAAGGATACTGATTTATCTCTGAGTGCTTATATAGATGTAGATTGGGTAGGTTGTGTGGATGATAGGAAAAGTACAAGTTGTGGTACATTCTTTCATGGACACAAATTGGTGTCTTGGCTACGTAAGAAGCAAGATTGAATGTATTTATCTACTAGAGAGGTGAATATACTGCAGCAGCATCTTGCTGGACATAGGTGTTGTGGATGAGGAAAACCTTGAAGGATATCAGAGTTGTATACGATGAACCAATTTTTGTCTTCTATGAAAATACAAGTGCTATTAATATTTCAAAGAATCCAATAATGCACTCAAAGGAAAAACATATCTCAATCCAGTATCACCTTTTGAGAGATAAGGTTATAGAGAATGAAGTGAAGCTTGCGTATGTTCCTACAAAGGATCATGTTGTTGATATCTTTATTAAGGCTCTTCCTAAGGATACTTTTGAGTATCTTAGGGAGAAGTTAGGGGTTATTACCACTCCTTTTCTAGATGAATAAGGTTATGTATCAGTTCAAAGGATCTCAAGATTCATTCCTTGTTATCGACTGATGTTGGTTTCTACCTCTTAGAGGGGATAGGTTTTGGCATTGTTGCTTATTGCAGTTAGGGGGAGTAATTTTTGGTGTAGTTTGGTGTTGTCCTTTTTTAGTTGTGTCAAAGGATACGTGCAGTGGTTGCTGGTTGGTACAATTTTTTGGGTGCTCGTAAGGGGGAGTATGCAGAATAGTAAAAAGGAAAAGATGTTGTAGAGAAGTGGTGAGTAGGTACAAGTATGCTTAATTCTAAAAGGGGAGAGTGAGAGAGAGGTGTGTCACCCTTTACCATTGATTTCAAATGGGGAGAGATAATAATGTTAAAAAGGAAAGAGTCGATTGAGAAATGGAGAGAGTAAAGTGAGCAAGGAGAGTATGATATAAAGGGGAAAAAGAAAGAGAGTTGGTATGGAGTAGTGTGTTAGTGATTAGAGTTGTTGTATTTGTTGTTAGTTTTACACATCATGTGTTGCCATCAATGACAAAGTGGGAGATTGTTGCAAGTATGACTAGTTGGTGTTGTCATTAATGTCAACAGGATTATGTTTGTGTTGTAATTTATGTCAACTGGTTCTATTGGTGATTGATGGAAGTATATTTATGGTAGAAAAATTGTTATGATGCTATTATTAGTTTCATTATGTTGTCATTAGTAAGTGTTACTAGTTTCAACATCTAGTGTTTCTTTGATAAGAATGTGTATGGTTGAGTTGCTATGTTACAATTGGTTTGGTTACGATGAGAATATTTTTCTGGTGCTTGGTTTCCAAGGGCTTTTAAGAAATTTTCTTGTGTTGTAGATCTATTTATGTGGTTTGGATATGATTATAAGAGGTGTTAATAGGTGTTATATCCAGATTTTCTTGGTCTAGATTGTTGTGCAGTGAAATTTTTGTTCACTAGTGTGTGAACTATGCATTATAGTGATGTTTGGAAGAAATGGTTTTGCTCCACATTTCTGCATAGTTTTTTTTGGTCTTATGGTTTTGGAAGTGTGTTGATAAGGTTCATATCTACTTTCAGTTGAATTGGTTCATGGTTTGGCACTCTGCAAGTTGATTCCTTATGTTACAGTATGTGGAAGTTTAACTAGGTGTATAGGATGATTTTTTTCTTTAGGTGAAAGTTGTTATGAAGGATTTTTTTGGATTTCAAGGTGTTTGTGCAATATTATAGATTTTTTTCAAGTGATGTTTTTTGTCTGCAAGTTTTCTCAAGAATAAAGGAAGCATGTACTTAATTTTTTAATAGTGGTTAGACACGTTTGATCAACCTTGGATGTTTACATTAATTGAATATTTTCTTTGGTGATTTTGGAATCATGGCATGGTGTGTATGAGTCAATTTAGGTCTGAGTTAAGGTGTGATGTGGTTCACCTTCATTCCTTTCCACTACGGGAATGTTTTGGTGCTAACCTAATTTGAGTTTGCATGGTTGAGGTGTATAGCTGACCTTGGAGAATGTTTTCAATGTTGAAG
Organism: Sequoia sempervirens; assembly: GCA_007258455.2. NCBI lineage: Eukaryota > Viridiplantae > Streptophyta > Pinopsida > Cupressales > Cupressaceae > Sequoia > Sequoia sempervirens. The sequence continues at coordinate 298,196,341 of VDFB02000003.1, forward strand.
AAGGTATAAATAAGTGTTGTGTTGATGGAGGATTTGTGTGTAGTGAGTGTGATGTGAATTGTAGAGCTGTGAAGTATAAATTTTTGAAGAGCAGTGTGTGCTTTAATTTGTTAGACTATTGGAAGCAGTGATTAGGTGTCTACAATATTTAGATAGGTTGTGAATGTGTTGGTGATGTTGTCCTGGACTTTTTATTGCATAGAGATGGATTTCTCACTGTAACATTCTTCTTTCTCCTTCTCTTTAAACTGGCAGTGAGCCATTACCAGGGAGCCCTTCTTTCTTTTGGGAAGTGATCCCTCTGATAGTGAGCCTATTCTATTTAGTGTTGAAATTACTTTATATTGTGAGCGAATCCTCACTGTGGTTTTTCCCTTCTTGGTTTTTCCATGTAAATATAGTGTTATATTGTGCATGGTGTTGATGTGGGTCTAAATATTAATGAGGGTTTTGATATTTTAATGTACAGCTGATTCACCCCCTCAAAGTTGTCTTGTGTATTTAACAAACCCCATCATACACATATGTACATACATTCCTACCCATACACCCATACCCCCCACACAAACCCATCCACACACACCATATTAAATATATTTCATTATTGAGAATAAATAAATATTTGTGTTATTTTTCTTATATTTATATGTCATGCACACACACATAAACACACTTTCACCCACCTACACACTAACACCCACATCTACACCCACACACACACATGTATATGTATATGTGTATATGTGTGTCTAAATGTATGTGTATATACATATGTACATATAAGGAGAGACTTTTATTTTCTTTTGGTCAATAAATTATTAGCATAGGAAGCACATCGATTATATTAACAAGAAAATATTACAAATTTGTACATTTTTGGAGGCAATTTTTTCATATTTATTATATTTATTATATTTATATACTCTATCATGTTTTATGCTAATGTAGAGGAGTTAAATTTTTTTAGAATGATCTAATTATATCTAAGCTATCTAGGATATTTATATTTTTACTATAAAGGGATAATATTTGTAAAATACACTATTTTTTTTTCTAATAAACTAAAATCTTAAAACAATGTCATTACTATTATATCATGAACACCTTCCTTATCAATAAACTCATCATGAGATATCAAAGCCAAAAATTTACCTCTAAAATTATGATAACATCATTAGTATTTCATCATGGCCCACCTTCTTACTTTATTATATGGTATCTCTTACAAAGTCCATGATTACGAATGGCCACCATGGCCTTATTACTATCTCTTTGGTAGAGCTTCTAATTTTTTTTAGAATTTTGAGTTGGTTCCTTGCTTTGTCATGAATTATTGCCTCTGTACCCAAGGGCAAGGTTTAGGGTTTTGAGTTATAATCCCTCATTTCAAATTTTGCAAGTCTCATACCCTTGGGCATTCTATTTCTCCATTGAACTGTTGTACCTGGTTACCAGTCATCTAAGTTACAACTTGAGTCATCTGAATAGTATATTTTACCAGCCCCTTGGTCTAGGTTCATTGGTTACCTTTTTCAAACCATCGCTTTAATATTTCCTTTAGTCGGGGGGGAAATATTTCATGGTGAAATAATTAAGTCTAAAGTATTTTTTCCCAAGGGTCTAAGTCTCATTGACCTTATATGGCCCCTTTTCAGAACATCTTATTTGCATGTGAAAATCTTCATTCACTTAAGTGGTCATCCATCATTGAAGTTGTCTTTGCTGGAGGTTTCATTTTGGCAACAAGCGATGGACCTTGTTTTCCCTTTTTGCCTATAGCTGAAGTCCTCCAAACCTTTTATTTCATTTCAGCAATGAGAGATGGGTAATGTAATGTCTTATATCGTGTCATCACTAAAATGTTTCAAAACCTTTCTAGTTTCTATGATGAGTGATGGAAGTGAGTGGAAGGAAACATGGTAGCCACGAGTCCGAGTTTCATTCCATCGCTAATTTTTATCATCGATGAAGACATTTTCAACTTCAGGTTCATTACAGTGACACACGATGGCTCAGATTGTTTGAAAGCATCACCGGGAAGTTCATCTCATCGAAAAATTTAAGCAGTCTTTCCACTTTTTGGCAACGAGTGATGGGGTGTATATTTGGGAATATTCCCTTCAATGGAATGTTATTGCTTGTTAAAGTTTGGACGTAGTATAAGGGGACTTCTATGACAACTAGAGAAGTACAAATGATATGGTTGAGATGTGGATAACTACGTGGTGGATTTTTAGCATGTCATCACTGTTTCCAAGTATAGATGAAAAGGCAAGTGGCAATCCTTAAAGAGCTTCATTGATTAAGTTTTAAATCCAAAATAATCAATGGCCAAGATTAAGTATTGAGCAATTGATTATCTATTTTCTCACATGATCCAAGGTGGTCATTAATTGTTACACACTCAAATCACTCTACTTAATGAGGATTTCCTACAGTTTATCTCACCATTTGCAATTATTAAAGAGCCAAAATATTTTTTGTAGTACCGGAGGAGTAACGTACGAGTGTTGAGTGAGTAATCATAAAAGCAGTAGTGTGGTTTCCCTAGGTAAGTAAGTGTGTGTATGTGCTTCATTCTAAATTATGAATGGATTAGCTATCATGTTTTAGTTCCCTAGGGTGGTAGTGGTTTTATCACTTGCAATTGTGTTCTATGTTGATTTGTATTGGGTTGGTTTGAGATTTCTTTCTCGCAAAAAAACTCTGAGGGTATAGGCTAGTGTCTTTTCTGTGAGGTGGTTTTCTAGTCTATGTCTCATTTTATGTAAGATGGGTGAACCAATTAAGCTATTCAATTCAATTAGAAGTTCAAGAAGGATTAGATTGCATGAACCTCAAGATAATGTTCTTGAAGTTAAACCTGGCACATTGGGAATTCCTACAACACCAAAGGGTAAGAGAAGTGTCTATGGGAAGAATAAGAAGACTGTTGTCTAGAGTACCTACAATTTGAGGAATAAGACCATTTCAGAAGAATTGGTCAAGTTTAAAGGGAAGAAATCAATTGATCCTGAGAAGAGAGCAAAGAAGAAGAGTGAGTATCCTAAGGCTCATTTGGGGAGGCACAATGCTCCCATTGAGGTTTCTGACAGCCCTTTGGGTGATGGAGGAGAAATTGACCTAGAATATGGTCATTATCCTCTTTCCTTGGTACCATATGATGATTCTAATAAGGAAGTGGTGGTAGCATCTCCAATTTCAATAAGGACACCAAGCGGGCATACTTTCTCTACTGTTGACAAAGCAGGGTAGCACCTCATTTTCTTTTTGAGTTGGTGCTTGGTTTTCTAGTCCTTTGTGTTGACTCAGTTCCTTTTGGTTGGTTTGTTAGTTTATTCCTTTGGTGTTGATGGTGACTTTTTTAGGTTTGGTGTGGACATGCAAGTTTTGATGCTACAAAAATGATTCCTTTTGGAAGGCTAGTGGGTCTTCTTCGACTAACAATTTTTAGAATTTTGCCTTTTTGCTTTCCCCTGCCCTGCAAATGATTACATGGAACTTTTTGGGGAATGTCTTAATTCATGTGAAATTAGAAATGAAATGAAATGCAAATGAGATTTACTATAATTCAACCTGTTGCTTGTTGCCCCCTTGTTCTATAAAAGGGATTTCAAGGTTGATTACAAGGGTTTGAGTTTTGAGTTTTGAAATGGTATGGGTGAAAAGTGAATCTCAAGAAAGAGCAGATTGTAAATAGATGACTAATGGGTAAATCAGAATGGAAATCTAGGGTCTAAGTCATGTATTTAATAGTCTTAAAATAGTTTTATAGAAGCATTGGTTATATAAGAAGTATTAGTTCTAATGCATATACTCTCCTATGTAATTTTCTTTGACTATGAATGAAAATGGTTAATTATCTTTTTGTTTATCTTCATTTGTTTCAACTGGATGTATGAGTTTATTTCTGCTTCAATTCAAATAATTGATTAAAATGCTAAAATAAGTTTACAGGTCTGGGGAGGAAAGAACATAGGATTTGGTAAGTAGTTATGTCTTAGATGTAATGAGTTGAATACTACAAAGTAGTATAACAATAGCCCATTAATTTCTAAGTTAAAATTCTATCATATTATTGGCTATTGCAAATGTGACTCCAGTATCCCAATAGACGAATCACTGGTCTCTTCATTAGGTCATCTTAAATATTGAGTTAGTAATGCACCTGACCAAAGGCTTGAAATGAGAATAAAAATCAATTTAAAACTTTCAATTACAATGTATCAGTCTAGATTACCATCCCATTCCTTGCAATAGACTATAATTTGTTCAAAGTCCAACCAAATCTTTAATGAATGTTGTTTGTTTGCAATTTATAGGAATTTATCTTTATGTAGAAGTGTTCTTGTTTAAATAAATATCATATGAACATGACAAGGAATAGCCTCCTAGGTTTCACAGAGCCCGAAGAGTAGAAGTAAGGGCCTCAAAACTCTTACTTGTTTGTTGGCCACTAACTTTGAAAATTCTTGAGCATAAGGGTTGGCTACCCTTTAGAGGATTTCAAGGTTCTATTGGAAAAAACACCAACACTATTTATGGATAACCATGGTGTCATTGATCAAAGGGAAACAAACTCCAATCATGACTTCTTGAAAAGTTTGGTTGAATCCTCATAGTAGGTCCTTAAATACTTGAGCAGCCAAATTATTGATAAATTATTTCTCCTCTTCTAGATATAAAATCATATCAATGAAAATTGATGCCACATTCAAATTCACTCTATATCTATTATTGGTAAGCAATAACTCATTAGGTACCAACAATCATAATATGGTAAAAATAGAAATATATACTTTAAATTTGAAGATTCTTTTGAGCCTTGTCTCTATTATCTCCCCTAAGAACACAATGTCATGTTGATATAAAAGAATTAAACCTCTCATACCCATTAGTTATTAGAGAAAAAATAAAATTAAAGAGAATAGATAAATGGATAGTTCATAATTCCTCTAGCTTATTAATATTATCATACATGTCTTCTCTTCATCAATTATTATTACATGGTGCTTTATCTCCCTAAAACATTATTTCTCATCACCTATATTAAAATGGTAGCTAGCATAGCATCTAATGATAAATATGTGTGTACTATCATAATTAATTAACCCCCCAATTATCCTCTAAGGGTTTCTTTATTATTCACATGATTCAACTTTAAAAATTCTAAGGTAATATATTTATTTGTCAATTATATATTTGGCTAAAAATTATGTTTCATTGTTAGCTTATCTATGAATATATTGTATTGAATAGATGAATAATATCTCTAGGATAGGCCGGATAACCTTCAATATATTTGTGAGCTTATGGTTAGGTAATATTTTTTCCTTATTGCATTAGAAATAAATTATGAGTAACCTTAAATTTGAATTCATATAATCCCATATTTTTTGTAAAATTCTAGGCTAAATAGGTGAGCCTAAACTTATACCTCGTTACTTTATTTGTTCTTCATATTTTTTATCCTACTCTAAATATTTTTCCTTTTTCATTGTATATAATTTATCCTTCCCTTGATTCTCTAAGGTAAGTTTAGTTTTACTTGTCTAGGATTGGGTGTGATCCATGTTGCATTATTACATGGTGTTATTGAAATTCCATACCCAAAATATAGCCCATTAGCTATAACTAATCTAAGAGACCTTATTTTGGAAATATTGCTTGATGTTATGCTTTTGGTTCTCACTTTACCTTCCCTTAACCTTTAGTAAGATAGCCAAAGGAAAAATATATCAAAATTGGCTAAGTGTTTAGTTTTTTTGAGATTTCCATCTTGTTTAGCACCCAAATAGTTAACCCTTCTTAAAATTTGATGGATTTTTTATCAAAATGGACTAAGTTATTCTTTTACAGGTTTTCTACTTCCAATCAGCCAAGGTGCAATTCAGTTTGGTTTTCCCACAAAATTCCATTCCACTTGTTTTTCCTACAAAAGGAAGAAAAGTATAAGATCTCTAAGTCATTTTTTTTCAGGACTTCAATGTCTAAATGAACTTCCCTCTTTGCAATGTTTGGTTTTTTTTCTTTTTCCCACTAGTTCCCCTATTGATGTCATCACCCCCATGTAGACTTTCCCTATCCATCTAAACCAAACATTTATTAAGCTAGTTGAGATATCCCTCTTCCTACATCGATTCAATCAAGGTTAAATTCTTGAAAGAGTGAATTTTGTGCAAAATTTATGTGCATCTAGCCTTGCAGGCCTTTTCATGTGAGTTGGACATCATTTCCAAGGCTAAGTCCCCCAATGATGATAAGGAAAAATCAACTAAGTATAGATTTTTCAACTAGTTGTAGTCCAACTTCCCGCATGTTTTTATGTCGATGGGTTTTCCATTGGAACTTGATTGTAACCAATGTTATACATTTGTGGGAATCTAATTGATGCAGGAAATCTTGCATAAACGAATTGATTAAATTTGGAGGTGACATGGTTTGAATAATGTTTTGAGTAATTAGTTGATTATCATTGTTCAAAAATTGGAATTTAATAATTGGACAAATTTTTGGTTGCAAAAGATGTAATTGGAGATAGTGTTGGAAATGCAATTTTAATGTTTAATTGAAAAAAATAAACTTGGGGCATGGGTTTTATTGGAGTTATAAAATATTGTAGGTCATTTAATTTTCTTTATCAGCTACAGGTAGGAGTTGGACACCCATGTTGTTCTGAAAGAGTATTTTTAAAAAAGGACTCCTATTTATGAGGGGAGAAAATCAATGTGTCAATTAGTGATGGCCATTCTTCCTAGGAGTGATTTGCACATGCATTGGAGAGTTAGATATTTTTATTATATGAATTGTAATTGATTTTTCCTAGGTTGAGCATGGAGGAGTTACAAACTTGATAGTGATAGTGGTTGTTGGATGAGGTGATGTTTGACAATTTTAGTTTGCTTTTCTTTTCCAAAATTTGGTGATGGAGAATTTGGGCATTGCTTTTCTTGGGGACTGATTGCAGACATGGTTGAGGCAGTTTTGAAGTGCTAATCAACAACATTTAATCTTGGCAGATCATTGGTTCATTATGCCATTTATTTTTCAAAATAAAATTGTAGGAGGATGGAGAATTAAGTTGCAAGAAGAACGAAGATTGATGGAAACTAACTTGTTAATGGCATGGAAGGATTATTTGAATTTGAAGAGATTGAAGATCTTGATAGAGTTAAGTTTACAAAGATAAAATTAAAGGGATGTGCTAGAATTTGGTGGTAAGAGATCCAACTTGAAAGAGGAAAGGGAGGAAAAGATAAAATTGATAGATGGGATAGAATGTTGGAAAAGATAAAAATGCAATTCATTCCGATAGATTATGAATTGGAGTTGCTTAAAAAGATGCAATGTTTAAGACAAGGAACAAGAACTGTGATGGAGTACATAGAATAATTTCATAAATTATTGATAAGAACAAGACATGTTGAAGAAAACAAGGAGAAAGTAGCTCGTTACATCAATGGGTCAAAACAAAGCATACATAAAGAGTTGGCATTGGTGAGGATTTACACCATTGAGGATGCATATTATTTTGCATTGAAGGTAGAAGAGAGATTGAATAGAAAGTTTGAGAAAAAGAAAAGAGGAAGACGTCGTGGTGGAAGAACCAAAGGAAGATCTTACGAAGGAAATAAAAAAAACCATAAGTTTTAAGACCAAGGCAGAAAAAAAAATTAGAAATTAGAAAATTCTTTCAATCTCAGACCTAGTTGATGTAGGTTTGAATTTCTAATCAGTAGCAATTAATCTTGGGAGATCATTGGTTCATTGGGCCATTGATTTTCAGAAGAAAATTGTAGGAAGATGGAGAATGAAGTTGCAAGAAGAAGGGAGATTGATGGAAACTAACCTATGAATGATCTTGTTACATGTAACAAACCTATGAATGGCATGGAAGAATTATTTTAATTCAAAGAGATTGAAGATCCTGATAGAGTGAAGTTTGCAAAGTTAAAAATAAAGGGACATGCTAGAATTTGGTGGAAGAAATCCAACTTGAAAGAGGAAAGAGAGGAAAAGATAAAATTGCTAGATGGGATAGAATGTTGGAAAAGATGAAGAGGCAATTCATTTTGGTAGATTATGAATTAGAGTTTCTTAAAAAGATACAAAGTTTAAGACAAGGAACAAGAACTGTGAAGGAGTACACAAAAGAATTTCATAAAGTCTTGATAAGAACCGAACATGCTGAAGCAAACAAGGATAAAGTAGTCGATTACATTAATGGGTTAAAGCCAAGCATACATAAAGAGTTGGAATTGGTGAGAATGTACACTATTGAGGATGCATATTAGTTCACATTGAAGGTAGAAGAGAGATTGAGTAGAAATTTTGAGAACAAGAAAAGAGGAAGAGGTCATGGTGGAAGAATCGAAGGAAGATCAAAAACTTTTGGTCAGAAAAAAAAGTTTGGTGAAGTTTAATATAGGAGATTATTTTGATGAGATTTTGTGTGGCATTATTCTGATGGATGTTTGTCATGGTTTTTTAGGGAGACCTTGGAAATTTCATAGCAAGTCCATGCATGATGGGTATGCTAAAAGATACTCATTAACAAGGATGGAGTAAGACATAAATTGAAACCATTGAAAGAGGAAATGGGTAAGGTTTGCAGCAATGTAAGGATTTGTGTAGTTGATTCTAGGAATTTTTTAGATGGAATGAAGCATGAAAATTTTGGTTATTCTTTTATTCCAAAAACTAACTAAGAAAAAGTGGAAGATGTTTATGTGGAAGTTGCATATTTGTTGCATGAATTTTGTGAGATTATTTTAGATAATGCACTAGAAGGATTACCACTTGAGATAAGGATAAGTCATTAAATTAATTTGATACTAGGAGAAAGCTTTCCTAACAAGATAGTCCATAGAATTTCTCCTACAGAGAGTGAAGAGCTTAATAGACAAGTGTAATGATTTTTGCAAAATGGTTTGATCAAAGAGCCTAAGTCGATGTGCAATGCGTACTTTTTTGTCACCGAAGAAATTTGGAGAGTGGAGAATGTGCATTGATTCAATGGCCATAAAAAATATCACTATCAAGTATAGATTTCCATTGCTAGGAATGGATGATATCATAGATTGTTTCAGTACCCACCTAAATACTTCACCAAGATTGCAGGAGTGGCTATCATCAAATTCAAATCAGAGAAGGAGATGAATGGAAGAAAACATTCAATACCATAAAAAATATCACTATCAAGTATAGATTTCCATTGCTAGGAATGGATGATATCATAGATTGTTTCAGTACCCACCTGAATACTTCACCAAGATTGACTTCAGGAGTGGCTATCATCAAATTCAAATCAGAGAAGGAGATGAATGGAAGAAAACATTCAAGACTAAGGAAGGTTTGTATGAGTGATTTTTAATGCCATTTGGACTAACCGATGCACCTAGTACATTTATGAGATTGATGAATGAGGTATTAAAAGATTTTTTGGGAAAAAAATGTATTGTTTATCTTTATAACATATTGATATTTAATAAGACATTAGAAGAACATTTGATGCATATCAGATTTATTTTTGAAAATTTGAGATAAGTTTCCCATTAACTTGAAGAAGTGTAGCTAGGGAGTTGGTATACTTGGCATTTGTTGTTTCAGAAGAAAGAATCAAGATGGATCCAGAAAAGGTGAAAGCTATCTTAGAATGGCCTACACCTAGGAGTGCTATAGGGGAGAGATCATTTCATGGTTTAGAAAGTGTTTATAATAATTTTATTAGAGGTTTAAGTAGTATTTGTGCACCACTAACTAAGACCATGGAATGAGACAAAGATATTTTAGATGGACTACAATGATAGTAAGAAGTTTTGATTTGTTGAAGGCTAAAGTGATGGAGAAACCTATTTTATCACTTCCCAATTTTAGTAAAGTATTTCAAGTGGAAAATCCAGTGGAGCCATTCTAAGTAAAGAAGGTAAAACCATTACTTACTTTAGTGAGAATTTAAATAATGCAAAGAAGAAATATTCAATTTATGATCAAGAATTTTATGCTATTGTTCAAGCATTGAAAAGGTGGAGACACTATCTTTTTCCTAAGGAGTTTGTTTTGTTCACTAATCATCAACACTTCAATATTTGAATAGTCAAGGGAATTTAAATCAGAGGCATATGGAATGGGTATAATTTTTACAAAGTTACACATTTGTTTTGAATCATACAAGTGGGAAGTCTAACAAGGATTTAGATGTATTTAGTAGAAGACAAACTTTGTTAATTGAAACGTAGGTTGAAGTTGTTGGATTCAACAAATTAAAGGATTTGTATGAAGAGGATCCTAATTTTGGAGAGGCTTGGAGAGATTGAAAAGAAACTATTTAAGAAAATAGGACAAATTGGTTAGATTATCTAATCCAAGATGGTATGTTATTCAGAGGAAATAAGTTGTGCATTCCTATAAGTTCAATGAGAATGAATTTGATTAAGGAAAAACATAGTGGAGGACTTGCAGGAAATTTTGGTTTTGATAAGACTAGAGCACTTGTTGGAGAGAAATATTTTTGGCCTCAGTTGTAGCAAGATATCAGAAAATATGTGCAAAGTTGCAGTATTTGTCAAGTGGCAAAAGGAACTAGCCAAAACACAGGTTTACATCATCCTTTATTGGTACCCGAGAGGCCATGGGAAGAGATTAGTATGGACTTTGTTCCTGGTTTACCAAGGACCCAAAATGGATATGATTCAATATTTGTGGTGGTAGATAGATTTTCCAAGGTGGCTCATTTCATTCCATGTAAAAAGACTAATGATGTTATGCATGTTGCATAATTGTGTTTCAGGGAAGTAGTGAGGCTACATGGTCTACTGAAGAGCATAGTTTCAGATAGAGATATAAAATTTGTGGGATACTTCTAGAGGACATTATGGACAAAGCTAAGGACTGATTTGAATTTTTTTTTGAGCCTACCATCTTTAAATGGATGGGAAAACAAAGGTGATGAATAGAAGCTTGGGTAATTTATTGAGAAGTCTAGTTGGAGACAAGACAAAGGGGTGGGATTTGGTTCTACCTCAAGAATATTTTTCATATAACAACTTGGTTAATAGGAGTATAGGTAAATTTCAATTTCAAATAGTTTATGGTAGAATCGCAAGAGAAAGCATGGATGAAAGTGAAAAGAAAAGTACAGACAACAAGCTGAAAATAAAGAATTTTGGGCCTTGCAAAATTGTAAGCAAGTGTGATTCAGGTAATGCATATGAAGTAGAGTTTCCTAGAGATCTCAATATTTAATCTATTTTAATATTTCAAATCTAACAAATTTTCAAGAAGCTGAAAGTGATGAAGGTTCAATAGTTGAACAATTACATATACCAGCACCTACTCCAGAGAAGGAGAAGATCAAAGCAATTTTGGATAGTAGGATGAGTAGGAGCTCAAGACATAAACAATAATTTGAATACTTGGTAAAATGGTTTGGACAACTTGTTGAAGACTCACCTTAGTTGTTAGAGGTTGAGGTTAATTGTATTGGTTTTCCTCTTGAGAAATGACATGGTCACTTTTCTTTCAACCATGAGTGTTTGATGCAAGAGCATCCATGGTTGCAAGCAATTTTGCATCAACAAAATTGATTAAATTTTTAGGTGACTTGATTTGAACAATTTTTTGAGTAATTATTTGATTATCTTTTTCCAAAAATTAGAATTTAATAATTGGAAAATTTTTTGGTTGCAAAAGATGTAATTGGAGATAGTGTTGGAAATGCAATTTTAACGCTTAATTGAAAAAAACCAACTTGGTCCATGGGATTTATTCGGAGATAAAATATTCTAGGTAATTTAATTTTCTTTATTAGCTAAAGGTAGGAGTTAGATGCCCATTTTTTGTTGGTTGAGTATTTCTTAAAATGGGCTCTTATTTGTGAGGGGAGAAAATTAATGTGTCGACTAGTGATGGCCATTCTTCCTAGGAGTGATTTGCACATGCACTGGATAGTTAGATATTTTTATTTTATGAATTTTAATTTATTTTTCCCAAGTTGGTCATAGAGGAGCTACAAAATTGATGGAGATAGTGGTTGCTAGAGGAGGTGATGTTTGACAATTTCAATTTGATTTGATTTTCCAAAATTTGTTGTTGGAGAAGTTGGGTGTAGATTTTATTAGAGAGTGGTTGTAGAAATAGTTGAGGCATGTTTGAAGTGTTGATCAGTATCATTTAATCTTGGGAGATCACTAGCTCATTGTGCTATTGATTTTCAAAAGAAAATTGCAAGAAGATGGAGAATGAAGTTGCAACAAGAAGGGAGATTGATGGAGACTCTATTGTGAATGATCTTGTTTCCTGTAATAGACCTGAGAATATGATTTTTAATGTTCTTCATCAGTCCATAGGGCTGCATATGTTGTATTTTCAATTTTTTCATAATTCCATGTGTTGCAAGAGACTTTAAGCAATAAAAAATTCTCATATTTGTTGTTGATTTTTCGTAATGATTTAATTCAATTATTGAATAGTCTATTGTGTGCTTGAGTGTGTTGGGAGTTACAATAACTCTCTTGCATCATTAATGTTCATCTAGATTTGTGGGTATTTCCAAGTATATTGGTTCTTTATCAAATTTGTTGTTCAGTAATGAGTTAAGTTCCTATATTACCTTAAATTGGTTAGGTTTTGCATGGACAATTGATTTCAAAATTATCTAAGTATGGGTTTGTGGGAAATTAGAAGTGATCTCACCACAAATTTTTGATCAAAACTTGTTCTTCTACAAAGTCACAAATAGAAATTTTAAAAGCTTCTAAGGGAGAATGAAGCAAAGGTTGGGACTTTTGTGGTTTACAAGGCCTCACAAAGAATTTGTAAGCATCTTGATATGTATAAATGGATGGTGTTTTCCCACTACAAAATACCTTTCAAGGGTTTTCTATGAAATAATTTCATAAGCTAAAGAGTGAAGTTCAGTTGGTAGCCAACTTTCCACATTATCCAATTATTGATCAAATTTACATATAAATGCGATAGTGATAAAGTGCTAAGGACTAAGAGCTAAAAGTGTGTAATGTGGACCCACTAGGGTTTCCCAACCCACATGAGCTCAATGGAGATCAAATTTATGCAACTAATCTATTTGCACCTCTTCAACCTGCAAAGGCACGAGAATATCCTAATTTTTTCCATTGATGCAGTTCAATGGTTATCAACTACCATATTTGATATGATATTGCTTGAATGACATTGTAAATTAGATTTAAATGATTCCAAAGATAAAATCAATGCCTGTGATGTATTTATTAGTTCACAAAACTAATTAATGTCAAGTGACCATCCCTAGGCCATATGTTTTAGTGTATCTCATGATATCTTCTCCATGCAGCACCTATGATTCATAATGCAAGTATGGTACGGTTTTTGGTGAGATCCTCACACTACAAATCAAGGATTTCCATGAAAATTTGTCATATTTCTATAGAGTATTGTGGTGAGGGTTTCTTCTCTATCACATTCCCTATCTTTCAAAGTTCCCAAAAAATTAATACAGTGCTATTAATATTATTTTTCAAGCTTTTCCTTACCTAATTTTTCTACAAACACATACATTTTTTTCATCTTTAATACTATAACAAGCTTCAAGCCTCTGATCAATGAAAAATTGTCATGTATTACCTCTCTTCAATTCTACTATGTTGTAAAAAATATTTATCCTTGATATTTGAATGTAATTTCTTTGTTTTTTTGTGTTTTTATGTTGTGTTAAGACCTATTTTTAGGGATAACTATGTAATGTAATTCCCTCTTAGTATCTTTCAAATCGCTAAGCTTCATATAAGCTCCTAAGGGCTAGTAGAATCAAATATTGTTTGATTTTTCTTGATATTTTCATTGCTTCTTTGTGTTGTAGTAAAGAGGAAGAAACCCATTTTAATCTTGGTGAATCACAACCCCTTTAATTTTATGTACTCTATGTCCATTTCCTCCTATAATCTAATAGAATATGAAAATTTTAGGGTTGTTCAATGTTGAGTTGTATTGAAACTTCTACATCTATATTAGAGATGAATTCATCCTTCTCATGAGGTATCATCTCAGTTGCAAGGGTCTCACACCTTTATATCAATCTTATGTTTTTCTAGAATTGTTGAACAATATGGATATTGAAGCTACAATTCCAAGTGACAATAGTTTTTGGCATGCCTAGTGAGCTTCATTTAAGGAAATCTTTCTCATCCTACTAAGAAGGTAGTGATTCTCTTAGCGAATTCATCCTTAAAGAGGAATCCTACAATATCTAGCAACTCTGCAAGCTAACTCTACAAATCCTAGTTCTAGATCAAAAATAGAATTTCATTCCAAGGATTCATGCTAGTGTATAGGAGTGAATTTGCACCCTTGTGTAAATTCCCCTTTTGCATACCCTCACCTTAGAAAATCAAACCCGAAGGAAAAATTCCACATCACCCACCTACCTTCCATCCAATTGTAATTTTTCTTATGTGTCAATGGGTGAATATTCGTCAGGGACGTGAGCACAACACGTGAACTTCTACTTAGCATGCTACCATCCTTGACAGATTCTTGCCTCTAGAGTCCACAGGGACATTACACTCCTCATTGGGGATGAATTGTAATTCATATATGCAACCAACCGACCCAAAAATGGCTCCTTCTCTCCCATTTTGATCTTGAAATTCCTATCTTATTCATTCATTCATTCTTCCAAGATTTTCTAGCAATCTATCACATTCTCTCAAGAATTTTTCACATAACTCCATTGAGCATTGTAGCAAGAAAGCTTGTTACTCCATCAATTCCATCCTTGTACGTGTTGTAATACCATAGAAGCTACAAGTTTGGATTCTTTCGATACCTCCCTTTCTCACTATTGTGGTCATGTCAACTTTTCCAAGCTCATTGCCATGTATTCTCCCTTCATTGGCCTTGAGTGCCTTTGGGTGGAGTTGGTTTGCATCACTCTCTTTTTCCTTTTGTGGTTTGATAGAGTAGTCTAGCATCTTTTGTAGTGTTCAATACATTCCTTTCTTCTTTCCTTTATCTTAATTTTTATTTCATGGCTTTTTTGGCTGTCTGTGGACATGGAAACATCAAAGCGGGGGTTTGACTGAGGAAAACCCTATTCATCCCAACATTTTTCCCTCTCTTTCTTGTGTGTAGGTGAATGTATGCGTGGAGATTGTTGGTGAACTAGAGCTTTAGTGAGTTAACATTCATCACCCTTGTCTTCATCTACTTGCTTTATCTCTTATGTAGCTACTTTTCATACTTCATAGTTCTATTTATTTCATTAAAGCTAGTTAGTTAGGAAGTTAGTAGGTTTTTCTACTTTTCACATTGCACTTTATGTTTTCTGGTCATACGAATACCAGCATGCCAGAGAGAAACCAATTTTTTGTGTTGTCGTCCTCGAGCATAGAGTTGCCTGAGGTGCATTTTTAACTCCAGAAACTAACTCGTCTAGCCCCATTAGACTTTTGGATTTGTAGAGTGATAGAAGCACTTGAGAGTGCTCTTCATTCTTGATTCCTGTCTTAAACTCCCATTAGCTTGAGGTAAGTTAGGGAAGCCCTCCACTCTCATCTCTCTGTGACCTAGAGCCTTGGTGTGGTTGGTCCCCCTCTCTTTCATTTTTGGTGAGCCTGACATGAACCATTTTGGTTCTGTTTAGCGGAGCTGAAGGGTCCTTTCCTCATATCCTAGGAGTGTTGTGAGGAATTTCACCTTACAACCCAACCTGTGACCCCTAGTAAGCATAGTTGGAAGGTTCCATAAGTGTCGTGGAACGAAACCTTAGTTGGGTCACTGCCCAATTATGAAACCTTTGGGGTCTCTAGGAAAAGTGTTGTTCAGTGTATGCAATGGCCTCCTTTCTGCATCTACCCATCCCTTCTACACAGCCTATAAGTAGTACCCCTAGTATAACTTTCACATCACATAACCTTCCAATGAGTTATAATAGAGAGCCATCTCTTTAAATCCCCATATGAATCAATGAAAACATTGTGACAGGTGTTCTTGTTGACTCGACATGTTGGGTCAATGCGATTACTGAGGAGATTATGTTGATAAATTTCTTACATATAGATGGGTATGACATATCTGAAAGTACCATCCATACACACAAAGTACCTCCCCTTGGTAGAATCAGCTTGTCAGTCCTTGTTGGACCTAAGTTAGTAAACTTTCTTTTTGATATAAACCCAAGGTCTGAACTCTTCAGAGTGAAACTGGGTATCCCCTAGTTGGTCGCTATGAATGTAGTTCCCTCAGTTTTGCATAAGTGTCTAAATTTTATCCATGAGGTTTCAGTGCACATAATCCATGACACTGGCTATAAACTATCGGTTGTGTCTGGTAGCTATTCTCTATATCACTTTTGGCCTACACCCATTGGTCTGATTCATCCAAGGATGAACCTCTTGTATCAAACCTATGAGAAGTAAAAGTAGCACTTGACACCTAAAGTGAGATACCATCTATCTCCCTATGTTATCGCGCATAGGGCATGTTTGAAAGCTAATAGTGATTCTGCCTTGGATCGGAGAAGGGAGAAAGAGAAGTGTGCTTGAGGTTCTTCTTCCTCCTCTTCCATTGTCCTACCTATCGCTCCATCTCACCCTACTGTGGCATCATCAGATTTTTCTCCTAAGTGATTGATAGAGAATCCTATTATGCCCAGTTGGTGAAAGCCCAAGCGACCCGCTTTCAAACTTCTCATCTTACCTATGGTGCCTAGGCCTGTCTGATATGGTAAGGGGAAGGATTCTCATGGGGAGTCCTCTATGTATCAGCCTCCATGGCCTGCTACTGCTCCTACTCCCAAGGCAATGAATGGGAATAGGCCCATCGTCAAGGTGCTAGAGCCAACTCCCCCCATTGTTGCTCCAACCTCTTCTCAACCTCTTCCTCCTGCTCTTGTCTAGGAGTGTCTCCCTCCACTGAAGATGGCCATGATGAACACTTTGATGGCTAAGTAGGAGCCCTTTTTCCCATCTCAGCTCCCAATCTCTAGCTCTCGAAGTCATAGAAACCACCTTGTACGTGAGCGCAACCATCAGCAAAAGGCTCTAGAGACTGAGTAGGCCTCTTTACAAAGGAAGGAAGGGGAATTGATTGCCTCTATTTTAGGGCCTCCTATTGTGTCCTCCTCTCTCATCCCCTCTGCTTCGGTTCAATCAAATTTGGTTCTACTTCCAGCTCCTCCTGCATTGAACCTAAAAAGGTGCAGGTGTTTATTGCTCCTTCGGTTGAGCCCCCTCTCTTGACGTCCCTTCTAGACATCCCATTTTTCCCTAAGCCCGTGGACATGTCGAACACTTCGGTGGTGTCCACCATGGTTTTCTCCTCCTCCTCTGCACCTATTTCCTCATCTATGGGGAGCTCACATCCTCCAATGAAGCAGAAGGTGGAGGTTTTCCCTTCCAGTAATGGGGGTGTAAGAGGAGTTCACCTTCTTCAGAAGGTGGTCCTACGCTAGCATGTGTCATCCTAGTGATGGAGCAAGTTTCAACATCCCCTAAGTTTTTCATTGCTCTTGAGTCACTCGATGAGCCTAACAGTGAATCTCAAGTGCCACTTTCCTCGTCCATTGAGGTAACGCATGGCACTCCTATGAACTACATGTTCAACTCTTTGGATGAAGTCCCAAACCTATCATCGATCTTCATAAAGTCGTTGACCTTTGCTTCACAAGAACCAAGTAGAGAAGACCTCCCAAAGCCTTCTTCCTTGGATCTTGTTGTAGGAGGGTCAAAGGGTTTCCCCCTTAACATTCCACCACTACAGGCTTGTCTGCCTTCCCCGTATAATGATCTAGATTGGGAAGCATATGACCTCTTGGTCGATGAGTGTTAGGGGGTGCCTCTTCTTTACCTTTAGAGTAGGTGTGTGTTTTTTGTGATGTGTTCCCCCATGCTTGTGTTATGTGTTATTGGATGACCCTTGTCACCATTATAGGTGCTTGGATACAAGAGTGATTATGTGTTGTAAAACTTCCTCTATTTGTGGCATCATTCTTCCTCTATTATGTGTATTTATTTTCAAAAAATTGAGGATAATGCAAAGTGTTGGGGGTATTTAGGCTTCCCTTCCATGTTGACCTAATTTTTTATTTTTACTTTTTCCTCTCGTGCATTCTTCATATGGTCTGATATAGTAGGGGGTTTATGACAGTTCATCTATATACTATTACTATACTTATATATATTTATGAGAAGCTCTAACCCAAAAATATCATATCTCCCCTAAGTCCCTTGTTTGTGATGTTATTTTCTAATTTTTCATTTTTTGTTATCTTTCCCTCTTCTTTACTTGAGTTGTTATGTTGTGGTGTTCATGTGTTGTCCCTCATGTATGCAACAACATCACCATGGTGACATCTCGCTGTGTCCCGCGGGCCACAACATCACTTCTTCCATTCTTTCTTTTCTCTCCTTAGGATGTCATGTGCCTCTGTGTTCAACAAGCACCACTCTAAGGGGGGTTACCATGTCAACTTTAATTTTCATAAATACATTCAATTTCCAATGAATCTTTTCTCAAAAATATTTGAAAACTTTCTCAAAAATCACATTCTCAATAAGGACCCCATAGCAGAACGTGCTTCCTTAATCATGGGTTTGCAAAGAAAGAACTTGAAGAACTTTCCTCTGAGGAGGGAGAAACTTTTCCGATGGGAGAAGCCTCGACCTTCCCCTCATGAGAGGGCATTTTCTTCCTTTTGAATTCCTTGATGAAGTGAACATATTTTGAAAGGATTCCTTGATGTTGAATTGATTTGTGAAAAGCGCTTTTTTACTTTCAAATAGTGCATCCCTTGAGTGTTTGAAGGGCTCCCAAGGGAACACTTTGAAATATTTTCAATTTTTTCACTATTTGTGTGATTTTCTACTTATTTCCCTGCATGGCTACTTTTTGTTTTCTAACATGTTTTATCTGCAGATTAACATGTTTCTTTGTAGGTGTGCCTATGAAGCTACTTCCCAATCTGACTCTGTGGAGTCCCCTTACATTGGGCTTCCTTCATGAGAGATTACTTGGGGGAATTCCTTCTTTGTAGTTTTGAGGGCTTGTAAAGCACTTGCATCCTACGGGATTTTGTCTATCGTTGGTTTGTGAGGGCCTTCGGTGTACTTTGTTCAACTTCATAGTTTCACAGAGCTACAAAGTATTTTTATTTGAACCTCCTTAGGAGAGAGTACCTATGGAGTCCTTTACATACCCTACACTTTTGAATTCACTAGATCATGGTCTTCTTCCTCAACAATTCAGGTATACATTTCTAACTGTTCGATCTCCTTTACCGAAAACTCATCGATACTCGTGCTTGCTAAAGTGGGGGAAAAATGTATAGGAGAAAATTTGCACCCCTTGTGTAAATTTCCCTTTTGCATACCCTCACCTTAGAAAATAAAACATGAAGGTGAAATTCCACATCATCCACTTAGCATTCATCTTATGTGTCAATGGGGAAATATTCATTGGGGACACAAGCACAACGTGGGGCTATCTACACGACACGTTGTCATCCCTAATAGATTCTTGCCTCTAGAGTCCACTGGGATGTTACACTGCTCATTGGGGATGAATTGTAATTCCTCTATGTGACCGACCAACCTAAAAATGACTCCTCTCCCATTTTGATCTTGAAATGCCTACCTTATGCATTCATTCTTCCAAGAATTTCTAGCAATCTATCATATTATTGTAGACACTAAAAATATACTGATTGACATCGTGCATTAGATCCTGACATACTAACATCATTTCTTCCTAAATCATCCCTTGGTCTAACCATTTAATCAAATCCCCTTATCTAGTTAAATTCAATAGTATCCTCTCTTGGTTAAATAAATCCCTTTATCTGAATCAAGTCATTTCTCTTGTTAATTACATCAATCCATCTGATCTAATTATCCCTATTTAATTAAATAATCAATTTATTTGATTAAATATCTAAAGTCTATCCATTAAATTAAATAAATTAAAACCTTATTTGATTTAATCTAACACCATCCCTTTTAATTAAATAAATCAAAATCTTTATTTAATTAGCCTCTTATCATACTCCTCTCTTATCTGATTTAAATAAATCCATAAATCTAAGTCAAATAAGTCACATCATCTAATCTCCTGTTAAATTAATTAACCCTTGATTAATTTAATCTAATCTCATGTCACATCCTCTAAATAATGCAAGTTGCACATGAAAATAGATTTAATTCATTTATTAAATCTCTATTTTCCTCACATGGCATCTTTTTGGAATATTCTCTCAATTTGAATTCAAAAATTCCAAGTCAACATGTACATCCAACAAGGAATTTAAAACCTCTTACATGTCCTTTGCCTTGAGCCAAGTGGCATTTATTGCATTTTCCCTTCCCTCTTACATGTCATTTCAACAAATTTGAATTTCAAATATTGGCATTTATTGGCACAAACTCCAAATCTTGCACAACCATCATCCATTCATAACTTGACAAGTGGCACCATATCATTGGATGAATGTTAGTCCCACATTGCTCAAATTTGGGCATTCATCCATCTTGAAATCCTATAAATGAAGAGCTCTTCTCCTCATTTTATCATCCACAATCCAAGCAAAGTTACCATGCTCAAATATCTCTTGAGTTTCATCCATTATCATTGAGTCATAGTTAGGTTTTTTAGATTTTGGCTTGGAGTCTTCACATTTCATCAAAAAAGTGGATCAATCTCTTCAACATTCGAATCTTGCATCATAGGAATTGGGAAAGGGCCAATTTTCACATCAAATTGGCACCAATTCCCCCATGGGATCAAGTGTTTGCTATTTAAATTAGGATTTAATCTAGTTTTTATCATTTCATTGTGTTCTTGCTTATTTTCTTTCCTATTTTGAGTTTGCAAATGGATTTCATGGGGAATCCTTCTTTTAGCTTGCAAATCCTTGTCTAACTCATTTATTCATGTTGTTTTGCAGGTACTAGGAAAAGGGTTCGCACAATTATCTTAAGCATTTTTCACACAACTCCATTGAGCATTGCAACAAGCAAGCTTGTTACTCCATCAATTCCATCCTTGTACGTGTTGTGCTACCATAGAAGCTACATGTTTGGAGTCTTGCGAGATCTCCCTTCATCACTATTGCGGTCATGTTGACTTTGCCAAGCTCATTTCCTTGCATTCTCCATTCATTGGCCTTGAGTTCCTTTGGGTGGAGGTGGTATTGCATCAATCTATTTTTCCTTTTGTAGTTTGATAGAGTAGTGTAGCATCTTTTGTAGTGTTCAATACTTTCCTTTCTTCTTTCCTTTACCGTACTTTATACTTCATGGCTTTTTTGGCTATCCACGGAGGTGGAAACACAAAAGTGAGGGTTTGACTAAGGAAACCCCCTATACAGCCCAACATTTTGTTGAATAGGACAACTAAGAGGGGGGGTGAATCCGTTGTCATAGATTTTAACCATTAATTCAATCATTAGAACTAATACTTAAAACTGCTTAAATGATTAATCATCAAATTCCAATGCAGAAACTCAAATCCAACACATAAACACAATAACACTAGATTTACATGGAAAACCCAATAAGGGAAAAACTATGGTGAGGATTAACTCACACTATAGAGAATATCAAAATTAATTACAAAAAGGCTCACTGCCTGAAACAAGGCTCACTACCTGAGATAAAGCTCATTTCCTGAGATAAGGATCATTGATTGAAACAAGGACTCACTATCCAATAGGGCTACAACCTAGAGGTCTCACTACCATAGAGATACAAAGAAGATAAAGAAAACTTATTACAGAGAGACTACAATCCCAATGCAACAATGGATTCCACCACAATTACTTGATCAACTTGCATAAATGATAGATTTTTCCTTTTGCTCATTGCATCTGGAAACTCAACATTAAGCTTTGTACTTATCTCCCACACACAACTCTCACATAATTTATGAATTTCATCAATGTTGTGTCTACTCTTCACTTGTCTTCCTTATTTTCTCTTGTATATTTTTCATTACTAGCTCATCCTATATTTATACTATCTCCAACCATGAAAAAGGATCCAAAGTTTTCCATCCAACTTCAAATTCAAATTATGTCGGTGCCAAAATATCCTAGGGTGTAATTAGAATGAGGATGACCCAAACACATGCTTCACCAGGACCCAAAATAGATCCAACACACTTCATCAACTTTGAAGATAGTGCTTAACACAAGGTTAGCCAAACTAGTGTAAAACACATAGAACAATTAAGCTCGAAACTTCCAAAAACCAAAAATATCTTCAATGCACTCAAAACATCTTAACTCTAGAACCACAAGTCAAAACACTTCATCAAAGAGAAATCTGGACCAACAACTTTTCTCCCGGAACTCAACCAGAACACAAAAAAACATATTTTGCAACTGGTGAACATAAAGTTCAAACTTCATAACAAGCCAACAACCAAAAATATGGATATAGAAACCTTCAACAACCATGACCAACATATTTGAACCACATGAACATAGGGGAAAATACTAGATCATCATCCTGAGAAACAACTCAATAGCTATAAACTTTCTTTAATACAAATTTCTCAATATCCTCAACATGTACAACCAACAACTAGTACATAACTAGTTGACCAGTTGACATCAATGACAAGACCTTCATTCATTTTTCCATTCTTGCAACACATTTTTCCCTCTCTTTATTTTGTGTAGGTGAACATGTGCATGGAGCTCGCTAGCACACTAGAGCTTTAGTGAGTTAACATTTGTCACCCTTGTCTTCATCTACTTGATTTATCTCTTACGTAGCTATTTTTCATACTTCATAGTTTCATTTATTTTGTTAAAGCTAGTTAGCTAGGAACTTTGTAGGTTTGTCTACTCTTCACATTACAATTTACATTTTTGGTCGTACGGATGCCAATGTTTTAGAGAGATTCCAACGTGCCACGTTGTCGTCCCAGACCCATGCTACTGTCCTTGGATAGAGAGCTATCTGAGGTGTAGTTTGAAATCCATAAACTAGCTTATCTAGCCCCATTAGACTTTTGGATCTATAGAGTGACAAAATCACTTAAGAGTGCTCTTCATTCTCGATTCTTGTTCTAAACACCTGTTAGCTTGAGGTAAGTTAGGTCAGCCCTCCGCTATTGGCTCTCCATGACCTGGAGCCTTGGTGTGGTTGGTACCCCTCTCTTACAGCTAGAAAATATTCAAGAGGTAGTTTTCAATACACTGAGCTATCATTATTTACTTAAAGAAGAAAAATAGGAAATATTTATCTCTACCAATAGGAAGAGATAGAATTTTTATAGCACCATCTCCCAAGGATCAATCTACACATCCATTTAATACATTATCACAACCTAGGACACCTATTGTTCATATAAATAGAATATTATTTCATATGGATGTACCTAAAATTAAGCATGCATCACCTTTAACAATGGTATTACTCTTGTGTTATCCTAAAGGGATGACATACCAGTGGATGCCTTGAAAATCATTCATTATTTTAGTAGCGAGATAGCCACTACCCTAATAGAGAACATTCAAAATATTTATAATATTTTCTTTGTACATAACATTATAGAATGTGATACTCGTAGCCAAATCCTTAATATGAAAATCAATACAATGATACAAGGATCTAAGACCTAATTTTATTAATAATTGGGATAAGTTAGGTGAAAAAATAGTGAACTTTTTGAAGATAAAAGTGATCACCTATCACTTGTGGAGAAGCTAATGATAAAGAGAGCTCTTGATAAATTCATGGGAGACTTTAACTTCAACTTCCACAAGACTTGGGATAGAATATCTACCTTAGTAAATTCATCTCCCAACAATACCTTCTTATATTATCTAAGGGCTCTTAACAATGATATAGTAGTGATGATACAATATATGGGAGGGACAACCTTTTTAGATGCATATGATATTACCATTAGGACAAAAGATTATTTAATGTAGGTTGGTAAAATAGCCCCAAGACCACTAATGCGCTTATTTTTAGAATGCCCACACCAATGACCCATATTGGCTCCTTCATCCATTGCCTCAACCAATAAACCATCTACTTTTGTTATAGCTTCAAATGAGTTGTATGAGCTCAAAATTTTGTTGCAAAATTATGGTAATGAACTAGTTAACTTAAAGAGGTAACAAGATCAAAATAATAGGTCATATTAGCCTCAAAATAAATCTTATTAATAAAATAGGTTGTTGTATTAAGGGAATAATTAATGGAATTATGCCAAACCCTTGAATATTGTTAATCCTAACAACACACACACATAAAAATTTATTTTTACAATGGAAAATAATTTAGCTCAAGAATAGAGAGTTTGTAAAAATTCAACCAACATATTTGTCAAAATAAGAGAGTTTGTAAAAATTCAAATGGTTCAAACTTAACCTTCAACTTCAAGACAACAATTTGTTGCAAATCAAAAAACTATAGGTATAAAAGATCATAGGTTGGGTGACATTACATTGGCTAATTGGAATGAGTAACTCTATGGTATATACCTATTACATAGGGATACAGTGGCCTAGAATACAAGATCAAAGAAAAAAGAAATGGAGCGTAGAATATCTCCCATAGTTGGCCAGGCATCAATTTCACGACTATCCCAAGTGAATTCACAAGAAAGTGGGGTAGGTAAGACAACTATGTCTTAGACATATTAGATAAATAGTAAGGATAAAAAGGAGTAAAATCAACCTAATAAGAAAATTTGGACCCTACCTTTCCAAGGTTTTCTTTTGAGTTTAGTCATTTTCCTTTCAATATTGTGGAGCAAATGAAGAAGGATAACATGAATGTCACCATATGGGATGCTATATCCATCAAAAATAAAATGTATTTACTATAATAATCCTTAGAAGGTATCAATCAACCAAGTGGTGTGTTAAGAAACAAAGGATCAATATCTCCATTCAACCTACTATAATCCAAAGAAGAATGGAATTCAAGTAAAATTAGTAAGACACTTTAATCATGAAAGATCATATAGTCCATAGTTGTATGATAGAATTAGGGGCTAGTAGCTTTTTTTAAACACATAGGACAACTGAGAGGGGGGTGAATCAATTATACATTAAAACATTCAAACCCTTATAGATCTTCAAACCCTTATTATGCATCAACATGAATATAAAAAATGAAAAATCAACACATCAAAAATTGTACACAATAGAACAGTAGATTTACGTGGAAAACCCTAATTAGGGAAAAACCAGGATGAGTATTAACTCACATATCTATAAATATCAACACTGATTACAAAAGCCTCACTACCCAAATGACTCACTATCAAAAATAAATAAGGGCACACTACCAAGGGCTCAATTCTTGGATAGAAAGAGAATAGAAAGAAACTGTTACAAGGAGGTTCACCACCTCACCAAACAACACTCTTCACCTTCGGCTTATTTCCTCCAACAACTTTAAGTAGATAGATAGGTGTTCAAGATCGTACCATGATCTCAACACTTGATCACATACACATCATCTCACACCACACAACACACAACACACTTCTCCAACAATTGAACTTGCATATATATCCTCCACAACCTCAAACAACCTTCTCTTAGGTCGGCCTCAATGAAACGCATGCACCTCAATGTGCAACCAACAAATAGGTCAGGACCAAACACTTTTCTAGTGAAAATAATTGAAGGTGAACCAAACCAATGGTTAACCAAGACCCAAATCTACACTGACATGCTGCACCAAGCTTCCACAAATAGTGAAACACATCCACAAGTAACACTAACACACCAGGTCAGCTAAAATGGTATTAACACTATAAATCAAGAAAATTCACATTTCACCACATTTAGAAACATCCTACAAACCACATAGCAACATCACACAACATCACAAAATATTCCATCACCAACACAATATTCAAACACACTACCACAAACACGTACAACTGAGAATACGATCATCCTGTGCAACCTGTCAAACTACCACTGAGACACAACATATGAACCAAGCTTGTGGAATAGCTGCACACCAAACCTTCAAAGGGAAGATATATACAAGCATCATTAGCACATTCCTAAATCTGCAAGACAAGAAACTTCAATGTGGAGAAATGTAGAGCAATTTCATTTCTCCCAGACAACCTTCTTCATAGTCTAGCATACTGTCAAACACATCATATACTAGTACATGATCCAAAACTTGAAACTATGGATATAACACCTTTGAACACTTCTGAACATCACATCCAAACTACACAATCACATCTTCAAGCATGAATAAATGTGGAGCACAATATAGAACACACCCCTATCACCTTGTACACTCTTTATACAATTTTCTCAAAAGAACTTGCAAACCAAGTGACCATGTTGTAGCTGCAACACCTACTCAACACCACAAACACACAACCACACTAGAGGTTGGCATAGGTTTTCATCAATAACAAAAATAAGACAACATAGTGTGACAACTTTGTTATTCTGAAGAAGATAATTGACCTCCTTGACATCAAGTATGATGTAATAAATAAGGGTGGTGTACAATTAAATGACATTTATTATCAAGATGGTGGGGTTCATCAAGGACTTAAATTTAAGCTTGCATGCATTCCCTAGTTGTACTCTATTATAAGATATCTTAGTCATAAACCTCCCTACCTTCTTTTCTATCTACTCTAGGCAATCAACTTCTAAAATTGGTAGGTACCTATATTTTGATTGATCCCACATGCTATTTAGAATAATATATGGTAATAAAGTGACCATAAAAAAGAGGAAATTACTAAATATCACATTGATCCCTACATTACAATCCCTTTAAATACAAATTATACATAACATAATCATGGAGAAGAATGTACTCTTCAGGAGGTTGCAACTCCTATATAGGAGGTACATGATTTCTTGCTAGATGAATGGGGTGTTTCCCTTCAATTTGATCCTTATACCAAGGTAAAGGGGACTAGCCTAGCCACATACTAAGAATGGTGTGGGTATTGAGGTGATGTTAATATCTACAACCAAGGAGAAGTATTACTTCTCATTTATAGTTTAGTTTAATTGCATCAATAATGTGTCTAAATATGAACCCCTAGTTCAAGCTCTTCATCTTGCACAAAGGAGAGGAATCAAGTCTCTATAAGTCTTTAGAGACACTGATCTAGTTGTACATCAAATAGGAGCCTAGATCATAGCCAAGAATAATCTTTTCAAGTCTTACGAACATAGGGTATGAGATCTGATAAAAGGATTTGAAGCCTTCAATATCTAGACCATACTAAAGGGAAAAATAAACACACTAACATATTTTGAGAAATTGGACCATAATTTGACATACTTCTCAATATTATAAAAATGAAGGAACAAAATATTAAGCTTTTTGTTAGGCATGTGATCCTAGTTAATTAGAAAAATGTCAAGTCTTTGATAATGATCAACAGATTGTCAATTTTCTTCAAGAGGATGAAAATTTCTCTACCAAAAATCAATCCAAGCTACACAACCAGTATGTATATTAGATCATGCAATTGAACAAAAAAGGTTGCTAAAGGGTCTCATCGCTCTTGGGGGAATTTTTAGTTTAGATGAACAACTTAAGAAGAAGATGATTAACCTTGTTGCAAAGAAGGGTGTTTACAAGCTAGTAATGATTACAAGAGGAAAATTAATTAAGCTATGAAATATATGTTTTGACTCTAAAAATTAAACTTTCATTAAAATTTGTCAAGTTTATGATGATATGGTTGTATGAACCTATGAGAGCATAAAAAAATTTACCCTAGTTTAGCCCACCACACTATTGAATCATGCATAGATGCTAAGCCAGTCAGAAAGAGACAAAGACCTATCAACCCTAAAATTGATCCTTTGAGGAGAAAGGAGTTGACTAAATTGAAAAAGGATATGATCATATTTCCATCAAAAACTCTTCATGGGTAGAAAAAATAGTTCCCACAAAAAAGAAGAATGGGGAAATTATATTTTTTGTAGATTTTAGAGACCTAAATAGAGCCTCTCTAAAGGATAATTACCCCCTCCCCTCTATGGAGTAGATTCTTCAAAAAAATTTTAGCTAGTTCAAAAATATTTTCTTTCTTGGATGGCTATTCAAGCTACAGGAAGATCTAGCCACCAATACCCTAATTGACAGTTGACATTTATCACCAAATGGGTTACCTATGTTTATCTGTAAGATTCTTCAAAATTTTAGTGGTTCAAAAATATTTTCTTTCTTGGATGGCTATTCAAGCTACAGGAAGATTCTAGCCTAAGAATTTGACCAATATAAGACAACATTTATCACCAAATGGGTTACCTATGTTTATTGTAAGATTAATTTTGGGTAAAAAATGTTGGAGCTACCTTTCAAATGGCTATGGACATGGCATTTAAAGGTGTATTAAGAGAAGTTTTGTTATTCTACCTAGATGACATAACTATTTTTCAACACATACAAGTGATCACTTTAGCCACCTTGAAAGAGTCTTCAAGAAGTGCAAGGAATATAGTATTTCCTTGAATCCTAACAAGTGAATCTTTTTCATTGACCAAGGTGAATTATTGGGACTAAAAGGAAGAATTTTTTTTGGATTCTTCTCTATGGTAGGGAGATAGAACAACAAAAGTCAACACTCTCATTCAAGAACAAACCCTAGAGATCTCAATCAAAAAGGGAAAGAGATCTTGCAATAGGGTTGTTCTAGGGACTGATTGTAAACTAATGAGGGGTTCACCACCAAGCTAGGAATTGGAAAGAAAAATATAATGCAAGATGTAATGCTTAAAATATGGTGTAATATTTTACTAAATGACCTATAAATGCATATAAAACAAAATAGAAAGTTGCAAGATGAAATGTGTGCACCTGGGAATCTGAAGATGACTGAATGGAGGTTTGAATTTTTGAAAGTAGTGACTTTGATGTTGATTGGGACTCATACACTAGGCTAGGTGAATTAGTCCCAGATCTGGGTTTCTGTGAAGAAATAGGAATCTGGCAAATGGGTATCTGAATCTGTAAAAACCTGAATTTTGACCTAAACTAGGACTCATATGCCAAAATTGGTGTACTAGTCCAATTAGGGTTTTTTGAAGCTTCAAAGTCTAAATTTGGTCTTCAAGGTCTGCTTTGCACTTCCTGATTGATTTTCAAATCCGAAACCTTGATTTGCAACCTGTAGAAATCTTCCAAGTATCTCTAATGCAAGGTGACAACTTTGACAAATTTCTCCAACTTTCTCCTTAATATTCCTTCAACCTAAACCTACAAATCACACACTAAAGAGGGAAAAAAGTTTTTTTTTTAGTGGATAGGGGTTTTCCTTGGTTAAACCCCATTTTGGTAATCAAACCTTGCAATAAGAGGTTGCAAACACGTATGAGATGGATCCAATGGATGTATATCTGGAATCTTGCTTGAATAGGATAGATCTTTAGTGAAATGCTAGCTTGAATCATAAAACCCTACATCATAATTGTTAGCTCCAAAATAAACATGATGCATGAATTCTATGACATGATGCTTGATGCTTGAATAATACTCTAAAATGCTTGAT
This sequence comes from Sequoia sempervirens, assembly GCA_007258455.2. Classification (NCBI taxonomy): domain Eukaryota; kingdom Viridiplantae; phylum Streptophyta; class Pinopsida; order Cupressales; family Cupressaceae; genus Sequoia; species Sequoia sempervirens. Next base: position 298,225,852 of record VDFB02000003.1, read on the forward strand.
AATATACCCTTGAGTGCTCTTGAATTCTCTTATAAACACTTGAATTCTCTTGTGAGCTCAAAATTACTATAAGAATTCCCATTCAACTTGCTTGGTGTAAAATGAGTGAAAGAAACTTGTATTTATACTTAAGTATGCAAGAATTCCCAAAATTACAACACTACAAGTCGACATCAGATCTAGGAGGATAAATTCCCACCAAAAAATTGAATTAATTTTAATTTTGGGCCACACGGGACTCATATTCCCAAGGTGGCATATGAGTCCCATTAGGCATAATTTATGGGACCAAATTCAAAAATGATTAGAAAGCTTAAAACCAAGATTGGGACCCAAAACCCTAGGTGGGAATCATACACCCAAGGTGGCGTATGAGTCCCAGACCACCAAATTTGGGCCACACAACTTGAAAACACCTGAATTATTGATTGGATGTTGATTTGTGTTGAGATCATCCTTGAAAAGATGCATTAAATGAGGCTTGTGGATGTAAAATAAGGCCAATTAAAGCATAAAGAAGCCCAATTATTAATGACAACCCTAGAAAAGTGTTAAAGTGTGTTACAACACCCTAAATAAGGTAGGATTAGGTTTATTTAGTTTACAAGGGCCCAAGACCTAATGTGAGTGTGTTAAACACATTACAACACTAAGTCAAGGAATCATTAAGCTCAATTATATTTAAGGAGGGCCCAAACAATTGTGAAAATGTCACCGATGACATTTTTTGTCACTACATTTATCCCCCACTTTAGTGAGAGGATGAAATTTTTTCAAACTCACACTAAAGTAGAAGAAACTCGCACCAAGAGGGGTCCAAATGCACCAATGTTGGTAAGATAGGATGACAACAATTAAGAGGGGTGATCAAGATCCCATGGAAAACCACAATAGGCATAAAGGAACACAAATTAAAATGATATAAAGAGCATCATAAAGACACAATCATACACTGCCAAAGATGAAAAGAAAAAATAAGGAATAAAAAAGTGGGGGATCAAGCTTCAACCATTTTTCCATCACAATGTGGATCAGATCTAGGCTGTTTGTTTGAAAAATACACACTCACTCTAAGGAAACAAAAATCTAGGCTATCCACTGGGTGAGGATCCAAAAGAGGTGAGACACATACACACACGACCAGTATGCACTCACACTCACACACGAAGTGGCTATAGGAAATTCATGCCTCAATTGGGCTTCTCGAAAAACCATACCAAAGTTATACCTCCTGATAACTTTGATAGGGAATCACAAAAAAAAATGATCTTTGAGCTTCATGAGGCAAGAAAAACTTTGTATACTTGGAGCTCATGAGAAAACAATGAACTTCAAGCTTCATATGCTAGGAACTTATGAACAAACAAGATGACTCCACAGACATGCAAAGTATATTATGCAAGGTGGCCATATAACTAAAAATGAAAATGTAACAATAACGAACATTCAAAGGAGTCCTTCTTAACTCATATGAGGTATTTAACTTAGGGAACATTGTGTTGGAAAAATAAGGGCATACAACTAGGAGGGGGGGTGAATTAGTTGTCACAAAATATTTAAACTTTACTTAACTTAATCTTAGATCTGATGAATGAACAATAAACCATGAACTATCAACACATTAGAAGCACAAATAACACCAATATTTTTATGTGGAAACCCTATTAGGGGAAAAACCAAGGTGGATGTTAGTCCACAATATTATACCCTGTTAAAAGTATAATGAAAAATAATGGGAATGCACATGCATTCAAGGCACACTTCCTAGAGCTCACTGCTCAAATACAATAGGGCTCACTACCCAAGGAAGAGAAATATGGATTAGATCCATAGGGTATGAACTAAGAAAATAGATTCTACACAAGCCTTATTACAGTTCTAGTTAAGCACATAAAACCTTCTTCACACTTCGCTCAAACTTCTTCACACTCTGCTCTGCAATCGAATGAATAAATCAATGTTTGAAAACTTTCTCTTTCTTTGTCTTTCCTTCACACCACACACACACTAACTTCGCTCAAACAAACACTCTTTATATCCACAACATGAAATTCTATCAACAACTTCGTCGGACCAAAAGTATAAAACAAGTTTACAATGTCGACCCAAATATATAAATAAATTTTTAATGTGAATCATACACCATCAGCTAATATTATGATGCGACCCAAAATAATATCCTCGGGCATGCCAAACATTCAAATTTTAATCTTTAAGGATCCACAACACATTAGAACCATCATGTCAGCCAAGAACATGAAAACCCGAACAATCATGAGAAAAATCTTTGACCACAAGCGCACTGATCAATGCGGATATACAAAAAAGATAGAAAATTATCTAGAAGCATCCACAAGCAACAAGAACTAACAGAGAAGCATTCACAACAACCAAAATTTCTAGAATCACATAAACTTCAATTAGAAACCACAGAAATACTATTAGAACACAACTGTTCATAGCACGATAAAATATTCATGCAGACCTTTGAAACTTCCGGTAGATGAACTAGATACTCTCATAAATAAACTCTTTAGACCACAACAACTGATCTTCAACGTACATAACAAAACACCTTCATGACCTTCACTATTCTATTGGCAACCTGCAACTCTTCCTTTTAACAATTTTCTCAATATCCTCTACATATACAACCTTCACTGCAACAATGCTAATAGTGTTGACATCAATGACAACCACATATCAACAACACAACCACAACATCCAACAATCTCCCCCTTTGGAATTGATGGCAACACATGATGTGAAAAATACCATCAACACAACTACACTTACTCCCCCTTAGGTTCTGAATCTTTTCCTCAATTTCTCTTCTCCCCCTAAAAATATTTTTCACATTGTTCTTCTCCCGCTTTGACATCAATGGAAAAGATAAGCATTAACTTCCTACATACAAGCTCTGAACCACATATCTACACATCTGACTACTCCCGCTAAGTAGCAACCACAAAAACATCAATCCAGATAAGGAAATATCTATGAAGCACATAGATTGATGCAAGTAAATGCATCTTTAGTTCATATTAGGAGGGGTAATTACCCCTAGCATCCCTTTGAGATACTCAAAATTATCCTTTGGCAATGGCTTGGTGAAAATGTCTGCAATATGTTCTTTGGTAGGCACATATTCTAGTCTGACTTCTTCTCATTCACTTTGTCCCTCAAGAAGTGAAACTTGATTGATATATGCTTAGTATTAGAGTGTAGCACCAGATTCTTTGATATGTTTATTGCATTTGAGTTGTCACAGTATATGGCAATAGGTTCATCATATACTACTCTGATATCTTTTAGCATCTATTTCATCCACATCACTTGAGTGTAGTTATTTGTAGCAACAATATACTTTGCCTCAGTAGTAGATAGAAAAATGGAATTCTACTTTTTATGCAACCATGACACTAGCTTCTTCCCTAGGAAGAAGGCACCACCACTAGTACTCATCCTGTCATCTACATCTCCTACCCAATCCACATCAGTATATGCATTCAAAGTAAGATCATCATCCTTAGGATACCAAAGCCCAAAGTCAACTGTCCCTTTCAGATATCTAAATATTTTGTTTACAGTAGTCACATGAGATTCTTTTGGATCAGCCTGAAATCTAGCAACCATACATATAGCATTCATAATGTTTGGTCTAGTCTGAGTTAAATAGAGCAATCCACCAATCAAGACCTATATCGTATTTTATTTTCCTTAGGAGAATCATCATTCTGTGTTAACTTGCATCCAATTACCATTGGAGTACCAACAAGCTTTGAGTCATCCATGCCAAAATTCTTCAACAACTCTCTCACACATTTAGACAAAGATATGAAAATTCCATTGTCTAACTGAGTAACTTGCAATCCCAGAAATAACTTCATCTCTCCAATCGTACTCATCTCAAATTCACTCTTTATTTCATCAACAAACTTCATACATAGATTATCATCTCCTCCAAAAATAATGTCATCAACAAAGACTTCAATAATCAATTCTTTATCATGATCCAGCTTAAAATACAAGTTGCTATCAACAGTGCCTTTATTGAATCCAAGCTTTAGTAAATATTTATCTAGTCTAGCATACCAGGCTTTGGGGGCTTGCTTAAGTCCATATAGAGCTTTCTTCAATCAACAAACCATGTATTCCTTATCAGTTAGTTGGAATCCATCTGGTTGTTCAACATATACTTCTTCTAGCTCACCATTCAGAAAAGCTAACTTTACATCCATTTGATAGACTTTATAGTTCTGATATGCAGCATAAGCAAGAAATAGTCTAATAGCTTCAATTCTGGCAACAGGGGCAAAGGTTTCTTCAAAATCAATACCTTCCATTTGAGAATACCCTTTACATACCAGTCTTGCTTTATTCCAGACCACTTCACCTTGTTCATTCAGCTTATTCTGAAAGACCCATTTAGTACCAATCACATTTTTATCTTTAGGTCTGGGAACAAGTATCCATGTATCATTATTTTCAATTTACATTAGATCTTCCTTCATAGCTTCCATCCAGTGTTCATCATTGCAAGCTTCATTGACATCTTTAGGCTCAATCTTGGAAATCAGGTAATACTCTTCTGCAATCTTTCTTCTAGTTTGCACACCTTTATTCTTGTCTCCTATAATTTTATTTTTAGAATGATTTAACTTTACATACCTCAGAATTTTAGGATTCTCTTGAACTTCTGGTTCTTTTGTTCCTTCTTTTGCACTTGCACTTGTCTCTCCTTCTCGCTTTTCTTGATTTACTGAAATAAATTGAAATTGTTTTATCAGAACATATGGAACAATTTGAAGTTGATTCTGTGTCTGAGCATTTTTCCCTTCATTTGTACTATCTTGCTGGTCATCTGAATCATATCCACAATATCTGGATGATCTAGCAAAGTCCTCATCAACTCTAATATTTGCACTTTCAACCATTTTTCTCAATCTTTTGTTATAGCACTGATAGGCCTTGCTTTTAGTAGAGTAACCTAGAAAGATTCCTTCATCGCTTCTTACGTCAAACTTGTCTATGTCCTCATCTCTCTTAATATAACACTTGCTTCCAAAGATATTGAAATATTTAACACTAGGCTTATAACCAAACCATAGTTCAAAAGGAGTCTTACCAGTATTACCATTGAAATTTACCCGGTTTAAAGTGTACACAACAGTGCTTACAGCTTCACTTCAATATATATGAGGCACATTTCCTTCTATCATCATTGTTTTGTTCTTCCTCTCTGCAACTCCATTCTGTTGAGGGGTTCGAGGAGTAGATAATTGTCTTCTGATTCCATACTCTTCACAGAAATAATTGAACTCCCTGGAGGTGAACTCACCACCTCTGTCTAACCTTAAGCATTTTATTTTCAGACCTTTCTCATTTTCTACCATAGCTTTGAAAATTTTGAACTTCTCCAATGCTTCACATTTTTCTCTTAACAAAGCAACCCATACCATCCTAGAGTAGTCATCAATAAGCAGCATAAAGTACCTTTCTCCATGAAGACTTCTAACTTTGGATGGACCACATAGATCAGTATGCACCAGCTCCAGTAATCCATTTGAATGATGTTGTTTTCTCTAAAAAGAGACTCTAGTTGTTTTCCCATCTGACATTCCTTGCAAATTGTGTTAGCATGCTTCACTAGCTTAGGTAGATCTCTTACTATTTGGGTGGAGCTTACTTTGAAAATGTTATCAAAATTCACATGAAGTAGCCTCCTATGCCATAACCAACTTTCATCTACTTGAGCAATTAAACAACTTTCACTGGCAGCATTCAAGTGAAAAATATGACCTTTTTTCTTTTTACTCGAAGCAATTACATTACCAAAACTTCTAAGTATCCTGCATCTTCCACCTTTGAACTGAAGATCATAACCCTTATCCACCATCTATCCAACACTCAGCAAGTTGCGCTTCAAACCTTCAACATAAAGGACATCATCAGTGTTATGCTTACCACCAACACAAATAGATCCTCTATCATGAATCACACCGACATTGTTGTCTCCAAATATTACAACCCCACCATCATACTTCTCTGGACTTACAAATTTTCTTTTGTCACCAATCATATGATGTGAGCATCCATTGTCAATAACCCACTCATCCTTTTCTTCAATTCGGGCCAAGAGCTTTCTCAACTTTACCAAATTTTCTTTTGTCACCAATCATATGATGTTCCATTGTCAATAACCCACTCATCCTTTTCTTCAATTCGGGCTGCAAGAGCTTTCTCAACTTTACCAAATTCAGTAGCCACTAGACCATTTTCCTTGATAGAAAGGAACACCCATTCATCTTCATTTCCATTTTCTTTATCAGACTCTTCATCAGTCACTCCTTCAGCATAGTAACATTTCTTTTGAAATATATATTTGTTAGGCTTAGTCCTAGGAACTCTTTCAGGACAACTTGATGCAAAATGACCTATTTTTGCAAGAGAAACATTTAATAGGCAACATTCCTTTATACTTACCTTTTCCTCTCCCTTCTTTCTTAACAATCGGTGCTTCCAATTCTTCTACCTCTCTTTCTTCATCTTCAAGTTGTTTCATTTCTTCATCATACTTGAATGACTTTCTAGAGCACTCTCTTGTATCATTTCTTTTCTTGTTTCTTCTAGATATAGTAGCCTTAAATGCAATTCCAGTCTTGGGAACAGATTCATCAAATTCACTCAACTCAAAAGCAACAAGTTTACCAATCAATGTATCTCTTGACAAATTTGTTACTGATCTGAATTCTTCAATAACATGAGCCTTTGTTTTTTAGGAGGGAGGCAATGATCTAAGAACTTTAGCCACAATTTCTTCCTCTTCTAGGGTACCACTGGTACATCTAATACCCATCACTAGTTCATTTACTCTCTGCATAAAAGAAGAAATATTTTCATCTTCACCCATCTTCAAGTTTCCATACTTTCCTTTCAAACTCTATAGCTTAGCCATCTTCACATGTACATCTCCTTCATACAAAGTTTCTAGCTTCATCAAATCTCATGAGTTGTCTTCAGACCTATCACATTTGTCATTTCTGAATATGTCAGTGCACTCAACAAAGCTTCAATAGCCCTGAAATTATTCTCAACCTCTTTAATCTCATCAGCAGTGGAAGGACCATTTTGAGGAATAACATATGGATTCTTTGTAATCTTCCAGAAGGGTTCACCAATACACGTCAAATGACACTCCATCCTAGCTTTCCATAGTGAGTAGTTTTTTCCATCAAATCTAGGACTATCCTTCTTGTATGATGCCATCTCGGATCACCTCAAGCTTTTAAACTTCTTCATAGGAACTTGCTTTGATACCAATTGTTGGAAAATCAAGGATAGACAACTGAGAGGGGGGGTAAATCAGTTATCACATAATATTTAAACTTTTCAAACTTTAATTAACTTAATCTCACATCTGATGAATGAACAATAAACCATGAACAATCAACACATCAAAAGTATAGAGAACACCAAGATTTTTATGTGCAAACCATGTTAGGGGAAAAACTACGGTGGATGTTTGGTGTAGGAGCACCTAATCACCTAGTCACAAATCTCCATGTTTGATGGTCAAAATGCACTCTTGCATTAAAATGTGTCAACAAGTTGAATTTGTAAGCCTAAAATTCAAAGATGAAAGATTGTATCTCAATGATATAATGGAGTCATTTGTTTAGAGTCATTAGTAGGAAAGTGATAAAGGTTCCAAATTTGTGAGTTGCATAATGCAACAAATTTGTAATCCCAACGGTTATGTGTTTTGAAAGCTGGTTTCTTAGTGGTTAGGGGTGTTGGTTAGTTATATGAGGATGATAAATTCTATGTAAAGCCTTGAGAGGCTCGAGTTATGGTTGTTGGAGTTGAGGGAAAAGAATAAAACATTGAAAATTACTCATTTTTCTCATAGTTTCACTGTTTTTTCTGAGTTTTTTTCCTATGTGTAGACCGTACAAGTTTCATATGCATTTATTTCTTATGTGATTTAGTGGATAAATGTTCTAACTTGTATTTGGTGCCTTGGCAGGGTCTGTTTTAATCTTTTAGGGAATTAATTCATCAAATTGTTCTTACCAGGTTCCTGAACAACCTTAAGGGTTTGGGGTTGTTTTGATGGCATAACCATCATCCCACATACTGACTTCAAATGTAACTTGGTGGGATGATGTGGTAAGGTGTATGGAATGATATTTTTGGAGTAGGAGGCATGGAAGATAGAGCCTTGGCTTGAAGGATGAAAGGAAGGGCAGGGAATGTGTGTTTTCCCTTGGAAAATGTTGGGTTAGACCTATGAAATGATAAAGCCACATTGTTAATATCCAAGTGAGTGTTCCTTAAGAATGTTTGGACCTATTGAAAGGTGTATGAGCAGTTAGATTGGATAGGAATGGCTAGGAAGGTGAAGATTCAATAAGGATGCCTTAAAACCCTAGTTATTTAGGCTACAAGGATGGTTTTTGTATTGGAGGCTTGTTTGAGTGTTTGGGGTCCTGAAACCTAGAAAATATTTAGTTTTGAAACTTGAGTCAAGAATTTTTTTGGGTTAGAAGGTCTAGGGTGGAGATCTAGAGGTAGTCTCTTTGTAAAAATGGCCTAATTAGAGGCTTAAAATTGTGAAAAAATCCAATTTTGATACATTTGGTCTTAAGAAGGTATATCTAATTTTCCTATATGTTGTGTATCTCTGAAATGGGTATTTGAATCCATGATTATTTTCCTAAGTTTCTTGGGAAAGTTTTTTCAAAGGTCTAGAAAACTGGGTTTCCACTACTACAAGGAAAGCTTGTGTCAAATGGTGAGTTTTGGAGATTTCAATGAAACTATCTTGGAGATTGTTTTTAGTTGTTTCAATTGCCATTGTATGAATTTTGAGGGCCTTTGAAGGGGCCTTGGTGAATTTTTTATGTTCATTTGCAAGTTTGAGGGGTTGAGACCCTTGCAGGTGAGTTGATGCCTATTAGGTTGAATGCGTTGTTAAGAAGAGTTCTTTTGATTGAGGATTGACATTTTTTTTGTTGTGAGTCTTCTCCACCTTGGTTCTGCATCAATGTTAGTCCACAATATTATACCCTATTAAAAATATAATGAAAAATAATGGGAATGCACATGCATTTAGGTACACTGCATAGAGCTCACTGCTCAAATACAAGAGGGCTCATTGCCCAAGGAAGAGAAATACAGATTAGATCCGGAAGGTATGAACTAAGAAAATATCTTCTACACAAGCCTGATTACAGTTCCAGTTAAGCACATAAAACCTTCTTCACACTCTGCTCTGCAATTGAATGAATAAATCAATGTTCACACACTTTCTCTTTCTTTGGCTTTCCTTCACTCCACGCACAGACTAGCTTCACTAAAAAAAAGACTCTTATATATCCACAACATGAAATTACATCAACAACTTTGTCAGCCAAAAGTATAAAATAAGTTTACAATGTTGGCCCAAATTTACAAATAAATCTTTAATGTGAATCATACACTGTTGGCTAATATTATGACGTGACCCAAAACAATATCCTCGAGCATGCCAAACATTCATATTTTAATCTTCAAGGATCTGTAGCATGTTAGAACCATCATGTCGGCCAAGAACATGAAAACCCAAACACTCATGAGAAAAATCTTCGACCACGAGCGCACCGATCAATGCAGACGTACAACAAAGATAGAGAATGATCTAGAAGCATCCACAACAACAAAAATTCCCATAATCACATAAAATTCAATTAGAAACCACATAAATACTGTCAAAACACAATTTTTCATAGCATGATCAAATCTTTATGCAGACCTCTGAAACTTTCGGTAGATGAACTAGATACTCTCAGCAATTAACCCTTTAGACCACAACAACTGATCTTCAACGTACAAAAAAAAACACCTTCATGACCTTCACTATTCCATTAACAACATGTAACTCTTCCTTTTAACAATTTTCTCAATATCCTTGACATATACAGCCTTCACTACAACAATGCTAATAGTGTTGACATCAATGACAACCACATATCAGCAACACAACCACAACATCCAACACATTGTGCCTAATTTCTCCAAGAGGACCAATCAAAGAATATAAGATTCACAACTTAGGGCATGTAGTGTGTTGCATCAAGCCATTAAGAGGAATATAATATGCTAAGAGAGATCACACTCTTGAGGGACATCACACCCAATGTCAACCACAAAGTGAAAAATGTATCACATGAAAAAGTAAAATTTAAAAGGATAACGCCAATATATGTCCCCACTTTAAGGAAATTTCTAAACACCATTTTGTTTGCAATTACTTTAAAGTAGCAAATGATAAATGAAAACAATAAAGTAGACATGAGAGCTAACTTGGAAATCCTTATGCCAAGTTATATGTTTCCAAGTAAAGCTATGTCATGCAAAAGAAAAGAGGAAAGAAAAGAGAGAGGTTGCCCCCAAAATGAAAACACAAAACACATAAGGGATCCATGGATTTGGGGTTAGTATGTTCTTGCTACAATGTTTTTAGAGAGCTAAGAACTGCCATCATTTCCCAAATACACATAGAACAAGAAGAATGACACAAAGAGAGCGAAAACAATGAAAATCCTTTCAGGTCAACATGGAAGAAACATGAATATCTTGATGCCTTGCATCATCCCCAAAAGGAAAACACAAGAAAAATGAAAAAGATAAAAAAAAATCTTATGGTTCAACATGGAAGAGACATAAATGTCTCAAAGCCTTGCGTCATTCCCAAAAGGAAAACACAAGACAAATGAAAAAGATAAAGAAAAATATTTTGGGTCAACATGAAAGAGACATAAAAGGAAAACACAAGACAAATGAAATAGATAAAGATTAAGATAAAAGATTTATGACATAAAGAAGAATGAAGGTACAAATAGAGGAATGCCACAAAGATAGAGAACATTAAACAAAACATCACAGGGGATCATATTACACACATGAAATCACACAAAATAATAATGCAAAGAAACTAGTAAGGCACATGTGAGTCAACCTAAAGTAGGTCATCCACATCCCAATCATGTTCATTGTATGTCAAAGGTAGACAACTAGCTAAAGGGACAATAGCAAGTTCCAAACGAGGGCCATTACCAAATTAAACACTCTTCCTAGGTGAATTGTCATGTAAGCTCATGGAAGAGGAAAACAATGTGTTCAATTCATTATGCACCTCCTCATCATCATCTAAATTAATCACAACAGGAGGTCAAATGGTAATGTCCAAAGAAGGGTTTGACTCTTGTTTTGGTTGCATTATAGGATTGTTCTATTTCAGGGCAAGGGTAGACTCATCATGCATTTCTTTAGTTGAGTTTGGATTTTGATTTTCTTTGTTTATTTCTTCATGTAGCTTTCGAGCAAGGGCACGACGTCTACGCCTACACTCCCTAGCACCTTTGTTCCTTTTAGTTTAGTTTTCAAGTTGAATTTGTGTAGGAGTGGGTTGATCAACCATAGGTTTCTTTTCTTCCCCAAGGGGAGGAACAAAAGGAACCACGAGAGGTTTTTTGACCACTTTCTCTTTGACTTTGTAAAAAAAAATTATTCTAGCAGTTGTGAGAGGATTGTTTTCATTATCTCTTGGTCTTTTGCAGGAAGGAGGTGAAGGTTTTTTCTTGGGTTGGTCTTGGTCATTTGTAATTTCTTTAGGTTAAATCATGGTTTCATCAAGGATGGTAGGCTCAGTTGTAGGTTCAGGCATGTTTCAAAGGGATAATTCTGCTATTTTCTTTTCCTTGAACTTTTGGTAAGACTTGAAAAAAAATTCTTCTCATGGATTGATAGGTTCTATAGGCTCGGGCCAAAAGAAATCTAATGAAAAGTTTCCATGGGAAGACAAAGGGTTGAATCCAATATGATGGATGGTGAAAATTTCATTGTCAAAGGGAAACTTTAGGCATTTATGTACAACTAAAGGGACTGCATTCTTGGAGCGAAGCCATGGATAGCTTAGCGTCACACAAAATTGGTCTGACTATGGGATGATATAGAATGAGATATATAATGTTTTCTATCATATTTGTAAAGGTAAGGCGATTGATCCCATCAGAGGGAAACTGAAACCATTATGCATCTTGATCCATGCTTTCAATTTATCGTATATATCTTGATAGAGTTCATGCAAAAGTAAGAATTATTTGCTGATCACGTTCTCTCCACAGACAAGATCTATTAATATCCCATTAGTGGGATTATCATAGATATAGTTGGCTATGTAAAGAGGACCATCGGGTGCATGTTTAAGTATATCCTTAGAGGAGAAAGCAATTTCAAGAGGATTTTTAGTTAAGCCCTTATGAGGAATGACGTCTATCACTCCTATCATGTCATCCATAGGATCATTATCTATAGGATCACGTTGAATAGTATCATTGCTATCATCATCTGTATCAACGTTCATCACATCATTATTTATAGTTTTGCTAGCTTTGAAAAATGAAATGTTATGATTCAGCATAAGGTTGGTAAAAAAATTCAAGTTTGGGTTAGGAGGGGCAACAAACTTATTTCCTTTATCATTAACATCTCCAATGGAAATTCGACTAGAATCAATGAGGTCTTGCACAAGATGTTTAAGACACTTGCAATGTTCCATATCATGTCCATTTTTTGGTGATAATGGAAACAACCATTTGATCTAAAGTTTCTAGGTAGAGGCTTATTAGGATCGGGTGTCTTGATGGGAGGCAAGGTAATCATTTACTATTCTAAAAGTTGAGTCATTGTGTTATGAAGGGTATTAGGTAAGGGAGTGAATTTCCTTTTCGGATCCCCATAGCTAAAGGGTATTGCTTCTTTAATAGTAGCTACTCGGGTATTGGTATTTTGACTTGTTTGTTGAGGGGGATTGAGTTGGAGGAAGCCTTTATTATATTTTCTAAAAGGTGGGTAATTGTTTTGGTTTGTGGACTCGAACTTCTCGGTTCAGATAGAATTGGACTTTGCATCATGACTACTAACTGAGTTTTGATAATCATGGAGGACCTAGTACACAAGTGCAAGAAGGAGGGAATTTCATCATGGTAAGATTTTCTTGTATCTTACTTTACAAATTTTCTATGAACATCTTTTGGAGATGAGGGTCAGGAACTTGGACATCAATTTGAGAATAAAGTGATTGATATCATGAAATAAAGTCAGTAATATTTTCTTCTTTTATCTTACATCTCATCAAATCAGCCAAGGTCATTTTAGGGGTCATGTGAACTTGGAAATGGTTTATAAATTCCTCAAAAATTTCATTGAATGAAAAAATTGAGTTTTTTAGTAACAAAGAGAACCATTCCAAGGCAGTATATTTTAAGGACCTAGGAAAAATCTTAGCCAAGAGTTTATCATAAAGGAAAAAGTCACTACATAAGGTAGTATAGGCAACAACATGGTTAGAAGGATCACCCTTCCCCCCATATTTCTCAAATATAGGAACCTTTACACCTTGTGGCATCAATGTTCGAAATCTCTCCAAGGAAAATGGACCGCTTTTGACAAAATATGTAGGTGGGCCATTTTGGCTTTGATTGATGGTGGAGAATTGCTTTTGAAAGGATGAAACATTTTGCAAAAGTTGGTTTATGAGAGGGTCATTGCTTGTATTATGAGATGGAGGTGAGAAAGGTGAAGGGGTTTATGTGTTCAAGGGACAAGTGAATGGAATGGTTATAGGTGGTGAGGTGGTAAGAGATATGACATGCAATGCCACAAAGGTACTAGGGATGCTAGCAAAAATACCCAAGCAATCACATTACTATTTGGTTGCATTGTTGTTGTCACTTGAGGGTTGGTATAAGTAGGAATAGAGGAAATTGTTGTGGGAGGAGGGATTTGAATTCCTCCTTGGATTGTGACATTGTGTGTAGCTAAAGGACAACTAGTGGTTGAGGTGAGGTATTTTCCAAATATTTGAACTATGTTTTTCACAAGGTCAAGTCCATCTTCACTTTCAAGCATGTGATGAATGTTATCTATAGTAGGGATGGCGATAGTTGAAATGTTTTCATTTTGCACTTGATGTTGTAGGTTTGCTAAGTCTTCATGGATTTGAATTATATTTTCTTGTGGAACACTAGCAACCATTGTTTCAACATTCGTGACACTACTTGAAGGTAAAGAATTGTTAAGGGTATGGTCCATACCTAGTGTACTATTGTCAATACTAGGAGTGAAAGAGCTAAATAACCCAATATCCATGACGATTGTGCTATTGTGGGATGACATAAGTCTTGAACTTCATCTCACTATAGTATTAGCAATAGGACACCAAATACTCATGCAAGGGATACTAAATGAAAAATGAATGTAAATACAATTTAAGCTAAGAATAATGAAATGGCTATAATGGAAATTCTATAAACTGAAACAAAAACCTATAAATAGCAAACAAAAGCTTAGAAATAGTGTTTTAAATTCTAGAAAATGCATTGTAGAATCTGCACTGGGATTGATTCACCCAGAGGGGTGTATGAGTCCTAGTGAATTTTTTTTTCAAACTTTTCAAAAAAATTCAATTGATTTTTAAGATTTTTATGTTGTATGATCTATAACCTAAGTGAAAATATTCATTTTGTATGATTTTCAATGATTTGAGATGAAAAAATGAAACCTATATGCACTTTCACTAATGCAAAATTAGAAACCCTAGAATTCCAATTAACTAATGCAAACCCCCCTAATGCATGTTAATGCAAGCAAGATCTAGGATGATGATGCACTCCAAATTAGAATAATGATGTTCTAAATGTAGGTTCATCAAAATGAAAGGAATCATTTTTTTTGGGTTCTTCTCTATAGTAGGGAGATAGAACAAGAAAACTCAACACTCTCATTCAAGAACAAACCCTAGAGATCTCAATACAAAAGGGAAAGAGATCTTGCAAAAGGCTTGTTCTAGGGACTGATTGTAAACTAATGAGGGGTTCACCACCAAGTTAGGAATTGGAAAGACAAATGCAATGCAAGATGTAATGCTTAACCCTAATATGATGCAATCTTTCACTAAATGACCTACAAATTCATATCAAACAAAACATAAAGCTACAAGATGATATGTGTGCACCTGGGAATATAGAGATGACTAAATGGAGGTCTGAATTGCTGAAAATGGTGACTTTAATGTTGAATAGGACTCATACACCAGGCTGGGTGAATCAATCCCAGATCTGGGTTTCTGTGCAAAAATAGGAATCTAGAAAATGGGTATCTGAATCTGTAAAAACCTGAATTTTGACCTAAACTAGGACTCATATGCCAGAACTAGCATATCAGTCTAGTTAGGTCTTTCTAAAGCTTCAAAGTTTGAATTTGGTCTTCAAGATCTGCTTTGCACTTCCTGATTGATTTTCAGATCTGAAACCTTGATTTACAACATGTAGAAATCTTCCAAGTATCTCTAATGCAGGGTGACAACTTTGACAACTTTGAACACTTTGACAACTTTCTCCAAATTTCTTCTCAATGTTACTTCAACCTAAACCTACAAATCACACATTAAAGAGAGGGAAAATGTTGTTTTGTTAGTGGATAGAGGTTTTCCTTTGTCAAACCCAATTTTGGTAATCAAACCTTGAAATAAGAATGATGAATGAATAAAATATGATGTTGCAACTCACCAAACCCTAGCAATAAGAGGCTACAAACATGTATGAGATGGCTCCAATGGATGTATATCTTGAATCTTAATTGAATAGGATAGATCTTGAGTGAAATGCTAGCTTGAATCATAAAACCCTACATCACAATTGTTAGCTCCAAAACAAACATGATGCATGAATTATTTGACATGATGCTTGATGCTTGAATAATGCTCTAAAATGCTTGATAATCTACCCCTGAATGCTCTTGTAAACACTTGAATTCTCTCGTGAACTCAAACTTACTATAAGAATGCTCATTCAACTTGCTAGGTGTAAAATGAGTGAAAGAAACTTTTATTTTTATACTTAATTATGCAAGAATTCCCGAAATTACAACACTGCAAGCCGACATCAGATCTAGGAGGATAAAATCCCACCAAGAATTTAAATTAATTTTAATTTTGGGTCACACGAGACTCATATGCCCAAGGTGGCGTATGATTCCCATTAGGCATAATTTATGGGACCAAATTCAAAAATGCTTAGAAAGGTGTAAAATCGAGACCAGGACCCAGAACCCTAG
Organism: Sequoia sempervirens; assembly: GCA_007258455.2. Lineage (NCBI taxonomy): Eukaryota > Viridiplantae > Streptophyta > Pinopsida > Cupressales > Cupressaceae > Sequoia > Sequoia sempervirens. The sequence goes on from VDFB02000003.1 coordinate 298,242,013, forward strand.
GTGGGAATCATACACCCAACATGTCGTATGAGTCCTAGACCATAAAATATGGGCACCACACCCTAAAAACACCTGAATTATGATTGGATGTTGATTTGTGTCGAGATCATCTTCGAAAAGATGCATTAAATGAGACTTATGGATGTAAAATAAGGCTAATTAAAGCATAAAGAAGCCCAATTATTAATGACAACTCTATAAAAGTGTGAATGTGTGTTACAACACATTACAACACCCTAAATAAGGTATGGTTAGGTTTATTTAGTTTACAAGGGCCCAAGACCTAATGTGAGTGTGTTAAAAACATTACAACACTAAGTCAAGGCATCATTAAGCTCAATTATATAAGGAGAGCCCAAACAAGTGTGAAAATGTCACCAATGAAATTTTTGACACTATAGGGACTATAAGGGGTAAAAGTGGAAATGGATTATCAGAAAAGAAATTCAACAAAGAACTCAAAACAAAAGGATCAAACCAACTTACCAATGAGATACAATTGAAAATCAAGCCATGAAATCAAACACAAGGGTTAGATTTATCAAATCAAACACAATTGAAAACATAACATGAATACAACCTTACCATCCCATTGTTGGAGAACTTGGTGTTTTGTGATGTTGGATTGCTCAACACTTAAGCATCCATGATTTCTTGCAAAAGCTTGATGAAAGTGATGACCTAGATTCTATGATAAAAGCTCTCAAATGCTCTCAAGAATGGTCAAAACTCAAATTGACAAGACTTCTCTATCAAATTCTAGGTGAGAAATATGAAGAATGAGGTTGATTATATAGATTTTTATAATTAAATGAAGGGTTGAGATTGAGTTTCAATTCCCACAAATAAGGGTCAAGATTTCATCTTAACACCCACAAAGGAGAGAAGATTAAGGAAGATGGAGGGATAAGATTAGTTAAAACTCAAAATATCCCCACACTTGTATGAAAATGGTTAGGGTTTTAATTAGGGTTTTGAAGATCAAGGGTGGAAATTAGATCTGAATATCAAGGGCTTAGAATGCTTGAGATAAGAAAAGTCAAAGATATTTTTGAAAAGGAATATTCCTCAAGAATATGCTTTATGGAGAGAAAGAGAGGAATTAAATAATTAGAAATTATTTAATTATGAAGGATGAGAATATATCATTTTAGAAAAAAGAATATTCCATTGAATGAGGTGGAATTAAAGTGGGATAATTAAATAATTAAAATTATCTAATTATATAAGATTAGAAGAAATATTAAGTGAACCTAATTAAATAATTAAAAATTATTCAATTAGGAAGATGAAGGGGATAATTAGTAAATAAAATAAATAATTAATTAAACAATCTAAGATTATTTAATTAATAAAGGAAATTAGGGTTAAATGATGAAAAATATGTTAAATGGTGTTAAAGGGGGTTAATAATGAAAATTAAATGAAATGATGATAAATGCAGTTAATGATAATGAGAATGATGGAAATGATGGAAAAATGCAATTTCAAGATGTGTGATATGCATTAAGTATTTTTACATGTCTACAGGGAAATCATTTCCAAAGAGGTTCTATCCATTGATCTAGGGAGGGTGGAGGCCATCTTGTCCATCCTCCCCAACCACAAGAAAGGATTTCAAAGCTTCCTCAAGAGAATCAATTTTTTGATGAGTTTCATTCCTAACTGTGTTTCCCTAGTAAAGCCTCTCACCTCCATGCAAAAAAATAACATGGTATTTAGTGGGACAAAAGAAGGAAAGGATAGTTTAAAATCCATCAAGAAATCCATTACCTAGGCCCCTACACCAATAAATCCAAAGTATGACAATGACTTCATCCTATACACTTTTAGAGTAGAAGAAAGCATATATTTTTTCATTACACATCTAAATGATGATAACCTTAAGCAAACCATTTCCTTATTTAGTGAATGGATTAAATATTATAAGTCACTATGTAGATAAAAAAATTCCTTGCTATTATTAGGGCATTGAAAAAAATCAGGAATATGCTTTTTGTTAGAAAGTAATCTTTACTTATGTGAAAATTATTTATTATTTATATTACTTAAATACTTTTAGGAATATTCTAGAGGAAACCATACAAGTATTTAGTCTCATTTTAGTATCCTCACACATGTGTGATGGTGACTCATCTTTATAACTCCTCTTTGGAGGAATATTAAGGCTTAGGTGTAGCTTCCTCCTAATGAGGATCTTGACACCTTGCACACACATAGGGTGAAAGGTGACATGCATAGAAATTGGAGTTACTTATGCATCTCCTTCCTCACCTCTATTTATTGAGGTGTTTCCTTCTTCATTAGAATCATTCAATGCTTATGCTCTCACACTCTCTCTCATTGAAATCTTCTTTAGTCTTTATGCTATCTTCATAATATAGAGGATTTTTCTTTGTTTTCCCCTTACAAAATCCTATGTCTCCTCTTGAATATTTTGTGTTCTTGACCTTTTTTTCATCTTTATGGTAATATTTTTATTCAAAAAATAACTCTTGGATTAGTACTTTCCTTTATTTCATTTTATCAGTCCTTTCATGGTATTAGAGTAATTGTTACTAATCCTTGTTGAGCTACATTGTTGAAGGTTTACCATTTCTTTTTGAGCACTCACCTTGGAGGAACATTCCTAAGAGAAGATGAGCTAGAGTTTATTTTACTTAAAATTCATTTTTTTATAATAATTTAATAATATTTTTTCTAACCTTGCTAGATTTTATTGTGCAGGAAACAAAGTTTTTCTAATTTTTTTTTCAATTTTACTTTATAAATTTCAAATGGTCTATTTGCTAATTTGTGCAAAAAATCTACATCCATCTAAAAAATATACATCTGTGCAAATAATTTTTTTTGAAACCCCAAATGAAGGATTATTTTTCAAATCACAATTCAATCTTTTTACAAATATATATATTTTTATATAAATCTGTATAAAAAAAATAGTTTTTTAATAAACTACATATAATTATAATTTGTATATAACAAGTCAAAAAGTATTCTCAAATAAAAATATTTTTTACATATAAATCTGCATTTTTTAGAAGATATCTTTTTTTACATAAAAAAATCTACAATAACAAAAAATTAAAATATTATTAAAAAAATTAATATAATACATTAAATCTGCTCTTCTAAACCTTTTCATTCTCCCTCTATGCTCTATAATATTTTCCCTTCATATCTTAAATCATCCCTCACATCTGCAAGGCCTTGAAATGAAACCCTAACCATAACTATTGAAGAGGAAAGAGTCAAAGCCATTCATTTTTCTTCACCATTTCCAAAGAAAGGGCACCATTCTATGTCCAACCTATCAGTCATCACTCCTCATGGTCATTACAATCTAGACAATCCACCTCTGGCATGTCCATTCCTCTTCAAAATTATTCATTGTTCAAACCCTTGCATGTTCCCTCCACCCTCACAACTTCCACCTTCCTCTTGGCCTCCTAGTTCAACACCCTAGCTATTTTGGGCTCTTTCATAAAAGCTCAAATAATAAAACCTAAAAACATTAAAAACTAATTTTATAATATTTCTTTCAGAGTTATTTTATTTTTACATATGCTTTAATTTTTTATTTTTTTTCACAGGTTAGTTTCTCTTATATATATATATATATATATATAGTTGTTTTACCTTCAAAAATATTAGTTTTTTTTAAGGAGACTATTAATAAGCTTTTTTAAACCTTAAGAAAGTTCAAAAATATAGGGGTTAACATTTTTTATTTGAAACTAATCATATTAATTTCCAAATAAAATACTATTATTTATTTTCTATAGTTGTGTAAGTATATTTTTTTTTTTTGCAATCATGTCCACTCTAATTTAAGAAATTAAATTAAATTCTTCTAATTATCATTCATGAAAAACTTATTTTTCATTTATATTTTAATATAAACATCTCTTGGATGTTGCAATGAATCCAAATTCTGAGTTGGATCCATCCTTATTCATGGATGCTCAAGAAAAGTGGAGGACTCAAAATGAAGAAGCTCTTGGTCTCATAGGCATTTCCATGTCTCCCAAACTCTATGTTCATACTGGGAACTTCTTGAAAGCCTATTAAGAATGGGAGATCCTCTAAAATATCTATGATAGTTCAAATGAGTCAAGGAAGATACAACTTCAAGATCAACTTGAAGATTTGAGGTATACATCTTTCAAAACTATGGATGATTTTTTGTTAAAGTTTAATGATCTTAATATTCAATTGCATGGCTTAGGAGTAAAGCTTGGATATCTTATAATAATTCATATTATTCCTAAAAAATGTCTTCCTAGATAATTTCAATAGTTTATTACAAATATTCATGCTCAATTAGCTACTCCTTAACTAGCTAGTCAACTTATGATAATTTTCAAAATTTATTAAGGAAAGAAGAGGAAACATTGATTCAATTTGGTAATCTTAAAAATAGTGACCATGACTTTATGTCTAAAAATCATAAGAAAATTTTTAAGTCTCATAATAAACAATGCTATAATCCTAAATCTCATCATAATAATACTAATGTTACTAGAAAGAATAATTCTTATAAGAGGCCTCATTGTAACTATTATCATAAAGATGGTCATTGGTCTAGCACTTGTTTTAAGAAAAAAAATTGATAAAAATCCCATGAGGAAAAGTAATCAACAAAATAAACCTAATAATAATAAGTTTAACAACAATGCAAATCAATCTAGGTAAGCTTTTAATTGTAGTTATAATGCTTCAAAACCTCTTGAATGGGTTATTGATTCAGATGCCTCTCAACATCTTGCTTCTCATAATGAGGTATTTTAATCCATAAAACCTAACATGTCTAATTTTCAACTTCAAATTTCTAATAATCATAGTTGGGAAGTAGAATCAATTGGAGTTGTGAATGTACCTAATGGTAAGTTACATGATATTTTTTTATGTTCTTGAATTAAAGACAAATTTTCTTTCAGTAGTTAAGCTTTGTCAATATTACAAAATATAATTTTTTAAAGATATGTGATATGTGATTGATCCAAAAAAATCATAAATTCATTTCTCATGCTAAATTAGACAATGATAGTTTGTTCAAATTTTATGAGCTTGCTTATTCTAAATATTCTTTACTATCTATCATTGATTTCCATGTTTGGAATGAACAACTTGGTGACATCCATGCTAAAAAATATTTATTTTATGCAAAAATATAATGTGGTAGAAGGATTGTCTAGCATTGTTCCATCTAAAATTGTATGCACATGTTGCATGAGTGGTAAGATGCATATGGAGCCTTTTCACAAGGTCAAGTATCGAGGGCACATCATAAGTTGATCTTATTCCATAGTGAAATTTTAGGACTCATGGAGAATAAATCCATCCAAGGATCAAGGTATGCACTTACTTTTGTTGATAATTATTCTAGAACTTTGATCTATTTTATTAAAAGTGAGGATCAAGTTCTTGATGCTTTTGTTGAATTTCAAAAATTTGTTGAAAGGCAATCTGGTTTTAAACTCAAAATTCTTAGGACTAATAATGGTAAACAATATGTGAATAATTCTTTCAATGGTTATTTAAAGCCCTTTTGTATTAAACATGAGTTAACCATTCCCTATACACCTCAACAAAATGATGTAGCGGAAAGGAAGCATAGAACAATTGTTGAAATGGCTAGATGTATGCTACATGCAAATAATATTTCTTATAAATTTTGGGCTGAAACAATGTTTTTTTGCTACTTATATCATTAATAATACTTCTACAAAATTCTTAAAGGATATAACTCCTAAAGAGGTTTGGTCTAGAAGAAACCTAATCTTAAGCATTTAAGAATCCTTAGCTCCATTTCTTATGTTCATAAACCTAAAGAAAAAAGGAAAAAAATAGATTCCAAATCTGCTTATCATATTTTTTTTGGGTATGATGAACATTCAAAGGCTTATAGAGTTTATAATCCTATCACTAATAAAGTTAAAGTTTCTAGAAAAGTATGTATTGCTGAAAATAGTGTTCATGATTGTTCTGAAGTGAATAACAATGAACCTTCTCAAAATAAAGTTATTGTTATTGAGGATAATCCTCCTTCTATGAACCCTCCTAATGCATATCTTAGTAAAATTGATAGTGAATATGATCATGTTGGACATTCTCATGATGATTCTTCTTCAGGTGATGACACTCCTACATCTAAATGAATGCCTAAATGGTATAAACACTTTATTCAAGAAAGTGATGATATTTTAAATAGAATGAATCAATCTAAGGCTAAAAAAGAAAACTATTAAAATTATTCTTTGATTTATAAAGTTATGGATATAAATGGTCCTCAATCTTATGAGCAAGTGAAAAATAAACCTCACTGGGAAATGCTATGCAAGAAGAATATAAAACATTAGTTGCAAATCAAACTTTGGATCTAGTTCCTTTACCTCATGGAAATAATCTTATTTCATGTAAATGGTTGTATAAAAACTAAGTTCAAAGAAAATAATGAGGTTAAAAAATTTAAAGATAGACTAGTTGCTAGAGGCTTCTCCCAAGTAGAAGGCCTCAATTATAATGAAATGTTTTCTCAAATGGCTAAAATACAAACTATTAAATTAGTTATTTCTTTAGCTTCTCCTATGAATTGGCTCATTCATCAAATGGATGTTAAAAGTAAATTCTTAAATGGTTATTTACATGAATAAATTCATATATCTCAACCTTTTTGTTTTACTAAGAAAGGTACAATGAACACCTTGTTTGCAAATTAAGGAAATCAATTTATAGTTTAAAGCAATCTCCTAGAGAATGGTATTCTAAAAGTAATTCTTTCCTTCAATCTCAAGGTTCCATTAGAAGTAAAATTGATCCAAATATATATATTAGACATAATGAAAATGATATTATGATCATTATTTTATATGTTGATGATTTGATTATAAGAATTTAATTTATGATACTAAGTCTAAATTCAATCATCAATGTCAAATGATTGATTTAGGATTATTACATTATTTTTTGGATATGCAAAGTTGGAAAATACCTAAAGGTATTTTACTTTCTCCACATAAATATGCTCAAGGTGTCATAAATAAATTTAAAATGAATGATGCAAATTATGTGTCTACTCCTTGTGAATTAGGAACTAAATTAATGGTTGATATGGAAACTCCATTTGTTGATCCTACTTTATATATCTACAATTAGTTGGAAGTTTAAATTACTTAACTCTACTCCATTTAATATCTCCTATAGTGTTGGTTTAGTTTCTAGATACATTTCTAAACCAAAAAAACTAATTTTAAAGTTGTAAAGATATGTTAAAAATACTCTTAATATTGGTCTCTTTTATGATGCAAATTGTGAATTTTATTTAACTAGTTAAATTGATTCGAATTTAGGAGGTGATCCCAATGACGAGATATCCACTTGTGGGTATTTTTTCTTTTTTGGATTAAGTGAAGTCTCATGTAATAGTAAGAAGCAACAAACTACCTCTATTTTCTCTATAAAAGCAACATATAAAGGTAGTACTAATGCATCCAAAGAAGCACTATGGTTGAGAAGACTTATTGAAGACTTGGGTATACCTCAAAAGGTTCTTACATACTTGTATTATGATAATCAAAGTGCCATTAATTTGAAATAGAGTCCAATATTTCATGCAAGGACCAAGCACATTTCTCTTCAACATCATGCCACTAGAGAATAAATTGATGACAAACAAATTTCTCTTCTATATTGTAAAGGTGGAGATCAAGTTGCACATATTCTCACCAAACCACTTTGTAAAGATAAATTTATCCATCATTGTAAAAATATATGATTACAACCCATTAAAGGGTTTTATGTAAACCCCCAAAGAAAAGAATAGGGGGGGTGTTAGAAATTAATCTTAACTTAGGTAAATATTATTTGATATTTATATTATTTAAATACTGTAGGAATATTCCAAAGGAGTCCCTACAAGTATTTTGTCTCATTTTGAGTATCCTCACACATGTGTAAGGATGAATCATCTTTACAACTCTTCTTTGGAGGAATATTAAGGCTTAGTTGTAGCCTCCTCCTTATGAGGATCTTGACACCTTGCACACACATAGGATGAAAGATGGCATGCATAGAAATGGGAGTTACTGATACAACTTATTTCTCACCTCTATTTATTGAGGTGCTTCTCTCTTTCATTAGAAGAATTCAATGCTTAATCTCTCTCACTCTCTCTCTCTCATTGTAATCTTCTTTAGGATTTATGCCATCTTCATAATATAGGGTTTTTTTTCTTTATTTTCCCCCTATAAAATCTTTTGTATCCTCTTGGATATATGGTGTGCTTGCTCTTGGTTTTCATATTGATTGCAATCTTTTCATTCAAACAATAACTCTTGGATTAAAACTTTTCTTTGGGTAAGTGCAAAAACATGGGGGGCCAAAAAGGGGGCTTAAGTGGCCACTTTTTCTCTGAACTCAGGAAATACTGACCTTGGACGTAAAATTGAGGATAGTTACACTCAAAATTTTGAGATGCAACAAAAGAAAGGATCAAAGTGCTCTGTGTCTACTTTCTAAACTACTAATTCATTTTGAAAATTGTTGATATTAAGGGGTTCAAAAGAGGGACGTACAAAAATTGGTGTTGTTTTTATCAAAAAAACATAACATAGCAACTTTTGTACGTCCCTAGCATGGTGAACTTTTTTTTAGTATTTTTAAATCACTCTAGTGAGAAATTAGCTAATAGTATGTAGTTGATCTGCATGATTTTTATGATAATTTTTTAATGAATATTTTATTTTTTACTAATTTTCTAAGTGGACACTTCCTGAAGAACAGAATTTTGGTCGTGCTACCCCTACAAATTTTGGAAACTAATTGATATTTTTTTCCAAATTTGTAGAATGGAGTCTAGTTTCTAAAAATGTAATTTATTTGAAATTTCGATGAACGATTAATTTATAACAAAAAAAACACCAAACACTACTTTCTGCCAAAAAAGAGACACAAACAAACAAAATTATAGATGAAAGGCAAAACATTGTAAAAAAGTGAAAAAAATTACATCGTTGGATAGCTAAGAGAGAATCTAACATTACCTAGGTGTTCGATTTGTTCGAAATTGAAACACATGCAATCTTGACGGTGAGCACAAACCCGATTATGTGAAATATTGTAGAATTTGCAAAAACATGTCTCTGGTGATTGGGAAGGCCCTCCAAGCCTTTGGGTTGGTATTCCAAGGAAAATACCAAGCCTAAGGCTTGGGCATTCCCAAAGTAAGATATAACATGAGCACATTATAACATGCTCATGTTATATCTTAGTTTTGACATGGTTTTTTTGCATTTGTGCAGGACATGTCTAACAAGACATAACATGAGCGTAGTATAACACGCTCACATTATGTCTTGCTTTATGTTAAAAGCTACTCTATTAAATGTATGTTTATATATTTGTATGTGTGTATGTACATGTATGCTTGTATGTCATGTATGTATGTACGTATGCATGCTTGTATGTATGTATGTATGTATGCATGCATGTATGTATGTATCAATGCATTTATATTGTATGTACTCCTATATGTATGTAAGATTGTATCTACATGTGTACATGTATGCTTGTATGTATGTAGGATCGTATGTACATATGGATTATGCTTGTATGTATGTAAGTATGTATGCATTTATGTATGTCTTTAGAGGGAGGGAGAATTTTAAGAGAGAGAAAGAGTTGTCTAGGTAGGTGGGAGGAAGAGAGGGAGGGAGAGACTTGAGAGAGAGAGAGGTAGTGAGAGAGAGTCTTGAGAGAGGGAGAGGGGGTGGAAGGGAGAGTTTAAGAGAGAGGGAGTGGGAGAGAAGGGGTTGGAGTGAGATGGACTTAGCTAGGTAGGGTAGAGGGAGAGAGAGAGAGAGAGGGGGGTGGAAGAGAGAGAATTAAGAGGGAGAGAGAGAGAGAGAGAGAGAGAGAGAGAGGGAGGGAGATAAAAAGAGTTATGTAGGTAGGGTACCAAAGGGAGATACTTGAGAGTGTGAGGGGGTGAGAGGGAGAGACTTGAGAGATAGATAGTGAGAGGGAGTGCAAGAGAGAGGGAGTGTGAGAGTGAGAGACCTAAGAGAGGGGGAGGGTGAGGGACTTATCTAGGTAGGATGGGAGGGATATATAGAGAGAGGGGGGGAGAGAGATAGTTACCTAGGTAGGGTGCCAGAGGTAGAAACCTGAGAGAGAGAGGGGGTGGGATGGAGAGACCTGAGAGAGAGGGAGAGAGAGGGGGTGATGGAGAGGCAGTGGGAGGGAGATAGAGAGTGATGGATAGATGGATTGATAGAGGGTGGTAGCGATTGATTGAGTGTGAGGTAAGTAGAAAGAGGGTAGGAGAGAGGGAGGGAAGGAGAGGTGATATGTATAGATAGAGAGAAAGGGGTAGGGGTTGAGGGTTTAGGGTTGAGGGTAGAAGGTTTAGGGTATAGGTTTGAGGGTATATGGTTGAAGGATTAGGTTGAGGGTCCAATGTAAAGGGTAGAGGGTATAGGGGTTGAGGGTTTAGGAATTAATGCTTGAGGGTTGAGAATTGAGGGTTGAGGGTTTAATGTATAGGGTAGAGGATAGAGGGTAGAGGGTAGAGGGTAGAGGGTTTAAGGGTTGAGGATTGAAGGTTGAGGGTTTAAGGTTGAGGGTAGAGGATTGAGGGTATAGAGTTGAGGGATTAGGCTTGAGGGTCCAATGTATAGGGTAGAGGGTATAGGGGTTGAGGGATTAGGGTTTAAGGGTTGAGGGCTGAGAGTAGAGGATAGAGGGTTGAGGGTTTAAGGGTGGAGGGATTAAGGGTTGAGGGTTTATGGATTAGGGTAGAGAGTTTTCTTGGGTTTAAGGGTATAAGGGTTGAGGGTAGAGGGTATTGGGTTTAAGGGTTTAAGGGTTGAGGTTTGAGGTTTTATAGTTTAGGGTTGAGTGTTTAAGGGTTTAAGGGTTGAGGTTTTAGGGTTGATGGATTGGGGTAGAAAGGGAGGGATGGATGGACAGAGAGGTGGAGGGAGAAGTGAGATAGATATAAGGAGAGAAGATGAGGAAGGGACAAAGATATATGAGGGTTGAGGATCCAATGTATAGGGTAGATGGTTGAGAATTGAGGGTATAGGGTTGGCGACCTATAGGGTTGAGGGATTAGAGTATTGGGTTCAAGGTATAGGGTTGAGGGATTAGGGTTGAGGGTACATATGGTTGAAGGATTAGGGTTGAGGGTCCAATGTATAGGGTAGAGGGTATCGAGGTTGAGGCTCTAGGGTTTGAGGGTTGAGGATTGAGGGATTAAGGGTTAAGGGTTGAGAATTGAGGGTTGAGGGTTTAATGTATAGGGTAGAGGGTAGAGGGTAGAGGATTTAAGGGTTTAGGGTTTAAGGGTTGAGGGTTGAAGGTTTAAGGTTGAGGGTAGAGGATTAATTGTATAGGGTTGGGGGATTATGGTTGAGGGTCCAATGTATAGGGTAGAGGGTATAGGGGTTGAGGGATTAGGGTTTAAGGGTTGAGGGTTGATGGATTAAGGGTCAAGAGGGTTGAGGGATTAGGGTAGAGAGTTTACTTGGGTTTAATGGTTTAAGGTTTGAGGTATTAGGGTTGAGGGTAGATGGTTTAGGGATTAGAGTTTATGGTTGAGTGTTTAAGGGTTTAAGGGTTGAGGGTATACGGTTGAGGCATTAGAGTAGAGAGGGAGTGATGGAGGGAGGGAGAGATGGAGGGATAAGTGAGATAGAGAGAAGGAGAGAAGAGGATGGAGGGACAAAGATATATGCGGGTCGAGGATCCAATGTATAGGGTAGAGGGATGAAAATTGAGGGTATAGGGTTGAGGACCTTTAAGGTTGATGGTTTAGGGTATTGGGTTGAGGGTTGAGAGTATGGGTTTGAGGAATTAGGGGTGAGGGTAAATATGGTTTATGGATTAGGGTTGAGGATCTAATGTATAGGGTAGAGGGTATCAAGGTTGAGGGTTTAGGGTTTGAGGGTTGAAGATTTATGGATTAAGGGTTGAGGGTTGGTAGAGGGTATATGGTTGAAGGTTTAAGGGTTGAGGGTTGAGGGTTTAAGGTTGAGGGTAGAGGATTGAGGGTATAGGGTTGGGGGATTAGGGTTGAGGGTTGAATGTATAGGGTAGAGGATATATGGGTTGAGGGATTAGGGTTTAAGAGTTGAGGGTTAAGGGTTGATGGATTAAGGGTCAAAAGGATTGAGAGGTTAGGGTAGAGATTTTACTTGGGTTTTTATGGGTTTAAGGGTTGAGGGATTAGGGTTGAGGGTAGAGGGTATTGGGTTAAGGGCAGAGAGTAGAGGGTTTAATGGTTTAGGGTTGAGTGTTTAAGGGTTTAAGGGTTGAGGGTATATGGTTGAGGGATTAGGGTAGACAGGGAGGGATGGATGGAGGGATAGATGGAGAGATAAGTGAGATAGATAGAAGGAGAGAAGAGGAGGGAGAGACAAAGATAGATGAAGGTCAAGGATCCAATGTATAGGGTAGAGGGTTGAGAATTGAGTTTATAGGGTTGAGGAACTATAGGGTTGATGGTTTAGGGTATTGGGTTGAGGGTATATGTTTGAGGGATTAGGGTTGAGGGTACATATGGTTTAAGGATTAGGTTTGAGGGTCCAATGTATAGGGTAGAGGGTATCAAGGTTGAGAGTTCAGGATTGAGGGATTAAGGGTTTAGGGTTGAGAATTGAGGGGTATCAAGGTTGAGAGTTCAGGATTGAGGGATTAAGGGTTTAGGGTTGAGAATTGAGGGTTGAGGGTTTAATGTTTAGGGTAGAGGGTTAAGGGTAGAGGGCAGAGAGATAGGAGATAGATAGATAGATAGATAGAGAGAGAGAGAGAGACTTGAGAGAGGGAGAGGGGGTAGGAGGGAGACACTTGAGAGAGAGAGAGGGAGGGAGTGGGAGGAGATGAGTATGGTAGAGGGTTTTAAGGGTTTAAGGGTAGAGGGTAGAGTTTAAGGGTTAAGGTGAGGGTAGAGGATTAAAGGGTGGGAGAGAGAGACTTGGGAGAGGGAGAGGGAGTAGGAGGAGAATTTAGAGAGAGGGAGGGTGGGAGAGTTATAGAATTAGAGTGTAGAGGGTTTAGGATGGGAGTGGGATTTAGCGTGGGGTAGAGGTTAGGGTAGAGGAGAGATCTGAGGTGGTGAGTGAGAGAGATATACAGAGAGAGGAGATGGGGTGGGAGGGAGATTTAGAGAGAGAGGGAGGGGAGTGGGAGAGATATAGGAGTAGAGGTTGAAAGAGGTATAGGGAGAGATGCCAGGAGTGAGTGGAAATGCTTGAGGGAGAGGGAGGGGTGGGAGGGAGAGACTTGCGAGGAGAGGTAGGGGTGGGAGAGATATAAGGGTGAGTGGGAGATGGGGCAGGAGGAGGGAGGGTGGGAGGAAGGGACTTGAGAGAGAGGGAGGTGGGAGAGAGATAGATGCTGGGAGGAATGGAAGGTAGAGGTGGAATGGTTTAAGGGGTAGAGGTGGGGTGGGGGTAGAGGTTAAATTGAATGGGAGATAGAGACTTAGGAGAGGGAGAGGGTATGAGAGGTGAGAGGTAGAGAGGAGGAGGTGGGGAGAGATATACTAGAGAGGGTGTTAGAGGTGGGGGCTTAAAGAATTGGGGTATATAATTTAAGGGTTAAGGGGTAGAGGTAGATGTTTAAAATTAGATGGGAGAGAGAGATGGGGTGGTGAGAGAGAGACTTGAGAGAGGGAGTGGGAGGAGAGACACCAGGAGAGAGAGAGGAGTGAGTGGGAGAGAGATAGAGGGTGGAGGGTAGAGGATTAAGGGTGGGGAGAGAGATAGGAGTGAGTGAGTGATAGAGAGAGAGAGACTTGAGAGAGGGAGATGGGGTAGGAGGGAGAGACTTGATTGAGAGAGAGAGAGATGGAGGGAGTGGGAGAGAGATAGAGGGTAGAGGGTAGATGGTTTAATGGTTTAAGGGTAGAGGGTAGAGGGTTAAGGGTTAAGGGGGGAGGGGAGAGATAAAGACTTCTGAGAGGGAGATGGGGTATGAGGGGGAGAATTGAGAGAGGGAGAAAGGGAGGGAGGGGGAGAGATATAGGGTAGAGGGTTTGAATTATAGGGTGGAGTAGTTGCTTTGGTTAGAGGTGGGGTAGAGATTTAGGGTAGAGGGAGAGAGATGAGGTTAGTGAGAGAGAGAGAGACTTGAGAGAGAGGGGGTAGGAGGAGAGACATGAGAGATAGGAGGTAGTGGAGATAGAGGTAGAGGTGGGGTAGTAAGATTTAAGGGTTAGGGTAGAGGAGTAGAAGTTGAGGTGGGGAGAGAGAGATAGGAGTGAGTGATGGAGAGAGAGAGAGACTTGAGAGAGGGAGATGGGGTAGGAGGGAGACTTAATAGAGAGAGAGAGAGAGAGGGAGGGAGTGGGAGAGAGATAGAGGGTAAATGGTAGAGGGTTAAGGGTAGATGGGAGAGAGAGACTTGAGAGAGGGAGAAGGGGTAGGAGGGAGAGAATTGAGAAAGAGAGAGAGGGAGGGAGTGGGAGAGATATATATGGTATAGGGTAGAGGGTAGAGGATTTAAGGGTTAAGGGTAGAGGGTAGAGGGTTAGGGGTAGAGGGGAGAGAGATAGGAGTGAGTGAGTGAGAGAGATATACTTGAGAGAGGGAGAGGTGGTAGGAGGGAGAGACTTGAGAGAGAGAGAGAGGGATGGAGTGGGAGAGAGATAGAGGGTAGAGGGTAGAGGATTTAAGGGTTAAGGGTAGAGGGGAGAGAGATAAAAGGAGTGAGTGGTGTAGTCAAGGATGGAGGGTCTAGGAATAGGACTGTCCAACATTGTAGCAAGAGTAAACATAATGGAAACTAAAATAATTTGAATAAAAATCCCACATGAGTATTCGATAATGATCAATTATTCATAGGCAACATGCCCTACCTTCTGGCTTACAAATTATAGAATGATATGGCACTAAGCCTAGAAATACAATGTGGTTCGAAGCCATTATCTCTTATATCTTCCTACTTCTCTATCACTCTATCACTCTATCACTCTATCCCTTCTACCTAATGCAAATACACAATGCTCATATATGTATTCCCAGCTCTAGAAAAGGTACCAACCCAAAAGCTAATGAAACATGTGAAGGTCATCCAAAACATATGATTCTCTTTTGATCCATGGATAAACATGATGCAGATTGGAATAAAGGCTCCTTGATGAATTTTCATCCTTATGAAATGGTTTCCTAAGCTCCACAAGTCATGGGATAGGTCCACACACTTGAAAATCCAAGACTAGTCTGTGAATGCTTCCTGTCCAATTATAGCTAATATTCTGTTAGCAATATCTTAGAACTAGGATCTCCAAAACACTTGAATTCTAGATATGATGTAGATTTTGCAATGAATATCATATGTCCTAATCCATGAGCTTTGATGTTACAATGTGGTATAATGTGGTATGAAATACTGAGAATGGGTCTTGACAGTTAACTACTGAAATGCAAGAAAAACATGAATGCAAATATTTTTGGTTGATGCAAGATTGCTTGAAACTTGGGATGCTCCTGCATCAAAAACACAAGGTTGAAGAAAAGTGAACCTCTCACTTTCTTAGGGCTAGAGGAAAACCAATGTAATCCACCTTAGCCTGAGAAATCCATGATGAATCTTCCTGCGATGTTCCTTTCCATCTGACTAGATATTCCTTGTATTGCCTTCCTCTAGTACTACATATGACTCTAATGTCTAAAATTTCCTCAATTTCCTCTGGATGATGTGCTATTTGGTCTAGAAAACCAACTTCTCTATCATTCGGTGACTCTCCTTCATGATACTGGTATATGTCTGCAATGTTGAATATAGGTGATATGCCAAATTCCTTCGGTAGCTCCACTTCATATGCATTTCCAAAATCAAGCTTCCTGATGATCTTACAAGGTCCAAAATTCTTCATCTTCAACTTATTATATGTATCAACTGGAAATCTCTCTTTTCTCAGATATATCATTACTTCCTCTCCTACTACAAACTCCTTATGTCTTCTCTTCTCATCTACTTTCTCCTTGTAGGTATTGTTCATCTTCTCTAGATGCTCCTTAACTTGAGTATGCATTGTTTCCATGAATCCTGCAAATTCTTCTGCCTCTACACTCATTTTATTCTCCATATTGATATCTCTTAATTTTGCTACTCCTTTGGGTTGTTGTCCTGTCACAATTTAAAATGGTGTCTTCCCTGTGCTCTGATTTACTGAATTATTGTATGCAAATTCTTCTTGTGGTAGTATTAAGTTCTAGTTTCCCTCTTTACCTTCAGTTTAACACCTCAACTAGCTCCCCAAACTCCTATTTACCACTTCTAGTTCTCCATCTGTCTATGGGTGAAATGTTGAACTATACTTCAAATTTGTCTTCATCTTCTTCCACAATGTTTTCCAGAAATATCCAATGAGTCTAGTGTCTCTGTCTAATACTATACTCTTTGGTAGTCCATGTAATCTCACATTCTCTTTGAAAAATAGGTCTGCAACATGTACATCACTGGTTTTCTTACAAGGTATGAAATGCACCATCTTAGAAAATCTATCCACAACCACAAATATAGAGTCAAATACTCTTAGTGTCTTAGGTAATCACAACTGAAAATCCATACTAATTTCTTCCAAACGGTCTCTCTAGTACTATCAATGGTGTATACATTCTAGTGTTCTGACTGTTTCCTTTTGCAACTTGAAAAATCCTGCAACTTTGAACATATTTCTTGACATCCCTATGCAACTATGGCCAAAATAGTTCTCACTTACTAATGTTATAGTCTTATCAATTCCAAAATTTCTTGCTAATCCTCTGAAATGCTTTTCCTTGATCAAATTCTCTCTCATTGAACTTATAGGGATACATAACTGGTTTTTCTTGAATAACATACCTTCCTGAATGAAATAATCTAACCATTTGCTTCTATGTGTATAGGTTCTTTACAAGCCTTCCATACCTTTGCAAAATCAATTTCATCCTCATACATATGCTTTAGTTCTTCAAAACCTAATACTTCAATTCTCATCTATGTCAACAAAATTCTTCTCCTGCTCAATGCATGTGCAACCTTGTTTGAATTTCCACTCTAGTGCTTCAACACAAATGTGTAACTTTGCAAGAACTCTACCCATCTCATATTTCTCTGGTTTAGCTTCCCTTGACTATTCAAATATTGTAAAGCTTGATGATCTGTATACAACAAAAATTCCTCAGGTAACAAGTAATGTCTCCACTTCTTCAAGCTTGTATGATTGCATAGAATTCTTAATCATAAACCAAATATATTCTCGTAGCATCATTCAATTTTTCATTGAAATAGGTTGCTGGTCTCCCTTCCTGACTTAACACAACACCTATTATGCTTCCACTAGCATCACAATCTATTTGGAATACCTTATCAAAGTTAGGTAGTGCTAACATAGGTTGTTATGTCACCTTTTGCTTCAACAACTCAAAACTTTTTTGTGCTCCTGATGTCCTCTTCAATTCCTTTCAGTCACACCTCATTGTCTCTGTCGTGGGTGTGCAAATACTACTAAAATTTCTAATGAACTTCCAGTAAAATCTTGCTAGTCTATGAAATTATCTTACCTCTCCAACATTCACAAGTGTATGCAATTCAACTATTGTTTTAACCTTCTCAAGGTCCATCTTCAATCCTTCCCCAGGTATCACAAACCCCAGATATACTAGTTCTTCCTTCATGAAACTACACTTCTTGATGTTTATCAACATCTCTTCTCTTAGCCTCTAAAATACTTGTCTGATGTGCTACAAATGTTCTTCCTTAGTCTTACTAAAAATCATAATATCATCTAGATAAATAATGACAAACTTGCCCAAAAATTTCTTCAAGACTTCATTCATCAGCCTCATAAATGTACTAGGTGCATTAGTTAGTCCAAATGGCATGACCAACCACTCATATAATCTCTCATTTGTCTTGAAAGCAGTCTTCCATTCATCTCCCTCTCTAATCCTGATCTGATGGTATCCACTCTTTAGGTCTATCTTGGTGAAATACTTTGCTCCACTCAGACTATCCATGATGCCATCCATCCTAGGAAATGGGAATCTATACTTCACTATGATCTTATTGATAGCTCTTGAATCTATACACATCCTCCATTCTCCATCTTTCTTAGGTGCAAGTACATCCAATACCACACATGGGATCATACTTTCTATGATCAATCCTTTCTTCAATAGTTCCTGTATCTATTTGTTTAGCTCCACATTCTCTACTGGTGTCATTTGGTGTGCAAATTTGTTCAGAAAACTAGCTCCTAGAATAAGATCCATATGATGACTAATACTCTGGATTGGTGGTAATCCATCAGGCACATTCTCTAATACAAGATCTTGGTACTCTGTCAATAGTATGGTGATTTCTTTCTCTGATGATTCTCTCTGCATCTAGGGCTCTGCACTTCCTTGGAATCAAAGAAAAAAACATGTTTTCATGTCTCAATCCATCCAGAAATTTCCTTCCATCTACCAAATTGATTCTAGATCTACAACATACTTAACTTTCAGGTTCATCTTCCAAACGTGTCAAGGTGATTCTCTTTCCATTGGAAATTATGGTATAGGTATTCTTTCTACCCAATAACATATGGCATACATCCATCAGCATAATATCACATAGTACTTTATCTTGATGATCCTATATGAAATTTTACTAAACATTTCTCACTTACTAGTATCTTGTGCTCATCTTGAACCTAGGCTATCCTATAAGGCTTCAGATGTTTTCTTCTTTCCAAATTCAACTTTTTCACCATTTCCTCAGAAACTAGGTTATCTATGCTACCACTATCAATGATAACTTTGCAACACTTACCTCCTGCTTTGCATCTAGTCTAGAAAAAACTTTTCCTCTACGGTGCTTCCTTAGGTTCCTCTTTCTTCTGGAATAGTGATTTCCTCATGAATAATGATTCTCCCTTCTTAGGACTTCCTCTAGAACTCAGTGGTTCCACTGGTTCTTCCTTCACATGTCCAGTTCTTGCATGATTTTCAATCTTCTTACTTTCTTGGCGACACTCAAATGCTTTATGTCCTCCTCTACACTTAAAATAGGTTCCTCTAAAAGTTCTCTTGTCAAATCCTTTCTCATCTCTTTGGTATCCATCATTGTGGTAAGAATTGTAGCCTTCTTTACTGTGGAGGTAATAATTTTTGTCATCTCTCCCTTTATAGCATGAATTGAAATCCCTCTCTTCCTTGCGGTATGAATCTTTGTCCTTTTTTTTCTCCACATATGGTTTTTCTACTCCAGAATGTGACCTTGCTTTTTGAAATCTACCTCCTATTCATCTATGTCTCTGTTCATGTCTTTTGTTTAGATTGTTCTCCACCTTTAATGCAAATTTATATGCTTCCTCTACTTATTTCATCCTTACTAGACTCAACTCTTCCTAAGTGTTCATCCTCAACCCATTGATATATCTTGCCACTTTTTCCTTGCTTGCTTCACTATGTCCAGTCTTGATGATGATCTTATGAAATTCCTTAGTGTATTCTTTCATAGTATTTTCCTTCTATCTCAGGTTTTGTAATCTCTTTAGCAACTCCACTCATAGTCCACAGGTATAAACTGGTTCTTTAATTTTGTCACCATTCTATCCCATTTCACAATCTTCTCTTTTCCTTTTTTGTTTCTCTCCAATTGAAATTCCTTCCACCATATTGCAACATGTCCTTTTAGTTTAGTCTACACAAATCTCACTCTCTCCAGATCTTCAATTTATTCATATTCAAAGTATTCTTCAATGTCATTTATCCAATCAATCAACTTCTCAGGGTTTAGGTTATTGGTATAGTTTGAAATCTCCATTCTAGGTCACTTTCCTATT
Source organism: Sequoia sempervirens (assembly GCA_007258455.2). NCBI lineage: Eukaryota > Viridiplantae > Streptophyta > Pinopsida > Cupressales > Cupressaceae > Sequoia > Sequoia sempervirens. The sequence continues at coordinate 298,261,832 of VDFB02000003.1, forward strand.
TTTGAAATAGCCTTCAATATCTTCATCTGATATGATTCTTCCTCCTCTGTGGTTTCTTCAGTTAGATCTGCAGCTCAAACTTCATCTTCATCACTTTCATCATTAGGTCTAGGGTTTAATCATTTTCTTTTGTCTTCTTCAACAACATCCATTCTCACTTTCATTGTTTGCATCATTTCCATCATCTCATCCATCTTTCCAACAACATTAACAGTAGTATGAATTATCCTCAGTGGAATCTCTTCCTAGGATATGGTCCAACTACCTCAAGTTGGTGATTTGGCTATAGGGTTGCAACTACCTCACAATTAGCGATCTTTTGACAAACACAAGTAGGCTATCTCAAGTTGGAAATTTGTCCACACAAAGATCTTATGGAATTCTTTGCTTAACTTCACTCTCCTCTCCCAAGGTTCGTAACTCGCTTTGATACCACTTGGTGCAGTCAAGGATGGAGGGTCCAGGAATAGAACTGTCCAACCTTGCAGCAAGAGTAAACACAATAGAAACTCAAAAAGAATGGAATAACAATCCCACATGAGTATATAGATAATGATTAATTATTCATAGGCAATATGCCCTGCCTTTCAGCTTACATGTTATAGAATTATATGGCGTTGAGCCCAGACATACAATGCGGGTTGAAGCCCTTATATCCTATATCTTCCTACTTCTCTATCACTCTATCACTCTATCCCTTCTACCTAATGAAAGTACACAATGCTTATATATATCAATTCCTAGCTCTGGAAAAGGTTTGTGTTAGCCTCAAGAGGTCTCAAACCACAAAGTTGATGAAACGTGTGAAGGTCGACCAAAACATATGATTCTCCTTTGATCCATGGATAAACATGATGTGGATAAAACAAAGGCTCCTTGATGAATGTGCATCCTTATGAAATGGTTTCCTAAGCTCTGCAAGTCATGGGATAGGTCCACACACTTGAAAATCCAAGACTGGTCTGTGAATGCTCTCTGTCCAATTACAATTGATATTCTGTTAGTGATATCTTCATACTAGGATCTCCAAAACATTTCAATTTTGGATATGATGTAGATGTTGCAATGAAGATCACATATCCTTCTCTGCGAGCTCTAATTTTATAATGCGGTATAAAATACTGAGACTAGGTCCTAACAATTAACTATTGAAATACAAGAAAAACATGAATGTAAATATTTTTGGTTGATGCAAGATTGCTTGAAACCTGGGATGCTCCTGCATCAGTGAGTGAGTGAGAGAGAGAGACTTGAGAGATGGAGAGGGGGTAGGAAGGAGAGAATTGAGAGAGAGAGAGGGAGGGAGTGGGAGAGATATAGAGGATAGAGGGTAGATGGTTGAGAATTGAAGGTATAGGGTTGAGGACCTATAGGGTTGATGGTTTAGGGTATAGGGTTGAGGGATGAGGGTTGAGGGTAGAGGGTAGAAGATGTAAGGGTTTAGGGTTGAGGGTATATGTTTTATGGTTTAGGGTTGTGGTTAGAGGGTAGTGGGTTTAAGGGTAGAGGGATTAATGGTTGTGGGTTGAGGGTAGAGGGTAGAGAGAAAGAGAGAAAATAAACTTATAAAAAATCAACTTTCTCATAACACGATCATGTTTTTAAGTAGTAGAGATATGGTCATTCTATTATCAAGACATAATGCACTCACGTTATAATGCGAGCACATTATAATGGGAGTGCATTATAACATGAGTTCATTTTGGCTTACTTTAAAAATGGTAAAAAACTCAATATATTCGTGATCTCAAGGCCCACATTCTACATATTCTCTTGGTTTTGCATGTGATTTGACAAAAAAAGGCTTTTTGATGATTTTGTGAAGTGTGCATGAACTTTTTTCATATTCCACCACCTTTTTCATCTTCTTTCCACCACCTTTGCATGAAATATCAGAGTTTTCACATTGAAGGGCATATAATATCAAATCAAGTTTGAATTCCATTCAAGGGTGATATACAATTGAAGTTTGGAGGGGAACAAACTTATGAAAAGGTCAAATTGTTGAAGAGTTTGAAGAAAGAAGTAGCAAAGGCTACATAATTGGGTAGAACTCCATTTGAAACTCTGATTTTCTAGGTATGTGAAGTCTTTACACATTTTCTTTCATTTTTGTTATTTTGCATATTCCATGTTGATCATTGTTTGTTTGTCATTATAACCTTAGCTTGTCAATGCACATTTTAAATTACACAATTCTTTACACTTGCCAATTACATTTTTAAACCACATCTCTTTGAGGCATTTTGTTAAACAATTGACTTACCTTGTGTATGCTTCCACATTTTGTATACATATATATATATGACATAAGTTATAAAGAAGTAAAATAATACATCATTTCTCAATCCTTTACTATGGATGTGCATACCACTCTCCAAAGCTTTCATTTTGGTATATGAATGGGGGATGTTGGAAAATGTAGTGAATTTAGTTTCACACCTACAATTTGCATATGCTTGAAATTTTATAAATCCTTTTCAATAAATCTATTTTGTGCATATCCTAAAATCATTATAGTCCATGAGGACATATCTCATTAAGGTATTTCATCAAACAATTATACCACTTGCAGTTGATTGCCTTGTCTATGCTACCAAATTTTCCATACATGTTCCTAAAAAAATGGAAAATACTCCTCCCACATTGATAGATCTTTGAATCTATTTTGGTTTTCATCTCTATTTTTAAACTTACCTCATCACTTATGTTGTAATATATTTTAAATGTTTCCTTGATTAGTCTACCTACAAGAGATTCTAACCCTTCTCTCCACTGTTTCAAGACTCTTTATTCAAGGCTAAGTTAGCAACATGGGGAAAGGTGTAGCCTATCTTGCAATCATGGCTCAAAATGGAAGCATGGACAAGGCATTTGAATTGTTTGAAAATAATGTTTTTGTATAAATGTATGCAAAATGTGGTAGCATTCACAAGCTAGTGGAGCATTGGCAAGCTAGTGAGCTAATTAGCTTTCTAATGCAGTGGGGTTGACAAGGTAGGGGAAACATATGCCTCATAGAAATGGGGTCTCATGACCATAAGACCCCATTTCTATGAGGCATATGTTGCCCCTACCTTGTCAACCCGACCACATTGGCAAGCTAGTGGAGCATTGGCAAGCTAGTGAGCTCACTAGCTTTCCAATGCGGTAGGGTTGACAAGGTAGGGGCAGCGTATGCCTCATAGAAATGGGGTCTCACGGTGATGTATATCACCGCGAGATCCAATTTCTATGAGGCATACATCACTATGAGACCCCATTTCTATGAGGAATATGCTGCCCCTACCTTGTCAACCAGGTAGGGGTAGTGTATGCCTCATAGAAATGGGGTCTCACAGTGATATAGTCTCATGGTGATATATATATCACCATGAGACCCCATTTCTATGAGGTATACACTACCCCTACCTGGTTGACAAGGTAGGGGCAGCGTATGCCTTATAGAAATGGGGTCTCACAGTGATATACATCATTGTGAGACCCCATTTCTATGAGGCATACATTGCCCCTACCTTGTCAACCCTACTGCATTGGAAAGCTAGTTAGCTCACTAGCCTTCCAATGCTCCACTAGCTTGCCAATGCAGTAGGGTTGACAAGGTAGGGACAACGTATGCCTCTAGAAATCACTAGCTTTCCAATGCTCCACTAGCTTGCTAATGCTCCACTAGCTTGCCAGTGTAGTTCAATTGACAAGGTAGGGGTAGTGTATGCCTCATAGAAGTGGTGTCTCATAGTGATGTATATCATCGTGAGACCCCACTTCTATGAGGCATACACTACCCCTACCTTGTCAACACTACCACACTGGAAAGCTAGTGAGCTCACTAGCTTGCCAATGCGGTAGGGTTGACAAGGTAAGGGCAACGTATGCCTCATAGAAATGGGGACTCACGTATATCACCGCGAGTCCCCATTTCTATGAGGCATATGCTACCCCTACCTTGTCAACCCTACATGCCTTGTCCATGCTTCCATTTTGAGCCTATCTTACAATCATGGCATAACACATTACCACATTTCTTTAAGGCATTCCATCAGAAAAATTCATGTGACCTTTGTCTATGCTAGAAACACTCTTCTATAGGATGATTGTAATAATTTTGTATGAAGCCTTGAATGACATATATTTCATTTATTTGTATGGATTCATTTTTTAGGAACTAATATTAATCTCACTACCATGCTACAGGTGAAATTATCTACCATGCCGAGGAAATGAACAAGGAATAAACTAATAGACGAAGAGTATGAAACTAATAAAGAAAAGGAGAGAGAACAGGTGAGGGAATATAGTGAAAAGAATAAATTGGATATGATTGACGAAAAAATCCCAATTGAAGAGGAACCTCAACCATCAAAAAGAGAAAAGGAATTGGCGACACAAAGGGAACGAATGCAAAAGCATCATGGTAAGACAAATTCGAATATCGTAGTTGGAGACACACCCTCTACCGCAAGTGAATATGAAACCGTTATGCTTATGAACTCTTTGTTTGAGCCTACGAGATTGTGTTGGGCCCCTCTATAATAGCCTCTCTTAGTTTTTGTTATCTCAGAGTCATTTTCATGTGGTGTCCAATTTTCACTTGATGGAAGAAGTGTCAATTTTGCAAAGTGGTGCAACTTTTGTTCTACAACTCGTGTGACCAAATGGAATATTCCAATGCATCTAGATGGGTACATTTATGCTAGGAATGGTCCTCTTTCACACCCAAACACATGGAATCACTCTGAGCTATGTTCAACCGACTCGATCCCTTAAGGGTCCAAAGTGCAAAAGGGCAGCAATCTTTGATGAGATATTACTTAGAAAATGTGATGATTACAAAAAATCCATCTAAGCTTATGAGATCATGTTTGGCCCCTCTATAATAACCTCTCTCAGTTTTTGTTATCTCAGAGTCATTTTCCCATGATGTCCAGTTTTCACTTGATGGAAATAGTGTCAAATGCAAGCAGTGTAAAGTTGCAAAGTGGTGCAACTTTCATTCTACAACTCATGTGACCAAATGGACTATTCCAACACATTCGGATGGGTAAATTTATGCTAGGAATGGCCCTCTTTCACACCCAAACACATAGAATCGCTCTAAGCTACATTCAACTAGCTCAATCCCTTAAAGGTCCAAAGTGCAAAAGGGCAGAAATCTTTGACAGGCTATTACTCATAAACCGTGATGTTTACAAACTATATGTCTGAGCCTATGAGATCATGTTGGGACCCTCTAAAATAACCTCTCTCATTTTTTGTTATCCTAGAGTTTTTTCCCCATGGTGTTCATTTTTCACTTGATGGAAAAAGTGTCGCAAGCAATGTAAAGTTGAAAAGTGGTGCAACTTTTGTTCTACAACTCATGTGACCAAACAGACTATTCCAATGCATCTAGATGGGTAAATTTATGCTAGAAATGGTCTTCTTTCACACCCAAACATGCGGAATCACTCTGAACTACGTTTAACCGACTCGATCCCTTAAGGGTCCAAAGTGCAAAAGGGCAACAATCTTTGACAGGATACTACTCAGAAACCATAATGCTTACGAACTCTCCATCCAAGCCTATAGGATTGTGTTGAGCCCCTCTACAATACTCTCTCTTAGTTTTTCTTATCTCAAAGTCATTTTCCTATGGTGTCCAACTTTCACTTAATGGAAAAAGTGTCAAATGCAAGCAGTGTAAAGTTGCAAAGTGGTGCAACTTTTGTTATTCAACTCATGTGACCAAATAGACTATTCCAACATGTCTGCATGGGTACTTTTATGCTAGGCATGATCCTCTTTCATACCCAAAGACATGGAATCCCTTTGATCTACGTTCAACCAACTCGATCCCTTAAGGGTCCAAACTACAAAAGGGCAACAAGCTTTGACAGGCTATTACCTAGAGACTGTGATGCTTACAAACTCTTCGTCTGAGCCTACAAGATTGTGTTGGGCCCCTCTACAATAAAATCTCTCATTTTTTGTTATCTCAGAGTCATCTTCTCGTGGTGTCCAATTTTCACTTGATGGAAAAAGTGTCAAATGCAAGTAGTGTAAAGTTGCAAAGTGGTACAACTTTCATTCTGTAGCTTGTGTGACCAAACAAACTATTCCAATGCATCCTGATAGGTACATTTACGCTAGGCATGGTCCTCTTTCATACCCAAACATGTGGAATCAATCTGAGCTATGTTCAACCAACTCAGTCTCTTATAATCGCATGCAAAACAATTGAAAAGAGAAATATTCACATGACAATTGTGATGTTTGAGTTTTCCACACAAAAAGCATACGATCATCCTCAAGTCTAGCAAGTGCAAGACATTTTTTAATTATCCTCCTCTCCCTTACAACAATATACAACCAATTGTAAATGCGTACAATGGTGGAACTTGGAAACATTTTATTTTTCCTCAAATAACAACTTTGGTTGTGAAGCATTTTGTCATTTTCATTTGAAATGATTTGCTATGATTGAAAATTAAAATCTAAGAGAAACAAGTTATGCTCTCACGTACATTTATTATTTGGTGTGATAAATAAAGTTTCCACCCTTGAGTCCATTTCTTATTTGTATTATAAATTATAAATCTTTCTCCCAAGTCCATTTCCTATACAAGAAATAAGATTGCCAAAAGTTGACAAACATATTTCGATGTGTTTATATGTTGATGGATCAAGAAAATAACAATTCATTTTGTACTGTGAGGATTATGTTGTGAAAATATTTAAAGACTATTCAAGATAAATGTTTGTATGATAATGTTTCAAGAAGTTAACTACTTGTCATCTACTATGAATACTATGTTTTGCAAGTGTTGTGAAGATTATGTATCCTTTGTTTAATTGAGTTGTTCCAATAAAAAGATTAAATATACTGGAATCTTTTTATGAAACATCTCATGGAATACCAATTGAAAATGTGTTTTTTGCTTTTAGATAAAGCATTTCATGGAACTCTTTGGATTAAATTGAATTGAGATATGTAAGAACAAGGCAGCATTAGGAAATACATTACTCAAGGATCTTAAATAATCCTTCTTTCCCATTGCAATTTTGAGTGGATTATTGCTTTCAAAGTATTGGGAATGCTTTACCTATTTTCTAGTTGGAAATTGCCATTATAGAAGGCTCATCTCTTGATATATATTATACTCATTCTTAATCAATTATCAAGTTAATAATCAACACATTTATTTACAGTTAATCTTTTCTTTTCAATTTGTGCAATTTTGTAATTTGTAAGTCTACTAGTATTCCTAGAAATATTGAAGTTGTTTAGCATCAACTAATAAAGTTGTTTAGCATCAATCAATAAGTATTCAAGAAAAATCATGAAGGACAAAAATGATCAATGCTAGGGCTAACCAATTAATAAGTATACACGTGAATAAGTCAAGCATACATGTGAATATGGGAAGCACAAGTACTCAAAAACACGTAAGCCTTGAAGTATACACACGAATACATAGTATACATAAATTAATACAAAGTATATGTATGAATACAAGGTATACACATGAAAACACATAAGTTGCAAAGTATACTTTGGAATACACGTAAGTCATAAAGTATACACGTAAGTTGTAAAGTATACACTTGAATACACGTAACTCATATCTATTGAACCGGGGATTTATAATGCAAATATTGACACCATCGATAAAAAAGATTTGTATTAACCAAATAGCCATGTAGGCATACATAAATATATGTCAATATAAGTATAAAATATATACAAAATAACCATATAGGCTTACAAGAATGCCATATAGGCATACAATTTCAAATATATCCAATATGTAAAATATGTACAAAAATGCCATATAGGCATACAACAAAAGGGTCTAGAATCAAAAGTCATTGCTCTACATCCTCTCGAAATAAATTATTTCCCTTTTCTTGTCGACCAGATGGTGATAGTTTTGTCACTCATTTATTCAAAGATTGAGGAGTGCTCTTGGTGCTCCTCCTAGGGTTTAGCTCCTGGTCAAGCTTTATTAGTTACAATAAGAAGTAAAGAAATTAATATATAGAAATTGCATTACAAAAAATAATATATTTAACAAAATAATCGCTTACCTCCAGTAGAAAATATCTCTCCTCACGGGAAAGATTTGCATGCTCATGTTGTGGCATGTTGAAGCCCTGTAGAAACCATACAAAGAGAAATTAAACTACGAATCAATAATGGCTTTATTTTTCACTAACTAACAACTATAACAACAGATGTAAATTGAAATTTAGTAATCTACCTCATACCTCCTCTGTGAGAGCCATCGAGGACTCTATAGTAGATGAAACACTGAGCTCCATTTCCCTATGAACATTCATAGGTGTATCCACTTCCAACATCTGAAAATAAAAATACAATAGTGATCCATGTCATGGCTTATAATGTATGAGATAATGAACCAAAATTTGAGTACTTATTAAACTATATATTTTTTACTATCATGCTTACTATTTTCCTTATCCATAGCTTGTTCGAAAGCACCTATTTTTACACTTTCACCCATAGTAGCAAGGCGGTGAACCATTTGATAAAATTCTTTCGTAGACATCTATGATATTTGTGGTAGCATAGAGAAGGAAGTGAATTGTTTGAAAAAATTCCTCAAAGAAATGGGGTCTCATGGTGATGGAATACCATTACAAACAAATGTGTCATGGCATTCCATCACCATAAGACCGCATTTCTTTGAGGCATTTTTTTAATTAGTTCATTGCCTTCTCTATGGTATTATGCTAGGATGGGGTGGATGGTATAGTGTGGTCTTGGTTATGAGATGGAGGGCAATCATGACATGAAGAGGGAGGGGTGGGGACATGAACAATTGGAATAAAAGGTGGAAGGTTCCATGGATTGGTAAATTGAGGATGAGGACCTTGAAAAGAATTTGGAGGGGAATTTTTGCTAAAGGCTTGGTTTCTATTCTTTAGGCAGTGAGCTGTTTGAAAAAATGCCTCAAAGAAATGTGGTCTCATGGTGATGGAATGGCATTCCATCACCATGAGACCACATTTCTTCAAGGAATTTTTTCATACTACTCACTGCATTGACTATGATATTGCTTACTATTATGCTTTGATAGATTTTTCCAAGCATCCATAGTTTGTTGGAAAGCTCCTATTTAAGGATTTTAGCCATAGTAGCAAGGAAGTGAGTAGTTTGATAAAATGATTTGGTACACATGTATGGAAAATGTGGTAACATAGAAAAGGTGGTGAGTTTTTTGAATAAATTCCTCAAAGAAATGTGGTCTCATGGTGATGGAATGGAATTCCATCACCATGAGACCGCATTTCTTTGAGGCATTTTTTAAACTACTCACTACCTTGTCTATGCTATTGCTTACTATTATGCTTTGATAGATTTTTTTCCAAGCATCCATAGTTTGTTCAAAAGCACCTTTTTTATGCTTTTAGCCATAGTAGCAAGGAAATGAATTGTTTGATAAAATGCTTTGGTAGACATGTATGGAAAATGTGGTAGCATAGAAAAAGAGGTGAGACCACATTTCTTTGAGGCATTTTTTCAAACAATGCATGCTACAGAAATGCAACTAACTAATATATACAAGTTAAGGCACCAAAAAAAATCCTAAAAATAAATTTATGAGTTTTGTACAATGTTGTTTCAGGGGTCAAAAGGGACTGATTTGCCCCATGAGTTTATGGCGCAAAAAATGATGTTCATGCAAAGCTAAATGAATGCAACTAACTAATATATACAAGTTAAGGCACCAAAAAAAATCCTAAAAATAAATTTATGAGTTTTGTACAATGTTGTTTCAGGGGTCAAAAGGGACTGATTTGCCCAAGGTGGCGAATGAGTTCCAGTATGGACCTTTTTCAAAATTTGCAAAAATTTGTGACTGATTTTATGAATTCTAAGTGCTATCATGCAAAGCTAAATGAAAAATGCAGAAATTCGGAACTTTTCAATGATTAAAGATGTAAAAATGCAACTTATTATACACTTTTATGCATGCAAAAATTAAACTCTAGAATGCAAGCTAACTAATGCAAAATGCAATGCAAGAAACTATAGAATGATTAATGGATCCCAAAATCAGAAAAGAGGGGATTCAAATAGCAAGTTCACCAAAATGAAACATAGATTTTTGGAACCCTATTGGACACTTACCCTTGTAGGATCTTTCACCTAAAAGGGAAGGAATAGGGTTAAAAATGCTTATTGTTTCATTAGAGGATTAATGTAAGGATGAATGGGATATGGATGTGAAATGTGTGTAGATGTGTTTGAATGCTTAAAAAATGCAAATAAATGAATGTAAACTAATCTAATGCAAGATGTTGGAAAACACAGTGTTGATTGCAAGTATGAACTAGAAACCTAAACAAATGAAAACCAAAATTGATGAAACTAAATAGAGTTCACCTAGAGGTAGATTACTATTGCTGCAAGGTTTAGGAATGTTCCAGAAGTCACTATTAATGGCCACTAGGACTGATTTTCCATGCATGGCGAATTAGTCTTGCTTCTGATGAAAAGTCCAGGAGACCTATTTCTGATTGCCGAGAGTTGAATTCTAACAAAACCACTTTTGAGGCCTATAGATGGGACTCATTCACCATGGGTGGAAAATTATTCCACCTACATGAATCTGTAGATTCGGGAGTTGATTCTGTGGAGCTAGATCTACACTTCTACTTCCTACAGTTGTTCGTTTATGAAATTGTGAATTCGGGTCTAAAAATGACTTTTTGTTGATTCTTTGACTTGTTCAATGAAGAGATGACATGAATGAATTTTAAATTCAATCTTCAATGATTCCTAAGCTTCCAATATTTCTAAATCTGTAGACACACTAGAAGAAAAGAAGAAATGCTAATTGTCAGGGCATGGGGGTCTGCCTTGGTCAAACCCCTTTTAGGTAATTAAACCAAAATGATGAAATAATGGAATGGAGCATGCAACAATGGAATAAATTACCTTTCCATGATTTTATCTTGAAATTATTCAACAATGGAGGAAGATTCAGTCCTTGAATGTCCTTAGAATCCTTCTTGATGAGTTGCAATGTGAAAACCCTAAGTTGCTTGACTTGAGATGAAAGATTGATGGATGAATAATGAAGGAGTGTGAATTTTTTTCATGGATGTAAAAATGAAATTAGAGAGGTGATTTTATAGGCCATTCAACTATTTTACATGTTAATACCTCATCATAGGTCGACATGAAGCAAAATCAAAATCAAATTTCACTTTATTTCCTGCTCAAAGGTCAAAATAGGGCCAAATGGGACTCATTCGCCACACATGGAGAATGGGTCCCACCTGGATGGGACTGATTCACCATGCATGGTGAATGGGTCCCACAGGGGCTATTTTGGCAGCTCAGGTCCCAAGGAATAAGGAAATAAGGTCTAAAATGCAACCTTGTCAGGTGTTTTATCAATTTGAACCTTAGGATGCACAATATGGGTTATTAGGGGCCTATTAGTGATGTTGTAAATGTCAAATAGGGATTGGGACACATAAATCAATGTGAAAGTGTGATTAAATACACTTTACAACACTAAAATAAGGTCCATATAGCCTAGAAAGGCACAAGAACTAATGTGAATGTGCAAGTCACATTACAACACTAGTTTATCATTAAATTTAATTCAAGAACCTTCTAGATTGATGTAATAATGTTATTAAACACATTTTATAATGTTGAATTAGGAAGAAATAGGCTAATTATGTCTAGAAAAGGGTGAAAGTATCTTACAACACTTTACAACACTTTTACAAGACATCGTTAAAAGCATGTTATTCAACTTATAAGGGTCCAAGACCTAGCATGGATGCATAAAATGCCTCACAACACCTAAATCAAGGCCTCATTAAGTTAATTTATCATGAATTCCCATGTCAAGCAAAGGGTACTTTTTTCTATGGCACAATTCTATTACCTGCATGTAGGTTTGTGTAAATCCACTGGCACTGGGAGGTGTTCCCACGAAACCTCCAATATTAGTCTATTCAACATCCAAAATCACATATTAGAATACCATTTATAAAAAAATGCTATTAACATGTAATAAATTATAATTGTTTACTAGTTACATACCTCAACGATAGATGCAGTGGAATAATAAGCGGTGGTAGGGCTGTTGTATCCAGTATCAACACTGTGACCCTGAAATTTTATCAAAATCATAAAACTAAATTAGTTAATCTTGCATTTCAAAATTGAAATTTAATAAATTAAATTCAATGAACATGCTAACATTTACCTGAGTATCGATACCATAGGCCTCATCCAAAATGTCAGCTTCCCTTGCCATCTCCATTGCTACAGACATATCCTATGTAGCAGCATCCTAAGTGTCAGTGGGGTCATATGAAGAAGTCACCCTGCAAGCCTGACACAAATGTGGTTGAAGCCCACCACTCGAAGACTCCCCTGGATGGTGCTATAGTATAGGGTTGGCATGTTGGATGACACTTTGGGTCAAAGAGCTGATGGCCTGTAAAGTGTCTACCTTGACACTCTCCTTCAAGATGGAAGGGAGAACGATGTGCTCATGAGGCGGCCTAGCGAGAGGTCATCTCGCTTGCTACTTGGGATCCTGTTGTGCATCGGGTCTATCTTGAGCAGACCCCCCACCTTCCCCTGGAAATCCCTCATATCAAAATAATTCAGGATTTTGTTCAGAATAAACTCACAGTATAGTTTCCTCATGAAATATTGTGGGACTTCACAATTCTTGCATGATGGGTAATCAAAAACCATGTACCACCTATCCTAAAAAGAGTTCCTAATCTATTGGTGGTGGCACCAATGGATAGGAAACCTCTTTGCATTGAGGCTAATATTTGCATTTGTGTGTGGGTCAGTGAATAATGAGCACAAATCTAATTTTTTAATTTTTAGATCTTTTACATCTTTATATGATAATTTATCCTGGTAATAATCCCTAGTCGTCTTCCTCCTATCTTTCCAACCAGATAATTGTTTGTTGATTGAATCTACATGTTTTAACATTTCTTTGAGTGAATTTGCAAGGGTTTTTCTTCCCATGGTTGAATTGTTTGGATCGTTCAACCTCGTGATTAACTCCTCAATTTTTTTTCTATTGTTTTCAATTTCACTCATTAAATTTTGTTGAGTGCCAGGAGGATATTGAGGGATTGGTGGAGGAGGTTGTTGTTTTGGTTGTTAAACTTGAGGATTTTATTTATGTTGTTGTTGTTCTGCTTGTTGAGGATTTTTTTCCTTTTTTTTTTCTTTGATCATTAAGGATTTTGAGGAGGTTTTGCAGGTTCATTAACATCTCCTACAAATTCAACAAATAAATATAAAAAAACCTAAAACTAACAAATTCACAACAAAAAGCAAACAATCCTTACCTCTTAGAACTTGTCGACATGGTGGCATCCTAGCAACAAAACAACAACAATTTGATGAAAAAAATTGCAATATGACTCCTCCTAGAACACGAGCACATAAATGAAGGGCTTTTGGCCATGGGAAAAAAAAATAGTCACAATGCAAATGAATTTGATTTCACTTTTTTTTGCTTTTAATGGCTCATAATGCAAGCGTGTTCTAACACAAGCACGTTATAACTTTCTCAAATTATAGGTTCAGTGTGGCTGAGCCTTAGGCTTGGTATACCAAGCCATAATGCGCTCATGTTATGAGCTATCAAAAAAAAAAAAAAAAATTTGGCCACAAATTGGCCTCCCATCTTTTTGCACCCGCCCCTTTATTTAATTTTATTATTCCTTTCACTTTCCAACAATAGGATCCAATTGATGGTCCCTCTTGCTAGCATCAAGGAGTTTCTTTTGAGCAAGGAAATGAGAATATTTTGGTGGATTACCAAGGTGATGGAATATGATGTTGAAATCAAGATCACCAAGCTTATGAGGGGCAAATAACTATGTAAAAAACTTGTGGAAGATAACACAAAAGATGCCTTACTATTACAAGATGTTAAGAAAGTTGATAGTCACCTTGACACCATGATGGAACCGCTAAAAAATTTGGTTACATTTCTAAATTATGTAAAATTTAGCCAATTTTAGGTATCTAGATTTAGGGTTTTGTTCATTATCAATGCCTTGGGATTTTGTTATCAAAGCCCTTCCTAAAAACACTTAAGTCTTTGCCCTCATCAACATTATAATATTTTGTTGACTTCTTATTTCCAGTTCTTGATTATGTTGAAAAAAACTTGAGCCATTGAAATCCATGAAATTACCGGCCCCTTGTGCCTAGGTCTGAGAAATATTATATTTTATAAGGGCAATTGATCGACCTTGTTTGGCCTTTACAACTAGTACAAGAGCACCCATGAGATTTTGGTTTTGTGTCTCTCTTATGTAATAAGTTACCTTTGGATCATCTTTATGTTTTTAAGGGTCTATATGAGGTCTTAGGAGGATAGGTGTGGTCAAGTTGTAAAAAATGTAAAAGTTGCGATATGTTGTAAAAGTTGTCAATATTGTCTAAAAAGTTGCAAATTGTGGAATTTGAAGAGTCACATGATGTAAATGAAGAAATAAAATAGTTGAAGTTTGAAATTCAATTAGAAAACTATTGGGAAATGTTGAAATATCCCTGGAATGGTTGAAACCAAGGTTGGTGGTTACAATTTTTAAGTTTAAGCACTAAAAATTTCTTTGTTTTCTGCAAATCTGAATGTTGCAACACTATTCTTTGATGTAGTACGGTATTGTACAGAATTTTAATGATCTTCACATGATTGAGTGTGATATAGGATTGAGTTACCTTTCATTTCAAATTGCTTTGGTTCATTTTTGTTAAGTTTTATGTAAGTTATGATCAAATTGGTGACTGCCACTTCCAGATTTTTCTATAACCGACATGTTACAGTACGTGGTATGGGTTTTATATTCCATATCTTGATCTCAGAACAATTGGAATTGAAAAAAATGTGAATATACTTTCTAATTCACTTGGTCTCATCAATTTTTGTTGAGTTTGGAGAGAGATATTGCAATTTTGTAAAAAACAGTTCAAAACTATCATAAACCCTAGGCAGGGTAACTAGTGACTTTCAAAATTTGATTTCTCATGGTTTCCAGAGTGAAGAATTCTAAATTTTTATGTGGGAGTCTGAAATGTTGTATATTACCATGCTCCAAAGTTGCAGGTTCCATATTGAGGTTTGCACGTGTTTTGATGATGCCCTAGGTCTAAATTTTCATGTTTTAGGCTTAACTAGCAGAAGGATAGTCCATTTTTTAAGGATTTTGTACAAAGTAACCTACCCTAATTTTGAGATATGTTGTATAAAGAAAAAATGGGTATCTATAACTGTGTTTATATTTTGGAGATCATGTATGCACTAAAAGTTATGGCTAAAAAACTCAATTTTCTGCCCCCATGTTTAGGCTTTAAAGATTGAAGGCTTATGAGGAGAAACCCATCAAGTGATGTTCTAGGATTGCAAATTTGTTTGATTTAGATTGTGTTGAAGTTATCCACCATGCTTTACATCAACATCATTTGTTATAAATGGTTTTAAGTCTTCTAAATCCTCTTCATACGTTGTCCTAGGTAGTCCCCTTTTCTCAATGCAACTTATGAGCACGTGCAAAATTGTCTCACTTAAGTCCCATCTAGCACTCATGCTTATCGCTTATTGTGGATAGATTTTAAAATACTTGAATTATATTAGCAATGTGCAATGAGTGGTGTTTCCTTTGTATCGCTCATCATAGATAAAATTTTAGCTTCATTTTTTATATTAGCGATGAGCGATGTGAGGCTTCCCTTTGCGTCATTGGTTGCTTTGCTATCACTAATCACCTTCTGTTCATATGTATTGAATTCACAATGTGTGATGGATTTCATAATGCTTTGTAACTCTTTTCATCACTTATCACTAATAGTTCTGTCCTTACCTTTTTCAAATGGGCAATGAGCGATGTGGTCTTCTATTCTAATATGTCATCATTATTTTGAAGCTTTGATATGGGTGATACCTTTCTTGCCTTTGATTTTTAAAAAGATACACATGGCTTGATATGGCCCCATCACCTTTCCTCTCTCGTCGCTAATGTGATCTAGAATTTCAAACATAAATCAACGATACAAAATGAGGAACAAATGTGACCAAAAAGGTGTGTTTTGATACAATGGTTGAGATTTCATCATGCCAATGCTCACATCATTGATGCAACTCTAGGGATGGAGGGAAAATATATGATGGCCAATGGAATGTTTAAAGGAATATTCTCCTCATCGCCGGCTCTTTGTACCTCACCGATTTAAATGAAAGAGCATGGACTAGGGAGGCGATACATGATGGCTGTCAGATTAGAGATGAGTAATGAAATTAAGTGGAGACGTGGCAACTTTCTGGGATGGTATCACCATTTTTGAGGCACAAGTTGTAAAAGCTAGGAGCAATGCTTGAGGAATGCCATCGATTGTGTTTTAAATCTGAAGGGATCGACGACCCAGATTCAAATTTGAGTAGCTAGTTGTCAACTTTCTCGTGCGAAGCTCTTCGTGATCATTAATGGCTCCACACTTTTGCTTTTTTACTTAATGTGGATCATCTGTTGTTTTATCTCACCATTTGCAGTAATCTAGAGTTGGGAAAACAATTTAGTTCTAGAGGAAAAGTGTGTAAGTTTGGAGCTTTTAATTGTAAAAGTATTGAAATTATTGTCCCAGGTAAGTTGGTTTTTTATACACACCTTGTTCCAATTATGCATTAATTGGCTTGCAACTTTCAATTTCCTGAGGTAGTAAGAATTTTTAATTGTCCACAATTTTCATTTGGGTTGGTGGAAATTATGTGGGTTTGAGATCTATTTTCTAAAAATTCAATCTAGGGCTATAGGTCGGTGATATTTCTTTCTGCAAAGTAAGGTTTTCTTGTCTTTGTCCTATTTTCTACAAAATGAGTAAGCCTAGTGGGTCAACACAACTAGTCAGGAGGTATAGGAGACTTAGTCTGCTTGAGTCTCAAGATGATGCTCCTAAAAGTGAAAAAGGCCCACCAAGAAATCCTACAACACCAAAGGAGAAGAAGAAAGCCTACAAGAAAACTAAGAAGGGTGGTGTCGAGAGTGCCTATAACTTAAGGAGCAAGGTTGTTTTAGAAGAATTGGTCAAGTTTAGAAGGAAAGAATCAGTTAAGCCTGTGAGAGAAGCGAAGAGGAAGAATAAGTACCACAAGGCTTATGACTCTTATCTGGGGAGGCACAAATCTCCTATAGAGGTGTCGGATAGGCCTTCGGGCGATGAAGGAGATACTAACCTAGAGTATGGTTGTTACTTTCTTACTCTAGTGCCATATGAGGATTTTCATGAGGGAGGGGTAGTAGCTTCTCCAGTTTTAGAAAGAACACAAAGTGAGCATGTTGATTCTGACTCTAAAGAGTTAGAGTAGCACCCTAGTTCTATTTTTGTTTTTTATGGCATCAGTGCCACAACAACTGACTTGTCTTCTTTCACATGTATATGGTTTTTTGTCTTTGATGCTGATTTGGAAACCTTTTTGGCTAGTGTAAAGGAGAGGTGTTGGACATTGTTGCTTTGATGGAAAATATGCCTTTTCCAATTAATATGTAAGTTTTTTCCTTGGGTGTTGATGGAATATCTTCTTTGATTGACTTGTACAAAGAGTTTTGGGACTACTGCAACAAAAAACAATGCCTTTTAGAAGGTTGGTTTGTCTTCAACAAACTTTATGGAGTTCTATATTTTGCTTTCCCCCCATTTTTCAATGAGAAAATATAACAGTCTAGGGAATCTATGAAATTAAAGTGAAATTAACTGTCAAATGCAAATGTGATTATAATTGTAACTCATCCCAATGCTTGTGACTCCCATATCTCTATAAATGGGATTTTAGGGATGGTTTAAAAGAGGTTGGTTGGTTGTTTTGGAATTTATCACACAAAGAATTGTAAGAGATACTAAACATTTTAGTGTTAAGTCTTAGGTTCAAATTTGCTAATATGTACATGAAGTTCTGATAGTGATACTGACAATATAGAATAGCAAAGTACAAAGTTTGACACCATTTTCTCTCTTATGTATTGGTTTTATAAACTATAAATAATATAATCAAGGGTTATCTTATTTGTCTCTATTCATTCCTAATGGATGTATGGTTTTATTCTTGCTTAATTAATTCAAAGAATTGATGTAAATGCTTGAATAGAGCTATAGGTTTATACTAAATTGAGTGCTAGGATGCTAGTAAGAAGTGATGGTCGAGATATAATGTTGGAATACTATAATGCAGTGTTTTCAAAGATTCATATAGTGTCATGTGTGAAAATTGTTGTCAAATTATGTGGGTGTTAGAATTGACTCCATTCTGAGGATGAGGCACTAGTCTAAGTGAGGTAATTGTATTTCACTATGTTGATTAATTCAACAACAAGCCATTCATTAAATCAAATTCTATGAAATGGGTTACAATTATGTTAGGAATTACCATTCTCATGCTCCTAATATGAACTATTATTAAGAAGCAACCAACTTCTTTGATATGTTCTAATTAGTTGAGCCTCTATATGAGAATTATCTGCATGTGTTGTAGTTTTATTGATATAAGTGGCACAAGAATATCATGTGAACATTGCTAGGATTACCCTCCTGGGTTTCATAGAGCTCGAAGTGTAGAAGTAAGGGCCTAAGAATCCTTACTTGTTTGTTGGCCAATCCTTTCTTTTACATATCATTAGATTCTGGTAGATTCATAGGTGAATGGTGAGATCAAGTTTGATTCTAAAAAAATAACCAACACACCCAAAATAATTTGATGCATGAAATGGCCACATTTTAGCAAAAATAAAGATATCCCCTAGGTTTGGATAAGACAAAGAAGAGATATTTCAGAATTTATTCCATCCCCTATGCTCTAGTTGATGGTATGGTTTTCAAAAAAGACCACAATGAAGTGTTCTTGAGGTTAATTGAGAAAAAATAGGCTAGTAAGATACTGAAACAATTATATGATGTCTCATTAACTGGACATTTCTTTAGAAGGGATTTTTCTATTAAAATTATGAGGGTTGGTTATTACTGGTCAAATCTTGTCAAAGATGTCCATATGATGTAAAACAAGGCAGAGTATTTCCACACAACACAATTAACAACTTTTGCAAGTTTCAAAAACCCTAACTATGGTGGTTTCTCACACAATCTCTTATTTCTACTTGTAGGTCTCCAAACTTGGTTTCTTAAGCATATATTTTAGAAAAGGCCCTTAACCCACAAACCATTGATCATCTTAGACACCCATTAGGCCCCTTTTCAACATATCCAAATTGGGACTAGGGTTATTTTCAAACAAATTCTCCAAATTAGGTCTGCTATGCTGCTCCTAGAACAAATTAGGCCACTTTTCCAAAGCAAGTGTATGAAATTCAAACACTAATTTCAAAATCTCCACTCTAGAGGCTCTAACACATCATATAGGGTCCCATTAAGCATTTTTCATCACCAAAACTCTTCACAAATTTGTTTTCACACAAAATTACAATCCTACCTAGTTTCCTAAGCCTAACACATGAGGATGTTAGGCTAGGGCTTGGTCAAATTCGCCCCAAACTCCATCTCCTACTCCAACTAACAAAAAATTCTCTAAAATCACTCTAAACCTCTCCATTCCACTGAGTTTGGCCAAGTTTCAATGGTGGAATGGGCTTCAAAAAATTATTTTTGGCTTCAAACCCTCAAACCTAGGGTTTACAGACCATTTTCAAGAAAACATTACAAACTACCTTCAATCTCAATGAAATTCAATAAATCCAAAGCCATATTATAGTAGATTCATTGCATCAATTGCTCACATGTGTTTCAAATCATAAATCAACTGTACGGAGCTATACTATTCACAAAAATAACAAAAAACTCAGGAAATTAACAGAAAACAAAGCTTGTTTATTGTTTTTTCCACCAAGATCACTTCCTAAAGTATTTCCTCAAAGTTATTTGGCATATTTAAACTTGTTCCAATAGAAACTAATGGTCTCCAACCAATTTTCAAACAAATGACCGTTCACCTTCCTTACATGACAAAATTTGCAAAGTTGCAAAGCAACATTTTCAACATTTTTCACAACTTGACAAAACTTAACAAAATGACCCTATATGACTTGATGACACCAAAAATGGTCTCAATTAGACCTTATTACATAAAAAATGTGATTAACACATCAAACTCAACATTAGAAACCTATTTACACCAATTGACCAAAGTTGACATGGTGCTCCTACACCATACACCCGAAGAGAAAAGAATCTCAGGTTCCTCCTGAGATCAGGTCCTGAACTATTGTGCCATGCTTCTTGATATCCCCTTCTAACATCCAGGTGGAATATTCCATTGGTAAGCCTTGCCACTTGACTAGGTATTCATTGTAGTCCTTGTATCTTGTTCTCTCGGCTTCCCTTGTGTCTAGAATGCATTCAAGCTTCAATGGCTCAGAAGGTGGTAAATCTTTGACCCAATATTCATCAAAAACATCTGCATCAACACCTGTACCTACATCTACAGATCCCTTGAAATTGTATAGGTCAGCAATATTAAAAATAGGAGAGATAGCCATTCCAAGAGGGAGTTCTATCTCATAGGCATTGGCCCCAAACTTATGGACCACTCTACATGGCCCAATTTTCTTCATTAGAAACTTGGTGTACTTTCCCTTTAGCAACCTCTCTTTCCTCAAATGTGCAAGAACTAGATCTCCCACCTTGAATTAAACATCCCTTCTTTTCAAATCAACATGTTTCTTGTACTTTTCAACACTTTTCTATAGATTTTCTCTAACTTGTTGGTGTATCTCCCTCATGTCCTCTGCAAATTCTTCTCCCTTAGGACTCCTCTTCTTCATTCCCTTCAAATCCCTAAGCTCAAACACACCCCTAGGTTTTAGACCATACACCACCTCAAATGGGATTTTCCCAATGTTTCTATTGATTGAATAATTGTAGGCATATTCAGCTTGTGGAAGAAACAAGTCCCACTGTTGTCCATGTTCCTTTGTGAGGCATCTCAAAATATTTCCAAGTGATCTATTGACAACTTTAGTCTTCCCATCCGTTTGTGGATGATAGGTAGTACTAAAGGTCAAATTTGTCCCAAGCTTCCTCCAAAGGGTCCTCCAAAAGTTACCTATGAACTTTGAATCCCTGTCTGATATATTTGTGAATGGGAGACCATGACTACAATATGAGAAGCATCATTTATGCACTTTCATGTAATAAAGTGAGCCATTTTACTAAATCTATCAACAACAACAAACAAATTGTCATAACCCCTCTAAGTTTTTGGAAAACCTAACACAAAATCCATATTGAGACTCTCCCATGGTCTATTAGGTATTAGTAAGGGCTAATAAAGACCTACATTAGAACTAGAACCCTTGGCTCTTTGGAAGATTACACAATTTTACAAAAAAAATCTAACATCCACTTGCATCTTTTCCCAAAAATAAAATCTCCTTACCTATTCCAATGTCTTATCAACCCCAAAATGTCCTCCTAAACTACCACAATGTTTCTCCTTTATCAAATTAGTTCTCATGGAGAACTTTGGAATACATAATTGAGCACCTTTAAAAAAAAATCCATCTTGCAACAAAAAATAAAAATATTCATCATGAAAATCACCTTTAAAATGATCACAAACAGCATATACCTATTTGAATTTTTCATCTTCTTCATACATACCCTTTAAGGAATCTATTCCCACACTTTGAAGTTGAATTTCTTGCACCAACATTGACCTTCTACTTAAAGCATCTGCTACCTTGTTGAATTTCCCTTTTTTGTGTTTGATTGTGAAGGTATACCTCTGTAGGTACTCTACCCACTTCACATGTCTATGACTCAACTTGTCTTGACTGCTTAGAAATTGTAAAGCATGGTTGTCGATGAAAAAATGAACTCCTTGGGAAAAAGGTAGTGTCCACTTCTTAAGGGAGTGCACCATTGAATATAGCTCCAAATCATAGGATGAGTACTTCATTTTTTCTTCATTAAGCTTTTCACTAAAGAAAGCCATTGGTCTGCCTTCTTGACTCAAGACTGCTTCAAATGCAAACCCACTTGCATCACATTCTATAGTGAATTTTTTTTTGAAACCAGATAAAGCAAGGATGGGTTGTTATGCCACTCTTTTTTTTAGGAATTAGAAGATTCTCTCTACCTCATTAGTCCACTAAAATCTTTTCCTTTTATCTCCTTTGACGGTGTCAATAATTGATGATCAAATATGACTGAAATTCTTTATAAATTTCCTATATAAACTAGCAAGATCATGAAATCTTCTTACCTCTCCTATTGATTTTGGAGTTGTCCAACTGAGAATTTCCTCTACTTTGGTGGGATCCATCTTCAATGAACCTTTAGAGATCACAAAACCAAGATACACTAGCTCCTCTTTCATGAATTCATATTTTTTGAGGTTTATCATCAACTTCTCTTCATTCAAATTTTGCAAAACAATGTCAAGATACTAGAAGTGCTCTTCTTTAGTCTTACTAAACACAATTATGTCATCCAAATACACAAGAACAAATTTTCCAATGAAAGGCTTCAAAACTTCATTCATTACTCTCATAAATGTGCTTGGAGCATTTGACAATCCAAATGGCATTACCATCCATTCATACATGCCCTCATTGGTTTTCAAAGTAGTTTTTCACTCATCTCCTTCTCTTATCCTAATATGATGATAACCCCCTTGTAGGTCAATCTTTGAAAAATAACATGCACCTCCCAAGCAATCCATCAAATCATCCATCCTCGATATTGGAAACCTATATCTAATGGTGATTTTGTTGATTTCCTTTGAGTCAGTACACATTCTCCAATCCCCATCCTTTTTAGGTGCTAAAATAGTAGGGACAACACATGGGATTAGAATTTCCCTTATTAGGCCTTTATCTAACAATTCTTGGACTTGCCTTCTTATTTCCTCATTTTTTTTGGGAGTCATCTTGTATGCAACTTTATTTGGTAAATTTACACCAAGGATCAGGTCTATGTGATGGCTTACATCTCTTATGGGAGACAAAGAGCTAGGTAACTCATCAATTGCAATATCCTTGTATTTGTTCAAAAAAAATTGAACCTCACTAGGTATACCCTCAACCTTGGATACTGCTAAAATAGATTTAGGTCTGATCACTAAAGAAAATCCCTATCCACCTTCATCCTTCAATGTTTTTAAGAATAATTTCTCCCCCACTACCATGACACTAGACCCAAATTGTTTATCAAACTCCTCATCATGTAGGGGTGTCAATGTGAATGAAGTTCCATCCTTTTCTATCACATAGATGTTTTTTTTACCATCATTCTTTTATTTTCTATCATATAGCCAGGGTCTTTGTAGCATCAAGTGACAAACATCCATGGAGATGATGTCACATAGGATCTTATCTTTATACCCACCAATATTAAACTCTACCCTATCAGTAAGTGACCAAGACTTGTTGACCCTTATTTAGCCAAGATACTTTGTAAGGTGTGGGGTGTGGTATTCTCTTCATGTTTAACTTCTTTACCATCTCAAAGGAAACCAAATTATTAGTAAAACCTGAATCAACAACTACCTTACAAACCTTTCCATTTGATTTGTAGGTGGTTCTAAACAATGATTTCCTTTGTGGAGGCTCTTTGACTATTTGCACCTTAATGAGTGTTCTTCTCATCATCAAAGGCTCAAATATCTCAAGAGTAGCATGTTGAGATGATGAATTGACACTTTCATTGTCTTCCTCGTGCACAATTTGGGTTCTCCTCTCACCTCCATGTGAACTTGAAGCTTGCTTGTTTGGGAACTTCCATGTTGGATGACCAAATTGGTTGCACTAATAACATTTTCCTAAGAAGGTATTTGACCCTCTCCCTTGTCCACCAAATCTACCTCTTCCACTAGGTCTTCCTCCTCTGAAATTACCTCTTGAATCACCACTTTTCTCTTGGTGGTTATTTGACTCTCCTTGTTGCTTTTGTGACTGTCCTCTTGCACCAAAGTTGCCTCTACCTTTGAAATCATTTCATCTACCTCTTCCTTTCTCCTCTTGTCTCCTTTTTATCCTTTCCTCTACCTTGATAGCCAACTAAAAACACTCTTCAATCATCCTAGGTGTAGTGAGACCAATTTCATCTTGAATATTGGGCCTTAGCCCATTTAGGTATCTTGCTACCTTTTCTACTTTATCTTCAGTATGTCCTTCTCTAATACTTAATTTATGGAACTCCTTAGTGTATGCCATAATATCTAACTCCTTTTGTTTTAAGTTTTTCAGCTTCCTAAAGGTCTAAATTGCATAATCTGCATGCAAAAATTGTCCTTTCACCTTAGCTACCATTCTATCCCATGAACTTATCTTAGTCTTTCCCTTCTTTACTTTTTACTCTTGAACATAGTTCCACCATGTTAGGGTAGGGCCCTTCAACTTGGTTTTTGTAAATTTCACCTTCTTATCATCTTCAACCTCCTCAAATTCAAAGAAATTGTTAAGAGCATCTATACAACCCAACACTTTTTCATTGTCCATCTCCCACCGTACATGGGTACTTCCACTTTCACCTTAGGAGTATCCCCCTTGATAGCCCTTAGCATCCTAACCATTCTTGCTTCTTCAGGGTCCATTTCCTCTTCATCTTGGACTCCTCCTTAAGGGTTCTCACTCTCACCCTCATCCTCTTTGTCAGTTTGTTCACCACCGACCATACCACTTCTTTGGTTTTTCTCCAGGGCTGCAATTCTGGAAAGGGTAGCTTTTATGAGACTCCTTAAATAGTCTCACCTCCCTAGCATGTTTCTCCTTGGATTTCTCTTTAGAGGCATCTTGCTTATTCAAACTTTCAACCACTTTTCCACTTCTCAATTAGAACCTATGCTCTGATACCACTTGATGTAGACTAGGTTGGAGTATGTAAACACAACATAATTAATTTTGTTTGCAAGTTTCAAAACCCTAACTATGGTGGTTTCTCACACAATCTCTTATTTCTCCTTGTAGGTCTCCAAAACTGGTTTATTAATCATATCTTTTAGAGAAGGCCCTTAACCTACAAACCATTGACCATCTCAGACACCCATTAGGCCCCTTTTCAACATATTCAAATTGGGACTAGGGTTATTTTGAAACAAATTCTCCAAATTAGGTTTGCTATGTTGCTCCAAGGCCAAATTAGGTCACTTTTCCAAAGCAAGTGTATGAAATTAAAACTCCAATTCCCAAATCTCCACTCCAAAGGATCTAACACATCATATAGGGTCCCATTAAGTATTTTTCATTACCACGACTCTTCACAAATTTGTTGTCACACAAAATTACAATCCTACCTAGTTTCCTAAGCCTAACACTTGAGGATGTTAGGCTAGGGCTTGGTCAAATTCGCCCCAAACTCCATCTCCTGCTCCAGCTAACAAAAAAAATATAAAATCACTCTAAACCCATCCATTCCACCGAATTTTCCCAAGTTTCAACGGTGGAATGGGCTTCAAAACATTATTTTTGGCTTCAAACCCTCAAACCTAGGGTTTATAGACCATTTTCAAAAAAACACTACAAACTACCTTCAATATCATTGACATTCAATACAACCAAATCCAAATTATAGTAGATCCATTGCATCAACTTCTCACATGTGTTTCAGATCATAAATCAACTGTACGGAGCCGTACTATTCACATAAACAACAAAACACTCAAGAAATTAACATAAAACATAGCTTGTTTATTTATTTTTCCACTAAGATCACTTCCAAAAGTATTTCCTCAAATTTCTTAGGACTATTTAAACTTGTTACAATAGAAACCAATGGTATCCAACCAATTTTCAAACAAATGACCGATCACCTTCCTTGACAAAATTTGCAAAGTTGCAAAGCAACTTTTTCAACATTTTTCACAACTTGACAAAACTTAACAAAATGACCCTATATGACTTGAGCACACCAAAAATGGTCTCAATTAGACCTTATTACAATAAAAAATGTGATTAACAAATCAAACTCAACATTAGACACCTATTTACACCAATTGATCAAAGTTGACATGGTGCTCCTGTACCACCATAAGTGTGTGAAAGGTTGTAAAAATTCTGCTTGATTCTCTAGAAAGAAAAAGTTAGCTTCTCTTCCCCTTCATCCCATTCTAGCAAGCCAACCATTTACATAGTTGGGGTTGGATTTTATTGGCATAATAAATCCACCATCTATTACTGGTAATGGACTTTGGAAACTACAAATTATTTCACCAGATGGATAGAGATTGTAGCACTAAAAGAGGCTACTGAGGCCTAGGTCCTTGAATTCGTAGATGGAATCATAAGAAAATTTAAAATTCCTTCCACCATCATCCCTAACAATGCTAAAGAATTTGTGGGATCTCAATGCAGTGGATGGGTAGTCAAACAAAATATTTATTTGAATAGAAAATTTAATTATTACCCTCGAGGTAATGTTTTGGTTGAGTCAACAACCAACAATTTGATAATAATAGTTAAGAGGAATATTGAGGACAATCTAATATCCTAGCACAATAATCTTAAAAAATCCCTTTGGGATGTTATAATTAGCCATAAAAGAGCAGTTAGCAAGTTCCCCTTCATGTTATTTATGGGAGATAAGCAATGCTCCCACTATTATTGAAATTTTCATCTCTTGAGTTAGCACAACTAAAATTAGTATAACATGATACCATTATAATGAGGTTGGTTTAGTTAACAAAGTTAGAGAAGCTTATAAATAGGTCAATGCAAACCCTTGAGGCTCATCAAGCACAAGTTAACAAGACTATTGAGAAAAAGGTTTTTCATTAGGTATTCAAAGAGAGAGACTCATAATAGAAGTGGGATGTAGACAAAGCTAGGGCTAGGAGGCATACAAAATTTGACACCATTTGGAGTGATTGTTATATTATCTCTAGTTTCAAAGTAGCCAATATATTTGATATTTTTAAGCTAGATGGTGAAGCTCTTCCTATCATAGTGAATGAAATACATCTCAAGCATTATTTTTGAGGTTATGATTCAAAAATGTATATATTATTCTAGTGATTTTTCTTTACAAGAAGTTTTATTGCACACTCTAAATTCTCATTAGGAAAATGTATAATATACATATGTCAAATTTTGAGGCTGCCTTGTTTTAGTTATTGTTATCCTTATGAATATATTCCTAATGGACTATTAGGGCTCTTGGATACTTTTATTAGAAGGTAATCATCCCACAAAGGTCACTAAAATGTTGAAATTTCATGCCCACAATATGTCCTATCAATTATAATACATCTAAGAGACCTTATTTGGTCCATATTGCTTGATGTTATTCTTCTGGTTCTCAATTTCCCTTCCCTTCACCTTAGTCAAATACCCAAAGGAAAAATATCTAATTTGGCTAAGTGTTTAGAAATTATGAGTTTATCCTCTTACTGAGCACCCAAATGGGTATCCATAGTTAAAATTTAATGGATTTTGGGTCAAAATCGACTAAGTTATGTTTTTACAAGTTTTCTTCTTCTAATTAGCCAAGGTACAATTTGTTTTAGTTTTCTTGAAAATTTGCAATTCACTTGGTTTTCCTCATCAAAAAAAGAAAACTATAAGATTGCTAAGTTAGGATTATGTAGGACTTTGATGTCTAAATGAACTTCCCTCTTTGAAATATTCGATTAATTTTATATTTATTTCCAGTTCCCTTATTGAAATCATCCTCCTCTTCTAGAATTTCCCCATCCATTTCAACCAAATGTTTATTAATCAAGTTCAAATACCTATCTTCCCACATGGACCCGATCAAGGTTAAAGTCCCGCAAGAGTGAATTTTTTGGGAATTTTGTGTGCATTTGAATTTGTAGGACTTTTCATGTGAACCAAACATAATTTATAAGGTTCAATTGCTAATTATTTTCCCACTAGTCCAATTGGAGGTTGAGTTCCATATCGACCTAATATGGAAAAATTGACTAAGTATGAATTTTATGAGTATTTGGCATTCAACTTCTTACATGTTCTGATGGTGATGGGTTTTTCATTGTAGCCCAATTGTGACCAATGTTTTACATTTGTGAGATTCTAATGACCATTTATATTTGTGGGTATTTCCAATTGCTTTAGTTCTTGATCAAAGGTGCAGTTCAGTAATAGGTTAAGTTCTTATATGATCTAATACAAATGAGTTTTCCGCATGACCAATTGATTTCAAAATTTTATAGATTTGTAGGTGATTGGAAGTGATCTTCTCGCAAATGTTCAATCAGAGCCCATTTTTTTGAAGTCATAGATGGAGAGCTTATTTATGTTCTCAAGGGATATTGAAGTAGAGGGTGAGAATTTTGGGTTCTAAAGGACCTCATAAAGAATTTTCAAGCATCTTAATATGTCTCGATGAATAGTATTTTTTCACTACATCAAGATAAGGGTCAAGGTTTCACAAAGAGAAAGAATAAAATCCTAATGAAAATGAAATGAAGCATAGAAGGCTTTGAGGGAGTTTCCAACTAAAATTTATCATAAGCTAAAGGGTTAAGTTCACTTATCAACCAACTTCCCACATTGTCCATTTGTCGATTGAATTTCCATATAAATGCATTAATGTAAAGCACTAAGAACTAAGAGCTAAAAATTCCTAATACAAAACCAATGCATTTCTCTACTTGCATGAGCTCAATGGAGGTTGAATTCCCACAACTGATCCAGTTGTACCTCATGAACCTATAAAGGTAGTAGATTGGGTAGAATTTCTCTATTAATGCATTTCAACAATTTCCAACTAATAAATTTCATTAGATATCATCTAAATGACTTTGTAAATTGGATTTGTATAATTTCAAAGAGAAATGTGATGCCCATGTTTTATTTATTGGTTCAAAGGACTCTTTGTTGTCAAGTGACCATCCTTAGGCTACATTTTTTAGTGAATTTATTTTTTTCATGCACAACCCATGATTCATAAATGTAAGTATGGTAGAGAATTTTGGGGAGATGCCCATGCTAGAAATAAAGGATTTACATTCATATTTGTTAGATTTTTGTGAAGGGTTACAACTAGGTTTTATTCTTTATCATGTTCCTTATACTTTCAAGTGCCCAATGAATGAATAAATTGTTATTAAGCATCGTTGTCAAGGGTCCTTACTTGAGTTCTCTATAGAGACATGTGTTTTTGTTTAATAGAAAAAGTAGGGTTTACCACCATGAATGAACAAGATGATAAACCACTAATTTCTTTTCCTTATTAAAACACTCAATTAAAAATCCAAAACATGCAAGTAACAATAAGAAACCAACCCTAACTATTATAGCAATGAAAAGGGGAGTTTTGAGAGCTTGAAATGATGTGTACCTTATAGAAAACTTCTTGATTTTAGGCCACAGAGGACTCATTCGCCTTTAGTGGCGAATGGGTCCCTGTGAGGGTTCTAGAAACTAACTTCTAGGTTTGATTCCTCTCATCCTGTACTCCCAAATTCTAGGTTTTCACTAATTTAAACCCTACTTAGGACTCATTCGCCTTTAGTGGAAAATGGGTCATTTTAGGGTTTTGAAAAACTAACTTCTAGGTTCTATTCCTTGATGTCTACACTTCTAGACCTCCAGTTATCAGCTCCCGAAAGTATGAAATAAATTTTATAGCCTCCTTTCTTTATTCTTGCACTATAAATGACAATCTTACAACTTGACAAATTTTGCAATTTTTCTCCAAATATAACTCTTCAACCTAAAACTTGCAATCACACATGCAAGAGGAGAAAAATGTTGTTTTCTAGGGAAAACCCCTTTTAGGTAATTAAACCATTTGATGAAATAATTAAATTGAAGCATGAAACATGGAATATGTAATTGATGATACCTTGGATGTTGTCTTGGAGTACAAATCTACAAACTAACATGAAGTGTTCATGGAGAATGTAGATCTTGATCTCAAATAGATATGAAACAGTGCTTGCAAAAAGGATCTTCAATGATAAATCAACAATCTTGCCTCAACAACATGCATGAATGCATAAAACCCTTGACATGATGAAATGATCTTGAATTGCTGCAATAAACTCTTGATAATCTTCCTTGAAATGTCCTTGAATTGATCTTGAAGTGCTCTATAATGCTCTTGTAAAGTATTAGGATGCTCCCTTGAAAATATTAGATGAAACTATGTGAATTAACCCCTTATTTAAAATAAATTGAGAGATTAACCCCGAAATTAAAAGAATTCAAGCTAGCCTTAGATCTAGGTATTAAAATTATAAGGATCCCGCCACAATTAAATTCAAAAAGAGGGGTCCTATTAAGGGAGGACCCATTTGCCACTAAAGGTGAATGGTTCTTAGCACAAATTTCTAGGACCGAGCTTTGGGGGAATGAAATAACATCAAAAACCCTCCCAAAAAATGCATAGAAAGGGGGTGTCCCAAAAAGGTGAATGGGTCTTGGCATAATTTCTAGGACCACACTTTGGGGAGGTCAAAGTACATCAAAAACCCACCTCAAAAATGCACAAAAGGGGTGTCCTATGTGGAGAGGACACCTTGCACCAGTAAAGGTGAATGGGTCCTAGCAACATTTTTTAGGACATCATATTTTCCAAATTAAATGTCATACAATATCATTATTGGGTGTCAGGATAGCTCCTTGAAAGGAGGGCCTAAATTTGAATTAAAGGGGCCAATTAAACTCAATTAACCACCATTAATTAATGAAACCCTAGAAAAGTGTGAAAGTGTGTTACAACACTTTACAACACCTAAATAATGTAAAAGTTAAATATATTTTATTTGAAAAAGGGTCCATTAAACTTAATTAAGTAATAAATCCTTGAAAAGTGTGAAAGTGTGTTGCAAAAATTCACAACACCTTTGCAAAGGATCAATTAAGGCATATTTTAATCAAATAAAGGTCCTAGAATGATGTGAATGTGTACAACACATTACAACACTATTCCAAGACACTATTAATTCAGTTTTAATGTCAATTATTAGACCAAGTAAGGGAAAAAGGCTACTTTTTCTGTTACTACATTTCCCCCCACTTTAGTGAGAGGATGACCCCATATCAAATTCACATTAAAGTAGACATTTCAAGAAACTTAAATATGCCACAATAACAAAGATACATAACCATACCCTGTCAAAGGACAAGAAAAATAAACAAAAAAAAGGATCAAGCACAATCGTTTCAACACAATGTAAGATAGGGTTGTTTGTCCATAACATATGCTACTCATTCTGGGGTAGTGGAACCTCAATTTGTCCACTAGGTGATTTATCCCAAATACATGTATGCTCATTCTAGGGTAGTCGAACCTCAGTCTGTCCACTAGGTGAGTTTGTTGGAAATTGGATTGCATCAAATGGTTTTCATTGATGTTAACATAGTACAGAATGTATGAGATGATTACCAAAAGATATTTCCTATCAAAGATGACCGTTATATGTGGTTTGGTGTGCTGGCTAGTTTGGTGTGTTGGATTTTAGGTCCAGTTTCTACCGTGAGACAAGCTATGATTCTGATATTCAAGGATCTTGGACTACCTAGCGTGTGAAATACATTATATGGACTAATTATGTTTTATGGATGTTTTGGTTGACATAAGAGATGTATTAACCTTATATGATGCCAACCTAATTGATCAATAAGATATACATATATATATATATGAGACTCTCAAGAAAAAGACAAATGAAATAGACAGATAGAGAGATAGAAGAAAAGAGAAAGAGAGAGTGCAGCTGAGTAGAGTAAGTGAAGCAGGCTAATACAATAAAGTGTATGTGTAAAAAAAAATTATTAAGCGACTATTGAAATGCAATACTACTTATATAGAGCTTCATTCAGAACTAAACTCAGCACAATAAAGGTGTAATCCATCAGTTCACACTTTTGGCAGTAAGCCATAACTCTTGTATTCCGACAGTTAGCCATCTTTTGTATCTTCGGGTTGTAGCCTTATGGACATTGACTCCTTATTTTAGGAAGTGAGCCTTATCTTAGGTAGTGAGCCTTTCTGTAATTAGCTTTGATATTCTCTATAGTGTGAGTTAATCATCACCTTGGTTTTTAACTCATTGGGTTTTCCATGTAAATCTAGTGTTACTGTGTTTATGTGATGAATTTTAGTTTTGCACTTAATTTTTAAACAATTAAGCAATATCAAGAACTTGTTCCAGTAAATGATTAAAATATCTAGTTTGGTGACAACTGATTCACCCCCCCTCTCTCAATTGTCCTATTCAAAAATTGGTATCAGAGCTCAATCCTTTGGAATAAGTGTAATATCTTGAAGGAGATCTTGGAAGGTTGAACTAAATGGTGAAGGGATCTGAGTTGGATGAAGAATTAAGAATACAAACTTTAGAGTATGAAAATGAAGATCTGGAAGAAAATGTCAAGCAAGCAGGCGAATACATTCAAAAACTAAGGAATCGAATCTGGAAGTTCAAGTTGAAACATAAAGAAGTTAACCAGGAACTAAAGGAAACAAAGGAGACTATTGAAAATCTAAGAATGAAACTTGAAGAAAGAAAAAGAGTGGAAGAGAATTTGAAATCAGAAATTGAACAAGGCAAGGTAGAGGAATGATGCTTAAAAGAAATTGTCAATCAGAAGATAGAAAAATGTGATAGGCTTGAAAAAGAGTTACTAACCCTTAAAGTTGATTTGGAAAAAGTGAAAGCTCGTGAAGAAAAGTTCAATACAAGCTCTACAATGCTTGATGAGTTGATTTCATCTCAGAAACCCATAAAGGATAAAGGTGCTCTAGGACTTGAACAAAGACAAAGCTCAAAGACTAAAATAGATTTCAACAAGATGAACAATCAAACAAAATTATGTTGATGGGTGTTTTTTCACTTCTCAACACAGGTAATGCATAAGTTCATCACCACTCTTAAAAGATAATTCCCTACAAACAAGTTGCAGAAAACTATCCCAAGGTCTCTCGGATGTCAGGTCATGACTTGCTTGGAATGTCTTAGTTGGTTTATGTGATTTGCTGATAATCACAGGGAAGCCTTACATATGCTAAGTTGAAGGGAGATTGGATCCTTAAATGAATTTCCTAATATTTTGAGAGTGATGTGCAATTGCTGCAAGTTCAACACAATAGTCTAAAACTCCACTTTTATCATCAGATTTGGATTTACAATGATGCTAGAACTTTTCCTAAACTATTATTTTGAAGAAAGGTCAAAAGGGAAGGGAAAGGTAAGATTTCCTAGACCTGCAACTACCAATGAATAGTGATAATGAAGGATGCTATAGTGGAAAGCCTTCCCAAAACTAAGTTCCACTTAACCAAATCAGCTGACAGTATCATGAAACTAGTGTTATCTTCTAAGGTCTACAGATTTTCAACTATTCATTCACCATAAAGCATGAATAAAAGATGAATTTTAACTACAATAATGAATTTATGTTCAAACTAGATTTAAACTGTTGTTTATCATCAACAAACAACAAAAAGCATGACCAAGGAAGGGCATCAACACAACAGTATTCTTCAACATCAATGAACAACATTCACTAAATTATTAAGAGCATGCAAAATACATAGAACAACAAATCAAATCTACTCAAATCTATCAACTATGAGGAGATGAATCATGAAACATGAGCGAAACTCAAGAATCCACCAAAAGCAATGAATTTCTATTGAAATTTCAGCAGCATGTCATTACAACAACTCAACTCTCTCTTTGAAGATGAGAGGAGACCCCCTATTTATAGTTTTCCAAAAGAAAAATGAATGGCCAAGATTTAATCTCATTGTGTTGCAAGGAATCATTACAGATTAGGGTTTCACCTACCCCCAATATTTATCAATTTAAAATACATTCCTTGTCTTTTTCCCTATTTTGTCCTCTAGTGCCCTGTCACTGTAGGAGTTTTGTCCTAGAGTGATTTTCTCTTTTGGCTATAACTACACTATGAGGAACTAATCATCTATGATAGGATTTCCTTGATTCTTCTGGATAGTGGCGTACTCCATGAATTTACCCATTAGTACCTAAAGTTTATTCCACTCCATGATATCCGATTGGAGCACTTGGAAGGTCAGCCTCCTGGATCTACCCGTGATCAGCTCCCAATTCTTTATACACTTAGGAGTGTGCTTGATCACCTGCTCTGACTGGGTGAAGGATTAGGAAGAAAAATCCATAAATTCTGACATTAATGAATCTGTGGCCCCATTGTCCATTTTCTTGTGGAAATACAGTTTTATTTTCTCTAGATCTAGGTCAATAGCGGGCATGTCATAATATGTCATGAGCTTTTGATACTACTCATAGTCTATCCTATGTTCCTTGACCCATTCAAGGTCAATATCTACCTCATGGATCACTCTTTCTAGGACGTCTCTTCTATGATCTAGGGCCATTTTCTATGTCTCCACTAGCCAATGATCATGCCTACTATGACCAACTCCTCCTAGGTCTTCCTGGGCATCTTGAAGATGGCCTTGAGTTCAAGATATGTAATCCTATATAGTTTGGGGAAGTTATTACAAATTCTCTTTGTGCCCTCAAGCTGCTTCTGGACTTCCCATAACTTATTAACTATTCGAACAACATGGCCAATGCCCATATCACCATTGTAGAGCACTCGCTAGAACCACTCCATAGTAGCCTTGGTCTAGTTCTTTCTCTTTTCTAACTTTCTTATGTGATCTTTGGAGAGAAGCAGGGGTTGGGCCAATGAAGTCGTTGGTGCCTCCTCAGTGGATGACCACTGTTGAATGTAGGCAGTGAGGTCTACCACTTGTTCCTTCAACTCCTCCTTGGAGGATTGATCCTTATTCATCTGATGGACGATTGTGGAAACCGATCTCGAGAGCTAAGCAATTTTTTTCTCTCTTGTAGTGATACCCAATTCAATGGTAGAGATACTATAGTTGACCCCCTCTCCTTTGTCTATTACTAGGGTGGAAATTTTCACTTTCCTTGATCCAGATACATCCATTGTGATGTGGGATCAGAATCACAACTTATTTTTCTTCTTAATTCCTATTTGAGCTCATGCCAAGATAGCCTCTAAGTTTTCTTTAGGATCCATGAGAACAGGGACCTACTTTTGTAGCTATTTTTCCAACCAATCAGGCATTTGAGATCCCTCCTTTGGTGATTCATGATCACCTTCTTCTCTTTGAATGCGTTGGATCTCCCTTTCCTCATGACTCGAGGCTTCTAGCTTTGTTTTCTCTTCTTCTTCTTCATCCGAGTCCAGGATCAATATGGCCCTTTCCTCATTTGGCCCGATAGTAGCTATGTTTTCTTTAGGGTTTTCCTCCCCTTTAGGTACCCTTTCTTCTTCTTGCTCAAACTCTACATGATGTTCTAGCTCGGGGCTCTTTTTCATTTTAATCTCTTCTTCATGCTTATCTTCTTCTTCAGCTTCAACTTTTTTATTTCCCTCCTTCTTGGGAGGTATTTCTTCCTCTTGATCAAGGCCTTTGTCTTGTCCACCTACTGGAGGCTCCGTAGATATTTCCATGTCATCATCAACTTCCACCTCTTCTCTAGAAGGTTGCCTCTCAATCTCTTCCCCAACATCCCTAAGCTATTTGGAAAACTCCTCCTCAAGCTCTTGATCAGATGACTCTACTATATAATTGGCACTATGGTCCTCGATATCTTCTTTAGAGGACTGTGACCCTTCGTCTTCATATGCTACCTCATAATTGGTCATGTTCTGATGCCTTGGGTGCTCATGGTAGTCATCATTAAAGGGGTATTTAATTTCCTCATCTATTCCTTTAGCAGCCTCCTTCTGACGTCTCTCCATCTCTTCTGAGATTTGCATGGTCACATCCATCTTTGGTGGTTCTACCAAAGGAGGGACAAGGAGACCAACCACAACTTGAGCCATCGCAGCTTGTACTTCAGGATTCATTAATAACCCAGAGAGTTCCATGGGTATATTTTGCATATGTCTAGAAAAGGCCTCTAGTAGGGTGAGGGAGGCCATAGTTGTTGTAGAAGCTAGGGGAATTATAGTGGAAGGAGATAATGAGGAAGATAATAGTGGGGAGGTTGTAGTAGATGAGGAATCCTGCACCATAATTGGAGTAGTTGGCGAGGTGGAGGCAAGGTGAAATGAGATGTCCACTGCGGGCGAAGAGGAAATAGGTAGTGCCTGAGATCTAGGAGGGGGAGGGGTAGTAGTAGCAGCAGTGGCGGTAATGGCAGGGGTAGAAGTGGCAGGAGGTGACTTTGGTTGTTCAGCCTCTTCTTCTCCTTCATGTAATGGGTCTTCCTTGATGGTAGGAATCTCATAGAATCCTCCTGATTTCTTTTCTCTTTTGGAAGACTCTCCTTTCACAGCCTTCTTGGCATACACTTTAGGCTTAGGTTGGCATTCTGACACTTCTCTCCTTTTTCTAGATCTGGTGGTGGGAGGAGATTTTGGAGCTTCCTCAACTGGTGCAACAATAGTTCCACTTTTTGTCTCACTCTCGAGCTCATCTTTGAGCTCACTGTATGTCAAGGTGGCCCCTTAGAGCTTCAATTCAGTGATCTTATCATCAATCCATTGCCTTGTTCTATGCTCCACTGTCTTTGTCACAATGTCGAGGTCGTTGACCTCGTCTTCATCCCAGTCTATTAAGGGCAATGGGAGGTTGGCGACAACATCATATCTCAGATCCACAACGGTGTTTTCATCCTCTACAATCTAGTCTTGTACTGGGAACAAATTGATTGTCTTGACAAAGTAAGCAGTCATATGCATATTGTAACATCATGAAAATAGGAAATATTAAAGCAAACTCAAAGGCTAATAAACTCTAATGTAATCTAAAGCTAAACAAAAAAGTACAAAGAAAGCATAAACATAAACAAAGAGCGATCTCACCTAGTATCTATATCCTTCCATGAATGACCTCGATTGTCCTTCTCCATTTTTCCATGATGGTATTCTTGCCCTCAAATTTTCAATATGTGTGCAAGTATAGCCATGATGTATATGATTATAGCAAAATATCAAAGATTAAGAAGTGCTCCAAAAGTCATACAATTTTGGGAGGAGTTGAAATGATGAAAGCTAGGTCAATTTATAGAAAATTGATCATTTGAATGAGAGGTCGAGATTGAAAGATAGACAGACGATTCAGATTAAAAGATTCAACATGCATTGAGATAAGTGTTAGTACTGACGTGAGTGATAAAACCTAAGAATAGAGATCAAGATTAAATAATGATTTAATCTCTAGTTGAAAGTATTTGAAAATTAGAAGAATAATGTTTGCATGAAAAGGATAAAGATAGAATAACAAAAATGATATGTTCAAATGCACACATAAAATTAATTAATTAAATAAAGATATTTAATTAATAAATGTGTACATACATAAGAGTTAAAACTAGATAACTGATTGGTTATGACAGAGAGTTTATTTGTGAAAGACAATCAGTCATTAAATCAGGAGATAACTGACTGATTTAAATAGATCTTGAGTCAAGTGGGAATGAATAATTAGATAACTTAAACATTTATCTAAATATAAAGGAATGTGTTAAAAATAGACTTTTATGAATTAAATGATTATTTAATTCAACATTCGACATTTAGGGATTAATTAAATAAATAAGATTTATTTAATTAAGTAAAGAAAAGGTTAAATGAATAATTAAAGTATTTATTTAATTATAGTTGAAAAAATGATAAAGATAAATTAAATAAGAATTTATTTAATTTAAGGAGGCTAAAGTTAATTAGTGATGTAATTAAATAAAGAATGTTTATTTAACTAATCAAGACAGAATAAAGGTAATGTGAATTAATTAAATAATTAAGTTGATTTAATTAATAGATGAATAAATGTTAAAGTGATTTAATTAAATAATTAAAATTTATTTAATTAATAGATAATAAAGGACTTTAGAAAGCAATTAAATAATTAACATTATTTAATCATGACCATGAAAATATGAATTATGAAGAAATTGAAGTCGTAGGCTTAGACTAAATTTCAGTATCTACATTTTTCCCCTCTTTGATACAATGTCATTTCAGCATTGTTGTCAAAGAAAATCAATCAAAAACATGCCGGAGTGTAAAACACGTGAAGGTATGCCCCCTCAGGAAAATTGATAATTTTTTGAAAATTTCCAAAAAAAATTGGAAATAGTCCTAATTAGTCAATATGATAGCCAGAAATACAGTGGAGTTGACAGAAATGAGTTTCAAAGTGTTAGGTACGTGTACGGGTTGATAGAAGTTGGAAGTTTACGCAGCCAATAGACAAGGTTGGAGGAAATGCCACCAAAAACCCTAGGTATAAATAGAAATTGGGTGAAAATCCAATTCATTTTCACCTTCCAAGTTTAGAAAATTGTGATTTTTTCTCTAGACTTCTAGTGACCATGTCTCTAGTTCCACACTCACAACATCATGGTTATTGCATCTGGACCTTCAGATGACCTGCAGACGCGGGCCCCCCAGTATGTAGTAAAAACCCATCCCTTGAAAAAAAAAAATTCACACTTTATAATGCATTTATTTCATTTTTTGTCACGTATCAGTTTCTATAGGACTACATATGCATAATCATTTGATGCATCTACATGTGAAATGTCGCATATGTAAATTCATGTCATAGGATAGTTTCGGTGTTTTGATTGATAAACGCATTTGTTTTTTTATTTTATTGCATATGTATATTTGCATCACATTTGTATTTAACAGTAGCGCATATAGAAATATGCAACACATTTGTTATTTTCAAATGCATTTGCTATTGTATGGTCATGTTATTTGTGTGTGATTGCATTTTTACGCATTTGCAATGTGAAACGAATTTTCCTAGGATATTGATGCATGTGGTTATTTGAAACACATTTGCAAATTTAAATGACGCATTTTATTTTTGCAACACATTTGTAAATGAAATGACGCATTTGACTAGCAAAAAATATTGAAAATTTGGACTATGACAAGTTGTGTGATTCTGACATGAGGCATGCATCATGCCACTACAAGTTGTTTTAGATTTGATATATACCAGAGAGTCGAGACCGTTGACTTTTGACTTCCGTGATTGTCTGCGGAGTGTGGAGAAATAGTTTATGTGGCATTTAGGTCTGCACAATATGACATTCATTCCCACTATTCAGGAAAACCGAGGTCTATTGATTGCTTTGTACGAGTGGTGGCACTCGGAGACATCGTCATTTCATCTACCTACTGGTGACATGACGGTGACACTGGAGGATGTATATAGGATACTAAGATTACCAATTAGAGGAGCTAGGGTTATGTATGATACTCAGAGGGGTTTTGCAGAGATGTGTAGATACTATCCCCATTAGGACATTAGATAGTTAGAGATAGATCACTATGAGGTTAGATGTCATGTTTTGGCACAGAGATATGGTAGATTAGAGTGTTTATTATGTACATTGATTGGAGGTGTAGTTCTTCTTGACCGTCGAGGTCACAGATTTTGTGTAGGATGGGGGGAGATGCTTGTAGGCATGCTCGAGAGACGGGTGGTATATGCCTGGGGCCCTTGTTTATTGGCCATGTTATACTTTCATTTTCATGATATTTCCTATAGAGAGGCACAATCCATGAGCTGTGGTACCACACTCCTGATGGTATGGGCATGGGAACACATAGCTATTTTTCGTCCACCTATCACAGTAGAGCTACCATAGGGTTCACCTTATTCCTTTTGTTATGCGGGGGAAAACACCTAGACTCATGTCAGAGACACCGGTTACTACATGCATGCTATTGATATGATTGTTCAGTTCATTTGGAGGCCATACATGGATTTCCCATAGTGGCCAAATGAGGATGAGCATTTGACATTCTACCAATAGACACAATATTTGATTGGATGGACCATCTCACATGTACACATCACCAGACCAGGTCCTGAGACAGTTTGGTGAGGTTTAGGATGAGCCTCGAGGTCAAGAAGAGTATGCCAAATCATCGAGAGAGGTGACTCTATGGGGAGCGGAGATTCCTATGGTGACAACAGAGGTAGATATTGATGCCTTATAGCTAGTACAATGGGTATGGCAAGGTAGACCAGCCGATCTGGGCACAATGGTGGCATATGATACCTAGTGGGCCAGTCACAAGCCAGTGTCATTAATAGATCCATACCAAGATGCACCTATGGAGAGGCACGAGACAAGACCGCGAGACAGACGTGGAAGAGGTGGTAGAGGTGATGGTGGAGATGGTGGGAGGGGGAGACATGGTCACAAAGGATGAGGCCCACATTTTTCACCTATCCATGAGGAGGAGAGGGAGGGAGAGCATGTTCCCATGCTTGATGTTGGTGGAGGTGAGGAGGAGGTTCATGTTGAGGTCGGTGGAGAGGAGCATGTGGGAGAGGAGGACATTCTTGAGGAGCATGCAGAGGACGAGGAAAGTAGGGAGGAGGCAAATATGGGTGCTCTTGGTCTGCTCACCGGCTACCAGGATGATGAGGAGGAGGAGGAGGAGATGGATGACTAGGAGCAGGATTTTTTGAGATAGGATTGTGGAGGAGTGGGAGGATGATGGGATGGAGCAGCCACAATAGGATGACATAGGTCCTATTGATCAGGATACAATAGATCTATGTGCTTAGGTGGCATCCCTTGAGGAGAGGATGAGGGTTCTGATGTTAGAGCAAGATGCACTATAGATGGAGAGGGACAGGGCCTACATGGATAGGGATCAGGCTATAGCTCAGAGACAAGAGACCAAGTAGAGATTTATAGAGATAAGATCTCTTTGTAGTGGGTCAGCTGATACTTTCGTACGGGAGTTAGTCAAAGTTGTGGAGAGAGCCTCCTACTACAAGGATCTATATGAGAGAGAGGTTCCTCCTAAGAGACGGGCTCCCAATTTTTCTCAAGCACATAGCAACAGGTCCTGGAGCAGGACTCATAACAAGACACAGAGTACATAGGGAGTCATAGGACCTCCCAGGATTGGGCCATATGATAGGCCTCCTTTTGCACACAGGTCATCACGATCCTGCAATTAGTCATCTTCACATTCTCCTCATGGGAGCAGTGTGAGTTCCAAATAGGGACATGTTATGTTATCTATTGATGGACATTGTACTTTGATCATAAAGCCTGTGGGCTTCATATTTATTGATACATTATGACATTGTGATGTGACACTTTTTGAGCGATATATATGATTTTGGTGGTGATTCTCATGATATGCAGTTCTATGTATGATTATGTAGTCTTTTATTTATACATGTTATTTTCTATATGATATGCATATTTTATGGATGATCATTTATACTTTATGATGTGTTTATGCAGCCTATGATGTGATGTTGATTCTATATGATGATGTATGTAATGATTTCCTATGGTATCAATGGATGTTATGTATGCAATTTTGATTATGAGATGCAATGTGATGTTTATATATACAATTCTATCTACATGTGATGCTATACAATTGATGATGATGGATGTAATGTGATGCATATATTTACACTTGTTATGTACATGTAATTCTTTTGTTATGTATTCTATGATGATGAATGCATATTATGCCATAATTTCCTAGATATGATAGATGCATATGTTTTTGTGTTTTCGAAATGCAAGATATATGTATGATATTTACATGATGTTTCTAACATGAATGCATATGTAGGATGTGTTATATTTTTGTGTTTCATAGGATTCCATCATAATGCAAGAAAGAAGAAATGGTAGTATGGAAAGAAGATGAATAATAAAAGACATTGATGTTAGTATTATCAATCTTCGATATTTTTCCATATCACAAAAGGCTTTGCACTTTATCATCATTGGGCAGTAACTAATACAAGTGGAGATAAACACCATGATATGACATAGATCAAGGTGTGCAAGGTCGTCCACCTACTAATAACAGACAATCACAAATAATGATTGTCTTAACTCATACTAAGGGCATAATTGCCCCAATATTTTAGTCAAGAAAAACCACAGACATCAAACAAATAAAAGATGGGTCATGAGATGTCATCGCTCCTTTAAATCCTCCATGCTACATCCTTGAGGAAACTAGTAACATGACTCAAAATCCAAAGTTAAAAGACAGTCGACAAACAAAAGTCAAAGAAAATAGAATTCGGATACATCGTTCCTTCTCTAAATCCTTCATGGGACATCCTTGAGAAAGATAGTAACATGATTCCAATCATAAAGTCAAATGAAATGATAAGATAAATAAGCCACAAAATCAAAGCCAGTAAATTTTTTTCCAAAACTTGATCTGTTTGTTTGATTTTTTTGATTGATAAGATGATTTATTGATAAGCCTAATTTCAAGAGAGACACATACCAGATAAGATGTTCAGTCTAGTTTTGATGTTATGACTATCTGTATAAGGCATGACAAAAGCCTAGTTTCAGAAAGACATGTATCATATAAGACATTATGTTTGATGTCGTTGATGTGATAACCTATGTAAGGCCATGTTGATTTGTTTGACAATGTCTATATTTAGGAAGGACTCGTCCTATATAAGACATGGGTTGATTGTTTTGCTGATATCTATTTTTAGGAAGGACACATCATGTAGCAGACATAATTTGATTTGTTTTGCTTGTTACTTTGGCAATTTGTTTGATTTGACTTGATGAGATTGTTTACTTGTTCATCTTGTTGATGCATCACTTGATATGATGTGCTGACAATTGACTATGTGTGACAACGAACCCTAAAGGACTAACCTAGTGCAGCCTCGGGGGCTCATCAATTGATGGCCTTGCCTATGTTATACATGTAGAGACCTCGTAGTTCAACTAGACTTTGACTAACAAGACTGACTATAAAAATATTTATTTGTATGAAGATACCTAATGTGTGTGGTAGTGCATGTGACGAACCCTAATGGACTAACCTAGTGTGGCCTCAGGGGCTCATCAATTGATGGCCTTGCCTATGTTATACACACAGAGACCTCATAGTTTGACACGACTAATGACCTTGTCATATAGAAAAATGGATTGAATCATGATTTTATACAGACAAACCTAAAAGGACTGACCTAATTCCTTGAGGGCACATTGGTAGATAGCTTTTCCTACATCCATTCACAGAGGAAACATAGTTTGACAAATGAAAAACACTTACAAGTGCGACTGACTCTGACTCTATTTTTTTTTCTTTTTGACCTGTTTTGATTTTTTTTCTTTTTGAAGTTTTTTGATGTTTTTGGATTTTCTCAAGACATTTTGCAATGTTCTTGGATTTTTGATGGTTTTATGTCTTCAGGATAGCCAATGTAAGAACCAAATATGACATAGGTGAAGTGCTTGCCCCCAGTCGAGCATAATACCAATTGGTTATGAATAGGATGGGATGGGGGATATGAAATGCGCTCGATGTCAATCATTCCAAATTATGGAAAAGACAACCATTTTATTATTAAAGGTATGTACAAGGAATGGATGGGAGAGATATGATATGTACAGTGATAGATAGTATGTAGAGGTAAGTCAAATTAGAATAATGATAGATAGAGGAGTAGAGTCAACTACACATAGTGCCTGCTTGCCAGGTTTTCACCATGGTACTTATCCAAAGCACCACCAAAGTGGTTTTCACTATTGGATGACTTATTTCTCTTTACTATTTTCTTGATTTTTTTAAAAAAAATTTTATGTTACCAAGACACCTATT
The DNA here is from genome assembly GCA_007258455.2 of Sequoia sempervirens. NCBI lineage: Eukaryota > Viridiplantae > Streptophyta > Pinopsida > Cupressales > Cupressaceae > Sequoia > Sequoia sempervirens. The sequence goes on from VDFB02000003.1 coordinate 298,305,440, forward strand.
TGCTAGGTTTTCACCTAGGTAACAATTTTTTATTTATTTTTTTGTATATTTGATAGTTAAGACAAGGCTCTCAGAAGCTATGCGTAGAACTTCTTCAGATGGAGATTGTTGATAGGTGCTGACAATGGTTCTCCTTCATGAGTAGAGAGTTGATACACTCCTGATCCAGAGGATTCTATGATAATGTAGGGTCCCAACCAGTTAGGTTCAAACTTTCCTGGTTTCTCTCTTTCAGCTTGATTCTTATGATTCTCCATTAAGACCGAGTCACCCATGTCAGAGTTTCTATTCAAGACCTTCTTGTTGTAGTTGTGACGAATATGATTTTGATATGCTTGGAGATGATCTAATACCTTTTGTCTTCATTCATCTAGGAATTCTAGCTCATGTAGTCTTGAAACTCGGTACTCTTCATTGTCAATATGCCCTTTCAAGGATACCCTCAGGGAAGGAATCTTGACCTCAATAAGCAGAATGGCCTCAGACCCAAATACTAGGGAATATGGTGTGGTGCCAATGGGAGTATGGATGCTTGTCTGGTAATCCCATAAGGTTGGATTAAGTTGTAAATGCCAATCTTGGCCAGCATCATTGACAATTTTTTTGATGATTCTGATGATTGTTTTATTAGATGCCTTAGCTTGGCCATTACCTTATGGGTAATATGGGGTGGAAAAATGGTATTGGATATGGAACTCTTCAGAGAGATGATGGAATTCTTTGTTTTTGAATGGATGACCATTATCTGTGATAATGGATTGAGGAACGCCATACGGATAGATGATATAGTTTAGGATAAACTTAGAAATTTGTGTGTTGATGATGTAGGTCATGGGAATAGCCTCAATCCACTTACTAAAATACTCAGTGGTAGTAATGATAAACTTATGGTTGTTGGATGATGTTGTATGTATCTTACCTATTAGGTCATGTCCCCATTTGGCAAAGGGCCATGGTGACATTATGGGATGGAGCTCTTGTGATGGAGCATGTATAAAATCTATGTGTACTTGACATCGGCGACATTTCTTGACAAAGATATATGAGCCCTTTTCCATGGTAGGCCAATAGTAACCCAGTCTCATAATCTTCTAAGCTAAGGTAGGACCGCTAGAATGGGATCCACATATAACCTCATGTACCCCATGCAAGGTTGCTTGTTCTTCATTAGTATTGAGACATCTCAATAGGGTATTGTCTAAGGCACGTCTATTAAGGGTGTCTCCGATGATGGTGTACTTAGCTGACTTGTGAAGGAATGTACTACATTGGTTATTGGAAACATCAGAGGGTATGATTTTGGCATGGAGGTAGTCATAGATATCTTTATACCATGGAGAATTAGGACCAACAATATCACACACCATTTCCAAATCTGGGATGTCATAGGTAGGGACCAAAAGTTGTTATACCAAAAACTCAAACTTAAGCACGTTACTTGGTATGTCAAGGAGTGAAGCAATAGTAGCCATGGCATTTGCTGCCATGTTTAGAACATGAGGTATTTGATGAAAGTAAACCTTGTCAAATTACTCCTTAAAACTATCTGCCATGCATTTTTAGGGAGCAAGATTTTCATCCTTAGTCTCATAATCATCATTTACCTATTGTATTACCAGTTGAGAATCACCATAAACCTGTAGGTTCTTGATCTTCCATTTGACTACCATGTGTAATCCTATCACAAGAGCCTCATATTATGCTATGTTGTTGGTACATGGAAAGGTAATCCCAAATGACTTAGGGATAGAATCACCTTGTGGTGTGATAAATAGGATACTAGCCCTTGAGCCATGATATGTATGGGACCCGTCAAAGTATAGTTTCCATGTCGTGCATGTGTCAATGGTGAATATAAACTCATTAAGAAAATATGACACTAAAGGGTGATCTGCTTGTATCGGTGCATCAGTTAACTGATCAGCAAGGACTTGTCCTTTAATATCCTTTCTCTCTATGTACAAGATGTCATACTCACTAAGTATCATTACCCATTTGGCCAATAACCCTATTAATGGTTCTTTGCTTAGAAGATATTTTAGAGGATCTATATTTGCAACCAACATTGTTTGATGGTTCAACATATAGTGTCTTATTTTTTGAGTAGCAAATACTACTGCAAGAGAAGCATGTTCAATTTTACTATAGTTAAGCTCATATCCTACCAAGGTGTGACTGATGTAGTATACTTCCCTTTCATGACCTTCATTGTTGTTATATGCCAACAGTGCTCCTAGTGATGAATGGGTTGCTAAAATATAGAGAATCAGTGGTCATCCCTCAACAAGTGGCATTAAGACTGGTGGTGTGAGTAGATAATCCTTAATCAGTTGAAAAGCTTCCTAGCATTTACTTGTCCATATAAAGGGTATTCCTTTTCTAAGTAAATGTTGAAAGGGATGCATCTTATCTGATAAGTGCATGATGAATCTTCTAATGGATTGCAGTCTCCCTTGTAATGTCCTTAGCTAACTGATATTAGTTGGTGGAGGCATGTTTATGATTACTTTTACCTTGGCTAGATCAACTTCAATGCCTCGTCTAGAAATGATATAACCCAAAAGATTTCCTGATTTCACTCCAAACACACATTTCTTCGGATTTAGTCTCACTTTATACTCTTCTACTCTTTGAAATATCTTGCCTAAAAAATGTAAATGATCTTCCCTTGTGAGTGATTTAGCAATAAGTTCATTGACATAATCCTCCATAAGAGTGTGTATAAGGTCATGAAAAATAGTGGTCATAACACATTGATATGTTACTCCAGCGTTTTTGAGTCCAAAGGGAATTACATTCCAGCAATACGTTCCCCAAGGACATGTGAAAGTTGTTTTAGGTTGGTCTTTAGTTGCAATCCTGATTTGATTATATCCTAAAAATCCATCCATAAGGGATAACATCTCATAGCTTGTCAAGTCAACAATCATGTCAATGTTTGGCAAAGGAAAGGCATCCTTAGGACAAGTTTTATTTATATCTCTAAATATGTGCAGATGTAGATATCCCATGTTGGTTTGGTGACTGGTACAAGATTGTAAATCCAATCTGCATAGTCGATTGATCTAATGAAGCCAACGTCCAATAGTTTCTTCAACTTAGCCTTGACTAGTAAAGCAATCTGTGGGTGCATTTTCCTCAATTTTTGTTTCACTGGTTTTATACCTGGTTGCAAAGGAAAAAGATGTAGTACAAGTTCAAGATCTAGCCTAGGCATTTCTGCATATGACAAGGAAAAAATAATCTATCTTTGTGTAAAGAAGTTATAGAATTTCAGCTGCTCTTTTTTTGTCAATGATGCTACCAAATATTACCAAGCAAGGATTCTCTTCTATGCCTATGTTAACTTCCACTGATTCTTCAAAAAGCATGGGTGAATTTTCCTATGCAATTGGGAGAATGTTCAAACCTCCATCCTGAGGTGCCTTAGAGACTTTTTTGCCTTCAGATGCATCCTTATTTTTTACTTTTTCATTGTCTAAGGGCGCATTTTGGTTTTCACCTAGAAACTCATCATTTTTATTTTTTTCATTCTCTTTCTTATTTTTGTGACTGGAGGGTTGAACAGTTTCCCAAAAATATGCCTTGTTGTCCAAGTCAATGGTAAATCCAACCTCATGATCTCCACTAGGTATGCCTTCTCATAATCCCAGGAACTCAGTGATTGCTTCATCATTCTAAAAAATGTCTCAGACGGGTGTGTCTTGTTGGTCCCAATAAATGAGCTAGGGATAGAATAAAGGCATGTCATCATCAGAGTTGTCAAAGTTCAATGGGGTCAAGGTAAAAGCTGATTTGTTCATGTAGTCACAAAAGTTTCTTACCAAATCCTCTTTACTCTTTTTCTTTGATCTAGGTGGATTCTGAGGTGGGCCTAGTGTCAGGGTTTGGTTATCTGAGATGGATTTGTTAGGATCCCAAGAGGTAGGATCAAGAGATTCCCAATAGTAATTTTTAAACCATTCCTCTTTTGTCATATTCTTTGGTGGACAGGAATTTAATGGATCTGGGGAGGATTTAAGCATTAAGTCAAGTTCTCCAAATAGTTTATCAAGGTCCATGGCAAAGGTGGAGGATAGGGAATTCCACTCATATTCATTTGAGTCAGGGGAATCACAGTAGATTTGGTTAGATGGTTTGTTAGATGTCTCAATATCTTCAAAAGCACTTACTTCCTTGAGTAAAGGTGATGTGGTACTAGGAACACCAATCTGAATCTGTTGAAACTCAATCCCGAAGCCTTTCTACCACTTAGAAACAATGATTGGTTCAGTCCTCCCATCTTGATGTAATCCTAAACCATTATGTCCATTATATCCCTTGCTCTACATGATTGTGAAACCTTTGCCATATTGATCTGTGGGAATGTGAGCAAGTGAGGGAAGTTATTATTGGTCTTCCCTATACAACCAAAAGGTCACATCTTCTGCATTTATGGCTTCTTTGCTTAATTCTCCCCATTTAGTAAAAGTTGTGGGAGGAATATGTATAGTAACCACTGATTGTCTCCTATCTGTTGTAGGTAAACCATAGGACTTAGGAGGAACCAGGTGACTAACACAATAAGATGTCTTCATGTGATATTCTCCACAACCCTTGTCTTGGATCTCGACCCTAGGAGCGGAAGGTAGTAATGGAAAAGTGGATGTTTTGGTAAGAGTGGATGGATCGAGATATTGGGATGAATTGGATGATGAAGCTTCTTGATTTACTGGCACTCAGTGTTGGGGTATCTCTCATAGACTGGTGCAATATTAGAATGGATATGGGTCACCATGTATTGTTATTTTAGTGCCATTGTAGGGAAATTTAAGAAATTGATTATATGTGGAAGGGACTAACTTCATGGCATGAATCCATGGTCTTCCTAGTAGAAGGTTGTATGGAAGGGTTAGATCAGTTTTAAAGTGCAAAGATTTAACCCTGCTCCTCTGTCTACCAGAACTAGTCTAACTTTGGTTTTGTCAACAAGGACTTCAAGATATAATGGGTCGTTATGATTTGTCTTCTCAATTGCATAGTCTTGTTCGAAGAAGGTGGCATGATGATTATTAGTCAAGTAGCCTACCATTTCCTAAAAAAAATTGACATCAAGATCATTAGGGACAGTGGTTCTTTGTAAGGCCTTGTCTAAAATGGCTTGATGTTTAGGGGAAATTCATAATAGTTCCAAGATGGAGATTTGGGCTAGGGTCTTCCCCAACTAATCAAGTAAGTTATACTATGACTTGGATGTCTATCGTTCCTGGTGTGATGGTGGACCTTGGATGGTGATCTTGGTCCGGTGAGTGTTAATAACAAACTCAAGAGTTTTATTTATGGAAATGGTATTGACATGCTCATCAACGACCTGAAGGTGATTTATGATTTTCCCACTATAATCATGCTTAACATTAGGATAGTTGGCCGAAGTATTGGTCTTGTTACTTAAATTGGGGGATTTTCCTTTCCCATGGTCATGTAATGGATCCGAAAAGACCTTGTGATTAGTGTTCGAAGATGTAGTTTTCTGTCCACTGACTTCAATAATTTTATTCTCGACAAAGTCTTGTATGATGGTTTTCAGTTGACGACAATTTTGTAAGCTATGTCCTTTAGTTTGATGGAAGTCACAAAAGGAATTTTCATCCCACCAAGATGGTTTGAATTGTCTTGGATCGTATTCTTTTGTCTCTTGATGTTGTATGAGATTGTGTTGCAATAGTTGTTTGAAGACTGACTCATTGGGTTCCTCGAGGGGAGTGAACTCACATTTTGGAAATTGTCTTTTTTGTTGTGGCCATTGGATGTTTTGGGTAGTGTTTGTGGTTTGGTTGATGGAATTGAGTGTTTTGGTAGAGGGGTATTTCCTCTAAGTTTGATGATCAGTCCTACTTGTAAAGTCTTTGCATCAACTACGCCATCATTGGTAACGTTTTTATTTTGAGACCAAAACTTATTTCTGTCATTGGGGGTGTTTTGCACATTTGGATTTTTGTTGGGTGTCTGTGTCTCAAGTTCTTCTTTTTCAATGAGATATTTTTCTAGTATGATCCCCTTTTCCACTAGTTATGTAAAGGATGTGCAACAA
>VDFB02000003.1:298311609-298323195 GCA_007258455.2 Sequoia sempervirens
GTATTGGTATTTTGACTTGTTTGTTGAGGGGGATTGAGTTGGAGGAAGCCTTTATTATATTTTCTAAAAGGTGGGTAATTGTTTTGGTTTGTGGACTCGAACTTCTCGGTTCAGATAGAATTGGACTTTGCATCATGACTACTAACTGAGTTTTGATAATCATGGAGGACCTAGTACACAAGTGCAAGAAGGAGGGAATTTCATCATGGTAAGATTTTCTTGTATCTTACTTTACAAATTTTATCTTATCAAAAGAGTTTATCATAAAGGAAAAAGTCACTACATAAGGTAGTATAGGCAACAACATGGTTAGAAGGATCACCCTTCCCCCCATATTTCTCAAATATAGGAACCTTTACACCTTGTGGCATCAATGTTTGAAATCTCTCCAAAGAAAATGGACCGCTTTTGACAAAATATGTAGGTGGGCCATTTTGGCTTTGATTGATGGTGGAGAATTGCTTTTGAAAGGATGAAACATTTTGCAAAAGTTGGTTTATGAGAGGGTCATTGCTTGTATTATGAGATGGAGGTGAGAAAGGTGAAGGGGTTTATGTGTTCAAGGGATAAGTGAATGGAATGGTTATAGGTGGTGAGGTGGTAAGAGATATGACATGCAATGCCACAAAGGTACTAGGGATGCTAGCAAAAATACCCAAGCAATCACATTACTATTTGGTTGCATTGTTGTTGTCACTTGAGGGTTGGTATAAGTAGGAATAGAGGAAATTGTTGTGGGAGGAGGGATTTGAATTCCTCCTTGGATTGTGACATTGTGTGTAGCTAAAGGACAACTAGTGGTTGAGGTGAGGTATTTTCCAAATATTTGAACTATGTTTTTCACAAGGTCAAGTCCATCTTCACTTTCAAGCATGTGATGAATGTTATCTATAGTAGGGATGGCGATAGTTGAAATGTTTTCATTTTGCACTTGATGTTGTAGGTTTGCTAATTCTTCATGGATTTGAATTATATTTTCTTGTGGAACACTAGCAACCATTGTTTCAACATTCGTGACACTACTTGAAGGTAAAGAATTGTTAAGGGTATGGTCCATACCTAGTGTACTATTGTCAATACTAGGATTGAAAGAGCTAAATAACCCAATATCCATGATGATTGTGCTATTGTGGGATGACATAAGTCTTGAACTTCATCTCACTATAGTATTAGCAATAGGACACCAAATACTCATGCAAGGGATAATGAAAAATGAATGTAAATACAATTTAAGCTAAGAATAATGAAATGGCTATAATGGAAATTCTATAAACTGAAACAAAAACCTATAAATAGCAAACAAAAGCTTAGAAATAGTGTTTTAAATTCTAGAAAATTCATTGTAGAATCTGCACTGGGATTGATTCACCCAGAGGGGTGTATGAGTCCTAGTGAATTTTTTTTTCAAACTTTTCAAAAAAAATCAATTGATTTTTAAGATTTTTATGTTGTATGATCTATAACCTAAGTGAAAATATTCATTTTGTATGATTTTCAATGATTTGAGATGAAAAAATGAAACCTATATGCACTTTCACTAATGCAAAATTAGAAACCCTAGAATTCGAATGAACTAATGCAAACCCCCCTAATGCATGTTAATGCAAGCAAGATCTAGGATGATGATGCACTCCAAATTAGAATAATGATGTTCTAAATGTAGGTTCATCAAAATGAAAGGAATCATTTTTTTTGGGTTCTTCTCTATAGTAGGGAGATAGAACAAGAAAACTCAACACTCTCATTCAAGAACAAACCCTAGAGATCTCAATACAAAAGGGAAAGAGATCTTGCAAAAGGCTTGTTCTAGGGACTGATTGTAAACTAATGAGGGGTTCACCACCAAGTTAGGAATTGGAAAGACAAATGCAATGCAAGATGTAATGCTTAACCCTAATATGATGCAATCTTTCACTAAATGACCTACAAATTCATATCAAACAAAACATAAAGCTACAAGATGATATGTGTGCACCTGGGAATATAGAGATGATTAAATGGAGGTCTGAATTGCTGAAAATGGTGACTTTAATGTTGAATAGGACTCATACACCAGGCTGGGTGAATTAGTCCCAGATCTAGGTTTCTGTGCAAAAATAGGAATCTAGAAAATGGGTATCTGAATCTGTAAAAACCTGAATTTTGACCTAAACTAGGACTGATATGCCAGAACTGGCATATCAGTCTAGTTAGGTCTTTCTAAAGCTTCAAAGTTTGAATTTGGTCTTCAAGATCTGCTTTGCACTTCCTGATTGATTTTCAGATCTGAAACCTTGATTTACAACATGTAGAAATCTTCCAAGTATCTCTAATGTAGGGTGACAACTTTGACAACTTTGAACACTTTGACAACTTTCTCCAAATTTCTTCTCAATGTTACTTCAACCTAAACCTACAAATCACACATTAAAGAGAGGGAAAATGTTGTTTTGTTAGTGGATAGAGGTTTTCCTTTGTCAAACCCAATTTTGGTAATCAAACCTTGAAATAAGAATGATGAATGAATAAAATATGATGTTGCAACTCACCAAACCCTAGCAATAAGAGGCTACAAACATGTATGAGATGGCTCCAATGGATGTATATCTTGAATCTTAATTGAATAGGATAGATCTTGAGTGAAATGCTAGCTTGAATCATAAAACCCTACATCACAATTGTTAGCTCCAAAACAAACATGATGCATGAATTATTTGACATGATGATTGATGCTTGAATAATGCTCTAAAATGCTTGATAATCTACCCCTGAATGCTCTTGTAAACACTTGAATTCTCTCGTGAACTCAAACTTACTATAAGAATGCTCATTCAACTTGCTAGGTGTAAAATGAGTGAAAGAAACTTTTATTTTTATACTTAATTATGCAAGAATTCCCGAAATTACAACACTGCAAGCCGACATCAGATCTAGGAGGATAAAATCCCACCAAGAATTTGAATTAATTTTAATTTTGGGTCATGGGACTCTCATACACCCAAAGGTGGCATATGAGTCCCATTAGGCATAATTTATGGGATCAAATTCAAAAATGCTTAGAAAGGTGTAAAATCGAGACCAGGACCCAGAACCCTAGGTGGGAATCATACACCCAACATGTTGTATGAGTCCTAGACCATAAAATATGGGCACCACACCCTAAAAACACCTGAATTATGATTGGATGTTGATTTGTGTCGAGATCATCTTCGAAAAGATGCATTAAATGAGACTTATGGATGTAAAATAAGGCTAATTAAAGCATAAAGAAGCCCAATTATTAATGAAAACTCTATAAAAGTGTGAATGTGTGTTACAACACATTACAACACCCTAAATAAGGTATGGTTAGGTTTATTTAGTTTACAAGGGCCCAAGACCTAATGTGAGTGTGTTAAAAACATTACAACACTAAGTCAAGGCATCATTAAGCTCAATTATATAAGGAGAGCCCAAACAAGTGTGAAAATGTCACCAATGAAATTTTTGACACTATAGGGACTATAAGGGGTAAAAGTGGAAATGGATTATCAGAAAAGAAATTCAACAAAGAACTCAAAACAAAAGGATCAAACCAACTTACCAATGAGATACAATTGAAAATCAAGCCATGAAATCAAACACAAGGGTTAGATTTATCAAATCAAACACAATTGAAAACATAGCATGAATACAACCTTACCATCCCATTGTTGGAGAACTTGGTGTTTTGTGATGTTGGATTGCTCAACACTTAAGCATCCATGATTTCTTGCAAAAGCTTGATGAAAGTGATGACTTAGATTCTATGATAAAAGCTCTCAAATGCTCTCAAGAATGGTCAAAACTCAAATTGACAAGACTTCTCTATCAAATTCTAGGTGAGAAATATGAAGAATGAGGTTGATTATATAGATTTTTATAATTAAATGAAGGGTTGAGATTGAGTTTCAATTCCCACAAATAAGGGTCAAGATTTCATCTTAACACCCACAAAGGAGAGAAGATTAAGGAAGATGGAGGGATAAGATTAGTTAAAACTCAAAATATCCCCACACTTGTATGAAAATGGTTAGGGTTTTAATTAGGGTTTTGAAGATCAAGGGTGGAAATTAGATCTGAATATCAAGGGCTTAGAATGCTTGAGATAAGAAAAGTCAAAGATATTTTTGAAAAGGAATATTCCTCAAGAATATGCTTTATGGAGAGAAAGAGAGGAATTAAATAATTAGAAATTATTTAATTATGAAGGATGAGAATATATCATTTTAGAAAAAAGAATATTCCATTGAATGAGGTGGAATTAAAGTGGGATAATTAAATAATTAAAATTATCTAATTATATAAGATTAGAAGAAATATTAAGTGAACCTAATTAAATAATTAAAAATTATTCAATTAGGAAGATGAAGGGGATAATTAGTAAATAAAATAAATAATTAATTAAACAATCTAAGATTATTTAATTAATAAAGGAAATTAGGGTTAAATGATGAAAAATATGTTAAATGGTGTTAAAGGGGGTTAATAATGAAAATTAAATGAAATGATGATAAATGCAGTTAATGATAATGAGAATGATGGAAATGATGGAAAAATGCAATTTCAAGATGTGTGATATGCATTAAGTATTTTTACATGTCTACAGGGAAATCATTTCCAAAGAGGTTCTATCCATTGATCTAGGGAGGGTGGAGGCCATCTTGTCCATCCTCCCCAACCACAAGAAAGGATTTCAAAGCTTCCTCAAGAGAATCAATTTTTTGATGAGTTTCATTCCTAACTGTGTTTCCCTAGTAAAGCCTCTCACCTCCATGCAAAAAAATAACATGGTATTTAGTGGGACAAAAGAAGGAAAGGATAGTTTAAAATCCATCAAGAAATCCATTACCTAGGCCCCTACACCAATAAATCCAAAGTATGACAATGACTTCATCCTATACACTTTTAGAGTAGAAGAAAGCATATATTTTTTCATTACACATCTAAATGATGATAACCTTAAGCAAACCATTTCCTTATTTAGTGAATGGATTAAATATTATAAGTCACTATGTAGATAAAAAAATTCCTTGCTATTATTAGGGCATTGAAAAAAATTAGGAATATGCTTTTTGTTAGAAAGTAATCTTTACTTATGTGAAAATTATTTATTATTTATATTACTTAAATACTTTTAGGAATATTCTAGAGGAAACCATACAAGTATTTAGTCTCATTTTAGTATCCTCACACATGTGTGATGGTGACTCATCTTTATAACTCCTCTTTGGAGGAATATTAAGGCTTAGGTGTAGCTTCCTCCTAATGAGGATCTTGACACCTTGCACACACATAGGGTGAAAGGTGACATGCATAGAAATTGGAGTTACTTATGCATCTCCTTCCTCACCTCTATTTATTGAGGTGTTTCCTTCTTCATTAGAATCATTCAATGCTTATGCTCTCACACTCTCTCTCATTGAAATCTTCTTTAGTCTTTATGCTATCTTCATAATATAGAGGATTTTTCTTTGTTTTCCCCTTACAAAATCCTATGTCTCCTCTTGAATATTTTGTGTTCTTGACCTTTTTTTCATCTTTATGGTAATATTTTTATTCAAAAAATAACTCTTGGATTAGTACTTTCCTTTATTTCATTTTATCAGTCCTTTCATGGTATTAGAGTAATTGTTACTAATCCTTGTTGAGCTACATTGTTGAAGGTTTACCATTTCTTTTTGAGCACTCACCTTGGAGGAACATTCCTAAGAGAAGATGAGCTAGAGTTTATTTTACTTAAAATTCATTTTTTATAATAATTTAATAATATTTTTTCTAACCTTGCTAGATTTTATTGTGCAGGAAACAAAGTTTTTCTAATTTTTTTTTCAATTTTACTTTATAAATTTCAAATGGTCTATTTGCTAATTTGTGCAAAAAAATCTACATCCATCTAAAAAATATACATCTGTGCAAATAATTTTTTTTGAAACCCCAAATGAAGGATTATTTTTCAAATCACAATTCAATCTTTTTACAAATATATATATTTTTATATAAATCTGTATAAAAAAAATAGTTTTTTAATAAACTACATATAATTATAATTTGTATATAACAAGTCAAAAAGTATTCTCAAATAAAAATATTTTTTACATATAAATCTGCATTTTTTAGAAGATATCTTTTTTTACATAAAAAAATCTACAATAACAAAAAATTAAAATATTATTAAAAAAATTAATATAATACATTAAATCTGCTCTTCTAAACCTTTTCATTCTCCCTCTATGCTCTATAATATTTTCCCTTCATATCTTAAATCATCCCTCACATCTGCAAGGCCTTGAAATGAAACCCTAACCATAACTATTGAAGAGGAAAGAGTCAAAGCCATTCATTTTTCTTCACCATTTCCAAAGAAAGGGCACCATTCTATGTCCAACCTATCAGTCATCACTCCTCATGGTCATTACAATCTAGACAATCCACCTCTGGCATGTCCATTCCTCTTCAAAATTATTCATTGTTCAAACCCTTGCATGTTCCCTCCACCCTCACAACTTCCACCTTCCTCTTGGCCTCCTAGTTCAACACCCTAGCTATTTTGGGCTCTTTCATAAAAGCTCAAATAATAAAACCTAAAAACATTAAAAACTAATTTTATAATATTTCTTTCAGAGTTATTTTATTTTTACATATGCTTAATTTTTATTTTTTTTCACAGGTTAGTTTCTTTATATATATATATATATATATATAGTTGTTTTACCTTCAAAAATATTAGTTTTTTTTAAGGAGACTATTAATAAGCTTTTTTAAACCTTAAGAAAGTTCAAAAATATAGGGGTTAACATTTTTTATTTGAAACTAATCATATTAATTTCCAAATAAAATACTATTATTTATTTTCTATAGTTGTGTAAGTATATATATTTTTTTTGCAATCATGTCCACTCTAATTTAAGAAATTAAATTAAATTCTTCTAATTATCATTCATGAAAAACTTATTTTTCATTTATATTTTAATATAAACATCTCTTGGATGTTGCAATGAATCCAAATTCTGAGTTGGATCCATCCTTATTCATGGATGCTCAAGAAAAGTGGAGGACTCAAAATGAAGAAGCTCTTGGTCTCATAGGCATTTCCATGTCTCCCAAACTCTATGTTCATACTGGGAACTTCTTGAAAGCCTATTAAGAATGGGAGATCCTCTAAAATATCTATGATAGTTCAAATGAGTCAAGGAAGATACAACTTCAAGATCAACTTGAAGATTTGAGGTATACATCTTTCAAAACTATGGATGATTTTTTGTTAAAGTTTAATGATCTTAATATTCAATTGCATGGCTTAGGAGTAAAGCTTGGATATCTTATAATAATTCATATTATTCCTAAAAAATGTCTTCCTAGATAATTTCAATAGTTTATTACAAATATTCATGCTCAATTAGCTACTCCTTAACTAGCTAGTCAACTTATGATAATTTTCAAAATTTATTAAGGAAAGAAGAGGAAACATTGATTCAATTTGGTAATCTTAAAAATAGTGACCATGACTTTATGTCTAAAAATCATAAGAAAATTTTTAAGTCTCATAATAAACAATGCTATAATCCTAAATCTCATCATAATAATACTAATGTTACTAGAAAGAATAATTCTTATAAGAGGCCTCATTGTAACTATTATCATAAAGATGGTCATTGGTCTAGCACTTGTTTTAAGAAAAAAAATTGATAAAAATCCCATGAGGAAAAGTAATCAACAAAATAAACCTAATAATAATAAGTTTAACAACAATGCAAATCAATCTAGGTAAGCTTTTAATTGTAGTTATAATGCTTCAAAACCTCTTGAATGGGTTATTGATTCAGATGCCTCTCAACATCTTGCTTCTCATAATGAGGTATTTTAATCCATAAAACCTAACATGTCTAATTTTCAACTTCAAATTTCTAATAATCATAGTTGGGAAGTAGAATCAATTGGAGTTGTGAATGTACCTAATGGTAAGTTACATGATATTTTTTTATGTTCTTGAATTAAAGACAAATTTTCTTTCAGTAGTTAAGCTTTGTCAATATTACAAAATATAATTTTTTAAAGATATGTGATATGTGATTGATCCAAAAAAATCATAAATTCATTTCTCATGCTAAATTAGACAATGATAGTTTGTTCAAATTTTATGAGCTTGCTTATTCTAAATATTCTTTACTATCTATCATTGATTTCCATGTTTGGAATGAACAACTTGGTGACATCCATGCTAAAAAATATTTATTTTATGCAAAAATATAATATGGTAGAAGGATTGTCTAGCATTGTTCCATCTAAAATTGTATGCACATGTTGCATGAGTGGTAAGATGCATATGGAGCCTTTTCACAAGGTCAAGTATCGAGGGCACATCATAAGTTGATCTTATTCCATAGTGAAATTTTAGGACTCATGGAGAATAAATCCATCCAAGGATCAAGGTATGCACTTACTTTTGTTGATAATTATTCTAGAACTTTGATCTATTTTATTAAAAGTGAGGATCAAGTTCTTGATGCTTTTGTTGAATTTCAAAAATTTGTTGAAAGGCAATCTGGTTTTAAACTCAAAATTCTTAGGACTAATAATGGTAAACAATATGTGAATAATTCTTTCAATGGTTATTTAAAGCCCTTTTGTATTAAACATGAGTTAACCATTCCCTATACACCTCAACAAAATGATGTAGCGGAAAGGAAGCATAGAACAATTGTTGAAATGGCTAGATGTATGCTACATGCAAATAATATTTCTTATAAATTTTGGGCTGAAACAATGTTTTTTTGCTACTTATATCATTAATAATACTTCTACAAAATTCTTAAAGGATATAACTCCTAAAGAGGTTTGGTCTAGAAGAAACCTAATCTTAAGCATTTAAGAATCCTTAGCTCCATTTCTTATGTTCATAAACCTAAAGAAAAAAGGAAAAAAATAGATTCCAAATCTGCTTATCATATTTTTTTGGGTATGATGAACATTCAAAGGCTTATAGAGTTTATAATCCTATCACTAATAAAGTTAAAGTTTCTAGAAAAGTATGTATTGCTGAAAATAGTGTTCATGATTGTTCTGAAGTGAATAACAATGAACCTTCTCAAAATAAAGTTATTGTTATTGAGGATAATCCTCCTTCTATGAACCCTCCTAATGCATATCTTAGTAAAATTGATAGTGAATATGATCATGTTGGACATTCTCATGATGATTCTTCTTCAGGTGATGACACTCCTACATCTAAATGAATGCCTAAATGGTATAAACACTTTATTCAAGAAAGTGATGATATTTTAAATAGAATGAATCAATCTAAGGCTAAAAAAGAAAACTATTAAAATTATTCTTTGATTTATAAAGTTATGGATATAAATGGTCCTCAATCTTATGAGCAAGTGAAAAATAAACCTCACTGGGAAATGCTATGCAAGAAGAATATAAAACATTAGTTGCAAATCAAACTTTGGATCTAGTTCCTTTACCTCATGGAAATAATCTTATTTCATGTAAATGGTTGTATAAAAACTAAGTTCAAAGAAAATAATGAGGTTAAAAAATTTAAAGATAGACTAGTTGCTAGAGGCTTCTCCCAAGTAGAAGGCCTCAATTATAATGAAATGTTTTCTCAAATGGCTAAAATACAAACTATTAAATTAGTTATTTCTTTAGCTTCTCCTATGAATTGGCTCATTCATCAAATGGATGTTAAAAGTAAATTCTTAAATGGTTATTTACATGAATAAATTCATATATCTCAACCTTTTTGTTTTACTAAGAAAGGTACAATGAACACCTTGTTTGCAAATTAAGGAAATCAATTTATAGTTTAAAGCAATCTCCTAGAGAATGGTATTCTAAAAGTAATTCTTTCCTTCAATCTCAAGGTTCCATTAGAAGTAAAATTGATCCAAATATATATATTAGACATAATGAAAATGATATTATGATCATTATTTTATATGTTGATGATTTGATTATAAGAATTTAATTTATGATACTAAGTCTAAATTCAATCATCAATGTCAAATGATTGATTTAGGATTATTACATTTTTTTTGGATATGCAAAGTTGGAAAATACCTAAAGGTATTTTACTTTCTCCACATAAATATGCTCAAGGTGTCATAAATAAATTTAACTCTTACTTAACTCTTCTTTGGAGGAATATTAAGGCTTAGTTGTAGCCTCCTCCTTATGAGGATCTTGACACCTTGCACACACATAGGATGAAAGATGGCATGCATAGAAATGGGAGTTACTGATACAACTTATTTCTCACCTCTATTTATTGAGGTGCTTCTCTCTTTCATTAGAAGAATTCAATGCTTAATCTCTCTCACTCTCTCTCTCTCATTGTAATCTTCTTTAGGATTTATGCCATCTTCATAATATAGGGTTTTTTTTCTTTATTTTCCCCCTATAAAATCTTTTGTATCCTCTTGGATATATGGTGTGCTTGCTCTTGGTTTTCATATTGATTGCAATCTTTTCATTCAAACAATAACTCTTGGATTAAAACTTTTCTTTGGGTAAGTGCAAAAACATGGGGGGCCAAAAAGGGGGCTTAAGTGGCCACTTTTTCTCTGAACTCAGGAAATACTGACCTTGGACGTAAAATTGAGGATAGTTACACTCAAAATTTTGAGATGCAACAAAAGAAAGGATCAAAGTGCTCTGTATCTACTTTCTAAACTACTAATTCATTTTGAAAATTGTTGATATTAAGGGGTTCAAAAGAGGGACGTACAAAAATTAGTGTTGTTTTTATCAAAAAAACATAACATAGCAAATTTTGTATGTCCCTAGCATGGTGAACTTTTTTTTAGTATTTTTAAATCACTCTAGTGAGAAATTAGCTAATAGTATGTAGTTGATCTGCATGATTTTTATGATAATTTTTTAATGAATATTTTATTTTTTACTAATTTTCTAAGTGGACACTTCCTGAAGAACAGAATTTTGGTCGTGCTACCCCTACAAATTTTGGAAACTAATTGATATTTTTTTCCAAATTTGTAGAATGGAGTCTAGTTTCTAAAAATGTAATTTATTTGAAATTTCGATGAACGATTAATTTATAACAAAAAAAACACCAAACACTACTTTTTTCCTAAAAGAGACACACAAATAAACAAAATTATAGATGAAAGGCTTAACATTGTAAAAAGTGAAAAAAATTACATTTGTTGGATAGCTAAGAGAGAACCTAACATTACCAGTGTTTGATTTGTTTGACATTGAAACACATGCATTCTGATGGTGAGCATGAACCGATTATGTGAAATATTGTAGAAATTTGCAAAAACATGTCTCTGGTCATTGGGAAGGCCTTCTAAGCCTTTGGGTTGGTATTCAAAGGAGAATAACAATCCCAAGCCTTGGGGATTCCCAAAGCAAGATATAATGTGAGTGCCTTATAACACACTCATGTTATATCTTAGTTTTGACATGGTTGTTTGTGTTTGTGTGGGACATGTCTAACAAGACATAACATGAGTGCATTATAATGTGCTTGTGTCATGTCTTGCTTTATGTTAAATACTACTCTATTGAATGTATGTTTATATATTTGTATGTTTGTATGTACATGTATGCTTGTAT
>VDFB02000003.1:298323295-298486668 GCA_007258455.2 Sequoia sempervirens
AACTACACGGTTGAATCCTGATAGCAATATCATAATCTAGATATCGTTGTCGCCAAGATTATTTTTTTCATGTTATAATTATTTTAGGTAAAATTATGTTGGCCATACATTTGGGTTTTATAAAATACCTTTATTAAAAACTAAAAAATAAAAACATACTTAAGTTACAAAAAAAATTCTTACCAAAATTCAACACTTTATGAATCTTTCCACCACATGATTTTGGAAAATACATTAATATAAAACCAGCTTTTACCATCTGGGCATTAGTATAAATTAAATATTTTAAAACAAAAACAAAAATCCTAAATATCACATTTTTACACCATTTTAATGTTATATGTGTAAGTGCTTAAAATTGTAACCCGAACTATGACCAACTCTAAATTTTAAGGAAAATGCTTCCAACTTTTGACCACAATGTATACCCAATTTTTTGCACTTTCCTACTTGGGCAACGGTTAAGAAATAATAACGATGGGCTAGGACACAAAATTGAATCCATTTGTGAAGGCATTCCACAAAAATCACAATTACAAGCTTCCCTCTTGACTATAGAAGCCCTTCAATTAAGTACATAAAGATGTCACTTCAACCCCATTTAGGAATGAGAAATTGTTGAAGCCAAAAAGTGACAGCAATGATTTCACCTTTGTTACATTCACAAATCTCACATTGCTCCACAATCTATTTGATGTCTTATTTCATATCTTCCTATAAAATTTTGGCAAAGCCTTCAATATATTTTGAGAAATACAAAGTGAGCAATAGATGCACAAGCATAGAAATTAGGCAAAATTACACTCATTTTATGTGACACCTAGAAATCCCTAGAGTCTCTATAATGTTTTGGGCTTAGTCCAATTGTATATGCAAAAAGATTTTGGTGGATTCAACTTAAATTGTTCCTTAAAAATAATGTGGCCAAGGTATTTAATTTAATATTGACCAAACAAGCACTTGAAGTATTTGGCATGTTACTCATTAGCATATCTGATTTGAACAATTTGGTCTGTTTACAAATCATGATCTTCCTATGTCTAAGAGTAAAGAAGGTTATCATCAAATAAGTCTAAAATGAACTTGTAGTGAAAAGGGGGGAAAATCTTCTTTATCAAGCTCTGATAGGTAGAAGGTGTGTTATTGTTGCCAAATGGCATGACAATAAACTCATAATGATCTTTATGAGTTTGAAAAGCCATTTTTCATAGTCTTATTTTCTTTGATGTGGATATAATTATAACCCAACCAAATAGATCCAACTTGGAGATGCAAGCACCATGGAATTAAATCCAAGAGATCATCAAACACAAGAATGAAGAATTTATCTTTGATGGTGATTTTATTGAACTAAAAAAAATTAATGCAAATCCATCAACACCCATCATTTTTTCAACCAATAGTAAAGGGGATGAATAGGGATTAGTGCTTGGTCTAATAACTAGATAGGTTTCTTGATCTTGGCCTTTTGGAGAAAGTAATACCAATAAAGACTCATATTTTAAGTATTATCGATAATTTGGTTGACATGATCTTCAGTGTGACATGATGATAAGTTGATTGGTTGAGTAATGACAACTAAACTTGGGTATACTAGTCCCTATAGTTCTTTGGGTTGAGTTGATGCAAAGGAGTCCTTGAGATGAAGAGTAGAAAATTATGCAATAACACCATGAGACTCCTTTGATTAACTTCTCCATTTGATTATAATTAATCATATTGATTGATCCCACAACTAAACCTCTTAAGATCTATTAGTGACCATTCTCTATGAATTTAATCCAAAGTTCGTAAAAGTTGCACAATATAGGCCTAACAGTAAGTACCCATTCTGCCCTCAAAATAATGTCAAACCCTCATAGCAATAGGTCAAACATGCCATATTTGAGAGTGTAGTCCCACCATTGGCTTATAATAGGTAATATCTAGTATTGAAGCCCATAAATATATGGATAATAGTGCAACATGTATGTTGTGAGTACCTTTTTAGCGCTAACCACTCACAAGTACATCACAAGTCCTATACGATCGAAGGCTTCCTAAGGCTAAGTTTTTAAATGTCTATAGGACATTCCAATAAACCCAGTGGTACATGAAAGCACATTGGAGAATGCATGTAATGGGCCTACTTTTTATTACCAAAATCGAAGAGAGTGGAGTGAAAGCATAAAATGGACAATCACATAAGACCCAAAATATAAAATGTTACAACAAAATACAACCTTGAATTGAAATCTAATATCAAATGATGTGATCCTACAACTAACTGAATTATACCAAAAACCTCTTTCAAGATTATATTAAAATAGTAAATTCACAATTCAATATATCGTTGTGCTCTTAAGGGGGTAACGTGTTATGAGCAATACTCATGACAATATCATCAATGAATAAACCTTCCTTCTATTTAAGCCCTCTATGCACCTGATCCTTTTATTAATATAGCTTAATATAAAAGTAAATAGTTAGGGCATACATAAGTAAAAGTTAGGCCCGATGCCATGTGTAAGACAGCTTTTTCTAGTTTATAGATCCACATTAGAATCAAAGCAACTTTATCTCCTTCGTGGAGGTTTAGAGAGTGATTGTCCAAGTTCGTGGCCAAAAACAAGAGGGAGCATGAAACATATGTTATGTTTGCAAAGAATTATTGAATCTGGCGGTTGCAAAAGAGAAATAAGATGCAATGATAGGAGATCCAAAAACGATGGATGAAGAAGAAAGGTTTCTCAATCTTAAATCCCACAAACTTCGAATAGAAAACCAAGAAGCATGGAAAGCGACGATAAATATCCTTGCAGGAGCTAGGTTCCTCAAGCTCAATTTGTTGTCACAAGTATATCTCATATACTAGATACTATTGTAGGCATCATTGAGACTCTTACAGACAAGTTGAGCGAACTCTTTTGAGGATACCAAGAGCAAGAGTAAGGCCCAATCAAATGAAAAAGAAGTCCGCAAACGAGGATACAAATCTAGCGAGAGTACTTCAATTCAAGGCCATGTTACAGATTGAGATTATGCTAATTGATGCAAACACGGATGAAAAAAGCTTGCCTGTTGGTAGATACAATTAAAGATTTAATTCAACATGCACACTCTTACATTGGAAAAATATATTTCCTTCGTTACATTGAGATTAGCGTAACATTTTTTAACTTGTTTCAAAAGTTTCCTATATTCAATGGCTTTACGAAAGCAACCTCTAATTAGTTCACGCAATCAATATACGAAATTCATTAACAAATTGCCCTATCCTATTTGTCATTGCATGGAAAAAACGGCAATTTTTGAGACAAAATAATGGACAAAGTACATTGTACATGAAATGGAGAAAAATGTGCAAGGTGAGAAATTTGGATGAACTACAAAGAAGGTCTTCACTTCCATCTTCAAAGGATCGTTTCAGTATCCAAACCCGTGCACATAGATGAAGCATCCGCCAATGCTCATTATCTTTAGGTAGATTCTCGATGAATAACGAAGGTCTTCACTTCCATCTTCAAAGGATCATATCAGTATCCAAACTTGTGCACATAGATGAAGCATCCGCCAATGCTCATTATCTTTAGGTAGATTCTCGATGAACTACAAAGGAGGTCTTCACTTCCATCTTCAAAGGATCATATCAGTATCCAAACTTGTGCACATAGATGAAGCATCCGCTAATGCTCATTATCTTTAGGTAGATTCTCATTTAGTGTATAAAATCAGGAAAAAGTCGGTTTTAGGAAAATTCACCATGAGCAATTCATCATCAACAATTCACTTCCAACAATTCATCGTCGTGAAAAATTCACCACCATCAATTCATTGCTGTGGATAATTCATCGTATATACAATTAGGAAACTGCTGGTGGTAAATTTTCCAGTGATGAATTGCTGGTGGTGAATTTTCCTAGAGATAAATTTGTCATGGTGATGAATTGTTCCGATAAATTGTTGGAGATGAATTGCTGACGGTGAATTTGCCTGAAGCCATTTCATCCGTGTGCAACCTATGAGAAAATTACACGAATGTTATTATATATTGTGGTGAGCATTAATATTGTATACTTGTAGTAGTTTTGGTAATCATCCCAGGTAAGAATGTGTACATAAAAAATAGAGATAGAAATAAGTAATGGGCATGCATATGCATAGAAATCAGTATGTGTAAGTTTATCAGTCATTAGGCCTATGGTTCATACAAAACCTCACAGTAGTTTACTTTTTAAATATTGGTAATCATCCTAGGTGAGTTTCGCTAAACATTCACTTACATCAGAATACAGCACCACAGCCTGTCTCTACAAATAAGTACAGTCTGGAACCTGGGTCTTCTTTCAGAGAGCAGGCAGCAGTTTTCTTCGTATTGATGTTACAATGTTAGTCGGATCAACTAAGGTTGGAATTATATTCTATGCAGATCATTTTACACGTGATGCTTTTAACTTAAGCAGTTACAAGCTTCCATTTTACAGGCGATGCTTTCAGCTAATGGAGCTACAAGCTTTCAATGTTGCCGAAGCAGAAAGGTTTATGAAGCATTCTAAATGATGCTGACCCCAAGTCTCCATAACTAAAAGATCATATCCTGCAAAAAAAGTGGATTGGTAACGATGAGAAAGCCCAAACGAGCTTTTGTACTAAACAGGTTCAAAATACAATAGAATCTCAGGTAAATGGCTCATTTGAGACTCCAAAGAAGCATGTGTGAATTTAAAGACAATATGAATATTAGATACGAGAATGACAAAATGGCTGGGCATTCACAGAAAGCTTATTCAACTCAAAATGTAAGAGGGAGACAGATAATTGCACATATCAAGACAAATGATCGCATTGACCAACTTGCTGACCTTGGGTCTAAATATTGGGATGAAAAAGCATAATCCAATTTCTAAGCTTGTTGGATAATCTTCTGATTTCTTTTGAAAATGCAGCTATCTACATGAATAATTAAAAACAAAAACACGTTAAAAATGGGATGAAACTGTTTACATGTTGCATATGAAAAAACCAGACAGACGCATTCTAGTGCAAAGATAGATGATTCATCCGCTTTCAGAACAAATAACAGGAAGAAGTTATTCACCCAAAGAAAGACTAGAAATGGATTTCAATATAGCTAGGAAATTCCACAAGTCCAAGCAATTACTCCAGTCATTGCAAAACATAAAAAAATTTGAGAAGCTATGCCTGAAAAATATCACCCAAACTGTAAAGCAAAGCAAATAAAATATCCCTGCTGTGTTTACATAAAGCGGTGAGACGACTCTTTCTGCGGGTCTATCCTACCCTATGAAAGGCTATTTCATTATTTTGTCGTTTGGATTCAACAACTACTAGACATAGTAACTCAAGAATACTTTTATTTTAAATCTAGCTAAAATTTACAGCCAAGTAAAGCTTGGTGATCTAGCAACATTAATCCACTGTTATTCCCATTGGTGTTACAGAAACCCTTCTACCAACTGCACCAAAGAATGAGAAAGACCACAGGACCCGCAAAACCATATTCCTAACTTGAAAGGAACTTATCACCACAAAACGGCCAATAGCTTAGTTGTAAGGCACCCCACTATTTACATGGGAAGTCCTAAATTTGTGTCTTTTATACGACTTGAGGAGGAATGTTTTGAAAGAAAAAGAAACCAAACTCCTATCTAGTGACAGACAAGGGTTCTTTTTCTTCAAAAGATGTTCTATGAACGACAAATATGTTGGGTTCGGTGAAGCCCAAATATTTTAATTATAACGGCAGTTTCTTTCACACTCTGAAACGGATATCTTTTTTGTAACTGACTTCTTTTTGGCATGTATTTGCTAATTTAGAAGTTGAGCATTTTGGTGGATTTTTCCATTTTGACGATGAGACTAAATTATAAAAGTTGTTGCTGCTTGAATATTATTTATTGTATCGAGATTGTATTGAGAATTAATAAAAGAGATTTCCCTATTGAAAGTGGATGTAGTCTATAAGACGAACCACTATAAAAATCTTGTGTTCTTGTTTGTGTGTGTTATTGTTCATTCATTTTATTTTCTGCAATCTTTTTCTTTTGTTTATTCTACTGTCATTAAATTCAACAATTGGTATCAGAGCCATGGAGAAGTATTGAACAAAGATGGAAAATGATTGGGTGTTAGATTTCGGAGCTAGGTGCCTTTATATAGTGAAGAGACAAGCTGAAGTGGGAGTTTCAAATGATGATGAAGCTGATTCTATCATTGAAGAATTTCTTGGCAGTTTAGATTCAGTAGAAAGTAATGTGCAAGTGCAACCTGAATCAAAGTGCCATGTTCATTGGTGGGATGGCTAGAAAAATGAGAAGGATTCAGCCGAAGAGGACGAGGATGCTAGGTTTGTTTCCTTCTTGACTCTTGATGCAGTTGTGGCTGCCATTGGCAAAGAGAAAGAAGATAAGAAAGAGGGTTTGAAGCAATCACTGGTTAAATAAGGAGAGACTGTGGAGTTTGCCTTCCGAGATGAGGAGGATGCCTCCCAAGGAGAAGAGGATGCAGTTTGGAACCAGGCAAGTGAAGATAAACTTGAGAAAGAGGCCGAGAATCGAGAGGATTACCTAAACAAAGAAGTTGTGATCCTAAAGGAAGAGATTTTGATGCTCAGAGAGTGATTTTTTTGTATGGAGAAAGAAAAAGAAAAATTTACAAAAGAGTGGGAGTTTTCTGGAAAGAAAAGAAATGAAGCATTAAAGATGGAAATGGATGATGCTCCTATCTATTTGGCCACTGAAGTTCTTATGAGTGATGTTGATCCTGATTCCTAGCGCACTACCTAGGCGAGGTATGTGTGGGAAAGGGCCTCGCAAGATTTGGGAGACGAGGATTTTAACATGGTAGAAGACTTCGGAAAGGCTGAGAGAGCAACGAAGGTTGAGAATAAGGCCTTTGAGGAAATGGGATTTCAAAAAGAAAAAGAGGGAGATGATTTATTGATGAAAATTGCAGAAGTAGAGGTAGAGTGGAATGCATTGATTGCAGGTAGTGCAAAAGCTTCTACAGGAAATACAAAAAACTCATTATTTGAGACGGGGTTCGGTAATGTCATTGATGTTGACATGGAGTTTGTTATTGCTGGGTATGGTTATCGAAGTAGTCCTGATGCTACTGCATATGGTGGTGGATATGACAGTGCAGTTGTGTTTGCATGGAAAGGGAAGACCGTTCAAGAGTACTGGTGGTGTACAGAAAAGCTTTTGGATTGGGGTTATTGTGGAGGTCCAGATTTGATTCTGGCTATGGGGGAAGAAATAGAATGCTTAAAATCCATGGAGGTTATTAAATCCGATGTGTTTTGGAGGAGACTCGTCTGAAGCGTTCTTGAAAAAAAATTAGCGAAGCTAATATCTTCGTTAGGGCTGATGTAAACGCTTGCAGTGAGGGATATCTCGGAGCAACTATCTCAAGCAATATTTGGTCTTCAAGTGGGAGATTGTTAGGTTCGATGAAGCCCAAATATTCTAATTATAACGGCATTTTTTCTCACACTCGAAACGCATACCTTTTTTGTAACTGACTTATTTTTGGCATGTATTTGCTAATTTAGAAGTTGACCGTTTTGATGGATTTTTTTATTTTGGAGATGAGACTAAATTATAAAAGCTGCTGCTGCTGCTTGAATATTATTTATTGTATCGAGATTGTATTGAGAATTAATAAAAGAGATTCCCCTGTTGAAAGTGGATGTAGTCTATAAGACGAACCACTATAAAAATCTTGTATTCTTGTTTGTGTGTGTTATTGTTCATTCATTTTATTTTCTGCAATCTTTTTCTTTCGTTTATTCTGCTGTCATTAAATTCAACAAAAGGATCAGATTTTTCTGCTTAAGCCAATAGGTTACTTAGATTTAGTAACCTATGGAACGACGGAATCTTACAACATTTAAGCTGCAAAAATTGAAATAGATTCACACTTAAAAGTTCTCCAAACTGACATGGGTAACTATCAATGATTCGTGATTCGGCAAAATTATTAAATGCGTAATCCCAAACCAGTATGCATAGAAAAGACGTATACGATATGTGAAAGGCTACTGGTTGATGTGGCACCTCTATTCAGAGAAAGGAGGTGAAATGCACAAAGAATTGGGCGAGATTCTATAGATTCCACTCTGCCTATACAAGATGTACAAAATAAGCATTTATACAGGCTACTAGTTAGGCCCCATGTAGCTGCTAGAAAAATGTATAACATGTATTTCCCGTTGTCTATGTAGATGGTATGATGTAAAGCGTCAAACCCGTATGGTCAATTAGATGTTGTATCCACGGGAGGTTTCTGTTCTCGTCATCCTTTATTTTTTAAATCGGGTGATTGGGATCCCCGTCCTCCCTCTTTTGCTGTTGCTGTTTAACGATTTGTTTTTATAGGTTTGATGATCTGGGTGTTGGTTTCATTTGAATTTTAAGGGTGTGATTTTATATCTATTTACTTATGTAATATTATTTTTGATAAATAATAAATCAGACACTTATTTATACAAATAATTATATTATTGTATCACATTCTGCAAACATCTTTATGTGTCCAATGCATATGCTACTAATTGTATGTCACAAGCCACAAAGTGTTGCATGTGTATGGTAGCATCACATGGACGTCGATTCCCCTTCTAACACATGTATGATCTAAATTAGCACATGCATGTGTAGCCATGTGAAGAGCCACATTGCAACTAAGAAACAATGCACAAAATTATATGACTAATGTTATAGAAATATTTGCAACCATTATGCTATGTGTCTTGAATGAAATTTTTTAGTGATGTTCATGAGACTAGGCAGTCTATGGGGCCTAGGAGTTGAATTGTGCCCAAACCAACAAAAGTTTCAATGAACAAACCGCACGCTCTATTTCTAACTGTATCATATGTCTTCATTGATCATGGTTCTTCTGCTATTGATTTTGATCAAGTATTTTTTAACTATTCATTCCTCCTTGAACAAATCTATTAAATTTTTTATTTTTTAGAGTTTTAGCATAATTGATTCATATGACCTAACACTCTGTGATGTAATGTGATTATGTTTCCACCAATGCTTAGGTGCAGAGATGATAAACCTTGTCAGCACACTCCTCTTTGGGTGTTTTCCACCTCCTTATTTTACACCTAAAATAATGTAAACTAGTTCTTAACTTGGCTATTAGTATTTTTATCTTTCTATTTTATATTTGCCCCTATAATGCTTTTGCTTGTCATAACATATGGGATTATCTTTGTTGACATAATATTCTCGTTTCTATCCAAGTTGTTTTGTTCTCATGGCTGCTTTGACTTTCTCTCACATACCTTTTGATCTCTACATTTGCATTTTGGCACTCTTGCATGTTAATTTTGTACTTATTCGTCCACTTATTATTTCTATCCACGTGCTCTTTCTTCTATTTAACTTTTTCTCCTCCGCTCTTTTGGGCCAGTGATGTCCTTCCATATTTTCTATTCTCTTCAAATATCCTAGCAGCCAAATCATCATTGTCACTCCAACTACAAAGGCTCCAATCTCAACAAAAATGATCTCTTATAGGACCATGGATTTTATTTTGAAATTGTTTGTTATAAAATATCTTTATAACCTTTCTATTTGTCTGCATATTGATATTAACATGTTGTTGCCCCAAGCATTGCAACCATACAACACCACCAATGTATTAAACATCTCAAATAATATCTTTTGTGTTTTTCAATCCCATAGCTTAGTTGATGTGCATATATTTTGAATCATGTATAGATCTTTCCATCCCCTTCTATCATTTTTGTCCTTCAACTCTCCCAACCAAAGTTGCTGTGAAATAAAGGCCTAGGTATGTGTATTTGTTTACCACTTGCAAGACCATTATTTACGTATGTTTTGAAAAATGTATAGATCTTTACATCCTTCTTATAGTATTTTTGTCTTGCAAGTCTCTGAACCGAGGTTGTGAAATAAAGATCTAGGTAATTGTATTTGTTTACCACTTGCAAGGGCTTCCCTCGAACTCCAAAATTATTTTCTTCTTTTCCCTTCTCAAGGTAAAGATCATGACCTTGGTTTTGCCAATGCTAATTTGTATTTCTTCCTCTTCAAAAAATAGTTATAGGGCTTTGAGGAGTTCTTGTAGACAATGTGTCATTTTTGCTATTACGATGAGGTCATTTACATAGAATATTAACTTTATCACAAATGTGGCTAGGTGAACACCCCCACCACGTAACTTATTGATCCACTCTACCTTATTTATGTATAGCTTAAACAAAGTGAGAGACAATGGACACCCCTATTCAACTACAATGTCAATCCCAAATCATTACGATTGACATCTTTTGTTTTGATTTTGGCTTGAACTTCATCATAAATCCTATGTAATGGTGGCCTATACTTTTTAGGAATTCCTGTCTTTTCATTTATGTCTCAAACTTTTCCTATACACACCATATCAAATATCTTCTTCAAATTGACAAAACTGAAAAAAAACCTCTTTCCCCTATTTTTCTCAAACCTTTTCAATCAGTTCTCTAACAGTGAAGCAATTGTGTAATGAGCCTTGCCTAATCTGACCTTAAAAAGTTGTTTGAAGGCTCAAGGAATAATGTCAAACAATTCATTTACAAAGTCTGACCTTGCTGGTATGGAATTTCAGTCTGATTGTATTGCTTGAAAAATGATATCAAGTACATCTAATTGCTTGTAAAATGAATGCTATAATGACTAAGCAATCATCTAGATGCAAGGATGACTTTATTTGATCTTTTACAATGCACATATATTATTCCTACATATAAAATATGCAATTACAGCCAACTATCATTTTTACAAACAGTTGGTATACCACCTATATGCTGATAATAACATATACAGCCACTTGACATTTGCAGTTGGCATACAACCTCATACATCATTCAAATGACCATTACAACAATATATAACTCTCAGCTGAAGGTATCTTTATTGAAAATGCAATCACCCTTCAAGAGGAACAATATGAATGCCAATATACTTGCTTACATACATAGCATTATGAATGATCAGGTCTGAAAGAGGTTATTACAGTCTGATTACAGGTTACATCAGCCATGCTATACACTAAAGCAATGCAACTAAATCTTCCCTATAATGATGTGCTTTTGACATACAATAGTGCAATAATAAATGACATATTTTATGACCAATCTAGGGCATTGGAGAACCTGGAAATTAATGGCTGCTTGATTGGAAAATTCGAATCTACTTGACTGCTCTGAAATTTGCCTCCAAACCCTAGCGCCTAGGCTCTATCACCTCCAATGAACCTTCAAATTTTTTTATTTGGATTTTTTGTGAGCTCCTTGAAGAAATCGCCCTAGGTCTTGAGCCGCCTCTGCTGCTCGTATATCAGACCTCAGATTAAATTGCTAGATGCCACAATGCTCCTTCAAACAGCATTTGATATCATCTTTATTCCTCAAGGAATGATGTGCTGCAATACAATGAAGAATTCGATGCCAAATGGATGAGAAATGAACAAAAATCATGGCCTCTATGTATGCAGACTTGGACTTCAATTTGCTGATGACTGGTAATGACAAATGCCTCCAAAATAATCTCCTAATGCTCAATAAACATCAAATGACCTTCCAACAATGAAGCGCCTCAATCCCAAGGTAAAATCGATGTCAAGCAATGCCTACAATGATGAAGTCGATGGCTGATATGAAGTCTGAAGCAAAAATCTCAGCAATACATCAACTACTGAAGTAACTTCAAAAGCAACAATACATCAGCTGTTGCAAGTACAATAATACATCAGCTATTGTACTCAAATAATCTCCACAGTGAAGCACAAGATTGGACTTCTGAAGTAAAGCCCACAATCAGCAATAATTCAGCTGGTATCTCACAGCCTCAAAATTGCGTAACCAATGAGGGTTTTCATCCCCAAAGGTCCTCCAATGGCTGAAACCCTAGCTGGCTTCTCCACCAAATAATCACATCAAACAAACATCAATTCCTGATGATGAGAATGAGGCCCACGATGTCTATTTATACTTTTTCCTCAAAAGGTCGGCCTCCTTCTAGAACTTTCCCAAGTCATCTTCTAGAAAGAATATTATTTTCTTTTATTTTATTATTTTATTATTTTGCACTTTATAATAAAATAATTATTCATAACATAAAGTGCAAACATAACATTACTTTATAACATGAGGTTTCTAAAAATAGAAACATATTAAGAAATCATCGGAACACCTCCATATGTAGACTGAATCACGAAACGAGCCAACCAAACAACTGGGTCTCTGTCAAACGACCCTCTTATCAAGCTCCATTAGCCTACGAGGATCAGGAATAGGCTAATTCCTCTAAACTCCATCGCTCATGAAAAAGAGGACATTACAAATTGTCAATTGTCGGGTGCCTTGGCTTGAACTCTACTTGTCCTTTCACCCTCTTATGTCCTTTTCCACCCAAAGGCTAATCATATGCTCCACAATACTCCCAAAGAGTTATAAGAAAAGGAGATTAATCATTATAGTATGACAGTTTGACAAGTTTGTTGATATCCGTACTTTTGAGGGGAGGAATGATGACACTCTCTCTCCAATTTTTTGGGAAACCATCCTTATTGACCTTGTTAAATGTCCCTTTCATATGAGGTACAAGAGCTTCTAAGTCCCATTTCAAAAATTTAGCCTATAACCCATCTATGCCTTGAGAATTGTCAACCAGTAACATAGGATTTTAGCCCTAGTGCTAACTATCAAGAAAGGGGAGGTTTGTATTTTGGCCTCTTTCATACAAAATTTAAGCAATTTTGAGTGCTCTAAAGAAGTTGCTACATAAGAATGCACTCTGTAGTGTCGAAAAATATCGTTTGTGACATTTTCACACTTGTTTGGGCCCTATTTATAACATTGAGTTTGATGTTGCCTTGATTTCGTGTTGTAATGTGTTTAACACATTCACATTAGGTCTTGGGCCCTTGTGAACTAAATGAACCTAATTGTACCTTATTTAGGGTGTTGTAAAGTGTTGTACCATACTTTCACACTTATCTAGGGGTTTCATTAATTAATTGGGCTTCTTTATGCCTTAATTGGCCTTATTTTGCATTCACAAGCCTTAATGCACCTTTCTAAGGATAATCCCAACATCAACCAGCCTCTAATCATAATTCAGGTGTTTTTGTATTGTATGACCCTGATTTAGTGATTTGGGACTCATACACCACCTTGGGCGTATAGGTCCCACCTAAGTTTCGAGGCCCTGATCCTGATTTCACATGAATTTAAGCATTTCTTGAAAAGTGTGTCCCATAGCCTAGCCTAATAGGACTCATACACCACTTTTCATGCATGAGTCTCGTGTGGCCCAAAATTAAATTTAATTCAAATTCTTGGCAGGATTTTATCCTTCTAGATCCGATGTTGGCTTGTAGTGTTGTAATTTCAAGTAATTTGGCATAAACAAGTATAAATACAAGGTTATTTCACTCATTTTACACCTAGAAACTTGAGTATTCATGAATTATAGAAAATTTGAGCATTCAAGTGTTTACAAGAGCATTCAAGAGAATTCAAGTGTTTACAAGAGCATTCAAGGGCTGATTATCAAGTGTTTTGGAGCATTATTCAAGTATCAAGCATCATGTCAAAGTCACCATGCATCATGTTTGTTTTTGAGCTAAAAATTGTGATGTAGGGTTTCTTGATTCAAGCTAGCATTCAATTGAAGGCCTATCACATTCAAGCAAGAGTCAAGATCTAGATCCCTTGGAGCCACTTCATAACGTTTGCAGCACTCTATTGCTAGGGTTTGTTGAGTTGCAACATTATATTTTTGTTCATTCGTCATTCCTTTATCTCATTTTATTTCATTACAAGGTTTGATTACCAAAACAGGGTTTGACCAAGGCAAACTCCTTCCCACTAACAAAACAACATTTCCCCTCTCTTTAGTGTGTGATTTGCAGATCTAGGTTGAAGACATATTGAAGAGAAAAATCACAAATAAGTTGTTAAGTGTTCAAATTTATCCAAATTGTAACCTTACTTAGAAGATCATCGAAAGACATCTATAGAGCAGAATTTGTCATTTCAGACCCGAAAATCAAGTTAAGCAGACAAAGCAGAGATTGAAGAGAAAATTCAAGTCTTGATTCTCTAAAAAAGCCAAACTGGACTGATACGCCACTTCTGGCATATGAGTCCCAATACAATCAGATTTGCAGATTTCACAAGTTCCAAACATATCCCTACCAAATTTATGTTCCTGCCTAGAAACCCTAATCTGGGACTAAATCGCCCAGTCCAGCGTATGAGTCCCAGTCTACATTAATTTTAGTATTTCCAGCATTTCAGGACTTCATTCAAGTTGCTAAAGATTTCCAAGTTCCCTTCTATATTTCTCTAGTCTTATATTCTATTCTACATTAATTTCTAGGTCATTTAGTGAAGCTTTGCATGTCATTTGGTTTAATTATTAGGTCTTGCATATCATCTGTCATCCCAAGCCCTAGCTTGGTGGTGAACCCTCTTTTAGTCATTAATCATACCCTAGGACACCCTATTGCAAGATCTCTTTCCCCTACTTCATTCTTGGATTGAGATCTCTAGGGTTTCCTTGAATGAAAAGTGAAGAAGATTGTTGTTCTATGTCCTAAACCATAAGCAAGGACAATTTTCCACCTTTCACACTCTAATCATTTATCCCGTGCATTGAGGAGTGATGATCCCCATTCCATCGATAATGAATGGAGGAAACTACACGCCCAACAATTTGCAGGTCCAACTAAACCTTTTCCATACATTGTCAAGTTTTCAATACCCATGGCAGGTGGGCTTTCTGACACATACAAGAACTACTGGTGTCAATGATGTGATCGCTCTTTGTTGGATATGAATACATTACCTACAATTTTGTAGGATGTTAAATTGTAGTGGACTCAAATATTGTGGAATGTATGGCTTACGTAGCTCCACGGTTAATATCAAGTGGAGGCTCAATCATTCTGAAAGTCAAGAACCAAAGGAATCTCATTACTTTTGCATATAATTAAGGACCGACCTAGCGAATATGCTTTGTCTTCTAGTGTGGACCATTGAAGCATTCCTACAAAAGATAGGAGAAGACTTTGTCATCTACCTAAAATCCGTGAGGCGTGCAATCTACATCGTGACACTTGTTGCACTTATGCCATTGGTACATTAGTATCCATTGAACCTTCCAATCCATAAACTAGATGGGCAGCAAAAAAAATTGTACATCGTCTACATTCAATTCATGCGTGCACGACTCAGACATGGATGGCCATTTGTAGGATATAACAGGAGACGTCGACAGTTGGAACTCAAACATGGTTGGAAGTACTATAGAATCATGAAGAACTTTGTACTAGACATCTTGATTATATAAGATATTATAATTTCAGGTTTCTCCACTATTGTAGAAGGGTAATAGATGAATGAAAGCGCGGTTGTGAAGAGAATAATTGAAAAATTAGTTCTAACACTATACTGGAAATTGAGATAAAATAATTGAACAGCAGATTGGAAAAACGATTAACTGTATTGTATTCAACTGTATTTAAAACTGTTACAAACATCTCTATATAAGAGATTAGAGGACAGCGATCAGGCTCTGAAAAAAACTAGACAAAGCAAAAAAAAAAAAAAACTAAAGCTAAGGAAATATCCATCGAACATGCTAATAATAACTTAACCTATAGCCTACATAACAACTGCACACAGCTGCAGTTTTATTATGCTTTAAAACAAAAAACTGTTGAAAAACAAAGCATAAAGCCATCGTTGTGAATGCAAGTCTTCAGGTTGGGCAACTGTGTATGGCTATCTTTCTACAAATTAGAGGTTGTAGACCGATACATTTATGTATCTAGTGCCCACTCAACATACTTCCAGGGCCAAGAAAATTGCCCAATTGAATGTAAACACAATAGTATCATTCCATGGAGTACTGAAAAAGATTATATCAAATTGGGACTACCTATTTATTTCAAGATTTTGGACATTCAAACTGCTCCTAACAAGAAGTTAAACCTCAACACCACATTTTACTCAAAGATAGATAGGCAAACGTAGCAAGTTAATCATATTTTAGAGGGCATGTTGAGGACGTTTGTAATGGATAATCAGACATAGTGACAGACAGTGACAGAATTACCTTGGCTTAGTTTGCTTCTAATAATAGTCATCAAAGGTCTTTGGAGATGGCATTGGATATTGCCCAATATGAGAGAGGTTTATAGACACCCTTAAACTGCGCAAGGGCGCAATGTCGAGTCACAACTAGTCCAGATATGATTCAAGAAATGGAAAAACCAGTAGTTCAGATTCAGCAAACGTTAAAAAAAGCTCAGGATAGACAGGAGCTATGCAGACCAAAACAAAACTCCTAAAGCCTTTAATATTGGAGACAATGTGTTGACGAGAGTGCAACCAAGAAACATTATTTTGAAAAGAGTTTTTTTAAGTAGTCACCTAGATATATGGGCCCTCTTGAAATTTTGGAACAAGTAGGATTCGTAGCTTATAGACTTTCCCTACACCCACACCCACGTCTGCAGAGGGTACATGATGTTCTCCATGTGTCTAGATTGTGGAAGTATATGCAGGACCTAAATCATGTGATTGTTCGGTTTTGCTTGCTGCTAGATTAAGAAAACACAATTCAAGTGGAACCAATCCAAATATTGAAGAGGTTCACACTTCAGGTGGACCCAATAAAAATATTGAATCAGCGCAGGCTCTCTCTTTGACACTCTCATACTGATAAAGTTGAGGAGTTATGGGACCAGTACAGACCTGATTTAGCAACATGGGAAGAAATGCAGGAAATGCACAATTTATACACACAATTACTTTGGATTCCGACTTTCGAGACAAGCTTCCCGAAGTAAGGCAGAAATGTTATGCCTCAGCGTTTCTCAATCCCAAAGACTTGTAAATTAAGGGACTAAATGGCATGAACTGAATTAGTTTTCATTATAAAGATTATGAATTATGGTAAATTTTGATCTTTGATTGGATATATTTTGTTAAGAAATGTCAACCTTTTATACTCCATGTATCTCGAATTGGGAATGATATTGATTTGAGAAAATTAAGGTTTATTTCTCAAGTTTCTTGATATAAACTTATCAATATGTTTTAAGATTAATCGGTGTGTGGAATAAGGCGCATTCATTGTAATAATCTTAAGTTCACAAGATAGGATGATGATTTAAATTATTTAATTAAGATTAATTTGTAGATTAATATTTTGATTATTAATTCACAATATAAAAGGAGGAAAACAAAATATAATCCTATCCTAACAAAAAACTTGACAGATTCTCAAATTCTCCAATAATCCAACCATGTCCCATAATCTCCAAAAAGAATCACTATTAATACCACTATTCATACCCCTAAGAAACTTTCACTATAGTCCAACTTGTAGCTTTAAACCAAGTCTTGCTTTCAATATCATCAAAAGTCAATTCAATTCTTTCATTGTCAATTTGTAAAATTATATCATCTCGGTCTAATTTTTCCACTTATAATTTTGAATGTTATGTGAGGTTAAACCACTTCAAAAAGATAACAAAGAAGTATTGGAGCCTCAATCTCAATAAAGAATAGAAAGGGACATTAGAGGATTGAACAAGGTTACCAAATAATCAAATAACTACCCCGACACTCCATCCAAATGACATGTCAAAACAAAGAAAATTAAGAATAAATATTTTAAGAACCCGTCTTTAAAATCATAGGAACATTGTTCAATTTAATGAAGAAGAAAATCAAACTGAATATTAAAATATAACTTTTAAATGATAATAACAAAGGGTAAGGAAAACAACGAAGTTGCAACTCCTTAAGTGATTTGTACCATCCTTATGACTAAACAGTCCAAAAAGTGCACTTGCCTAACAACCTTGAAAAGTGATAATTAAGATCACAATATGTGGAGAGAGGATTAGTTTCAATCACACTTTTTCATTTTTTGTGCAAATCTAAATTATGATCAACGTGGTGACGATATGAATGCACTCTTGTTGGTAGTGGTAGTGGTAGCACTGGTGATGTTTCCACAAGTGGGAAGAGGATGACTATTGCTAGTGAGAAGGTGGGGACAATTGTAAGTTTGTTTAGTGTACATGCATGGGATGTGGCAAAGTCTTTCATTGCTATTTTTTTTCTATGCCCATGCCATCCCATTCCATCTAGCTCATTCTCCTTACTTCAAGCAAATGTTCAAAGATGTAGCTTAATTTGGTCCCTCATTCACCCCCTTGGAGAACATAAACTATGCACTAGCCTCCTTGACAAAGAATAATCTAATGTGAGTTTGGTGATAGAGGACATGAGACAGTTAAATTAAGATAGGCTGATCTATTGTCATGGATGGGTGGATCGATATTACACATAAACCACTCATCAACATCATAGTCACATGTTTAGTTAGCTCTTATTTTCTTGGAGCTATTGATTTTTCTGGGAAGTGCAAGGATGCAAATTTCCAATTTCATATTTTGAGAGATATCATAAAAGAGGTTAGGGCCTCAAATGTTGTATAGGTACTCAATGATTTGGCACGTAAGTGCAAAATAGCCAGTATGACGATAGAGGGTTCTTACAATCACATCTTTTGGATCTTATGTTGTGTTCATGCATTGAATAATACATTTAAATACATAGGGAAGATAAATTGAGTGCAATAGGTAACAACAAAAGAGAGATATTATGATGTTTATTTGCAATCATCACACCTCACTTGTTCTCTTCAAGACACTTTCAAAGAAGGAATTTCTCAAACTTGTTGAGATAAGGTATTCCAATTTTATTTTACTAGAGAGAATTCTTGAAGTGTGAGAGGCTCTAAAATTGGTGATGGTTGATTCAAAGTGGAGTAGATGATCTAGTACAAACACTTCAAAAGGAAAAATTATTAAACAAAAAATTATTAATGATGATTGGTGGTCCACTATGTAATGTCCCCATTTTCGCAAGCATCAGAGTTTGGAGGATTAGCCTATCATTTGACCTTTGTAGGCTAATGGAGTTGTTCAGAGGGTCCGGTTTGGCAGTTTTTTGGTTGCCTTTACCTTCAGAGAAGAGTTTGGGTACAGGATTGGCCTTCGTTTGACTCAGTTCTTCACACTTACTACTTATAGTAAGTCACCATTTCAGTGGAGTCAGTATTGCTATATTTAGTAAGGCACCTGAACATGATGGGTTTGCAATGTCGATCTCCTTGCTCAGTTGGCTTGGTCGAGTAATGGTTATTTATGAAGTTATTATCATTAAAGTCATTTTAATGATAATAAAGTAATATAAAATTATAATATAAAGTTTAAAAAGTCAGTTTATGCTCAATGGGGCCATGACCCTCATTTAAATAAATTAAAAGTGCATTAATGAATTATATTTTGGAGGCTGAATATTAAAGTATTTTATAAAGTTAATGTGCACACAAGTTATATTATTTTAAATGATATTAAATGCTTTTTAGAAGCCACTAGAAGGGATCGACCTCCTTGAGGAGGCTATATAAGGTTTCAAAAAGTAAATGGATTCTCATTCTTGAAGATTAAAAACCTTTGGATTTTGGAGTTCTTGCTTGGAGAAGGAACCAGCTAGGGTTTCTGCCATTGTTGAGCCTTTGGGAACGAAAACTCTCATAGGTTGTGCAATTTTGAGGCTGTTAAAGACCAGCTGAGATTATTTCCTGAGTGTGGGCTTCATCCAGGAGTCCAATCTGAGCATATTGGTGAAGTTTATTTCAAGTTTCTTCAGCAGATTGTAGGGGGTTGTTGCTGCTACAGTACCCGCGCTACAGTAAACGCTATAGTACAAGTGAATAGTGTCTGCTCAGATTTTTGTTCATAGGGCTTCATGTATGCATCGATTTGTTATGGGTATTTGAGCGCTCCATTTGGGAAGCCTAGGCATCGATTCTAGGAGTTGTTTGGAGGTGGATAAAGTCTGCCATAATTTAATATTGAATCTACACTTCAAGAACAAGGGTGGCAACTACTGGGAGGTTCGATTCTTCATTGAGAGGACCTCATAATTGTTGAACATTATTGATCAGGCCTGCCATTCACCTGCAAATCATATCTGCTCTTTATACCAGGTTTTCTTCATCATATTGTCATATCTATGCATTGTAAATTTGAAGGACTGGACTGAAAATCACTTGCAACCTTTAAGGCACTTGTATGAGCATGTTTGTAATAAAAATTAGTCTCTCTATTGAGCATTACAATCAAACTTGTAATCGGTTTATCTTGCACCACCATATGAGATTAGAATAAGAAGTGGTTGGTAGAAGTTTGCATACCAACTGTTTGTCAAAATGCTACATGGTTGAACATGTACATTTTGCATAAGTAGATCATTTGTATGTATTTGAAAAGAGTAAAAATACTTGCATTTCACTTTCATTACATGGTTAGACATCTTGGCATTTCTTTCTACACATTCAAGCATCATTAGCATCAACTGAAACCAAAGAAAAACAAACAGAAACCCATTACCAGCAGGTACAAGGTTGCGAGACAATTGTTTGACGGAATTCCTAAGAGCCCAAAATCGAAAATTCAAGACAGATTTAGCTAGGGTTCTTACACACTATAAGGTAAGAAATTATTGATTCCTTTTTTTTATATAAAAAGAAGGGGGTAAAAATTTATTCAATCAAAGAAGCATCACAAAGCATCAAGCATCAAGCCCACAAGAAACCACCAACAATCTAGTAACAAAAGTCCCCGAAGGAACCCAACCAAGGAACCAATTACATATGAAAGTCTTCCATGATTATCTTTTTGAGTGACTCAGACAAGTTTGAGGATAGAAATCCCCATTCATCAATATTCTACCTCTGCAGCTGCTCAGAGGCCCATTTCACCAGAAGATCAGCCACTCTATTCCATTCCCTAGGATTATGACAAAAAGAAACAAATTTCGTAAAACTGCACAAACTCACAATCTGTTGAATCGCAGCAGCCAACTGCCAATTAACCCCATCAAGTCTCTGCTCATTAAGCATATCAACTACAATCTACGAGTCAAACTCACAAATAATCCTTTCCCAGCACAGGGAATAACTTCTTTCAATAGCATGAAGAATCACAAGAGCCTCCATGAGATTATTGGAATGATGACCCTTATAAATAGAGAAGAAAAACACCACCCCTCTATTGTTGTCTCTGGCAATACCTCCACTCCCGGCAATACCTCCAATCCCAGCATGACCAGGATTTCCCCTTGAAGAGCCATCAATATTTATCTCCAGAATTCCTTGAGGAAGGTGTCGCCAACCCTCCCAATGAATCTTCTTCTTCTTGACCTAACGAGGGCCATTACCAGTAGACAACCCAAACCCTCTATCTTCCAAGTTCAAATTCCTCACAAAAGGAATATCACTAGGATCCACAGTAACCGAAGGTCACATTTGGATAAAATAGTCTCTTGAATCTTATTAAAGATCTTCCCCCATAAAAGATCCCCTACTAGCTTGACATCTTGAAAAATCCTTCTACTTTTTTGTAATCAAAGGTGCCAAATAATAAAAGTAGGCCAATAATCCAAGCAATCTAAAGAAAAGAAATCTTAGCAAGAGGTCTCCCCAAACTTTCCCAAAACTCCAACAAAGAAGAGGCATGAACACAGGGATGTTTCCAAACCCCCCACCAAAGATGCCAAATCTATCTAGAATAAGAACACTGAAAGAATAGGTGAGAAGTGCATTCTTCACTTTTATTACACAAAACACAAATGGAAGGACCCTGGAATCCTCTCTTCCACAAATTATCCAAAGTAAGACATCTATTTTGAACAACCAACCATTACAAGAATTTACACTTAGCCCAAAAAATTATTGATTCTTAATAACCTGCCGATTTTATTAATAAATTTATAATTTTATTGTTGATTTTATAAACGAAATTATTTTAACTTTCTAACTTGTCTTTTTTCAAAGTTTTGACTACAAATATATTTTCACCTTCATCTCACCTATTGTATGTGTCATTAGATATGTTGATACAAACTCTCCCAATCTTAGTGAGATTTACGAGAAATTTGACAACATTCTTGTAAAAATGAAGCAAGCAATTTGTAACAAGGATCTTGATTTGGGATTATGAGTGGCATATTAAGCACCTTGTGATGTGGCGATAGAACATTATGAAAATCCTGCATCATATGGCAACCTTTGATCTCAATCCCAAATAGTATGCACCAAAGGTTGGTAGGTTGCCTCCTTCTAATGAAAAAGAGGTGAAAGAAGGGTTATGAAGGCCCTTTGAAAGATGTATTAAATATAGGAGTCAATTTTACTTTGCACACGATGGATTTTTCTATACCAATCTTTGTGATCCAACATTCAACAAACTAGAGGCAACAATGGATTGAGCTACATTAGCTCAAATTGATCCTATTAGATGGTGGATATGACACAACAAAGGTACATCAACACACTCGCAATTCGTCTCATTTACAAGTTGTTAGTGAAGAGCACACAATATACTAAGAGGCGGTGGTGAATCAATATATAGAAACTATCTATTTAAAACTCTTTAATTCAACATGAGTTGCAATGAATCTTAAATCACTAAGCATCTAGTAATAATCAAGCAACACAGATGCACCCATTCATGCAATGAACACCAGATATACGCGAAAGTTCCTAGAATGGGAAAAACCATAATGAGAAGAGCTGCTTGGAGCTACTGTCCAAATCCAACCTCACAAAAATAATGAATTACTTACAATCATGAAGTAGGCACCAACCTACCAGAAACACCAATCCCTCGTTGTATTTATAGGCACCAACCTACTAGAGACACCAATCCCCAATACAAAGATATGAGCACCAACTCAATAGGTAAGACACCAGTCCTATCAAATTACATAGATATGATTTGTAGATGTTCAATACTGATTACATAGCTTACACTTGATTTGATCTTCCTTCAAACACTCTCCTACACAGCATATGATCTTTTGATAATGGCGCACAATGATTGAAATGCAGCTGACATTACATCATTATGATATTCACATTGAAACCCCTAATTACATAGCATTCCTTCTCACACCCACTTAGGAAGAATCCTAAACATCTAAATATATGAATCATTTATAATCACATTCATGTGTCAGCCAAAATCATAGAAATAATATCTGCAAGTTGGTCATATAAAAACTCCTTAGCCAAACATGTCCAAATGTGTGATAGATCAAGTCTAATAGCCCACACACTAATCTAGAAGATAAAACATGCTACACAATTCCTAATGTAAAGCTATTTGGTCCCAACGATCATCCACATGCTAAAAGAGTCTACCGCATTGAACCGGAACATCAACCTAGTTAATTAACCAACACAATGACCCTTTTTTCACTTCAAACTTTTTGCCTGATGAACATCAATTCTAGAAACTCTAGAATAAGCTAAAAAATTGTAGACATACTCTCCTTTCAAACCGCAAGATATAACTCATAAACATGAAGTAATACAGATCATAACAAGTTACCAAACCAAGCTCACTATCTAGGTGACTTACGTCAAACATACCGGATCAAACTTCTATATCACTCTCACTGACATGAATAGATGTAGTATGATACTACAAATATTCCTCAACTGAATGAACAAATCTAAATTGAAAAAAAAAATACTTTATATGACGATGAATGAACAAGATTTTCTTCGTAATTTTCTTTCTTTGAGAATAATATTTTACAAGCTCTTATCTAAGGCTCCCTCATTTTTATAATAGAAATGATAAATTGTTGTTGGATACCATTCTAGATAAATTTAAATGGATATTGAAAGGTTGGAAAGGTAGGTGACTCTCTTTGACTAGGAAGTTGGTTCTTATAACCTCTAATTTTCAGGCTATTCCTACTTATTTCTTCCTTCTTTTGAAAAATAAATTCTATAATGAGGAACTTTCTTTGAAAAGGTTCTCGTGATCATTTTGAATTCCCTTTATGAAGCTGGAGTAAAATATGCTTTAATAGAGAAGTGGGGGTAATACCAAATAATGCCTACTCATCACCTAATATAATTTCTTATACAAATTATTGGCATAACCCAATATAAGTAACTTAAGGGATGTGTGCCACATGTTGGCAATTCCATCCACTTGCATATATTATAATTTCATATCTCCAAGTAGCTAACATGCCATCCCTCCTTGACATGTTTTGTCCCAAAACATGCAAAGAATCCAAATAATATGATTGTCATAAGTTATTAATTAAAAATATGATGCAATGATGAATCATACAACCATCTATAGCTAATCCTTGCAAAATCTTTCACTTGACCATACCTACATTTCATCCTTGATCCATATTTTGACATACTCGTTTAATTCCATTCTTTATCATAGTAAGTCCACCATTATTGCCATAAATAGTCATTTACTTCTATGATACCACTAATTGTTGCAGTTGTTCCTTTGATTCTATGTAGGTCTATAGTGATAGGGTTGTTGATTCCATGTATTATCATGCCTCCATGTTTATTTTA
Source organism: Sequoia sempervirens (assembly GCA_007258455.2). Classification (NCBI taxonomy): domain Eukaryota; kingdom Viridiplantae; phylum Streptophyta; class Pinopsida; order Cupressales; family Cupressaceae; genus Sequoia; species Sequoia sempervirens. Next base: position 298,347,808 of record VDFB02000003.1, read on the forward strand.
TTAATGATTTGTGTCTCTCGCAAAGATGTGGACACCTATATAATGCAACCTTTTCTATTTCTAGAACCTTCTCTAATTCGTCACCATTTTTCCCACTTATTTTGTCAAATGATGAAGATAATTACTTGTCTTCTCTTTTTTCTCTACATATTTCTCTTATTGTTCACTCTTGATTCATTGGTGCAATCTTCTTGTAGGTGAACATGAACTTGCTCTTCCTTGACTTTTCTTTGGACTTCCTTGTGTGTAATATCTTATAAAGTAACCTTTTTCTCATGTACAAAAGCTTTGTGAACTTATTTTGTTCATTAATAGTTATTGATACCAAAGATGCTCCAAAATAATAACCTAGAATAATATCAAACTCATCCATATCTAAAGCATTAATGTTTGAATGCAAAAAATATTATCTATAAAGAGTTCAAAATCTTCAAAATTTTGAATATCCTTACCCAATATCTAGGACTGTCCTTATGTGTCTTACTTGTACTTGTTGTTTCTTGACAAATTCTTCATTGATGAAGTTATACTTGTTGATAAGGTTTACAAAAATAATAACCTTTGCCTTTTTTAATACATCTCTAAAATTGGAGTATTGAATCTTCCTTTCTTGGAAAAAATACATGTACTTGTATCCTTCATGTTCTCTTTATCATCCTCTTTACCTTCTCCACCCCCTCCTCCTCCTTGAACTCATCTTTCTAAGAAACCATGTGCTAGTTCATCCAATCAAAGAATATCTTCATACCATTATTTAGCTTCACCTTCTCAATATAGTGAAAAATATACAAGCCATATTTCAATTTTACCATGAGCTCTTTATACTTGTTCCACCATTGTAATCCATCTCCACTTGCATCAAAATTATCAAATCCCATTGAAACTAGGTTTCTTAAATTTCTAATATATAACCTACCTTCATTTAACAATTTTCTATTTTTTTGGGCCTCAAAAGTGAAAATAAAAATTATAGTTCTCTACTAAATTTTGGTGAGCTATTCATAAATGTTAAAATATTAGAAAAAAATCATTGATTTGCAGCCTAGAAAGAAAATTTATGAAACATCATAAAAATGTTATCACTCTTTTAATATTTAATAATTTAAATCTGGTTTTATAGCTGGCGCTTCCATAGATGATCCTCCAATATTGCAAAAAATGGAACAAAAAAAATTAAAACCATTCAAAAGACATAAGTGAATCTTCAAAATAACAGTTTTGTCCTTACCTTTCTCAAATTGTAGCTTTAATACTTGTTAAGATACACACAAATTAGAATTCAAATAATGTATTGTAGAATGAAAATCATGTTGAACACCCAGCATACTAAAAGGGGGGCGGCGGGGGTGGTAGGGGTCGGGGGGTAAATTAAAATATATCTTGCTGCAACTGTAAACAAAAACATGAAAGGAATCATAACATCACATAACACATGAACACCAAGATTTTATGTGGAAATCCCAAAATGGGAAAAACCACGGTGAGGATTAGCTCACAATATGTTATAACCGGCCATAAGATATTACAGGGAGCACTACCAAGACACACTATCCTTTAAAGGCTCACAGCCTGAAAATAGTTACAAAAAGAACTATGGCTCACTGCCAAAAGGGTAAACTGATGAAATACACCTTTTGTGTGCTGAGTTCAATTCCAATTAAGTTCTAGAGTATAAAATCCTACACCGGTTTGCAGGTTCACATCAAATATAATTATATCACAATCACACATTACTGCTCATTACATCACGCATATTACACACACTCATACATCTATCTATCTTCTACTCAATATATATATATATATATATGCTATTACATCTTCATACATCAATTAGGTCAGCCTAATTAGATGTACACATACTTAATTCAAATGTAACTTTTCGGCTCAACCCAAAACTTCTTTTCTCCAAAACCAAATATGCAAGATATAAGTCGGTTGGTCTTAGTAAAGACCTCTTCAAATCATCCACGAAGCATACACCACTTAACTATGTCAGCCAGAAGAAGATCCATACCATTTTTATTACCAATACGAAGCAAAATATTGTAAGCCGAACTTCTAACATTTATATCTTCGATCTCTTTCAACCAAAGTTGCTAATTTTTTTTCCAAAGATGCAATTAGTAGTCCTTTAAAACATATTAAAATTTCAAAGAGTGATCTTCCACTATGAGCAATTCCGAACCAAATTACCGGATCAAAATTACAAAAAAACAATTTACCAGATGGATAGAAATTGTCACCAACAAAAGTTGGCATCATTGACAACACACCGGAGGGTTTCTTCTTCATTCTTCCAACAATCTCCCGCTTTGTCATTGATGGAAACATGTGCCAAAAATGGATCTCAAAATTGTCTTCAATCCCCCTATCAACTATACAAACTAAACAAAATTACTCCAAGACAGAAACCAAAATTTAAACCAAAAATTTCTACACAACGGTATCTTCTCCCATAACTCTCTCTTCTCCCCCTTTGACATCAAGGACAAAGGGCATCCCGATGATGAACTGAAAAGCAAAAAAAAGAAATGTAGAAAAACTTTTAACTAGAGGCACCTTGTAGCTCCTTGAGAATAGCTTCCCAAGCTGGTTTTCCTTCATCCCATATCCCCTTTGCTCTGACAAGAGTTTTGTGCAACAATTCCAGTTCAACTAAGTATTCTTCTCCTTCTTCCAGAGTGGATGGATTGAGTTTCATCTTGTCAAGTTTTTTTGCATCCACTAGGGCATATGATACTGGAATGTGTCTAGACATAACCAAATCTCCAAGTTATCCAAACAACCTTATAGCATCTTCTTTTTGCCTCTGTAAGGTGAAAAACTTGCTCTACAAGTCTGTAATAGAAGTCCAGGCAGTATAATCTCTGCAATCAATGATTTTGTCTAGGTTCAGGAGGCATGTGCAAGTTGGGACTCTCTTGAGTCCATTAGATCTTTAATGCCTCAAGTGGCATCAAACCACCGCATGCAATATACAAACAGTATTTGGGCTTCCTCATCACAATCCTTTATCTCTTTCAAACTTTGCATCACTCTACTATGTGTGATTGCACATTTTTCCTATAGTACAAGTAGTCTTTTCTCTAGAAACCTCGATACTACCTCTTTCTCATTTTGTTTCTTAAGGGTAGAATTGTATTCTTTGATTGAATCAACCAGAAACTTTAGGTTCTCAACAGGGGCTAAGGAGTGATCAACAGTAGCACTCGGAATTGACTCATGTAAAACCTCGATTGCATCATTTACTAATTTAGTTCCACACTGATAATTTTTAACCATTTCCTTGTTTTCCTTGTCAACAAACTCTTAAGGATACTTCTGGATGATTCTCCGGATGGCTTGAGAGGCTCAATGGTATTCGAAGGTTCTTCTTCACTTCTTCCAACTTTTGTATCTTCTTTATTCCCTTCTTTCTCTTATTTTTCTTCTTTTTCTTCCTCTCTGAAGGATTTTCTTGAGGATTTGTCTTTATTTTCTTCTTCCTTCTTGTCTTCATCATCTCTACCACCATTTCTCTCTTTATTTCCTTCATTTTTATTCATGTCTTCTCCTTCCCTACTTTCGGTATACTCATTGTGTTCTTTCAGATTGTTACCGAAGTCACCTTTTTTATGTTCAATGTGTTTACTGGTTGTTTCCTCTGTATCTTTCAGAGGGGAAAACGTCTATGAGACTGCATGTTCATCACCAACCTTATTCAAAATAGGATGTTCCTTTACTTTTGTGTCAATATACTTGACAATAACCGGCTCCTAAGCTTGAGTTGTATGAGATGAAGAACCAATTTTCATCCCATAATTCTTTACCAAATCCCTTATTGTATCATGAGTTTCTTGCCTTAACCTCTCGGTACTACGTTTCTCTCTGGTCATCAAAAATAGTGATTTTTTGTTTAACTTTGAACAACTGGGAACATTCTTTCAACAGGTTAGCAACATCATCCTCAAGTAAGGAGGATCCATATTTGTTTAAGGCATCAGTTTAAATTTTATCTTCAACATTTATAGCCTCATGCCTTCTACATACTAATGTTTCCCACACATTATTAGTCACCTTCTTCCTTATAGATTCCTTAGTCCCATTAAAAAATAACCATGTATGGAGAAGAGCTAGGTATGTTCTCCACAGGTTCTAATGCGCCTTCACCACTTTTCTTCTCATGTACATGAATTTTGAAACCTTCAATTTCATCTTATGTCTCTTCATCAAATGAGATATCAACATTTTCTCGGGTTTCAGCCCCTTCATTGTTGGTGGAGACACTACTCCTATTTCTTTTCAACTGGCATTCCTCTTTCAATCCAAGATCTATCTCATTTTGCTCAACATCACTCAAATTTGTTTTCCTGCTAGACTTTTGTTTTACTTTTTTTACGAGGGCAATAGATGGTATAACAGGAGATACATTTCTCTTCTTAGAGGCTGTGGTGCTAGGTCTGGAGGATGCAATTATATTAACTACAAGAGTACTATGTTATGCCTTCTTTCCTTTCACTACTACCGCAGCACTAGGAGTTGCAGAGGAGGGCACTCTTCCTGATCTCCTAGGATCAGAGGGAATTTCAATTGATCTGGTCCTTTTCTCTTCTGCTAGTGCCCATAGCCTATCAACATCATCCTTATATAGTGAATGCCTTCCAAAGAATTCTTCAACCTTTTTACTTACTCTTTGGACCGTTTGAGGTGATGAAGCCTCTAAATGCGCTTTAGTAGAATTCTCTTCATAAGTACCATGATGGGGTAGAGTGGGATCCTTTGGACTATTCAACAACATTTCAATTAGTCCCTCAGCAATTTGTTCGTCAACCTCATCCTATAGGCTCTATCCACAGAGTCCTAGGCTCTACTACCTCAATAATGCATTCGTCAGTACACACTAGAAAGGTCATATCCTTTGCATACTTCCTTACTAAGCTCCTTGGAACTCTGTCTCTCTCATACATATTGGTCTTGGAAACTACAAAGAATGTAGTTAGAGCATCATTTTGTACTTTGTAATCTCCAAGGCTGTGTAGATATTTAAAAATTTGATGTGCCACCGATCGGTTGTGATTCCATATAATATTTTTTCTTCCAGGTAGTTCCCTTAGAAAGTACAGTAATAGACAAACTACCAAAGTTCCATACTTGAAGACATACTTCTTGGTCTTAGTCTGGTTCGGGATATCCATAAGTTGTTGCCAAAGCAACTCACACAAGTCATAATCCCTTCCATTAACCACCATGTCATATGCAATATAAATTGCAGTTGCAGACACAAAATTGCCTCTATTGGTAAAGTAGATTTTCTAACCAATCATGACTGCAATATATTTTACAGTAGGGTTTATAGTGGGCTTTGTTGTTAGTGCTCTTCCATCATATGTAGCACCAGTCAGATTCATGACTACATCATTCTTTACTGCTTTTAGCACTGGTACAAGTCCAGTGTCATAGAGACCGATCACGGCTTTGATCACTTCCTTGGTAATTACTCCTCCTATGCTTGTCCATACAAATTTGTCATGCACTCTACAAAGCGCCATCCTTACAAACTTTGCAAACATCTCACCACAAAATTCTAGGAACAAGTTCCATACATCCAACTTCATCCGTACTAGGTTTTCGAATTTTGGTTTCACAGAGGAATCATCTCCAATTAGCTCCTTTATACATTGATCCTTGAGCACTTGATGGTAAAATTCTTTCAATTTTGTATGAATGTAGGTTTTGGTATCTTCAGTGGGCAAGACATTACTCGAAATATTTGAAAACGAACCCATGGGGTCCATTTCATAGACGTTCGAGGAAAATCTTTTGAATGTTGGTCGGGGTCTCTCAGATGTCTCAACAACAATGGGAGTGGCCATTTCTCCTCAATTTACTTGAATATTTTTATGGAAATTGCTTCAAATTCAAACCCACAAAGTACAAATAATTGTAAATACCTTTTCCAAGCTTTGACAGAAATTAGCGTTTGATGTCAAGTACACTAAATCGCCTTCAACTTGCTTCAACTCGCTCTACTTCCTTCCGAATGAGTAAAGTGATTTAATTCAACTTGAATCTTTACTTTATGCCTTACCAATTTTCCCTAATTTCACATTTAATGCATTCTACTTCAAAAAGCTGATAAACACTTTGTGAGATACACTGCAAACCCTAAAATGCTTCACAAATCTCAAAATTTGCACCTTTTCTGCAAAAATAATTTTCAACATCTTCAGTATGACATTCTACATCACATATCTTCGTGTCATTTCTTGACACCTCTTATACTGGGGGTTCATTAGATTTCTCAATAATTGCTCCCCCTAAATCCACTATTGGATTTAGTTTTTAGAAGTATCTATACCAACTGCAGGTAAAAATGTATTTGATTCATCCTTACTCTCAAAATCTTCCTTTTTCTTCCAAATCTTCTCCATTTCCTTTTTGACTTCAGTAGGATCCACTTTAGGTTTGTTCCTTTGTTCCAGATTAGGTTTCTTCCCATTCTTGCTTTTGCAAAATTCTAAGATATGTCCTAGTTCGTTGCAAGTGTAGCACACAACATTTCTTTGAACAAGCTAATTTGTATTTATCCTTGATCTGCATTGGTTAGCTTTATGTCTGAAAGCATATCATGTATAGCAATAGCCTTGAAAAGATTGAATCATTCTACCAGTATTGAATCTAATCATCATCATTATCTGACTTACTGCATTCAACAGCTCTATGTCCAATTTTCTTGCAAGCAAAACATTGCCCAGCAAAGAATCCAACATTCTAATTTATTCTACTTCTACATTCAGTTTCCCTATGACCAAATTTATTGCATGAAAAACAAAAACCATTACAAGATGGGTACCTTTGTGCATTTCGTTGATGGATGGAAGCTCTTTTGGTATTGCTTCTCTGGTTCTCGGTTTGTCTATTATTGCCTTGAGTCTTTCCTTGATTGTCAACTTTGTTAGGAGTCTGATTAGCCTTTGAAGTTTGTCCTTCTTCAAGTCCTAAGCCACCTTTATCCTTAGAGGGTTTATGAAATGCAATCAACTCATCAAGCATTGTAGTACTTGTTTTAAATTTTTCTTCATGGGCTCTTGCTTTCTCCAAGTCAGACCTTAGGGTTACTACTTCTTATTCAAGCTTTTGTGCATTCATCAATTTTGCTCTAGATTTCAGCTTTCTGACATTCTTCAATTCTTTTATTTTCATCCACTTACACCTTTAGTTCGGTGATGTCTTCATTTGCTTTCTTCAACTGATCACTAACTTCTCTATGCCTTTATTTCAATTTCCTGATTTGTTCTCTCAGTTTCTTCATGCATTCATTTGCTTCTTTCAAGTTTTCGCTTAGAGTTTCTTTCTCATTTTAAATTTTGTCCAAATTATCAAGAGCAGCATGGAGCTTTTCAGTTGCAGAGATCTATTCCAGAGGAACAGGATACTTTTTGTCAGTCATGTGTTCAGACTTCAAGATCTTCTTTAAGTTGTTAAACCTTTCGAAAGGAACCAAGCTCTAATACCAATTGTTGAACACCCAGAATATTGAGAGGGGGGTGAATCAGTATTCTACTGAACAATTTAACTGCTAACCATTCAATAATTAAAATATATCTTACTGTAACTGTAAACAAAAACATGAAAGGAATCATAACATCACATAACACATGAACACCAAGATTTTTACGTGGAAAACCCAAAATGGGAAAAACCACAGTGAGGATTAGCTCACAATATGTTATAACCGACCATAAGATATTACAGGGCACACTGCCAAGACACACTTTCCTTTAAAGGCTCACAACATGAAAATACTTACAAAAGAATTGTGGCTCACTGCCAAAAGGGTGAACTGATGAAATACACCTTCTGTGTGTTGAGTTCAATTCCAATTAAGTTTTGGCGTACAAAATCCTACACCGGTTTGCAAGTTCACAACATATATAACAATATCACAGTCACACATTACTGCTCATTACATCACACATATTGCACACACTCATACATCTATCTTCTACTCAATACAACAATGTTCTATATATATATGCACTATTACATCTTCACACATCAATTAGGTCTTGCCTAATTAGATGTACACATACTTAATTCAACTATAACTTGACGGCTCAACCCAAAACTTCTTTTCTCGAAAACCAAACGTGCAATACATAAGTCAGATAGGACTTAGTAAAGACCTCTTCAAATCATCCACAAAGCATACACCACTTAACTATGTTGGCCAGAAGAAGATCCATACCATTTTTCTTACCAATACTGAGCATAATACTCTAAGCCAAACTTTTGACATTTATATCTTCCATCTCTTTCAACCAGTGTCGCTTAAAAATTGTCCAGAGATGCAACTAGTAGTCCTTTAAAACATATTAAAATTTCATTGAGTGATCTTCCACTGTGAGCAGTTCCAGACCAAATTATCGGATCAAAATTTAACAGAAACACAATTTATTGGATGGATAGAAACTGTCACCAACAGATGTTGGCATCAATGACAACACACCGAAGGGTTTCTTCTTCATTCTTCCAACAAATCACACACTGCACAAGAGATGTTTGTGGTCAAGATGCCCTAATATCCAAAAAATACAAAAATCAAATAAATCCTTGAGATAGGGTAACATCGTATAATTATTCTTATGGAATAAACCACTCCACACTACATGTTCATGATCTATCTCAAATATAATATCATACTCAACACATATCCTTAAAATGTTAGTAACCCTTTTTATATAGGCCTTCTCCTAACAATATAATGGAGGTATCCCAATGAAGGCCTACTTATAATCTATTATAATTAATTACATAAATTTTTCATATGAATCAATATAATTTAGGGATGTGTGCCACATGTTGGCATCTCCATCCACCTACATACATTATAATATCATAACAATAGGCACCTAACATTTATATTATGAATTGTCTCCATGTTCTTTAAGGTTGCTAATGACCATGTCACTCAATGCCTCTTGGAAATTCAAAAGCCATCTCAAGATATTTGTTTGATGCAAATTGATTTTAAGCAATCTAATATAGTATTAAAAATTAAAAAATTAGATGATATAAGTACAAATAAGTAAAATAAAATTATAAATGTTAAAAAATGATAAATGTAGGTTAAAAGTTTAAGGGCGATCTAAAAGTAAATCAAAAAATAAAATATTAGAATTTTGTAAACTTGTATAGGTTTGACTTGGAGAAGGACCTATAGGTTTCATGTGACATATAATTACTAGTCACAAACATCTAATTCTCCTCAATCGTGGTATAGAATTATTAAATCCACAATATGTGCATGCACCTTGCCTCCTTCAATAAACCTTCTACCCCACAATTTGTAGTGTTGTTTGTTATGATGGACAACATTTTAACTCCCCACCATCTCAATCAACTCTACGAGGATGCTGGAAATAAAGTTTGCATCCTCTACCTGCCCATCACAATCAAGTTCCTTCAAAAACATTGACCCTTTGTAACACACTACAATGACATTATTTAGGGTCTATTTTTACACTACTTCCATTTATAAATAATAATGGACACTCTCGATTTGGCCAATGAATACCTAAAAAAAAATCCTAATAAGGTGGACACCTTCTTATAGTAAAGAGTTGTATAACCTACAAGTTTATAAATAATTTTTTCTACCATTTCCTCTCAATATGGTAAAAGAATAAACCACCATTTTAGCTGAAAAATACATATTGAAAATAAAAATAACACTAAAAGAACAATAAAATAAACTTGAACTTAATTGTAAAAGAATATAAATATATATATATACAAATAAAATATTATTTTATAAATTAAAATATAATTATAATTATAGTTTAAGTTAATCAATCTTTTTATTTTTGTTTTCTCTAAATTTTTTATTTTTTATATTTTGATACATACTTTCCATATTTGTTATTTTCTTTTATTCTATTTAAATGTTCAAAAAATAATTATCTAAAAATATACACTTTAAAATAAATATTATAAAATAAAATGAATTACGTTTATAAAAATGTCATATAAAATCACATTGTTACTTAATAATTTAAATTTCAAGTATTGAATTGATTGTTTTTATTAAATGATAAAAATGATATTTTAAGAGGTCCAATCTTTGTTACGAACATTTGAATAAAATCATCAATGAAGTCCAAAAAACAATAGAGACTGCAAATAACGATTAATTAGAGTCTGCAGCAATAAGACTGCAAACCAGCAGCATAAAACACTATACAAATAGCAAAAATTCATCTAGAGGGCAATAATAAAGTATATCTTAAAGAAGACAGAACATGAAATGTTTCAATAAATTTTTACTTGTCATCTAAGAACTTCAAATAGTCATCAACCAAATCCATATCCGACTCATCAATGAGAATTGCATTCTGCAATAATACTCAACTTCCTTTTCAACTTATATAGATCAAACAGCCCACCAAAAATCTAAAAATTCCTCTTCATTCACAAAATTTAATGTAATGTTTGGAACTACTAAGCTTCAAAATACTCTAACTTCAATCAACGACATCTTTTGCTGTCTCCCCTAACTAGATTTCCATAATATTCAATCTGTCTTCTTTCAGCTTTCCTCCCGATATCAGCTGATCTGCTAGAGTTTTTCAGCTATCCTAAAACATAATTAATCTTTAATTTGCTTTATATTTGTGAGAAGACACCTAAAATATAATTAATCTTCAATTTAATTTGTATTTGTGAGAAGACAACTTACATTTTTAATTAAATTAATTTATTTATTGTTAGAATGAATAATTTAATCTATTCATTATAATTAACTGTATTTAGGTTGATGAGGTTAGACAACATCTTGTCTAACTGAATTTGTAACATTTAAACTTCCACAGGTTACCAAATTATTTGGTAAACCTCATGTGCTACCTTTTTGAGGTTGGAAGACTTTCCATCTCACATTAAAGGTCACTCAACACTTGGCATCAAGGTTGATGACTTGGTCAAAAAGGTTGTTAGTTTGCACACTTCAAGTGATCCTAAGGTTGACACTTATAGGACACTTGTCTACTCATTTGTGCCACTTAATGAGGCGCTTTTCGATCCACATTATTGGCGGATTGCCTCTTCCTTGCCTATATATGCAAGGCTTTGTACTCATTATAATTTGGGTCATCTTAATACAATATTGCATATTATTCATTGTGCTGAGATGACCCGCTCATTTTCCCATTGACTCAACCCATCCTCTCTATGCTCATCCACGACTCTCACATGCCTCCACTTCCTTTGAATTAGTCATCGATCTCAACACTTGGCGTGATGATTTAGTATTTTGTTATGCTATTGCTACATTTGTTGTTAAGCATTTAATTCAAATAGTTAGCATTTAAACCTTATTGGTTAACAATTTATGCTAATGTAATCTCATCACTGCTTTTGAGGGGGGGAGTTTTTTATTTTGACATTGTTAAAAGTGTGTAAAAGAGGAGTCAATTTTTCTTTTGCAATGAGTTTGGCAAAGGGGACTTTTTTTTGTTTTGCAATAACTTGTAAACAGAAAGGGGGTTTAATTTTCATTTTTTGTCATTTTTTGAGGTTTGTAAGGCATGTCTTCTTAATCCACCTCATGACAATAAACTTGAAGAACTTGTAACAACAAAAATGCTTGTAAATGCACTCATCTAAAGTGCCACAAAACTGAAAGTGTGTTCCATATGGAGGGAATTTGGGAAATTTTTACTTACACTGAATTATAAAGTGTAATGGGGGATTATGCCTTCAAAACATCGATCCTTTTTCAATTTCTTGTAAATCTTTGCATTCCTTACACACTCTTGATTTCAATTGGTTCTACTTATATTCTCTTAGCATTAAGGAGGGACTATGATGTGTTTTGCTAATGCTTCTTTCAATGAAGCAATGGAGGAATCTTCTTTTTGGGAGGCATCATGAACCTTCTATCTTGATCTCTCGTATGGGGGAATATTTTAGTGGACACATTTTGAGATTCTAGTACTCCTAACCATAGTACTATCTATATTTTTGACTTCCCAGAGTTTGATTGACTTTGTGAACATTGGTTGAATAGTGTTCATATGTTCACTCATGCATGGTTTTGTATCTCTCATCTTGATCTACATTTCTTGGAGATTTGTTGATTCCAACAAACACCAGATCATCATCGACATAGTTTACAACTTATACATGTTTTAGGAGTTCTTCATCATCATGTTCCTATCATCAAGGGGCATATTTTTCAGAGGTCTTAAATCCTTCTAATTCCCTTTTTTAGAGAGGATTTTTGTTCCCATTGGGTTTTCTCCTTTTTCTCCATTTGTGAGACAATGCATTGTGCATGGGTACCTAACATGGCCTCTAGCCGCTCGACCCATTTCATTTCTATCTATTTACACTTTTGTGATCACCCCAAGTATCACTTGGGGGGGGGGGGTGAGGCGGGTGTTAGAGTGAATAATTTAATCTATTCACTATACTTAAGTGTACTTAGGTTGATGAGGTTAGACAACATCTTGTCTGACTGAATGCAACCTTTAAGCCTCTAGAGGTTACCAAGTTATTTGGTAAACCTCATGTGCTACCTTTATGAGGTTGGAAGACTTTCCATCTCACCTCAAAGGTCACTCAACACTTGGCATCAAGGTTGATGACTTGGTCAAAGAGGTTGTTGGTTTACACACTCCAAGTGATCCTAAGGTTGACAACTATAGGACACTTGTCTACTCATTTGTGCCACTTCATGGAGCACTTGTCAATCCACATCATAGGTGGATTTCCTCTCACTTGCCTATCTATGCAAGTTTTTGTACTTGTTATAATTTGGGTCGTCTAAATACAACATTCCATATTGTTCATTATGCTTGTTTGTCATCTCCTAGATTTTCCTAATTCTTATATTTATTAGTCAATAGGCTACATATAGTGTGAGATTTGAGTATGAAACAAGTCTCACGTTTGCAAATCACTGTTGATTTATCAGCAAACAGGTTTCAATTGTTGTTTAATGGTAAACCAGCTGTTGTTTAATAGTAAAAGCCTCCAAAATATCAGGTTAGAGCCTCCAAAAGCTCACTTATCACATAAAAACTAGATAAATATTGATTTGACAACTAGATGGGATCATTTTATTTCCATTTATGTTTTAAATATGTATGCAAATATTTCATAATCAAATAATACTTAATTTCTTTAAGGAAAAAAAATCTAGAATTATCCAAGTTTATTTCATTTCATTATTTAGCATTTATTATTAATTGTTTAATCTAGCCACATGCAACTAGAATTTGCATGCATAAACACTACTCTCTAACATATTAACATACACATAGTTTTCTATTGACATAATCATTGAACCTCTTTTAAATGCAAGTACTGATTTATTTAATTTTATATTTGAAAATAAGAAAATTATACACTTAATATATATATATATATATGGGTGAAGCCATAATAGTGGTTTACAATTTGATGGAGGAAGGAAAATTGAGAAAAAACGACCCCATGGCAAAAAAATTGGTTTTAGGGGTTCGCATGAACCTACATGTTCGACCGAACCATAAAGGGGTTCGACCAAACTAGGGTTCGAGCGAACCCATTAACTATTGGGCCCACATTTCCCAAAAACAAAGGAAAAATGCATATTAGTGGAGGTTCGAATGAACCCTGGTTCGCTAGAACCCCCTTTTTCCCTAATTTTTTAATTTGTTCACACAAAAACCTAAAATTTTACGCTTTCAAGCTCCGGTTGGGGATGAAAATGGGGGAATATTTAGAAACCAAACTTGGAATCAAGTAGCCTTAGAACGAGCTATCCAATGAATATAATTTTAGTATGTTTTGGTTTTATTATCTATCTTTTTTAAGTTTTATTAAATATAGGTTTTTCATCGAAAACAAAAATCTCCACAAGTGGAAAAATAGAAGATTATAAAAAAAATTTTAAAAATACGAGTGCACGAGATATTGAAGTCCTTGATCCAACAAAAAAAAAGAGAAGAATTTCGATACATACAGTAAAAGTTATGCGTTATACGGTCGCGCTATGTCTGAATTGTCATTTGATTGACTTCAAAATTTTGATTAAAGAAAAAATATTCAATAAAAACTATTGAAAAAATATTCAATAAAAACTATCCAACCAAGTGGAAGCACTAGATATCGGAGTTAGAAATCTAAATTTGAAAGAATTGGAATTTTATCCTTCATGGAAAAAAAGTTATGCGTTATATGGTGTGGTCACTTTTTAAAAATGTTGTTTTTGAAAACCAATTTTGTGGGAGATGGAAAAAACTGATTCCAAAAAATTGAAAAAATATTTTAGAATCTCAGACAAAATGTGACAAGACTCTAGTTTACATCATCTTCAAATTCCTTACGGTTTAATCGCTATAGGTGCGCAATGTGGAGATTGTGTTTAAAAAAAAATATCAGTGTCCAGTTAGGCCAAAAAATGTAAACCACTATTGTGGGATCACCCATATATATATATAATTAATTTATATTTAATAATATGACTAAATATATAGTAAAAACCAAATAATATAATTTTTTATAAACTTCATAAATTTTATATTTCTTAATAAAAAACTATTTAAAATATTAATTATACTTGTTATAATAAAATTTTATATAATAAAATATATAAATTATTTTTTAGTTTAATATATAAAAAAGATTAAGACTTATAAATCTTTTATAAGAATAAAATACTAATTATTATTTTTAAGTGGTGAAAAAAAAACATAAAACATATTTTTTTAATTTAATAAAAATAAAATAAATAATATAAAATAACAACTTATTGATTTCCTTATTATTTAAATACTGTAATGTTAACTATATTTTTAGATTATTAGATGAGCTATTTTCACGCTCAACTAATCAGCTTGGTGAACAGTTTAAAAAAGGGCAATATCGAGACCATATTCTTTTATAAATATGCAATTGATATTTATATGACGGATGAGATTTCATTACAGCCAAAAATGATAATAATACACATTTATGATTCGATCCTTGGGAAATGACATTGTTAATTGTTTTTTAATTATAAGGGGTGCTTAGTTTATTTAGGTTTGATGTTTAACAATATAAATAGTTTTCTATAAATTAGGTGTAAAAGTTAATATAGATTATTTTTTTATAATTATAAAAAAAGGGTTTGAAATAAATTTAGAATTTTTTATAATGATAGAAAAATAAAGATTTGAAATTATAGAGTTAATGTATAATGAAAATTATGTTACACAAATATACATATGTTCTATTTTTCAATCTAACAACTATTTAAAATAAGTATAGAAAATATAAAAATCATAAGATCACTGGCTCAATACAATGCTGCTAAAAATTTTAAATGGTAAATAACAAAATAAATAAAATAATAATATGAAACCTACTTTTAATGAACAAAATATATAGTTTTAAAAATATCTATATAATTATTCAAAGAAATTTTATTATTGTAAAAGTAAAACTATTAATGATTTTGAATATCTTTTCCTTAAAGATTTTGAACCTATGCAAGATTTTTTCATTAAAACAATGAGGCTAGTAAAAATTTTATTTAAGTAATGGGATTAGTAAATCAAATTAGATCTTATGGAAATAATTTAATAGATCTGAAATTGTTTTAGAAAATTTTGAGATGTTTGCCTTCATATTTATCATGTTGTAGTAGTTATGGAGAATCCAAGGATCTAACTTCATTATTAATAAATGAACTTATGGGATCTCTTCAAGCTCATGGGATGATGAATCAATCAATCAACCAAAAAATCTATCAAATAAATTTATCAATCAAAGCTTAATATTTGGAAAAAGGATTTGATAAATCGTCTTATAAGGGAATAGGGAAAATTTAGAGGAAGAGATCATGCAAGGGACTAGGGAAAATTTAGAGGAAGGGAACATGCAAACATGGACAAGACAAATGCTACAGTAAAAAAGGAAGATTTTGTAGCAATAATGAAAGAGGCAATCAAAACCCATACAAATCACAAGTACAATGTCATTATTGCAAAAAGGTTGTCATTATAAACCTAGCTGGTGGAAAAAACATAAACATACTAACTTTTTTGACGAAAAAGAATAAAATAACCTATTCATTGCATATGATCTTATAAAAGAAATCTCTACAAATGTATGGATTTTGGATAGTAGTTGCAATAGTCACATGACCAACAATAAAATTATCTTTGTAAAGATGGATGAATGTCCTAAAATACAAGTACAACTAGGAGATGATAAAGAATTTGAGGTTGCAGGCAAAGGAACCATCGCAATTTAGGAAGAATAAGATGCAAATAAAACATACTCATGATGTCTTATATGTACCAAGAATAGTTCATAATCTATCAAGTGAAGGACAACTTGCTGAAAAGGGTTATTATGTCATTTTTTGAAATAATGAATGTGATATCTATGATAAAGATGACATCAATCAAATTGTAGCAAAATTTGGTAATGCTACAAAATATAAATTTTCCTCATAGACTTGTGTATGGAAAAATTCAAGATTTGAATTTTTTCTTAAATGGTGAATCATAGTTATGACATAGAGGTATGGACACCTACACTTCCAAGGGTTACAACTTACAAGTTCTACTTTATTAGAAGCAAAAGGTGAAGGGATTACAATTTATCAAACAAGATGATCATGTTTTTGCAGGTTGCATTATTGGTTAACAACCTCAACCCTTTTACTTTAAGAAAAACTTGGAGAGCAAAAGAACCACTTGAAATAGTGCACATTGATATTTTTGGTCCAATGCACACCTTATCATTCAACAAATACAAGTATTTTCTTATTTTTGTTTATGGTCCTATTAGTAGAAAAACTTGGGTATATTTTATTAAAGAAAAGTAAATGATTTAAAAATCATGTAGAGAAACAAAGTGGTTGTTCCTTGTAGACTCTACATACAAATAGAGGGGAAGAACTTCAAATAGATTTGAAGATTTTTATAAAAGAATGGAATTCAAAGGCAATTGACTGCAAGTTACATCCCTCAACAAAATGGAGTAGCTAAACATAAGAATCATGCAATTGTATAAATGAATAGAAGCCTACTCAAGACCAAGGGTCTTTCAAATACTTTTGGGCTAAAACAATAGCTACATCTATTTAGTAGTTAAATAGATGCCCAACAAAAAGTGTAAAGAATATGAACCCTTAGGTGGCATGGAGTGGAAGAAAACTTGGTGCGGCCCATCTTAAGGTATTTGATTGTATTATTTATGTTCATATAGCTGAACAAAAAAGTCGAAAATTGGATAATAGAAGTGAAATGTATTTTTACTGGCTACAATGAGAAGGAAAAGAGTAACAAGTTACGTAATCCAATAACAAAAAACTTGATAGTTGTGATGTAATTCTTGTCAAAAAATATGCATGAAAATGAAATGAAAATTTATATCAAGAAAAACCAATAATTATGGAAACAAAACAAGATGCTCCATCATATTCTACTAGCCCAAGAAAAAACTTGAGTTCTACTCAAATACTTCTATTACCAGTCCTCCAAAGAACGTAAAATCTCTCAAAGAAATTTATAAAAGAACTACTAGTCTTGATTTGCTTAAAAAATTTGTTCTACTATCTCATATCCAAGTAGAACCAAGACAATTTGAAGATGTTGTAAATGTGACACATGGATTAAGACCATGGATGGGGAGATTGCTTCTATTGAAAGAAATGGAACATGGGAGCTAGTAGATCTTCTACCAAAAATAGATTTGATTGGATTAAAATGGGTCAATAAAGCAAAATATAAGGCTAATGGATCCATTGACAAACAAAAAACAAGATTGGTAGCTAAAGGTTTCTCACAACATGTATAGATTATAAAAAGCATATGCTACTAGAATGAGATTAAATATTATAAGAATTATTTTGGCATTGGTAACAAATCTAAGTGGTTAATATATAAATATGATGTTTTATAGGTTTTCTCAATGGTTTCTTAAATGAAGAAGTGTTTGTAGAACAACTCCCAAGATATGATGTTAAAAAAGTTTACAAATTAAAAAAGGCTCTTTATGGACTAAAGCAAGCACCAAGAGTTTGGTATAGCCGAATTGATGAGTATTTTCAAAAAAATGGCCTAAACAAAAGTGAGAATGGACCTAATCTTTATATCAAAACCAAAGGTATTGACAACTTACTTATAGTCTAGTTATCGGTTAATGATTTGATCAACATTGGCAATAGTGAAGTATTAATAGAGGAATTCAAGAATGTCATGGAGAATGAATTTAAAATGATGGAATTGAGTTTGATACATTACTTTCTTAGAATAGAAGTAAGCCAGTTGAATGATGAGATTCTTCTCACATGAGAAGTACGCAATTGATTTACTTGATAAATTTAGAAAGAAAAGTTGCAAGCCAATGAACACACCATTGAATGTGAATGAAAAGTTGGTCAAAGAAGATGGTAATCAAAAAATAGATATGACACCATACAAAAGTTTAGTTGGTAGCCTTACTTATCTTACTACTACTAGATCTAACTCAAGCTTGTTGTAAGCTTAGTAACAAGGTTTATGCAAATCTAAGTCAGATTCACTTTTATGCAATAAACAAAATACTCAAGTATATTTGTGGTACAAACAACTTTGATATTTTCTATACATCTACTTTGAATTGATTAGATATATAAATAATGATTGAACATCTTCTATTAATGATAGGACAAGTACATCAAGTTATGTATTTACTTTGGGATCAAGTGTAATTTCTTCGTGTCAAAAAAACATTCAATTGTTTCACTACCATCAACAAATGCAGAATATACTGTAGTAACGGCTAAATATCAAGAATCTAGTCGAAAAGTATACTGACAAATTTAAGGTAGGAGCAAATTAAGAGAACAATTATTTATTGTGACAATAGCTCTAGCAAAAAATTCAATTTTTCATAATTTGACTAAACAGGTAGATATCAGACATCATTTCATCAAAAATCTTGTAACACAAGGACAGATTGAATTGAAGCTTTACGAAATTAACCTGCAACTTGCTGATTTACTTACCAAAACAATATCAAAAGAAAATTTTATGAGAATGAGACACTTGTTACGAGTTACTGCATTAAGCATTACACGGGACAATGATACCGCTAATGCTTAAACACCGATCTGTTGCACCATCATTTTTTCTGCTAAACAACCCTTATTTTCTCTGCAGTTATATCTTTATCTCTGTTGCATCCTAATCGCTGCAGCCTACTCAATTTATCTCTTTTCTCACTGTAATAATTTCATTCTTATTATTATTGCTGCGTTCACATCCTTGTCCTTATCTCTCCACCACTTCATCAGCACACTACGGGCACTGCCACACTTCTATGCATCTATTTTGAAATATATACACAATTAAAGAAGGATTTGCAGCAGCATCCTGTGTTTATATTCTTTTCTATATTTCTGTTTTCTTTTATGTTCTATTTATTTACTGCTATGTTATTTTCTATCTGAAAAACCATCAGGTTAAACAAACAGAACATTTATTTAATTCCTAAAGTCGTATCTGTGTTCAATTTACATCAAGTTACGCTGTGATTGTACAGCGTTTGATACTACAGGATATGACTATAGCCCAATGAAAGTGTATATTTGTAAGTTATATCTTCTTTGACTGAATCACTTCATTATATACTTATTTCACATAGATACTCTGGCATTAAGAAGTTGATAATGAGCGCCTTCTTTGAAGGGATTTCAACATGTTCTATCATAGAACATTATGGCGTACTAGCAACCATGTACTTTGCTTTTTCTCAATACTGCTGCTATCCACACTCATGAAATAACCAGTGAACAACACTAGGCTATTCTTTCAAAAACATTTGTAATATTAAAAGAGAGACTTCTTCTAATGTTATTTCTCAATAATGTGTTATAAAAACACTCAATGTGTATGTTGAGAAGTATGCATATCGATTGGATTCACCAACATACTCAAGGGGGCTTGCTTCTTCAAGTCTTTCTTAGGGCACTCATCCCCACAGGTCCAACCACCAGAAATGTTTTAAAGCAGCCCGCCGTTAACTCATTTGGGCTTTGGTTCATATTTCAGATTGTACCATAGCACTCGTTGAGCAGTTTGACACTTAGACCTTAGGGCACCATATGGTATATTCCATCGTCTGACCTCCGTTGATGTTTTAAATGTCTCTATTGAAGTATAGAATGAATTTCTAGTTATTACGGAGTACCTAGGACTTTTGGGGTAGCACTATTTTAAAATGCTTTGCTTTTCGTTTTACTTCACAGTCGCACGAGATCTCGCAAAAATTGCACTCCTAATCTATAAAATTCGTAGAAAGGGTTCCGATCCGTTAACGGTTGTATAGGACAATGCCAACTACTCATCTGATCTCTACATAATGGTCAAGTACGCGGGCCTGCTGCCTTTACACAAGTTTAGCCGCCCCAACCAATTTGTACATTTAGCTCTGATCTCTCGTACAAATAACAACCAAGCATCTGCCACACGTAATATTAAACACTATCTCACCACACCTTTTTTTCGTTGAGTTGTGTACACAATTAATCAAGATGGTTTTTTGCTCACACAAAAATGGTTTTGTGCGTAAAGAAGAGTATTCAAATACCACCTTGTTAAAACGTCCGAAATTCTCTCAGGCAAGAACTGGCAGTCTCCAGAATCCACCTGATATCAGCCTAAGTCTAGAACCTTGGACTCTAAACGTTCAAATAACGTATTTCTATTCGGATAAGCCATCAGTGCTTTGTTTCGGATAAGCTATAACATCTAATCAACTCCAAAATCATCCGTATAGAGGCCGTTGTTGTACACTTATGTCTGTGCACTTTACTTTTCTCTCCGTTGTGGTTTAAGTTGTGGAGATTATTCTCCTGCCTAGCTTGCAGTCAAGAGGAATTCCGCCTCTATTAGATGCAAACCCAATACCACATTTTGTTTCAAAACCCAATGTAATTTCATATACACACAGTTTTTCCCTTATTAACACAAAAGATTTGGTTACTGTAAATGTTGGAGCTATTCTGAGTTTTTTTTCGTTATTTTAACTAGTCCTTCTCTCCAAAATCCAAACAGATCGAAAAACCCAAACACACAGTAAATTTCACAAGCATGTCAATCATTCTATTTCTTTTCTCTACTATGTAGGGCATCTGGTGAACTAGAGAGAGAAATACGGATATGCATATTTTCTTTATATTTAATTTAGGGCAAATGCAAGAATACCTGTTGCTTGAGTACTCATAGAGCTTTCCTCTGGGAGAGAAAATGATGAGGGCGACCTCCGCATCGCAAAGAACGGCAAGCTCATAAGCCTTCTTCAGCAATCCATTCCTTCTCTTGGAGAATGTCACCTGCCTGCTCGTTGCATTCTCAATCCTTTTCATCTGAGTCTTCCCCCTCACCATTTTCAATCAATGTGCCGAACACCCACACAGGCTAGATCGGACCAGATCCGGAGAAAGAAAGAAACCCACTTGGTTTATTTTTACCTACACTTTGGGCCAATCTATATCAACTAACAGCAATAATTTCTGTGTATTAGGGATGCCGGAAAGATGTATATAAGACAACCCAAAAATAAACAGAAATGGCTCACATATTCCACTTTCTAAGAAAAGCCCTCTTGACTATAATGGAAAAAAGGAAAAAGGAAAACTAAAATAAAGCTACCCATTGGCCCACAAGTGTCAACTTCAGGCACATATGTCTCACTGTTACTGTCTCACGCCATGGTCCCTCAATGTACTATACAAGGACTTTCTATTCTGTTCATTTCGTATGATTTATCTGTGATTCTAATGTGCTTTTTACTGTGCTCTTACAGGACAATAAAACGATATTATTTTTTTAACCCATGGTCAGATCACCTGTAATAAATTATAGTTGCCAGTCCCATATTTCGGTACACCAACATACGACATTACTTAATTTGAACCAAAATCCAATTCAAAGCCTGCTGTCATTTCCACTTCGTTCACGTGACACAGTGTACCTTTTGTCCACACAAAACATTATATATATTCCATCAAGGCCTGACATGGTCATAATAATTAGTAACTTTGAAAACTTGTATTATATACTTTTTTTGTGGATAAAAATAGACTGATGTTAACTGTTTGCTTGGCATTGGTGTCCACTCTTGTTTCCACATATTTCATTGTCGTTTGTCTGGCTTTTTATTAGAATTACATGATTACACTACATTTCTTTATTTTCTACATGATGTTAAGTATTCAGGTCGCTACCTCTGTCAAAGAATTTTCTCCTTTTCCACGCGGCCAGTGCAACTTGAGACTTTACTTAATTAAGCATGAATTGATGTCTCCTTTTCTATAGACCATACATTCTTTTTCCACTTTCATCTTTTCCCATTTTTAACTGATTCTTGTCCATTCAACGCCCCAAAGATAGATATCTGGTGGAGGTCGTTTTTCTATAATTTGAAACTCTTTTTCTTTCCGATTTATTCTCTTTGAAATATATGCCTACCCACTTCCTAAAAACTTTAATTTGAAAGCTATGTCACTCCCTAGTGTTTTCTGATGAATGCCATCCATAAATGCTGTCCATTTAAGGTATCTATGACATGTGTGTCATACCTAAAATAGAAAAAATAAAAGATCTCATCATATCGTAAGTGGTATGAGGATCGCCACGTAACGTCTGAGTAACAGCTACTGCTGGGATTAAATTTGATGGCCGCACTTAATTTGTTTTTCTAGTAAAATAGAATAATGCCTTTACAATTCAGAAAGGAGATTTTGCCTAGCAATCAACCGTCATAAATATCAATTTTAGTAAAAATTGTTTTTAAATTTGATGGTGTGATTTTTTTTTCTCCTTAATATTTGCAATCAAATTCTATGATCTATTATTATTTCTCTTTTCTTATTTTCAGCTTACTGATAATAGAGTCATGGACTTTGATCTAAACATCTATGATAAAAGAATATTCACAGTGGAATCAAAACTAATTCACACTAATATCATGGATTGTGGAAATTATATGTCTGTACTTAATTTTATTTTAAATAGTGAAGATAATAGATCATAGATTTTGCTCTGAAACATCAAGAAAAACGGTACATAATCGAATCCAAAAACAATTCATGCTAGTATCATAAACTATGATAATTATATGTCTATACTTAAATATATATAAAATAATAGAGATAATAAATTATGAAATTTAATAGAACATTTGAAAGAATAAAACTGACATAATTTTAGATCTAAAAACAAGTCATACTAATATCAATTACTCTAAATTATGTCTAGTCATACTAATATCATAAATTGTGGAGATTATGTCTATACTTAATTTTACTTAAAATAATAGAGAACATTCCAAAACAAAATAGGTAATCGCTTTAAAACATTATATAACTTTTTGCAGTTTTAGAATGTACAAGATAATAGATAGGTATTATAGTTAGGAAATTGCAAGTGGCTAATTTATTAGTATTGTTAAAGGAGCATGGATGGATATAGATTATTACAGTTGACATTTCTTAGATTTTATAATATTATTAACTTCCACTATCACTATCTCTAAATTAATTTCGTATAAATGTTCACTAGTGCATTGTATGTGCACGTCTAGGACTTGCAACCGTAACCTGTTTTCTTAATAATTTTTAGCTTTAGTCTAATATAAAAAGGGATTATTTTCGATAATAATTCAAGGGTCTTATCCATGGTGTCAAACTGTATTTTAGGTTAAAGTGCTCTGTCATATCTCGTCTGGTATGTAGATAATATATTTTTTATATTTTAAGACAAAGTGTGAATATTTTATTATTCAATTAAAATTGTATATTTATTTGCTTAAATAATGAATATAATTGTTAAAATAAAAAATTAATGTTAATTTTTGTTAAAGTAATGAATTGGTGTTAAATATTATTTTGCATAAAAATAATAATATATTGTATCATATAAAAAAAGTGGGTGGATAAAGTCACATCACATAGTTTAGGTAAGGTCAAGTTTTGAACAATAAATTTAAAGAGAATAAAAAAAAGACAATGAAGTCATTAAGTAGCAAGAGTTGTGGATCCAATCATAGGAAGAGCATGTAGGTTATAGCCAACTGGTTTGTCCCAGCCATTTAGAATAGGCTTCTAAATTGCAAGTGCACCTATATCATTGGTCTATTCATCACTAGGAGCTTGAGTATGATTCCTAACAAGAGAAATTGCTAGATTGAGAAGAAGTTAAATATGGATAGGAATGTTGGGATCAACTATGCATTGTGACCTTAAACTCTCTAGTGAAGTGGCTAAGAAGCATGTGAATCATGAGATCATGGGCATGAGCATTGTGGCTACATCAACACCAATGTCCATAAGGATGTAATTGACCCTTGTTGGAAGGAGAGGTCAGTAGAACTCTAGCAACTATATAAGGTGCACTATAACATTGATTAAGAAGCCCCTCTAGTTGAGCAATATCAAGTGCAACTTTATTAATTTGTATTTGTATCTGCATCATAACATTGGAACAAATCATAGGCTAGGTATACATGAAAAAATGAGCATAAATAGATCAACTAAAAAAGAGTGAAAAAATTATCTTTCCAAATACTAAACAAGATTTATAATCTAAAATCAAACAATAATTAGGTAAATTTGTCTAAAGTTTGTTTTTCCAAGAACTAATTGAAGACTATGAAGCCCATTTTTCATTAAGTTATTACACCATATACACATGTAAAGGGGGCTAGGTATATCCTTTGCTAGATTTATAGTTGTGAAATGTTGTATCTAGATACCATTTCTAATCTTTAGAGTGGGTTTTAAAACTCCTTATTCCAACTTTATCTAGCATCTTTGTAGGAAAAATATCAATGATAATCTAGAAGGATTTAAAATCTTGATTAGTGAGGTAAACTTCAATCTGGCCTTGGGCTAAGAAATAAGATTTTAGGTGGTCCTTGAGAAAATATCTAGAAGAGCTTCAATGGCTCTATTATAGAATTTTAGAGCATAGACCTAGGGAACCTTAGCAACAGGCATATCTTAGCAAGAAATCACAAGAGACCACAAAATGGATAGTTGATTAATAGATAGCCCATTGTCAAAAACCATTTTCATTTCATAGATGCCAAGGTTCAATATCTTCCTAGGCTTTCCAAATGATTTTTATAACAAATATGCTCTAGATCTAAACAAGTTCCTCCATAATGGGAAGAGAATTAAAGCTAAGATTACTTCAATATTTATGACCATTAGGAACACTAGCAAAAATGCAGTGTTTAAGAAAAAATTCAACACTCATTTCCATCAAGAACTCTAATAATCTATTTAGGGCATAAGGATATGCCTTGGTGTTGAATGTCAATAAGCCCAAGCCCACTAGATTCATTCAAGGGAAACAACAAAGCTTCCAAGTAACTTTGTGCAAAAAAAAAAATCCCTACTATAAAGAAGCTCATAGGGAATCTCTTAGTATTTTTTTAAGCTTTGGAAAGCACCTAATAGGATGAATAGTACACATGGGTAGAAATAATAACTTTAGAACAAACTTGAATTTTTCTTGTGAGGGAAGGTTTTTTAGTGATGCAATAGGATAACTCTTCTTAAAATGGATAATGACATCCTATTGGAGAGAGGAGAGGGAGGCTTGAAAGGTATAAGCAATGTTAAGAAACTAGAAAACATCTCTATGATCTATTTATTTCCTCCCAAAATAATTGGCTCAATTAAGTTTATGCAAAAATGTTGCCTATAAAATTAATTTTTTTCTATTGAATAATTAAGCGAAAGGCTAAGAAAAAGTATATCGACACTGAAGAGCTTGCATGAGATTATATATGTGTCCTAGAACTATAAGAAAATAATCATCAATAAATTGATCATTGACAAATTGTGAAGTGATATTGGAAAGACTAATACATTTAAATAGGTTCTATATAATAGCATGAGCCAAGAGGTAATCAACACATAAATTACATGAGAAAGAGAGTATCCCTTTTGTATGGGGCATAATATCCCAAAAAAGGAGGATTAATGAGGCCATTAATAGTGATGCAAGTAGAAGCATGAAATACAAAAAATTAGTTATGAATCCCATTTTGCTATATAGTAGTTATCATATTAATAGGTTGCATATGGTTTGTAAGTTGTCCATATCTAATATTAAATAAAGGTGAATGCATATGATTTGTAAGTCGTCCCACTAGTGAGTTAGAATAAATTAATTATCCCACATGCATGGGATGGTAAGATTTGTCTTTGGAAAGATTATATTTATTATATTGACATCCCAATCATAATATATCTTGGATGTTTATAATTGGAGTGTATGCTCTATTGGGAGGTTCCCCTTCCAAGTGGCACTACAAAGATAATCAATGCATTGTGTTTCTCATTTTTAGATAGCTCTATGTGTTTAGTTTATTTTTTCTTGCAAATTCATTATAAGTGGTATCAAAGCTCTTTTCAGGGTTTTCTATGTAAGCAACTTTACCTTGTAACAATCAATCGTATGCTCAAATCTCACCTTAGAGGGATCTTGGTGATAAAAAAGTGGTTACAGGTGTAATCATGCTAAATTTATTACCTATGTTTTGTCAAAAAAACTTCCTTTCTAATAGTTTATTTTTCTTTTTGTTAGGATCTAGGTGACATTATAATTGCTATCCTAAGTTGATTTATGTGTCTCCATGTTCTTTAGAAAATGTCATAGAGGACATGATAGATAAAATATTTATTATTTATTTTCCTATGTCAAATTGTAAGTGCATTCATAGAGGTGGACCCACTACGATGACAGTTACAGAGCATCTCAAGAGAATATTCCTTTTAGGTGTCCACTTTATGGGTGGGGACCACCCAGAAATGCATGATCTTGCATGTTCATTTGCATGTTGTGCATGTTATTCCAGGTTGGGCACCCAAGTTTGCATGTTTTGGGTATGAGCCATTAGAGCCATCAAAGAGTGATGGAGCACTCGGTATTGACCAATTTTGATTGGCTATGGGTTAGGTGCCCATGTGAAGGCCATGTGAGCATTTAATATTTTTTACCATGTTTATGGGTTGTCCACTAATCGGGTGTGGGTTTTCCCAAGTGGTTTTACTTGGTGTTTTGGGATACAACAAGTGGTATTCTCTCCCACAAACTTCTCTATATTAGAGCATTGAGATGGTGGTTTCATAATTTTATTTGCGGGTTGTCAAAGTAATGAAGTGGTGTCAAGATTCAAAGAGGAGTGTTGTATTGTTGTACTTCATTGAAGATTAATACAAGCATTACACCTCTTTGGGTGTGGATTTTTTTCCCGCAAGGGTTTTTCCACGTATATCTTGTGTCACTTGTGATTCTCAACTTGTGGTATTGTTGTTTTTCTTTCATTATTAGAATTTCTAATACATAACACATTATTGGTAATCTTGAATATATAATTTCAGATTTGCAAATATGTTCTTAAGTTCATAGTTTTTGCAAGTTTCACCTTGTTACCCAACATTTTGTATCAAAGCTAACAGTTATGTTGAGAGAGAGATGTCTTTCTCTTAAGTGTTGAAGGTTTTTTGGTTGTAGTGGGATCTTTTGCTTTGTGGGTTTTGGAGATTTGTGAAGAAGATTGAAAACCATGACTTCTACCTCTTGTCTAGATATAGAGAAATTTAATGATACTAGTTACGAGATGTGAAAGTTGAAGATAGAGGATCTCCTTGAAGAGAGAGATCAATGGTTGGAAGTTTCAAATGAAAACAAACCATCCAATATGTCTAGTGAAGATTGGAACAAAATGGACAAGAAGGGACGAGGAACCATTTTGTTGTGTCTTGCATATTTCATCCTCTTGAATTTTTTAGAAGAATCTACCGCATACAAGTTGTGGAAGAGGATAGGTGATATCTACCAAACTAAAAGCCTAACTAATAAATTATATCTCAAAAGAAGTTTATATTCATTGAAAATGAAGGATGATGATTATGTTGTTGAACATTTAAATAATTTTAATATGGTTATAAGTAAGCTTGCATCTGTAGATGTTAAGATAGAAGAAGAAGCTAAATACATATTATTTCTTTGTTCTTTACCCAAATCTTGGGAAAATCTAATTATTGCCATAATTGGTATTGGTGCAGAGCCAATGATGGATAATCTCATTGCTACACTTCTTTTAGAGAAATGAGAAGAAATTCCATGAATGCGGGCTCCCAAGATGCCTTACATGTGCGAGGAAGGTCCAAAGAAAAAGGAGGATCTAAAGGGGATAAAAAGAGAGACAAGTCTAAAGGATGTTATAAAACCACCAAGAAGTGTAGATTAAAGTGTTAAAATTATGGTAAGAGAGGGCATGTGAAGAAGGAGTACAAAAATAAGAAAAAAAGTTTAGATACCTCCACATAAAAGTTCTTAGAAGATGGTGATTCTAATGCTTTGTTTATTTCTGCTAACACTATTAGTGATGATGCTTGGCTTATTCATTCAGGTTCCTCCAACTATATGACTCCTCAAAAGGAGTGGTTTACTTCATATTCAACTTATGATAGGGGAGATTTTTCCTTGGTAATAACAACATGAAGAATATTATTGGTAAGGGAAAGGTAAAGTTGTGTTTCAATGATGGAAGGGTTAAAACCCTTGATCATGTTTTACATATTTCAAAACTTGTGGGAAATTTACTTTTAGTATCCAAGTTGAATGATTCTAGAATGCATGTGACATTTGACAAGTCTAGTTGCAGGTTGATAAGAGGGATTTTGTTGATTGCTAAAGGATCTCAGATAGGGACTTTGTTTAGGCTTAATTCCTCCACTTTTTGTAACTCTACCAATGTAAATGGCATTAAAAATGCATGTATGTTGTGGCACCATAGATTGGGTCACATAAGTGAAAATGGTCTTAAGACGATTTTGAATTAAAATTTGGTTGATAGTATTTCTAATTGTTTTATTGGTAAAAAATTATTTTTTATGAGCATTGTGTGTTTGGTAAATAGAATAGATCATCATTTCCTAATGAAACTAATAAAGCTAAGAGATTATTAGAGATAATTCATTCAAATGTGTTTGGACCAGTGGATGTTGAATCTTTTGGAAAATCTTGTCATTATGTTACTTTCATTGATGATGTCTCAAGATACACCTGGATTTATTTTATGCATGTAAAATCTGATGTTTTCACTAAGTTTAAGGAATTTAAAGCCTTAGTTGAGAAGCAAACATATTATAAGATAAGGGTGTTGAGATCTGACAGTGGGGGTGAATATTATTCTATGGAATTTGATGAGTTTTGTAAGCATGTAGGTATTGTTCAGCAAAAGACTACTCCTTATACACCCCAACAAAATGGGGTAGCAAAAAGAATGAATTGAACCCTGATAGAAAGAGCTAGGAGCATATTAAGTGGTGCTAAGCTTGATAGATTATTTTGGGTAGAAGTTGTAAGTACTACATGTTATTTGATTAATAGATCTCCTTGTTCAAATCTTGTTGATAAAACTCCTTCTGAATTGTGGATAGGTAGAAAGCCTTCTATTTCACATTTAAGGGTCTTGGTTGTGAGGATTTTGTTCATGTGCCTTAAGAGAAGTGATCTAAGTTGGATCCAAAAGCACAAAAATGCATATTTGTTGGCTATGGTGAGAATGTAAAAGGTTATAAGCTTAGAATACTCTAATGTACATAAAATGGTTTTCTTTAGAGATGTGATTTTTAGGGAGTTTAGAAATTACTTTGAACTGAAGAAAAACCAAAGATGAAAGATAAGACAAAAATAGTGCACTTTGAGACCAAGATAAATAAGTAGGAAGATGCAAATGTGGAAGAACAACTAGATGGATTAGAGGATGGAGAAAAAGAAGAGGGTTCAGAGAGTTCAAATGATGTGCAAGTTGAGCATACAAAACAAGAACTTGATAAGAACCCCTTAATCCTACCTTGAAAAGATCCACAATACAACAAAATCTAATTGACAGGTATAGCCCATCATATTACCATTGTGTATTTTCTTTCTTGAGTAGTGACCATGAACCTAGATCTTTTAGGGAGGCTCTTTCTTCAAAGGAAAGTGAGTCTTGGATGCAGACCATGTAGGAGGATATGATAGCTTTAGATAGTTGTGATACTTGGGATCTTGTTAGTTTTCCCAAAGGAAGGAATCCCATTGGTTGCAAGTGGGTATTTAAAAATAAATCAGTTGCAGATGGTCGGATAGAGTGGTACAATGCCAAATTGGTGGCCAAAGGCTACTCCCAAAGAGAGGGAGTTTATTTCGGTGAAATTTTCTATCTTGTTGCTAAGTTAAATTCTATTAGATTCCTATTATCTATTGTTGTTGCTTATAATTTTGAAATTGAGCAAATAGATGTTAAAATTGCTTTCTGGCATGGGGATCTTGAGGAAGAAATTTATATGTGATAGCCTGATGGTTTTGTTGCGAAAGAAGAAGAACACTTGGTTTGCAAGTTCAAATGGTCATTATATGGTTTGAAATAGTTATCCAAGATGTGGTACCAAAATTTTGATGCCTTTGAATTGAATTTGGGTTTTGTTAGAAGCAAAGAGGATCATTGTGTTTACATTAAGGTTATTGATGATCAAATACTAATCATTCTCTTGTATGTTGATGACATGTTGTTTTCTAGTAACAACAAGGTGATGATTAGGGACCTTAAGACTTAGCTTTCTGGCACATTTGATATGAAGGATTTGGGGGCTACTAAATATATCATAGGGATGGAGATCAGTAGGGATTTGGTTCACAAAAAGCTTTGGTTAGGTTAGAGTAAGCATGTTGATACCATTCTGCAAAGGTTTAATATGCATGACTCTAAACTAGTTAATATTCCATTTTTGGTTGGTACTAAGTTGAGTTTAGATATGTATCCTAATTTTGAAGAGATTTCTAAAGTTCCTTATGCTAGTGTCATTGGTAGTTTGATGTATGCAATGGTTTGTACTAGACCAGATATAGCCCAAGTAGTGGGAGTTTCGAGCGATTTTATGTCTAATCTTGGTAGAGAGCATTAGAATTTTGTTAAGAGGGTGTTTAGACATTTGTGTGATAATTCTGATTACTGTTTGGTTTATCATGATGCTGATGAGTGGTTAATCCATTGGACATACAAATTTTTTTGATGTAGATTGGGTAGGTGACTTGGACAATCGAAGGTCCACTAGTGGCTTTATTTTTACTTTATTTGTAAATGTAGTGAGTTTGATGAGTAAAATAAAACCTATGATTGCATTGTCCACTACTAAATCAGAGTATATGTTGCTACACGTGCCTCTAAGGAGGCAATTTGGTTACAAATCTTGGTAATGGCATTGGTTTAGATTGTAGGACAATGAGGATTGGATGTGAATTTAGAGTGCCATATGTTTAGCCAAAAATCCTATTTATCATGTCTATACTAATCATGTTGATGTTTAGTATCACTTTGTATGGTAAGGTCTTGATTGAGAAGGTTGACACTTTGGATAATATTGCAGATTCTCTTATGAAGCTAGTGATCATGGATAAATTATCTTGGTGTAGGAAGGTTGTGGGCCTTGATCACTATACTTGATTATAATTATAATGTATCTAATGGATGTAATTGCAATGTACAATGTCAAGTGGGAGAATGTTAGGATATGTGACATTATAATTTCTTTTCTAAGTTGATTTTATCTGTCTCCATGTTCTTTGGAAAGTGTCCTAGAGGACATGACTTAATTTTTTTTTTAATTTATTATGCTATATCAAATTGTAGTTGCATTCATAGAGGTGGACCCACTATGGTGACAATTACAGAGCATCCTAAGAGAATATTCCTTTTGGGCATCCACTTTTTGGGTGTGGACCGCCAAGAAATGCATGATCTTGCATATTCATAAATGCATGTTGTGCATGTTATCATGGATTGGGCACCCAAGTTTGCATGTTCTGGGTATGAGTCGTCAGAGCTGTTAGAGAGTAATGGAGCACTTGGTATTGACCAATTCTAATTTTCTATGGGTTAGGCACCCATGTGAAGGCCATGTGAGTATTTAATATTTTTCACCATGTTTATGGGTTTTCCACTAAGGGGGTGTGGGTTTTTCCAGGTGATTTTACTTGTTGTTTTGGGATACCGCAAGTGTTATTCTCTCCCACAAAATTCTATATATTGGAGCATTGAGATGGTGATTGCATAATTTTGTTTGCAAGTTGTTAGAGTTGTGTGTGTGTCGAATGTGGAGAGATCTAACGTCAACACAAACCTTAATGAGACAATTTACATTCAAAGTTTGAAGCAAGTAAAACTATTCTATTCATAATACAATCAAATCTTTCAAATACTTATCATTGTCCTCTATTTCTAGGGATTTATTAAACTGTTTGGCCCTCAAATTTCTATGGGCACAATGGTTCTTAAAATGACTACCTAGAAAATGAGATTTGATGCTTAATATGCAAGCTAAGATGATTTCTATGTGCAAATGTGTGCGGGAAGGATTAGTGGTATGCTTCTAAATGGAACAAAACGATGAAAAGGATGATGAATATGATGATAAACGAAGGATGATGTTGATGATAAATGAACAAGTGGAGTTGAGTGAGATGATATGAAACTATAGTGAGCTATCCATGATTATGCATATGATCAAATGCAAACATAAAACAAACTAACCTAAAATGCAACTATGATGCAATGGGATGATAAAATGCAACTATGAAGCAATTAAGTAATCTAAAATGAGAATGCAAAGTAACACATGATATGAAAACTAATTATAAGACTCCATGAAAGCTCCTAAGATAAACTTGCATAGTAACTTTGCTCAAATTGTGGATGATAAATGCTAAGGCAAGATGGTGTATTTATAGGGTTTCTCAAGCATTTTGTGAGGTGACACCTATAAATGGTCTAGATTCAAAGGAGAAATAATAGATGGTGGAGATGAAAGGAATCAGGATGTTGTCCCCTTGACCAAAGACAACATGCCATGTGTGTGGGGAGAATCCTTTGACCAATTGGAAACATGCCAAAAGGATGGGAGACCCAAGTGTGTGAAACAAAGACCCATGTGCTCCAAATTTGTTGGAAATGTGGGGGAATAAAGCCATGTGCTTTTTCTCATTGGTGGAAGTGTGTGAGGATAATTCTAATTAATAATTAGGCTTATTTATTTTCATGTGACCTTTATGAGGTGGCACACAAAAAGTTGTAGAAATGTGCTCTAATTCTTAATCAGGATTAAGGAAGGTTAATTAAATAAACACATTTAGGGTATTTTGTTTATTTAATTATTTAGAAGAATCTAATTTTGGAGAATTAAAAGAAGAGTGAATAATATAAATAAAGTAAGACCTTATTTATATGTAGTTGAAGCATTAATCAAATAGGTTGTATTTAATTAACTGAATGCGATGACCGTTTTTAGGTGTATACATTTTTCCCCTCTTTGAAGTGATGTGTTTACATGTTGCTTCAAAGAAAATTTTGATGTCGATGCTCATAGAAGATTTCGATGCTCCAGACAATGTCATATTTCGATGCCCCAGACAATGATCCATAATTTTTGAATTTTAGGTATTGACAGATATATGCCCCCTTGAGAGATAAATCGGTGAATTTGTGTATGTGAAATGAAATGTTGGAATGATATGATGGTGTTGCGATGATTATGATGATGATCCAACATTGATTCAATGAGATTTGGATGTCAGAGATGATTTATCTCTCAAAATTTCATTACAAGCTCTTGCTTTGAATAGTGTTGATTAATTACCCCTCCTTTTTGGTAAAAATGGGAAATAAATACCACCATAATTCCCTCCATTTTACCCCTAAAAGGTAAAAGTGGTAAAATGGGATTCATTTGCACATTTTGAGTTTAGAGAAGTTGAAGATTGGAGAGCTTAGAGTAAGATGGTGATCCCCTATCACAAGCATCGTTTCGAGTGTCTTCGCCAACCTGATCAGCATGTTGCCTTTGGACCTATGGTGCGCTTTATGAGAAACCTCTTTGGTAGTCATTTTCTTTCCTTTCAATGGTATTTTGAACGTCATAGATAGGTGTTCTAGCTCGTTTGATGTTATTGTTGCACGTTTGGATGATGTTTTTGTCATTTTGAAGTGTTTTGGAGTGTGTTTGAGAGTTTTGGCGCCTTTGGGGTCCCAAATGGCGCCTCTTGCAAGGTTGAAATTCAATTTTTGTGTCATTTGAGAGTTTTGGCACCTTTGGGGTCTCAAATGGTGCCTCTTGCAAGGTTGAAAATGCTTGTTTTGGGGTGTTTTACGAGTTTTGGCGCCTTTGGGGTCCCAAATGGCACCTCTTGCAAGCTTGAAATTCATGTTTTTGTGGTCCAACACTATTTTGGTGCCTTTGGTGTCCCAAGTGGAGCCTCTTGCAAGCTTGAAAATGGAGATTTTTTAAGTTAAACTTTGTTTTGGCGCCTGTGGGGTCCTAAGTGGCGCCTCTTGCAAGCTTGGAAAACATGTTTTTGAGGTGAAAACTTTGTTTTGGCGCCTTTTGGGTTTCAAATGGCATCTCTTGTTGCCATGGAAAGTTTTTATCGTGGTTCATTCTAGGTAGTTTAAGCCTGTGGTTTGCCCCGTTTGAGAAGGTGTGATCACAGAAAGCCCCTTGTGATGATGTTCGCAAGATGTTTCTGAGTCCTAGTAGTCATTTGCTTTTTCATGTTTTGCATTGATTTTAGTCTAATTGTGAGATGTGCATTGTTTTAATGATGTTCGAGTAAGATAGTTGATGATTTGATCTCATGATAGGCAAGAATCAAATGAGAGAACCAATGATGTATTGACCTCATCATAGGCAA
Source organism: Sequoia sempervirens (assembly GCA_007258455.2). Lineage (NCBI taxonomy): Eukaryota > Viridiplantae > Streptophyta > Pinopsida > Cupressales > Cupressaceae > Sequoia > Sequoia sempervirens. The sequence goes on from VDFB02000003.1 coordinate 298,382,565, forward strand.
GGAGCGATGATGGTTTGATAGCATATCGACCTCATGATAGGCGTGTATTGATGGTGTGGTGATTGATGTATCATCCTCATGATAGGCAAGGAATGATGATAAGATTGATAACATATCAACCTCATGATAGGCAAGGATCGATAATGGTTTGATAGCATATCAACCTCATGATAGGTGAGGATCGATAATGGTTTGATAGTATATCGACCTCATGATAGGCGAAGATCGATGATAGGATTGATAGCACATCGACCTCATGATATGCGAGGATTGATGATAAGAGTGATTGCACATCGACCTCGTGATAAGCGAGGATCGATGATAGCATTTATTGTCCTGATTGACTAAGTTGATGATTATTCTGATTGATTTGATTATCCTTATTGAACCTGATTTGATTAACTGCATATTACCTTGAACAACTGATAGTCTTGATTGAACATGACATGGAATGACTGATAATCTTGATTGAACATGACATTGATTGACTAATAATCTTGATTGAACATGCTTTGATTAGGGAGATTCAACGGTACTTTATTCTTAGGAATGTTTCTCGAAGACATGGAACATGGTTCATTGTTTGTCCACAACAGATTTGGATATTATCACACATTGTGGGTTGACCTCCTTATTAGATATCCCACAATATCGGATTAACAGAGGTTTACTAACGGTATTGGCAGAAAGGTGGCATAGTGACCACAACACCTTTCACTTAGCCACAGGAGAGATGATAGTGACTCTAGAGGATGTCTATTGTATCCTGTGGATCCTAGTGATGGGAGAGATAGTGGTGTATGATAAGATAGAGCAGGGCGGGATAGCTGCATGGCAGAGTTTATGCCAAGATGATCACATGGAAAGTCGATGGATTCCCTAGACATAGATGGTTAGCAGATATGATCCTCTGCCATGTGTGCTTTCTGGATTCATTAGTGGATTCTTTTGTCCTGATCGTAGGTCAAAGGGATTTTCAGCAGGTTGGGGTCGTGTGTTATCGCGGATGACACTTGATGGTACTAGATATGCATGGGGCTCATGCATGTTAGCCCACTTATACTGAGATTTGCACGAGGTTGTTTATTACGGGGTGATCAGCCTATCATGTGGCATCACATTACTGCAGACCTAGGCATGGGAGCATATATCTGTCACCCAGCCCATGGGAGAGAGACATCGACCACTAGGGAGACCCTATGTTTTCAGTTACAATGGTCCACATGTCCTGCATAAGCTGGGCAAGGTTTCCCATTGGAGGTGTGCTCTGGATGATTTGGAGACTGTCACATGGTGCCCATACTTGGATTGTGAGCAGTGGCCAGAGGATCAGCTGGAGATGTCATAAATGTTGTTATCCCATTATTTGATTGGGTGGACACATGATGTGCTTGAGCGATACTTGTATCTACAAGTATGTTGACAGTTTGGATGAGTTCAGGGGATGCCCCTGGGAGTTTCCCATTATGCACGGCGACGATAAAATGTTTTAGAGTGGGGCCCCTGTGTATCATATGAGGCAGCTTGTACAGAGTACTATACCTTGACACCAGGTGTATGGGATTATGTTCCATGTATTACAGATGCTAGGATGATCGAGGATTATTCAGAGTAATTCCACACGCATCCCTTTCCTAGATTTACTCATCCAGAGGAGCTAGTACCGCCAGTTGATGGAGAGGGAGGAGATGACGAGGGTGATGATGATGGTGGGGAGGGTGTTTACAGAGGTGATGATGGTGGTGTAGAGGATGGTAGGTGATGGTGGTGCAGAGGGTGGTGGGGAGAGTGATGATGGATTAGATGATAGTCATCCATTTGATTTTGTAGTTTTGAGGCGCAAGAGGAGTGTTACCATAGCTTATGCAGTGCTTCCCAGGATTTGGATTGGGATACCCTCTCATCAGCATTTGTCATAGATAGCATATTTGTAGGTAGAGGTTCAATCATTTCAGAGCGAGATAGCGTAGGCTCGAGCACAAATTGTGTCCCTTTAGGATGAGTTAGTGTAGTGTCAGGCATAGATTAATATTTTGACAACTTATAGAGGGACAAACAGGCAACAAATATAGCAGTTGTAGGCACAGATGATCATGCTTACTTTAGAGAGGGATGCCTTTAGACACTGGATAGAGTAGGTTGAGGCCATTTCCTAGAGGATATAGCAGACAACACCATCTGCAGGTACAATGGATTTCTTTAGAGAGATCTGACACATTTCTTAGGAGTTGCAATTTTACAAAGGTAAATATCATGAGTTGATTCCTCCTGAGTGATGAGAGAGTTTTGTACAGTCTCGTTCTAGCATATCTCATTCTCGGACTGTTAGCATGGGTGTTACGCAACCATTTCCTGGAGATAGGAGAGATCCAGGTGTAGGTCCGTCAGATAAAGGAGGTACTAGTTCCATGAGAGCAACAACATCTGGTGGGAGCTCGACATAGCATTTTGTGATGTTCCTTGGACATTGTGTGTACACATTTTGTGAGATTGAGGATGTATTTCCCATGATACAATGCCCTTTTGGATTTTGATGTATCTCATCTTACTTTTGGATATCCTTGTACACTTGGACATTATGAAATTTTTGATGATATATGATATGCAACGGTGATTATTATCTAAATGTTGATATGCATTTGATTTCCCTATTATGATATGCAATGTTGTGAACTTATTTAATTTCTATGTGATGATAATGATTAGGCAATGTGATGAATGTATTTATGATTATGCAATGTGGTGTGATGATTATGATTATGCAATGTGATGAATGTGCAATGATTTCAAATGTTCAAGTCCTTAAGCTTGAATAAGTGAGTCTATCCAGCTTCCAAAAGTTGTGGGAAGACTGCAGTAGATTGATCTTTTAAGTTTTATAACTCTGACATATTTCCCAACTTTCTTGTAAATCTGAAGAGACTCACTTATTTAAGCGTAGTGGATGACTTGATTTTGATTTTGGAAATGATATGCAATGTATGTCCTTTATTAAATTTTCTTTTGTATTTTCTAAGGTAAATATTATGATGGAATGTATGAATGTAAATGTTTTCTAACATATGCCAATGATGATGCAACAGATGTGCAACTAAATGAGAATGATGTGTTTTTGGTTAATGTCCAGTGTACTCAATCCATTAATAATAGAGATGACACCATTGTGAAATTGTTTCAGCATTGAAAACCCCCATAAGTACACATGCAATACTAACATGAATGCAGTCTAACTTAACTATGCAAATCTCATATTCAAAATTTGTCATTCATATTAACCAATTTGTCATTCTCTTTATGATCATTGGGCCTTTAAAATGTTAAAAGTGAGTACAAGCATCGATGGCATAGTTTAGACCAAGATGACCTGAGTACTACTTTCATGATATTTTAAAATTGCAAGTTAACATAAGCATCTAAGTATAATTAAACCGAGATGACCTAAGCATTACTTGTGTAAACAGACAAGAGTTAATATTTTTCCTATGCAAATTCAAAATGTCATCAATGATACTTTGTAGCACACGTCTTGCGACAACTTGCATAGTAATAAGGATAAACTCATAGACAACAGACAAAGAAAAATCATACTCCTTCCTTGTTCCTCTAGTTCGATACATCATCGAGGACTCGAGAGATATGATAACAAAAATCAAAGTAGAACAATTTGAACTTTCATTTTTAGCATGATAAACCCTTGATTCAAAAAGATCACCATCGATTTGAAGTTTGTGTTTATAATGTTGGTCCGACGACTGTTTTCCCATTGGTTCAAGCTCAGAGTTTATTTACCCCTAGTGGGTGCAGGATTTTTCCCCCAGTCTAGGGTGAGACACGACCATGATGACCAAGACCTATCAGGTAGGGGCCTCAGGGGTTGATCAATAGATTAGCCTTTCCTACATTATACACACAGAGACCACGTAGTTCGACTGACAACACGACCAAGATTTACAAAACGAAAATATGAACATAACGGACACCTAAAAGACTGACCTAAATGTCTCAGGGGATAATCAAAGAACACCCTTTCCTACATTCAAAGCTCATAGATGACGTAGTTTGAAGGAAGACTATGTTTTTGACTTTTTGACTTTTTGACCTATTTTTGGATTTTGATCTGTTTTGAATGTTTTTGGGATTTTTGATTTTCTGACCTTGAGAATGTACAAGAATCCAATCCAATGTAGGACATGCCCCCAATGTGATACGATAAGACAAAATGATTTTTAGAATGGGTCGAGTAATGTTAGGGGATACCATGATACAAATGATGGATCACGCTATGATGCAAACATGGAAGCGTGACAAATGCAAAGATGAATGAATGATGAATGAATGATGCAGAGAAAGTCACATAGCCCAAGATAGATGGAGAGTGGTTATTTTACACAAGGCGCATGTTTTCCAGGTTTTCACCAAGGTACTTGCCCAAAGTGCCACTGAAGTGGTTTTCACTTAGAGGACAATCTTTTTTCTTTACTATTTTCAATCCTTTTTCTATTTTTTTTGGATTTTTGCATTTTTTGATTTTTTTTTTATATATATTTTTAGGACATTTTCTAATGTTTTTGGTATTTTTCTAGGACCTTTACCAATGCATTGGATGAGCTAGGTTGAAAACCTTTTGAGATGCAATATGTTGAGGGGTTCATCAAACAGATCCCCTTTTGGTGTGGATAACTGATATGCTCCTAATCCAAAGACTGATACTATAAGAAAGGGACCCAACCAGTTAGGTTCAAATTTCCCCTTCTTCTCTTGATCTTGTTGATTATGTGGATTTTCTTTTAAGATTAAGTCACTTACCTGAAATTCTCTAGGTATTACTTTGTGATTGTAGCTCCTAGATATCCTTCGTTGATGATATTTTAGGTGATCAACTGCATGCTGTCGACGTTCATCCAATAGTTCTAATTCTTGTAGCCTAGATACTCTGTAATCCTCATCTAAAATCATCCCTTTAAGTGACACAAGCAGGGATGGTATCTCAACCTCAATAGGTAGAATAGCTTCTGATCCATAGACTAGAGAATAGGGTTTTGCTCCTGTCGGGGTACGAATACTGGTTCTATAATCCCACAATGTCGGGTTTAGCTGAACATGCCAATCACGTCCAGTTTCATTGACAGTTTTCTTCAAAATCTTCAGAATAGTCTTGTTTGAGGCCTCTGCTTGGCCATTCCCTTGGGGATAGTAAGGTGTAGAAAACTAATGTTGGATATGGAATCTTTCACAAAGCTCTTGAACATCTTGATTCTTAAAGGGTTAGCCATTGTCTATAATGATAGATTGAAGAACACCATACTGACAGATGAGATAATTCAGGATGAATGATGAGATTTGTTTCCCGGTGATGGTGATTAGAGGAACAAATTCAATCCACTTGGTGAAGTATTTTGTGGCTGTGATTATAAACTTATGTCCATTGGAGGAAGAGGGGTGAATCTTACCTACAAGGTCCAATCCCCACTAACAAAAAAGCCATGTAGTTGTGGAAGGATGCAACTCTTGTGTCGGTGCATGTATCAAGTTTCCATGAATTTGAAATTTGGAACACCTTTTGACATATTGAAATGAATCTTTCTCCATATTCGGCCAGTAATACCCCAATCGTAATAATTTCTTAGCTAAGGTTAAGCCACTTGAATGTGTGCCACATATACTTTTGTGAACCTCTTGTAAAGTGGTTTCAGCTTCATTACATTCTAGACACCGAAGAAGAGTACCATCCAAACCTCGTCTATAAAGCACATCAGCTATTAGGGTGTGGCGAGCCGCCTGTCAAATGAAATTTCATTTTTGGTTTTGAGATAAGTTAATTGGAAGGGTATTGTCTTGCAAGTAGGTATGGATCTCTCCATAGAGGGAAATTTGAGGGTCAACAATATGGCATATCACTTGGGATTCTGGATCTTTGTAAGTTGGGTTGGACACTTGTTCTACCATGAATTCATAACCTCTTCATTGTTCCGGTATCTGCAAGAGAGAAGCAATGGTGGCCATTGCATCTGCAACTTTTTTTTCTATTCTGGGAACTTGTGCAAACTTGATCTCAACAAAGTACTTTTTGAAATCATCCACTATCCTCTTGTAGGGCAGCAACTTGTTATCCTTTGTTTGATAATCATCGTTGAATTGGTTGATGACCAATTGTGAGTCACCATAGACTAGCAATTCCGTGATTTTCCATTCAACAACTATCTTGATTCCAACGATCAATGCTTCATATTCAGCTTTGTTGTTGGTGTAGGGGAACATTAATCTGTAGGATTTAGGAATTGTGTATCCTTGCGGCAAGACAAAGAAGATTCCTACACCTGATCCATGTTGTGTATAAGAGCCATCAAAGTATAGCAACCACTGTTGTGTAGATATGGTTAGGATATCATTATCAGGGAATTCAATATTCATTGGATTGTTATATGACAGTGGTGCTTCAGCTAGTTGATTTGCAATGGCTTGACATTTAATTGTTTTCCTATCCACGTACTGGATGTCGAACTCACTCAATATCATGACCCACTTGACTAACCTCCCTGTTAAAGCAGCTTTGTTGAGTAAGTACTTTAACGGGTCAATTTTGGCAATGAGTTTGATGGTGTGAGTCAGCATGTAGTGCCTCAATTGTTGTGTAGCAAATACAACCACTAAGTAGGCTTTCTCAATAAAGGTGTAATTGATCTCATAACCATTTAAGGTCCTGTTGATATAATATATGGCTCTCTCCTTTCTTGTAGAATCTTCCTTTGCTAATAAGGCTCCCAAAGATATCTCAGTTGTTGCAATGTATAGTAATAATGGTTTTCCCTTGAATGGTGGTATCAACACAGGTAGTGTCATCAGGTACTGCTTTAGTTGACTAAAGGAAGCTTCACATTTTTCATCCCACTTGAAAGAGACATTCTTATGTAATAAGTGGTTGAAAGGAGGAGTTTTATCAGCTAGTTGTGCAATGAATTTTCTGATGGACTAGAACCTTCCTTGTAATGATCTGAGTTGACTGATGTTTTTGGGAGGAGGCATTTCCATGATGGCTTTGAACTTTGTAGGATCCACCTCAATGCCTTTAGATGAGACAATGTATCCCAAAAGTTTAGCTGATGTTTCACCGAACACACATTTCTTGGGATTTAACCTCATCTTGAATTTCTCCAATGTTGTGAAGATTTTGTCTAGAATCTCTAAGTGTCCTTCTCTAGTGTAGGATTTTTCCAACAAATCATCTACATAGTCTTCCATAAAAGTATGCATCATGTCATGGAAGATGGTAGTCAAAGCTCTCTGATATGTAGCTCCAGTATTTTTCAACCCAAAAGGCATCACATTCCAGCAAAAAGTGCCCCAAGGACATGTGAAGGTTGTTTTATCTTGATCTTCAGGTGCTATCTTTATTTGGTTGTATCCTGAAAATCCATTCATAAGTGATAACATTCTGTGCCCAACAGTCAAGTCTACAATCAAATCAATGTTTGGTAGAGGAAAATAATCTTTTGGACAGGCTTTGTTAAGATCCCTAAAGTCCATGCATATCTTGATGCTGTTATTTGGTTTGGATACTAGAACAATGTTTGATATCCACTTGGCTTAGTCAATAGATCTTATGAATCCTGCATCTAATAGCTTTTTCAACTCAGCTTTCACTAGAAGGGCGATATGGGGATGCATTTTTCTTAGTTTTTTCTTTACCGACTTTACACCAGGTGGTAATGATAAGTGATGCATAATTAGTTATGGATCTATGTTTGGCATGTCAGCATATGACGAAGCAAAGTTTATTTTCCTCTCCTCAAAGAATTTTGTGAAACGAGGCTTCTCTTCTTCTGTCATGGATTCTGTTAAACACAGGGTCTTCACTATTTTGATTGTACCAACATTGATGGATTGTGTAGGTTCAATCAGTACTGAAGTTATCTCTTAATAGTGTTCTGGGAGAGTGTCAAACCTTCCATCTCTTGGTGCCTCAGGGAGGTTTTCACCTTGAGATATGCTCTTTGTTTTTACTTTTTCCTGATTTAATAGTGTCATTAGATGGTTTTCACTATTAGACTGATTTCTTATATTTTTCATTTTGCAGCTGAAAGGTTTGGCAATCCCTTTTTCAGGAGCTTCATTCTGAGACTCAATGGTAGAACATGTGTTAGGATTATCGGAACATAGGAATTTCACGAGGGCATCATCGTTTGAAAAGGTGGGTATGTCAAGCGGCTCATTTTGATCCCAATCAATTAGTTCAGGATGCATTAAGGACAAGGAATCATTAGATTGGCCAAGGTCATAAGGTGTAAGCATCAGGATAGCCATGTTGTGAAAGTGTCCAATGGGGTCTAGGATGTTACTCTCTTCCAACGTGTCTATCTCGCTCGAAGAATGATCATCTTCACTCGAGTCAATGACATACTGCGATCCATATTCAAGGGTTCTAGAACCATAAATTTGTCCTTTCATACATATTGGAGTATACTTTTTGATTACATCGATCTCTTTGTCATGGCAAGATTCTTCAGAGAGGGAGTCCCATTCATATTCATTCGAATATGTTTCATGATCTTAACTAGCCTATAGTTGTAAGATTCTTTTGACAGCTCTTTGAGTAGCTTCCTCTTTTGAGTCTTCCCTGTATCCTAGTCATGTTTTGTCTTTGGGATTCATTGTGACGAGTTGTATTGGTTCACTGATGCCTTCTTTTATTTTACCCAAAGGACCATTTCCCTCTTATCCCTTTTTTCTTAGGATTGTCTAACCTTTTCCATACTTATCTGTGCATATATTGGATACTTATACTTGTGAAGGTTCTTCATCTTTGTATTATAACCAGTTCAGGACATCCCTGTCTTTTGATTCCTCCACTTGAGTGCTTGCTTTTATAAACTTTCCATCAAAGAGTGTGATGGGTTGTAAAGATTGTTGTCTTAAGGTGGATGGTTGTCCATGTGACTTAGGAGAAGATGAAAGTTGTGATAAGTATGAAGATTGCTCAAATGAGTATTCCCCCACGCCTTTGTCTTTTATTTGGATCTTTTCCAACTGTTTTGATAAGGCATCAAGCTGACTTCCATTGTTGTGTGAAATAGAGTCAACAACCCCTTTGTCTTTTGATTGAGCCTTTTCCTCATACTGTCTTGATGAAGAACCCACTGGAATTTCTTTGTTTGATGGATTAGAGTTGATGACTTCTCTATTATGTGGTACAAAGGTATCTTGACTTGTTCTGAGTGCATTGCAATATTGGGGATTGTTAGAATCTACAGCAATGGTGACCTTCTGTCCATTGAAAGGAAATTTCAGGCACTAATGATAGGTTGATGGTACCGCTTGCATTTCATAAATCCATGGTTGTCCCAAGAGTATATTATATGTCAATTCCTTGTCTAACACTTGGCATACTATGTCTTTGATGATCGGTCCCACTTGAATGGGTAAGATGATCAATCCTTGGGAGGATCTCTCTTCATCATCATATGCTTTTACGGTGATTTTCCTTCTAGGATCAATAGCATTTTCAGAATATCCTAATGCATGAACAAGCTTGAGAGTGTAGATATTTAGGCTTGCTCCTCCATCTATAAGGACACATTTGATGCGATGTTTATGGATTAGGACTTCAATGTGGAGAGCAGCATTATGTGGATGGGTGGTGGATGCATCATCATGTTCAAAGAATGATAAGCAATGAGGTGCAATCAAATGTCCCACCATAGCTTGAAATGTACAGACTTCCAAATTGTTTGGTACTGTGGTGGCAACTAAAGCTTGTTCCAGGATTTCTTTGTGTGCCGGTGAAATCTTGAGAAGTTCCAATATGGATATTTGAGAGGGTATCTTCTGTAACTAATCAACGATGTTATATTGAATTACAGGAAAAATAGACGTTTTGGACATGGAAGGGGTAGCTCCTTTCAATGTTACCTTGGCTTGTCCTCTTGTAATCGCATTGATAGGTGTATTGTCTTGATTGTTTGTGATTTTGATGACGTTAATTCGATTGTCATTTGTGTTAATGTTAGTGCTTAGATTCCTAGGTACAAGGTAATTGATCTGATGTGAGATGGTGTCAATATCATTGTGCTGGTTTTCAGTAGTGGCATCCTTCCCTTGGCTTCCAATTTCACTATCTTGGATGGAATTCTCAACCATCTCAATATAATGAATGGTAGAATCATAAACATAGTTTACATTCTTGCCTTTGGTATTCAATGTAGAGGACTCTCCCTTTTCATAATTGGGTAAAGGGTTCTTGAACACTCCTTGATCATTATTTGTTTGGGGTCCTTCAATGTGTACCTTTTTGTTATCAATGAGATATTGGATTGCGTGTTTTAATTTCCAATAATCTTTCGTCATATGACCCTTGTTTTGATGATAATCACAGTAATGGGAATCGTTCCACCAAAAGGGTTTGACTTGCGGATCCCAGTTTTGTGCTTCTAGCACTGTGATAAGCTTAGCCTCGGTAAGTTCCCTTAAGGCAGAATCTAAGGATTGTCCCAATGGTGTGAATTTTTGTCGATTGGAAAGTTTTGGAAATAGTGTTGCTTTATTCCCCAGATTAGTCTGATTGTTGTTTTGGCTAACATTTGGAGTGTTGGGAGGATTGTTGGTCTGATTAGTCTTGGTGGCAGCTATTGTTAGGTTCAATACGGGTTTTGTATTTTGATTTTCAGCTATGACCTCATTGTTACCCACGTTCTTGTTTCGTTGCCAAAATTTAGTTTTGTCCCCACCATTGTAGTTGTTAGAGGATGTGGATGAGTTGTTTTCATTGTATAATTTAATGACCCCTCTTTTGACTAAGGCTTCTTTGATTTTAATTCCATTTTCAATCAATTTTTCAAAGGTAGGGGGACATTGTAATTCCAATCTATAACTCATCTCATCGTTTAGGTTGTTAATGAAAATATCTATCTTTTCCTTTTTGGGCACGGGATGAGAATACCTTGCAAACAATCTCCTCCGTTTTTGCAAGAAAATGAGGAAGGATTCACCCTTTTTCTGTTTCAAGTTGCAAAGGTCTTTCATGGTGATATCATGTTGGATATTGTAAGAGTATTGAGTGAGAAATCTATTGAACAACTCTTCAAATGTGTTGATGGGGGGTGTAATCTTTGAAAACCATTCAAGGCATGTCCATCCTAGACTTCGTGGAAATAGTCTCATCAAATAAGTTTCCTCATGCGTGAATTCTAGACTCATAGTTCAAAATTCCCTTACATGATCTAATGGATCAGTTGTACCATTGTATATATCATACTTTAGAAATTGACTACATTTAGGGAAAGGAATCATGTTGATGGATTGATTAAAGGGATAAGGACAAATGTCCTCGATCAAGTATCATTTTGAAGTTCCCCTTTGCATATCTAGAACTTGTTGTTGAAGGTTCTTCATTTGGTGAGTTAAAGCAACCATTTGTTTTGTTTCCTTCTCAGGCTTTTAGGGAGGTGCTTTTAAGATGTTGATATCAAAACTAGGGGGAAGTTTGACTCCTTGATTTGCTAACATTAATAGGTATTTTTCCCCATCTCTTTCAAAAATATTTTCTAGAAACTTATGGAATTTGGGGTCTTATTTCACTTCTCGGATATCCTCATCGTTTATTTCTTCCCCTTGAGTGTTGTTGAGTCCAAGAATAGGGTTTTCTTCTGCATCAACCATGTTGCTAAGGATCTCACTATTTTGAGGTTCAATGTTGGGAATTTCAATGTTGGGAGTTTCAATATCGAAAGTTTCACTACTCAGACTTCCTATGTTTTCCATTTCAAGGTTGGGTATTCCAAGTTCCTTGTCCTTGAGTCTTCTTTTCTGTGATCTCATTTAGACAAGCATACAAGTGTTATGATTTAGACTAATCTTTCATCTAAGTTTGAAATAGTGCCAAGGATTACAAGTAAGTCAAATAGAATGAAAAATTCTATTGATTAGACTAAGTTTGATTTGATTGCATGACATAGTTTCATGATTAAAGGATGACAAATCCCAAAGATGAAACTAGTTTGTACAAAAAAAGATGTGATAGATATTGATGATTAGGCACCTTGAAATGTTTAGATCTAGGTTTAGTTTGAAAAGTTCCACTTGTATAGGTATGTTTTGACAATGTTTAGACTTCTAAGGTATCTAAGGAACAATATCAGACTTGGAGTTTTGATTCAAGATGTATAATTAAGGTACTCAAAACATTGGAAAATTCTTGGATTTTGACAATAGTACATCATGTAAAACTATAGTTTGTTTTTACAAGCTTTCTTGTAAAAATTGAATGTTAACCTTTCTCCAAAGTCGTAGAGCATAGACAAATGTTTTTGATGTTGTTTTGAACTAAGAGGTTTGATCTTTGGTTTTCTAATCTTGATCTTTCTTGAAATAATTGTGTAAACCATGTATTCTGACTCTGTTTTGCCTAAGGAAAGGTTGAACATTGCTAAAAGGACTGATTTTCTGAAGGTGGATGGACCTAAGTTACTGACTTGTCTACCTCAATGGATGTAGTTTTGAATCAAGGTTTTCAATTTCAAAGAGTAATGTTTTTTATGGTGTTTTGTTTGAGTTTCATTTTGAAGACACATCGAGCAGAATATACACTACTAAGGCTATGTAAGACTATATTCTTTTAGATTCCACGTGGGTTTTACCCCAACTGCACTATCTTTAGCAAATGAATTCAAAAGATTGGTTGCACGGGCTCCCCCTTATAGTGCACTCTCTTCTCAGGCCAACCAAGCTTCTAGTCCCCATGAAACTCCCATGGTGAACTGATCACCACCAAGACAACTACAACATAAAAGCTCAATGATACATACATAAGTAAAGTATTATCAAAGCAATACTAGAGGTTGACACCAGTAGCTTACTAATGAAAACATAATGCAACTAATCAAAGCATCATCAAAGACAACACCAACTCAGTACCAACTATGCATCCTCTTGCAACAATCTCTTTCTCATATAGTTGACACTAATGTCAACACCAAAGCTTGATGACATAAATGACAACACCAATTACACATACTTGCAATGGAGTTGTTCTCAAATATGTAAATGAATTGTTATCACATTAATAGAATCTTATCCCAAGAATTTTTGGATGTAAGTTATTAGTAAAAATATGTTTCACATCAACATCCAAAAGAGAGTATGATATTTGAGAGCAAAGGGCTTGATATCACCCTATAAAGTTGGTTATTTTCTCTTTGGATCCTTCCTTGCAATAAACCAAGTCAATTAATGTGGCTTGGGGTCTAATTTTATCTTGGAAGTGTTGAATAAATTAATTGATAAGTTGTGAGAAAGATTGAATTGAATTGTTTGGTAATGAGAAAAGCCAATCCAAGGTTGTATCTTTCAATGACCTAGGAAAAATTTTGGCTAAGAGAAAATATTAGAAGAGGAAATCACTACATAACATGATAAATACAAATACTTGATTATTAGGATCCCCCTTTCTGTTATATTTCTCAAAACATGGTATTTCAATGTTTTATGGAATTAGAGTCTTTATGATTGCAAATGGAAATGGGCTACGTGTTAAATGAACAAGACAATTGAGAGGGGGGGTGAATCAATTGTATCAAATTAAAACATCAAAACCATCAACAATAATCAAATCCACATACATTCATTAAACCCTTAATCTGTTATAATGTTTAAACATGACATGCAAATAAAAAAAATTGAAACAACACCATACACAAGAGAACACCATATTTACGTGGAAAACCATAGGAGGGAAAAAAAATAGTGAGGATTAGCTCACAATATAAGTAATAACAAAACCAATATAAAAGGCTCACTGCCAGAATAGGACACATTATCTAGAAGGGCTCACAGCCAGAATGAAAAGAAGATATAGAAGGAATGTTATATAAAGAACATGATCTCAATGTAACAGAGAATCCACCACAATATCTCCAACACCTTCATAGTTTGTTTGAATGATTGTAGACACCTTTTTCTCACTGCATCTAGTAATACAACACTTGAAAGTTCACAGAACTCTGTTGAATTCCACAACATTCGTATAATATACTTTGCACACCATCTATCGTACATCTATCTTCACCTCCATCAATTCAACTCAAACTTATACCATCCACAACTTGAAAAATATCTTCAAGTTGACTACACACTCCTTACACTTTACAAATTTAAAAATAGGTTGGCAATAAGCATTCCTGTGGTGGATAGGAAGAAAGTGGACCAATACAAAACTTAATTGAGACTCAAATCATGATTCACACGCCACACTATGCCTCCATCAATACTCAAAACATCTTTGAATGTAGTGTAAACACCAAGTCGGCTATTACCCATGGGCACTAAGCATTCCTACGGTGGATAGGAAGAAAGTGGACCAATACAAAACTTAATTGGGACTCAAATTAACATTCACACACCACACTATGCCTCCATCAATACTTAAAACATCTTTGAAAGTAGTGTAAACACCAAGTCAACTATTACCCATGCAAACATCATTTAAACTTTGAATTACACTCTTCTTCAAATCCAAGCATGACTTGTGAACCACACACCACACTTCATCATGATTTAGAATATTCCTCTAACATCTTGAAATCCATCAAACTCCTTCCCAACAACTCACACCTTCAAAATGTACATGTCCAATACACTCAAACTACATTTCCAAAAAATGTAACTCTAAAATACATCTTCCGGAGTGTCAAACTAGGAATCCTCTTGACACAGGCAAGAGATCAACACCATCAACATACCTTTAGAATCGTCATACCTAAATAAATATTTCAAGAAATGTGGAGCAAGAACATTTCTCCCATATGCCTCTATAAGAAACACTAGAAAACCTGTTCACACACTGGTGAGCATAACTTCTTTTGTACATCAACCCAGAAGCCCAAATTCTACATATAGAAACTCTAAACACCTCTAACCAATATATCTAAACCACACAAGCAGATCTTCAACCTAGAAGAAATGCGGAGTAAAACTAGAACACCTCTACAACACCCTATTACCTCTTTTTATCAATTTCCTCAATATCCTCAACTTCTTTATCACTGCCACAACCATAATCAGAAGCTTATCAAAGCAACGCTAGAGGTTAACACTAGTAACTTAACTTATGACAGCATATTGCAACTAATCAAAGCAACAATCTCTCTCAACCACTACACAACTGACATAAATGACAACACAAGCTTGTTGACATCAATGAAAACACCTTCATACTTGCAACAATCTACCCCTTTGTCATTGATGGCAATACAAGATGTGAAAAACCATCTGAACACAAGGAAATAGGGTTCCACCTTTTTGGAGATGGAACTAAAGGACCTATTTCACTCTTAGTTCATTAAAGGATACCAAGATCCCTCAACCAATTGACTTGATTGAGGAATGGACTAGGGTTAGGATGGTTTCCTTAGGTGTGATTAAAGAGGGGTTCACCACTAAGAAAATGCTTAGAAAGAAGGAATTGAAAGCAATATGTAAATCTAGCTATATGACCTAGAAGATGCAATTTGAAAGCATGTAATCATACTAATAAACAAAATAAAACAGAGAAATACCCGAAGAAATGAAGATGACTAAGCAAGGCCTAAAAACCTTGAAAATTGTTGCTTTTAAGGTGTACTAGGACTCATATGCCAAACTAGGCGATTTAGTCCTAGTATAGGGTTTTTGCGCAGGATTTGCAATCTCTAGGTGACTAGTTAGAATCTTTTGAAAGCTAGTAAAATGGTTGTACTAGGACTCATACACCTAGACTATTGCAAAGTGTCCCAAAAAGGTGAAAAGTGTCCTAGGAGTACAATTTTGAATAAAACTTTGTGAGCCTCTGAAGATGGATCAAACAAGCACTTTCCCATTGATTTCATGCAAATAAGTTGGATATCTTGCTCTAGATTTAAGTTTTTGTGAGCCTTGACAAGTTTTGATGACAAATTTGTCATTTTTGTACTTTTGAAGGCTTCAAATCCACTTTTTCTTCAGCTTATAAACCTGCAATCACAAAAAGATAGAGAAAAAGTGTTGTTTTGTTAGGGAATGAGGGTTTTCCTTAGTCAAACCCCATTTTGGTAATCAAACCTTAATGAGAAACGAAGCATGAATGAAATGAAACATGAAACATAAGATGAAATAATAGAACCTTGTTTGAAACCTTCTAGATCTGCAAACAAGCATGAAGTGGCCTCAATGGATGTAGATCTTGATGAAAGATAATGCCTTTGAATACTTGAATTGATCTTGAACAATACATCACAACATTAGCTCAAAACCACATGCATGATGCATCAAGCCTTTGCCATGATAATGGATCTTGTTTGCTACAATAATCTTCTACAAATCTACCCTTGAATGCCTTATTGAATGCTCTTGTGAAATATTAGGTTGCTTGACTCAAAATTGCTAGGTAAAATTATGATTTTAAACCTTAATTATATAGGCACTCCATCTAATTTACCATTTATTAGATCCCAAATGCTAAAATTCACAAAATTTGAATTAAAAACCATGATTTCCTGCTCAAAACCCTAAAAAGGGGCCAAATGGGACTCATACACCCAAGGTGGTGTATGGGTCCCACCCTAGCTTTTTGGGCTAAGGAAATATTAGGGGGTTAGAATATTAAGTGTATTTATTCACTTTGTCGGCATTTCAATTGAAATAAGCCTTAGGATGCATAATAAAGGGTCTTAAGGGACTATTAATGATTATTTAAAGGTTATAAATGCAAGAGGGCCCAAAATTTAGTGTGAAGATGTAAATAAATACATTTTACAACACTAAATTAAGACAAAATTAGGTCTATTTAGCTTAAATGGGCCCTAAACTTAATGTGAATGTGTAAAACACATTACAACACTAAATCAAGGAAACATTAGGCTCAGTTTAATATTAGTCATTCCCAAACTAAGTGTGAAAAAGGGATGATTTTTCTACACTACATTTAGCCCCCACTTTAGTGATAGGAGGAATTTTCTTCAAAGTCGCACTGAAGTAGACATTCAAGAGGGGTCCCAGTGTACCAATGTGGATGGTATAGAATGATAAAGATAAAAGGAGGTGGCCAAGCCCATAGGATCCAAGATCCTACGTCAAACTAACATAAGCACAAAGGGACACACATAAGGTGTATGATATGCAACATCAAGATACACAAACATACATTTTCAAAGACCCAGAGAAAGAAAGATAAAAAATTAAAAACAAAAATCAAATAAAAAGGGGTGAATCAAGCCTCGACCGTTTGTCCAACATGATGTGGATTAGATCTAAGCTATTTTTCTAAAACACACACTCACTCTAAGGCAAAAAAACTTCAGGTTGTCCACTAGGGGAGTATCCAAAAAGGTTGGCTTAGTGAGAAAGTCATGTCTTTGTATTGGCTTCTCACTGTACAATGAGAAAGTCATGCCCGCGTTTAGGCTTCTCATCATACTAACCATACCAAATGTATACCTCTTGATAAATTTGATAAGGTTCCACACAACACAAACAATAGGATTCATGAGGAAAGTAAAACTTTGTATGCTTGACACTCATGAACAAACCAGATGGCTCTATAGGAAAGCAAAGTGTGTTATGCAAGGTTGCCATATAATAGTTATTGCAAATGAAAAATAGTGTAAGGTACGTTCAAATGGATTTTGCTTAGTTCATGTAAGGTCTCCTCTTAGGGAACATTGTGCCTAATGTCTCCAAGAGACATGATAAATCAAATAAATATCGTGCTCTCGGAGGAAATCAAACCCAATGGTAGCACCAAGAAAAGGATGCATCACAAGAAGAAAGAAAAATTGCACAGTGAAACATGAGTATCGATGTATGCCCTCACTTTAAAGCAGTTTCTAACACCATTGTTGTGAGAAATTTCTTTAAACTAGAATAAGACATGAGAGGTTATTCAAAAAGCCCTATGCCAATTCATATGTTCCCAAATGAAACTACATCATGAATAAAGTGTTGCCCCCAAAATGCAACAACTAAAGATAACATAGTATGTCACATGTGAGGAAACTTAAGGCATGTCATCCACATACCAAGATTGCTCTTATATATACATGGAAGGTGGTCAACTAGCCACAAGAGACAATGACAAGTTCCATATGAGGACATGACTTCCTAACCCCCTTGCCCCCACTTAGTGCAGAACAAGGATGAGTCAAGATGATTGATGAAAAACATAAAAATTAGTATCAATTAGAGGAATTAGGTGCATCAACACAAGGATGAGCACCACAATCCTTAAGATGTTGAATTCAATTACTTAAAGCCTTACATTCATTAGTAGAATGATCATGAATTCTACGATATGCACAAAATTAATTCTTGTAGTAAAATTTCTTTTGTGTTCTTGGAGGGAGGGATATCAAACGATCTTGGAGGAGTCTCAACAAGATACCCTCTTGATCAATAGTAGAATATGTTACTTTATTTTGCGAAAAATATATCTCTTGCTTAGTACTAGGAGTTATACTTACACAAGACTCTTTAGATTGTGAGATTTTGTTCTCTTCTTGAAGGGAGGGTGTAAAATCTAATGAACTCCAATCCTTACTAAGACATGTCCTAGGAGTGCTTTGTGTGATGACATTAATGTTAAGTGAAGAATTCTTTTTTTCTTTCATTTCTTTCAAAGGACAATAACCAAGACCACTAGTGTTTATAAATTCAAGATGCACTAATGTTAAAGTTGGCTTAGAAGAATATTTTGTAAGAGTGTTGATATTAAGTGAAGACTTGTTTCTTTCTTTTGAGGGATAATAACCAAGACCATTAGTCATTTCTTACATGTGAAGCTCTATAGGGACACAGATACCCTGTTCTCTAGTACCACATCCTTTTCCACTATACCCAAGCTGTTTCATTTGTTCATAACCTTTTCCATAAAGCTTTTTCATTTCTTTCAGATTCGGTGGTTGCTCATAATCAACTTCATCAAATTTAGTTATGCAATTTTCTTTTCCCTTTTCATAATCTTTTGTTATGATCTTGTATTCTCCCATGAATGTTGGTGTGAAATCTAAGGTACCCCAATCATCTTCCAATAACTTCGCGACTTGTTCAATATGCTTCTCTTTATCTTTCTCTTGCACGAGTTCCACTTTTTTGGTTGGTGTCAATGTTTTCAAAGGATTTTCCTTGTATTTTTCAAGTTTTAAAACACTGTAAGGCTCATGATCAGCGTTGAGTGTGTACAATTTCTTGTTGTAGACATATTTCAATTTTTTATGAAGGGTAGAAGGCACCACATGCATCTCATGAATCCATGGTCTGCCTTAAATAAGATTATATGACAGATCATGAGGCATAACATGGATCAGGGTTTGTAATGTGGCCTTTCCAACCAAAATAGGCAAAGTGATCACACTAAGCGGTCATTTTCCCACGTTATCAAACTCACTAATAGATAAAGATGCAGGTTGAATTCTTGATTTATCCATGCCAAGCCTATTCAAAAGGGTTACATTACACACATTAAGGGCCGAGCCATTGTCAACAAGGGTTCACTTTATCCCTGTCCTATTGTATCTAGCTATTATCATGAAAGCTTCATTTTTTTTTGCACTTCTAATGGAGGTAATTCATCTTGATGGAAAGTAATGTCTAAGTTTTTGGTGTTATAGCTTGAATTTGGGTTGCCACATCGTTTGATTGCACATTAGGTGGGGTAGGAACTTGTTGTAAGGAACTTTGAATCATGTTATGATAATGAGGGGATGCTTGAATAAGGTCCCATAATTATATCTTAGTAGGAGTGTTCTTAATTTGTTCAACAAGATCATACTCATTTCCATTATGTAGAGGTAAATGAGGAGTACTTGGCAAGATAATATTAGGCAATGGGAGGGATGTTGAGGGTGTTTGTCTTGGTTATAGATTTTTTCTAGTGCTATATATATGAGCAACTGTGTTATAATTCAATTGTTGCAAAACAATATTCTTAGGAGGTTTGAGGATGAGGATGGGTTTGTTTTGAGTTTGTAGTTGTGAGGGTGGGTAAAAGATAAGTTCAGGCTCAGGATAGTACTTCAAGGGATATCTAATGTGCATAACCTCAAAAGAATTATCCTTATTTTCATTATCTCTTAGTGAAGGGGAATCAAATTTCACTTCATCATCTTCATCTAAGGAAGTCACATCACTATTGTTTGAAAGACATGTGTCAATGTTCTCATTTTTTTCCACCATGATATCTTCCCTAGTAGGAGAGCTTTTAGGAGATCTACAAACTAGATGTTCATGACATTCAATGTTTGGTTCTTCTAAAATGACTTCATCACAAGTAAGGGAGTTATCAATGGTTGGGTTTTCTTATTTATCAATGATGCCATTCTCTTGTTCAATAACATTTTTCCTAGGGGAAGAGAGGCAAATAGGACTCTCATAACTTTCATTTATTTGATCTAACACCAAAATATCTTCTTAAAAAATAGGAGAGATATTAGGAGAAGAACAAATATGATTATCATGGTTATCTATGATTACATTCCTTTGTCCCATAGTTTCTTTTAAAATAGGAGAGGTAAGAGAAGAAAAATAAATAGGGTTGGCATGAATCTTAAAGATTTGATTATCTAACACCAACATATCCTCCTCACTTACAATTGCATCCTCTTTCACTGAAACATTGTCACAAAAGGGGAAGATGTTGGGGGATGAATGTAGACTAGTTGAAGTGGTTTTTAGGTAGGTTTCAAGGGTCTCTTCTTGTTGTGTTATGTGATCATCATGATTACCTATAGTTGTGTCCTCTTGTTCAACAATGTCTTGCCCAATAAGAGAGGTGGGAGGAGAGAAACAACTAGGATTCTGAAAACTCGCATTGATTGGTTCTTCTAACACCAAAATATCTTCTTCACAAATAGGAGAGATATTAGGAGAAGAATGAATATGATTGTTATAATTTCCCAAGGTTGTATTATCTTTCACTACACTAATCTCACTCATAGGAGGGATACTAGGAGAGGGATCAATGATGAACAAAAAGAGAGGGGAGAGGAATTCATATTCATATGCACATAACAAAATTTTCTTACAGTACTCAACAAGATATGAAAATAAGAACATGAATTATGATAACCATAGATTTTTGCAATGAAAACATGATGTAATACTTGTCCTACAAACTTGAAATGTGACAATAATAGAGCAATCATTCAAAAGGATAATGCAATTTTCAGATTTAGAACATGATAATTGACTGATTATGCTATTTAACAATTTGAAAATGAAATGTTGTAAATGCCATTTTGAAATTAAGCAATGTAATAAATGAACCAAATAAAGCTAGATCTAATGAAATGAATGAAACAAAAGATCTACAAACTGAAACAATTATCTAACAACAGTAAACAAAAACACAAAAATGATGTTTTTAATGTTGTAAAAGGAAGTTTTAGATTTGATATGGGACTAAATCACCTAGATGGGATAATGAGTCCTAGTTAGGAATTTTTGAAGGTTCAAATAGTGAAAAATAAACATCATAGAATCCCCAAAAATCTAGGAAAAAAACTTGTACAAGGACTAAATCGCCCAGATGGGAAAATGAGTCTCAATTAGGGTTTTGAAGTTGATTTTGACAAATTTTCAGGTGTTTTCTAATGATTTTGAGATTTAGGTCTACTATAGTAGGTTTTAGTCTCAATTTTCTATAAATACAATGTGAAACACAAGTCAAAAATGTGACAAAATGATGACCTAAAAGACCTAGTTTGATATGTAATTTATGTTTCGATGTTGAAATGCAAGTTAATATGATGTATATGATATGCAACATGATTGTTTTTTTTGTATTTTTTTTAGATTTAAAGAATGCAAACAAGGCAATCCTAAGACCCTAGATGAGATGCAAGTTTGAATGCAAACCAAACACCCTAAATGAGATCTAATTCAATACAAATGAATGCAAGATCTAAACCTAGGATGCAAAGGAATCCTAAAATAAAAAAACTACAATGTTCAAAATGTTGGGTGTTATAAAATGGATTCACCAAAATGAACATAAGGAAATAGGGTTCAACCTTTTTGGAGATGGAACTAAAGGACGTATTTCACTCTTAGTTCATTAAAGAAAACAAAGATCCCTCAACCAATTAACTTGAATGAGGAAAGGACTAGGGTTAGGATGGTTTGCTAAGATGTGATCAAAGAGGGGTTTACCACTAAGAAAATGCTTAGAAAGAAGGAAATGAAAGCAATATGTAAATCTAGCTATATGACCTAGAAGATGGAATTTGAAAGCATGTAATTAGACTAATAAACAAAATAATATAGAGAAGTACCTGGAGAAATGAAGATGACTAAGCAAGGCCTAAAAACCCTAAAAATAGTTGCTTTTAAGGTGTACTGGGACTCATACGCCAAACTAGGTGATTTAGTCCCAATATAGGGTTTCTGAGGAAGATTTGCAATCTCTAGGTGACTGGTCGAAATCTTTTGAAAAATGGTAAAATGGTTGTACTGGGACTCATATGCCTAGACTATTTCAAAGTGTCCCAAAAGGGTGAAAAGTGTCCCAGGAGAATAATTTTGAACTAAAAATTTGTGAGCCTCTGAAGATGGATCAAATAAGCACTTTCCCACTGATTTCATGCAAATAAGTTGGATATGTTGCTCTAGATCTGATTTTTCGTGAGCCTTGACAACTCTTTATGACAACTTTGACAACTTTTGCAACTTTGTCATTTTGGTAATTTTGAAGGCTTCAAATCCACTTTTTCGTCAATCTATAAACCTGCAATCACACAAAGAGATAAAAGTGTCGTTTTGTTAGGGAACGAGGGTTTTCCTTGGTCAAAACCAATTTTGGTAATCAAACCTTGATGAGAAATGAAACATGAAACATAAGATAAAACAATAGAACCTTGTTTGAAACCTTGTAGATCTAAAAACAAGCATGCAGTGACCTCAATGGATGTAGATTTTGATCATGATTCTTGATGAAAGATAATTCCTTTGCATACTTGAATTGATCTTGACCAATACATCACAACATTAGCTCAAAACCACATGCATTATGCATCAAGCCTTTGACATGATAATGGATCTTGTTTGCTACAAAAATATTCTACAAATCTACCCTTGAATTCCTTCTTGAAACTCTTGAATACTCTATAATGTTCTTCTAAAATATTAGGATGATTGACTCAAAATTGCTAGGTGAAATTACGATTTGAAACCTTAATTATATAGGAACTCCATCTAATTTACTGTTTATTAGATCCCAAATGCCGACATTCACAAAATTTGAATTAAAAACCCTAATTTCTTGCTCAAAACCCTAAAAAGGGTCCAAATGGGACTCATACACCCAAGGTGGCATATGGGTCCCACCTTAGATTTTTGGGCTGAGGAAATGTCGAGGGGTTAGAATATTAAGTGTATTTATTGACTTTGTTGGGATTTTGGTTGAAATAAGCCTGAGGATGCATAATAAAGGGTCTTAAGGGCCTATTAATGATGATTTGAAGGTCATAAATGCAAGGGCCCACAAAATTTAGTGTGAAGATGTAAATAAATACATTTTACAACACTAAATTAAGACAAAAATAGCTCTATTTAGCTTAAATGGGCCCTAAACTTAATGTGAATGTGTAAAACACATTACAACACTAAATCAAGGCAACATTAGGCTTAGTTTAATATTAATCATTCTCAAATTAAGTGTGAAAAAGGGATACTTTTTTCTACACTACACCATTAAAGACAACATACACAATTTTTCCCTTTCAATTTTTTCTTTTTCACATGCTTCGCTCTCCCCCTATATAGATAGAATTTTTCACATAACTCTCTCTCCCCTTTTTACATCAATAGAAAAGGATAAAATGTCTTGGATTGTTCTCCCCCTTTGACATTGAACCAAGGTACTTTATACTACTCTGGATTTACTCTCCCTTAGAATTATACAACAACCAAATTAGAAACCTCTGTAAAATGACAACACTCACTCCATATTGCAATAATGTCACTACCTACTCTCCTTAAGAGGTAGCCACCAACATCAATCTAGATATAAAATGAATCCATAGATCTACTGGACTGATGCATCTCCATATGCATCTAGTTCAAAGAAGGCGGGGAAATAACCCCCAACTTCTCTTGGAGATACTCAAAAGTATCCTTAAGAAGAGCCTTAGTGAATATGTTAGCAATCTGATCCTTTGTAGGTACATACTCAATATTCACTTCATTTTCCACAACCTTCTCTCTTAGAAAGTGATATCTGATTTAAATATGTTTTTTCCTTGAATGCATCATAAGGTTCTTTGAAATATTTATTGCACTTGTATTAGATCACAAAGGATATAAATTAGCTCATCAGACACCACTCTGATATCCTTCAATGTTTGTCTCATCCACAATACTTGTGTGCAGTAAGATGTTGCAATACACCTAGCCTCTGTTGTAGATAAAGAAATAGAATCTTGTTTCTTACTTAGCCATGATACCATTTTGCATCCAAGAAAGAATGCACCACCACATTTACTTTTCTTGTCATCCACAAAACCAAACCAATCTACATTTATGTAAGCACTCAATGTGAAATTGGTATCCTTAGGATACCACAGGCCATAATCTAGAGTTACCTTCAAATATTTGAATATACTCTTCATTGCTGCAACATGAGTCTCTTTAGGATCTTATTGAAACCTATCCAAAAGACAAATTGCATGCATGATATATGTTCTAGTAGCAGTTTGGTATAGCATTCCAAAAATCATAGATCTATACTTGCTATGATCAACCTTACGGGATTCATCATCCTTACTTTGCAACAAGTAACCATAGGAGTACATACCAGTTTGGAGTCTTCCATTCCAAACTTTTTGAACATTTCTTTAACATACTTCGGTTGTGAAATGAATATGCCTTTATCTGTTTGATTGATTTGTAGCCTGAGGAAGAAATTCATCTCCCCAATCATAGACATTTCAAACTCTTTATACATCTCTTCTAAAAATTTCTTGCACATAGCTTCATTGCCTCCAAAAATTATGTCATCAACATACACAACCACTATCAAGATTTGATCTTTCTCAACCTTAAAGTAAAGGTTACTATCTACGGTGCCTTTATTAAATCCTTGATGTAAGAAATATTTGTACAACCTTGCATACCAAGCTCTAGGAGCTTGCTTCAATCAATATAATTCCTTCTTTAATCCACATACGATATTAGGTTTATCTAATAACTAAAATCCTTCTGATTGTTCCATGTAAACTTCTTCTTCCAATTCTCCATTCAAGGAAGCATAGTCCACATCCATCTGATAAATTTAAAAGTCCTTATGTGCTATAAATGTTCGAAACATCTTGATTGCTTCCATTCTAGCTACCGGATCAAATGTCTCCTCAAAGTCTATTCCTTCAACTTGTGAGTAACCCTTACATACAATCCTTTCCTTGTTTCTTACCACTTCTCCATTCCCATTCAATTTTCTTCTAAATAACCACTTAGTACAAATTATGTTCTTGTTTTTAGGTCTAGGAACAAGTTCCCAAGTCTGATTCTTCTCGATCTACATAAGCTCTTCTTCCATTTCCTTCATCCAATATTCATCTTTGCATGCCTCACTCATTGTTTTACGTTGAACTTTAGAAAGCAAACACAAATTTACCTTGGCTTCAATTGCTCTTCTTCTTGTCAACACACCTTTACTTTTGTCTCCAATGATTTATTCTTCAAAATTATTTCTCTGCACATACTTAGGGGTTTTAGGGGTCTTTTCTAGAGCTTCTTCTTCTTCATTATGTACTTTATTTTCCTTAGCTTTTTCTTCTTCTTCTCCTCCACAAGATGGTTCATCTAATTGATATCCATAGATATTACCATTGAATTCCTGAAATCTTCATCAACCTTGACACTTTCTCTTTCAATAGTCTTTCTCAATCTTTTATTGTAACATTTGTAAGCTTTTCTTTTAGTGGAATATCCAAGGAATATTCTGTCATCAGACCTTGCATCAAACTTTCCTAAGTTTTCATTATCTCTTCTGATATAGCATTTTCTTCCAAAAACTCTAAAGTACTTGACAATAGGGATCCTTTTGTACCACAACTCATAAGGAGTCTTTGTGTTGTTAGCTTTTGCTTGAACTCTATTAAGTATGTAAAAAGTATTATGAATTGCTTCTCTCCAATAGACTTCCGGTAGGTTAGCTTATTTCATCGCAGTCCTTGCAACTTCTTGAACATACATGTTTTTCCTTTCAACCACTCCATTTTGTTGAGGGTTCCTAGGACTAACAAGTTCCTTTTTATGCCATGATTCTCACAAGACATATTAAATTCATTGGAGGTGAATCTCCACCTCTTTCAAACCTCAAACATTTTATCTTCAAATTCATTTCATTCTCAACCATAACTTTAAATGCTTTGAATCTATCTAGGGCTTCAAATTTTTCTCTAAGAAAAGTAGCCAATGTCATTCTAGAATAATCATCAATAAAAAGCATGAAATACCTATCACCTTTAAGACTTCTCACTCTTGTAGGACCACAAAGGTCTATACGCACCAATTCCAACAATTTGGTAGAAGATTGTTGTTTTCCTTTGAAACTACTTGTTTTTTTTTCAAATTGATAATCTCTACAAACAACATTGATAGGCTTTATAATCTTTGGTAGATCTCTCACTACTTAAACTGAATTGATTCTACTAAAGTTAGCAAAATTGATGTGACACATCCTTTTGTTCCATAACCAACTATCAAATTAATAGGATTCATAAAACAATGACCATCATCACCCTTGATCTAATAGATATTTCCATATGTCCTATTTCTAGCAACAATCACAATTCTAGGCCCTTTTCTAAGCTCACATCCATCATCTTGAAACCTAATAGTGTATCCTTTGCTACACATTTTTCCAACACTCAAGAGGTTACGCCTTAAACCTTTAACACAGTAAACATCTTTAGTATTATGCTTGTCATCAAAACTGATTGAACCTATTCCACAAATCTTAGCACCTGAATCATCTCCAAATTTAACAAGTCCTCTACCATTTAACAATAGGGTTCCCCACCTTTTAGGAGATAGGGTTCCTACTTCACTATTGTTTCATTCAAGGAGACCTTAGAGATCTCAATCCAAGGATAAAGTGGGGGAAAGAGATCTTGTAATAAGGTATCCTAGGGTGAGATTAAGGACTAAAAGGGGGTTCACCACCAAGATAGGGCTTGGAAAGAGAATAAATGAATGTAACATGCAAA
Organism: Sequoia sempervirens; assembly: GCA_007258455.2. Taxonomy (NCBI): domain Eukaryota; kingdom Viridiplantae; phylum Streptophyta; class Pinopsida; order Cupressales; family Cupressaceae; genus Sequoia; species Sequoia sempervirens. The sequence continues at coordinate 298,409,768 of VDFB02000003.1, forward strand.
GTACCATACAAAACCTAACTAAATGACCTAGGAAATGAAACTGAAAATGTAGAATAAAAGACTGAGAAAGTACAAAGGTGCACCTAGAAGAAGATTGAGGTCAGAACAAGCTTCAAAACCCTGAAATATTGCTATTGAATGCCCACTGGGACTCATACACCAGTCTGGGTGATTTAGTCCTAGATTAGGGTTTTTGTACCAAAACTGGAATCTCACTATGGTTGATCTGAATTCACTAAAATTTAGAAAATGTGCTATACTGGGACTCATACTCCACAAGTGGCGTATCAATCCCACTCTTCTTTTTTTAAGGGTTAAGACCTGAATCTTCTCTCATATCTCTACTCCTTCCACACTTTGTTTCTAGATTTGAAACCTTGATTTGTAATCTATAGATGACTTTTCATGAAGATAACAACCTTGTAATAACTAGGACAACTTTCACCAATCTTGTAACAATCTTCAAAGGATCTTCAAGCTCCAAGATACCTAGATCTGTAATCACACATATAGAGAGAAAAAATTGTTGATTGTTAGGAAATATAGATTTTCCTTGGTCAAACCCCGTTTAGGTGATTAAACCTTGTGATGAAACAATGAAATATGAACATGAAACATTAACAATGATACTTTGAATGATGTATTGAGATGTAAGTCAACAATCTAACATGAAGTGTCCATGTAGAATGTAGATCTTGATCTTGAATTGGATATGAAATAATGCTTGAAAATGGATTTTCAATGCTACATCACAACAGTGGCTCAACAACATGCTTAATGCTTAATGTTCCTGACATGATAAGGGATCTTGAATTGTTGTAGCAAATGATGAAGAAATCTACCCTTTAATGCCTTAGAAATTCTCTTGTAAACTCTCTTGATGCTCTTGTGAAGTCTTAGAATGCTTAACTCTTGATAGCTTAGGATTATATCATGAAGGCTTAGTGAAATAGTGATTTAAGACCTTGTTTATATAGGAAATCCATCAAACTTATAATTTATTAGATCTTAGAGGCCAACATTCATGAAATTTAAACTTAAAACCCTAATTTCCCACTCAAAACCCTAAAAAGGGGACAAATGGGACTCATATGCCCAAGGTGGTGTATGGGTCCCACCAAGCTTTTTCAGGTGGAGGAAATGTCGAGGAGTTGGAAAATTAATTATATTTGTTGATCTTGTCAAGATTTTGGTTGAAATAATCCTTGCGATGCATAATATAATGTATTAGGGGCCTATTAATGATGATATGAAGGTCATAAATGCACAAGGGCCCAAAATATAATGTGAAGGTGTAGATAAATACACTTTACAACATTAAATTAAGAAAAAAATTAGGTCAATTTAGCTTAGAAGGGCCCTAAATCCAATGTGAATGTGGAAAACACATTACAACACTAAATCAAGGCAAAATTAGGTCTATTTTAATGTTAATCATTCCCAAATTAAGTGAAAAAATGCGGAGGGATATATTTTCCATCATTACAAAAAACTTACTATTGTATCCGGTCATATGATTTGAGCAACAACTATTAATAACCTAATAGTTCTTATCTTTTCCAACATGAAAAGTAGATACCAAAGTACCTCCAACCTTATCCTTTCTCTTTAGAGAACTTCCCTTCACAAAACTTTCAGAGTTAGTAGAATCAGATCTACCTTTTAAAGCCAAGAGCAAACATTCATTATCATCAACATCTCCTTAATCAGATTCATCATCAAAGATACCAATAGCTTCTCTAACATAATAGCTTTTCTTGACCATATTTCCTTTGTTTTCCTTGATATTATCATTCACAACTCTATTTGGACATCTCAAAGAATAGTGACCTATATTTCCACAAGTGAAACATTTGAAAGGTAATTTACCTTCGTACTTACTGGTGCCCTTTTTAATCCTTCTTACAAAGTTAGGTTTTACATCATCAAGATTATCTCCATCTGAATATTCATTTTTAAAAAAAAATTCTAGCCTTGAAAGCAGTCTCCACTTTTGGACCTTTATTCAGACCAATTTTTCTCATTTCAAATGTGGTTAGTGTGCCATGCAATTGATCGCTAGTGTAAGTATTAAAATTTGCAACTTCCTTAATAGAAAAAACCTTTTCAACATAACAATCATAAATAGTTATGAGAATTTTCTTTACCACTTTAGGTTTTTTAACTTTTGCACCAAGACCTATCATTGCACTGAAAAGTTCATCAACCCTCTACATATAACTTGTAATTGTTTCATATTTATACATTCGCAAGTTCTCAAATTGTGTCTTCCGATTTTGCATCTTAGCTTGTTTAACCTTATCATTTCCTTCATAAATAATTTCTAGCTTATCCCAAATTTCTTTAGCAGTTTTAAGATCCATAACTTTCACTAAATCAAAATTTGCAAGACTACTCAAAATAAAAAACCTTGCTTTACCATTTGTTTCGTAGGCCTTGATCTCATCACTTGTGCTTGGTCCATTTGTAGGTATGGAATATATAGTCTTTACTACCTCGTGCAACATCAAATCCAAGGTACACCAGATAGCCTTCCATCTTCACTTTCTAGAATGCATAGTCTATTCCATCAAACATAGGGATCTCATTCTTGTTCACCATCCTAGGTCTACCTCAAGCTGTTAAAATTTTCTCCAAGGAACCTTGCTTTGATACCAATTATTGAATGAACAAGACAACTTAGAGGGAGGTGGATCAGTTGTATCAAATTAAAACATCAAAACCCTCAACAATAATTAGATCCACGTGCATTCATTAAACCCTTAATCATTTATAATGTTCAAACATGAAATGCAGATAACATAAACTGAAACAACAACACCATACACAAGAGAACACCAAATTTACATGGAAAACCCTATGAGAGAAAAGCCATGATGATGATTAGCTCACAATATAAGTGATACCAAAATTGTTTCAAAAGGATCACTGCCAAAATAAGACGCACTGTCCATAAGGGCTCACAGCCGAGGTTCACTACCAAAATGAAAAGAAGATAGAGAAGGAATGTTACATAGAGAACATGATCTCAATACAACAAAGAATCCACCACAATAAATCTAACATGTTCATATTCTATTTTAATGATTGTAGAAACCTTTTTCTCACTGCATTTAGTAATCCAACACTTGAAAGTTTACACTACTCTACTTAATTTCGCATTTTTTGCATCATTTACTTCACACACCCATCTATCTTACATCTATCTTCACCTCCATCAATTCAACTCATACTTATATCGTTCACAACTTGAAAAACATCTTCAAGTCAGCTAAACACTCCTTGCACTTTACAAATTCAAGAATAGGTTGACACTAATCATTCTCATGGTGGATAGGAATAAAAGTGGACTAATACAAAACTTAATTGGGACCCAAATCAACATTCACATGTCACACTATGCCTCCATCAATACTTAAAACATCTTTGACAGGTATAACTGTAAGAACGCCCCAAAAAAGGTGTGAAATCCTAGCAAATCTTGTATACTTCCTGATAAAAAATATAAGTTTCAATGGCATTTTTTTTTCTTTTTCGAGAAAAAAAATCTCAATTGGAAAATCTTTTGTAATCGCTAGAAGTCTGTGGAAAATTATGGAAAATTGGAATTTTTTTTAAAGAAATAAAATATTTTCATTGGCGATTAAAACCTTTTTTCAAACCAATAAAATATTTCCATTGGTGAATTAAAACTATTTTCAAAATAGAAAAAATATTTTTGTTGCCAATTAAAATGTTTTTTCAAACCAAAAAAAATATTTTCATTGGTGAATTAAACCTATTTTCAAATGAATAAAAAAAACATTGGTGAATTAAACATAATCTCAAACTAATAAAAAAAAATCAGTGGCGAAATAAATTGGTATGCCAATAAAAAATCATAGCGTGGTTGGCAAAAATATCAAATGCTACAATTACATATCGTTCTATTCCAAGAAATTTTTATTGCACATTCAAATTCCTTCATAAAGTGTCTGAAATGGGGACAAGTGGTGCAGGAGCACCCATAGGTTACCATAGTTTGTCTAGAAGGTCATGTTTTGGCAATTTGTTTAGGCCAACTTATCATTTATTCATGTTCGTTTATGGTTGTGCCTTAGTGGAATTTTTGATTGGGTGTTGATCATCTGATGAAGGTCATGTTGACCATTGGATAGGCTTAAGGTTTTTGCACAAGTGAGGTTTTGACCTTTTAGTCCTTTTAGGAGTTTCTTTTCAAATTCTTGCAAAATGTTTGAAAATGTTGCTCAATTGGAGCTACAAGTGACCAAGAAGAGCCAAGGAGAGGATAACTGATTTGGGTGACCTATTTAGGGGTGACCTCGACATGGGAGAAGTGTTGGAAGCATTTGTTATGTTTTGAAGTTTTGTGAATTCAAAAAAAGCAGTTGTGTTTGAGAGTGAATTTTCTGATTTTTGCATTGAAGTGAGGTTTTAATGGATTGATCATGGCACTGTAATTTGTGTAGGATGTAGAGTAGTTGTTCTTCAAGCTTTGTGTGGCATTAGTTAGTTTCCTTACTTAGTTTCAAGCATTGTTTGTAATTAGTTTGGTTTTCATACTGTTGCTGGTCTGAACCAGGCAGTTCTGTGATAATGGAGTGTTAGTTCACTTTCCCACCGTACAAATTGTATGACCCTTTGGGAACAGTGACTAGACTCCATGTATGTACATATGGTAGTTTTTAGGGCCTTTGAAAACATAGGATCTATTGTGGAAGTCTTGCCCTATGTGAGCCAGGGAAGTTCCCGGCTAGGAAAGACCTTAGTGCAGAGCACTTAATTTGCAGGGGTGTCAATTTCCTGAAAAATTACCTTTTGGAGAAGGTAGGTATGAGTGTCGCCAAGATATGGTAAGGAGAAAGAAACTCCAAAAATCCATCTGGTGAGGGAAGGAATTAACAGTTTGCAGAGAAGCCAAGAAAGGGCTTAAAAGGCCTAGTTTTGCTCATTTTCAGGTTAGGGCTTTGTACAGACAGTTGAGACCCAAGACCCCAAAAATCCTTGAGAGGTGGGCATATGAACCAGGAATCCCAAGAAAATATTGGGGTGTTCTTTGGAAAGACTTGGGAAAAACCCTGATTTCTCGGAGAAGGAGGCCTAATTGGGGCTCCTAGGGCTAGTAGCCTTTTAGGCCTAAATGAGGGTTTGGTGGAAGCGACTAGGAAATGGAGCTATGTGGACCCCTAATACCATTAGTAGGATGGATTGATGACTTTAGAAGCACCTCCACACCCCTGTAAAACTAAATCAAGAATTTGGAGGATTTGTAGCCTTTAGGGTGGATTAAGGGTTAAGGCAAGTGTTTCAAGATTGCACCAAGTCTTGACTTGGTAGGAGGATCTAAGTTGATAGTTGGGTTGGAAAGGAGAAATCAGGGGACCCTAAGAAGGAAGAGGTCCTATAGGTTTCAAGTGGTGGAGTGAAACACCCTAGAGGTCTTCCAAGCAAGACCCAAAGCATGGAATAGTGACTGTTTCATCCAACCTCCCTATCAAATTGGTATCATAGAAACAAAAGATTTGGGATAGAATATTATATGTCAGAGATTGAGTCTAGTGGTTCTATAGACATGGTGAAAAATGCAGAATTGGCCAAGAAGGTTGAAGAACAGGAGGAGGACAATAGGCTATTGAGGGAAATAATAGCCCAACTTGAGCAATCAATGAATAATGTGCAAACCAAGACCAATGAGGTCAGTGATAGGTTGAAAGGTAGGGTACCCAAGAGGGAAGAGGTTGTAGAGGAAGACAAGATCCTTGAACATAACCTTGTTTTGCAAGAAGATCCTTTCTTGAAGGCATTGAAGGCTTTGAGTGGAAAAGCACTTGAAGGCATACCACTGTTTAGTGGGAAAATGGAAGCTGATCTAGTCATGGATTGGATAGAGGGAATGGAAAACCAATTTGAGTGTGATGGAGTCATTGAAGCAAAGAAGGTAAAGGTGGCCAAATCAAGATTGAGAGGTTCTTCCTTGACATGGTGGAAGTTCATTCAGGAAGAGAGGGAAAAGGAAGGCAAGAAGCCTATTTCTACTTGGAAGGGAATGGTTACCAAAGTGAGAGAAGCATACATGCCAGATGATTATGAGATTCAGTTGCATAAGAAAAGACAGAGCTTGAGACAAAGAGACCAAGATGTGAATTCTTATACTGAGGAGTTTCAAAAAATTTGTATGAGGTCTAATGTTTCAGAGGATGAAAGTCCTAAGGTGGCTAGGTATCTTAACAGCTTGAAGTGGAACATTCAAGAGGAGATGACTCTTCTAAGTCCCAAAACAGTGCACCAATGCTATCAATTGGATATAAAGATTGAAGAGAGGAGTAAGAGGAAACAAGACCAGGCTTCTAAGAGCAGAGGTCAAGGTAGAGATCAAAGAGGACATAGAGGTGGATACCAAGGTAGAGGGATTGAACAAAGAAGTCAGGGAGAGTCTAAACTCATAGAGCATGGAAGTGAAACAACTTCTAGAGGAGGTTATGGAAGAGGTAGAGGATCTCAAGGAGGTTCTAATAGAGGAAGAGGAGCAGGAAGAAGTAAATCATACTTTGGTAGTATGAAGTGTTATAAATGTGGTCAAGTATGACATCCAGCTTATAGGTGCCTAGAGAAAGCATCTTCTTCAAATACAAAAAAGAGAGTAGCATATGCTCAAGAAGACACCATGAGTATCAAGTCACCAAAGGTTAGTCACATTGAGTCATAAATGGGGGAGAACTTGATGTTTAGCAGGGTTCTAATTAGACAACTAGTCAAAGAAGAGCCAAAGCAAAGGAGAGCCTTATTCAGGGTAAGATGCAAAATACTTGGGAAGGTGTGCAAGGTTATAGTGGATTCAGGGTCTACTGATAACATTATCTCTAAGGAGGCAGTGAGGAAGTTGAAGTTGGAGAAAGTACCCCACACTAACCCTTACAAGGTGACATGGTTGAACAAAGGGCAGAGTGTTCTTGTAAATGAGCAGACAACGGTGGAGTTCTCCATTGGAGGGTACAAGGACAAGTTGATTTGTGATGTGTTGCCCATGGATGCATGCCATATTCTATTGGGCAGACCATGGCAGTATGACAGAGGAGCCATCTATGATGGAAAGGAGAACAATATATCATTCAAGAAGGATGGAAAGACATTCAAACTGCAATAACTGTCAGATGAGGAAGAAGGACAGTCAAAGACCCCTAGTGTCTTGTTAAGTAGTGGCAAGGAGTTTATCAACACTCTACAACAAGGAGGGGAAGGATATGTGGTCATGGTGCAACCCAAGGAGGAAGATAGACTAAGAAAACAGTCATACCAGGAGCAGTCCAGAAGTTGCTTGAATAGTTCAACAATATAGTTAGTGATGGAACACCAACAACCTTACCTCCAAAGGGAGCCATCAATCATCAGATTGACTTCATACCAAGGGCTTCATTTCCAAACAAAGTAGCTTACAAGCTTACACCAGATCATAACCTAGAAGTAGTTAGGCAAGTGTAGGAGTTATTAGACCAAGGACTAATTAGGAAGAGCATTAGTCCATGTGTAGTACCAGTGGTCTTAGCAACCAAGAAAGGTGGTAAGTGGAGACTTTTCACTGACTCTAGGACTATAAATAGAATTACAATCAGATATAGGTTCCCTATTCCTAGGATTGAGGATTTGATGGATTGTCTTGGAGGAGCTTAGTATTTCACCAAGTTGGATCTCAAGAGTGGATATCATCAAATCAAATTCAAAGATGGGGATGAGTGGAAGACAACCTTTAAGATAGATGATGGATTATATGAGTGGAGATTTATGCCATTTGGCCTCTCAAATGCCCCTAGCACATTCATGAGGCTCATGAATGAAGTGCTTAAGGACTTCAGAGGGTTATTTGTGGTGGTATATCTAGATGATATACTCATCTTTAGCAAGACAGTAGAAGAACATCTAAAGCATGTGGAGTTGGTTCTTAAAAGATTGCAGGAGGAGAGGTTAGCCATCAACCTAGAAAAGTGTGAGTTCTTTAAACAAGAGCTTGTGTATTTGGGGTTTGTAGTATCCCTAGGATCATTAAAGATGGACCCAAGCAAGGTGGAAGCTATCCTAAATTGGCCTACACCAACCATCGGGACAGAGGTAAGGAGTTTTCATGGGTTAGCTCAGTTTTATAGGAAGTTTATAAGGAACTTTAGTGGAATTTGTGCACCAGTGCTTGATACTATCAAGGGTGGCCTAAAGACTAAGCTTAAATGGAATTTTGAAGCAGAGAAGGGTTTTGAGAAGTTGAAACAAGAAGTGGCAACTCAACCCATCCTTTTGTTACCTAATTTTGATAAGTTATTCATAGTGGAATGTGATGCCAGTGGAATTGCAGTAGGAGGAGTACTAAGCCAAGAAGGTAGACCTATAGCTTTCTTTAGTGAAAATATCAATGAAGCTAAGAAAAAGTATTCTACCTATGACCTAGAACTATATGCTCTAGTGCAGTCTCTTAGAAAGTGGAGACATTATCTCCTGCCTAAGGAGTTTGTAGTGTTTATTGATAACTAGGCACTTAGCTACATCAACACACAAGAGAAGTTGAGCAATAGACATTTGAAATGGATGGAATACCTCCAAGCCTTCACTTCTACTATCAAACACAAGAAGGGACAGTTGAACAAGGTGGCAGATGCATTAAGTAGGAGGTTGCTGACAGTGCAAGAGATACAAATAAAGAGCATTGGGATAGAAAGTTTCAAGGATCTCTATGGAGAAGATGAAGACTTCTTGGAGGCATATAAGGTATGTTCTGATTTTGAAAATCACTTTCATAGTCAATTCTTAGAGTATACATTGCAGAGTGGACTTTTGTTCAAGGGAAATCAGTTGTGTGTTCCCAAAGGTTCAATGAGAGAGAATCTCATCCAGGAGAAGCACAATGGTAGTCTCAGTGGTCATTTTGGTATCAACAAGACACTGGAATTAATGCAGAGGTTCTATTATTGACCCAAGTTGCCAAGGGATGTTAGAAGGTATGTGGAGCAATGTGTATTTTGTATGAAAGCCAAGGGGGGAGCTAGTAATGCAGGTTTGTATCAACCCCTACCTATTCCCAATAGACCATGGGAATGCATTAGCATGGAATTTGTGGTAGGACTCCCTAAAACCAAGACAGGGTTTGATAGTGTCTATGTGGTGGTAGATAGGTTCAGTAAAATGAGTCACTTTGTTCCCTGCAAGACCACCCATGATGCTAGCTATATTGCTCATCTTTTCTTCAAAGAGATTGTGAGGATCCATGGATTGCCATTGAGCATTGTCAAATAGGTACGTGAAGTGAAGTTCATGAGTCATTTTTGGAAGACCCTATGGAGTAGATTAGGTACTAACTTGTCTTTTGGATCAGCCTACCATCCTAAAACCGATGGACAAACTGAGGTGGTTAATAGAGTGTTAGGTAACCTTATAAGATGCCTAACCAAGGAGTATGGACAGACATGGGACATGGTCTTATCACAAGCAGAATATGCCTACAATGGCAGTGTGAATAGGACCACAGGGAGGAGTCCTTTTGAAATAGTGTATGGAATGCACCCAAAAGGTGTGTGTGAACTTAGAGATTTAGGAGATATGGAGCATAGGAGTGGCCATGCTGAGGACTTCTCTTAGACCATGAAGGAGATTCAGGAGCAAGTGAAGAAGACAATTACATAGGCTACTCACAAGCTGAAAGCTACAGTGGATAAGATCTACAATTTGCATTAGGGGACTATGTCATGGTCCATCTCAACAAATCTAGGTTGCAGAAAGGAACATCAACCAAGTTGCAGATGAAGAGAGTGGGGCCATGTTAGGTGTTAGAAAAATATGGAAAGAATGCCTACAAGGTGGAGCTACCTATAGACTTAGGCATTTCACCAGTGTTTAATGTGGTTGATTTGATTAGGTATAAAGGACCAGTCACTGACTTGGATCAGAAAAGTGTGGATATCTTGAAGGATGTGAGTAACATAGCCTTACCTCCTAAAGACAAGTGGCAAGTAGAGAGGATCTTGGACTCAAGGGTGAAGAAGTCTCAGCATAACTTGAAATAATATTCACATTTTTTTTGAAATAAATTAATAATATTGTCACATCAATGATCAAGTGGTGAATTAAATGTTGTGTGAGTATTTGATGTCATTGTCTTTGTTCTAACTTCTATATATAATTCACCAACTTGATGTTCTTCATATCATTTATAATATATTTAGATTTAATTTCTTTCTTCTCAATTCTCAATTTAACTATGATATTATGGAGTCTTCATGGTGTGTCATGCTACCTAAATATTTTTGGAAGAAAAGAAGGAATGATGCATACGACAGACAAAATTTGGGTGCGATTTTACAATTCCTTGTGTGTAGGTTGAGGATTCTATAAGAATAATTGTGGGTAGGGAATGGCTTCAGAACAACCCCTATTTTCTATATTTTGAGGTAGCTTCAACTTCTTGTCCAATTGTATGGACATTTTTCTCAATAAAGATTTGGTGAAGATGTTGGCAATACATTATTTGTAGCCTTTCATTTACTCTATTTCTTCGTTGGAGGTTGCATTGGAGCATTACAATTTTGAAAGTGGGTTAGTGCCTATTGGTGGAATCTTCTGGAAAGTGGAATTACATTTTACTATTGCGTAGGATCTTGCTCTGGTTAATATGAGATGTGGTCTACTGTGTGATATGAAAAATGAATCATTAAAGAGTCTGGAGTTTTGGAGGAAGGTTTTGGGTGATTCACTTTTCTTCTCTGTTGTTACTTTGTTAAATTTGATTCACCTTCTACTCAAACACCTGGTTGTGAGTTGATGGCCTCAACTATTTTTACAAAAAAAATTAGTAATGAATTGTGTGACGTGTCATGTGTCTGTATTTTATTGAACAACTTAACAGTTCTTGTAATATGTATTTTCTAACTAGTTTTTTGTCACAGTTAGTGGCTTTTTGGCCAGGATGGCTATGTAGTATGTACTTTAGTCTTTAGCTACTTAAATTAAAATACTTTTCTTGGCTCCATTCTTGTAAATCCTTTTTGCTTTTTTCAATATAAAAATGTGGCATTTAAAACTAATAGTAATTATCAACATATAGTTTGGTCATAAGTGAGCGAAATTTATTGTGACTTATTAGTGGATATTGATAATGATTAAGGTAAAACAAGCCATTTAATTCTCTCTTTTCAATGCCTCAAAGTACTAAATTTCATTTAATTGAAATTCTCAATCTTTTTGAAGAAAGTGTGGTTGCGATACTATGGGCAGCGGTGCGGATTAATGCCATATGTACATCTGAAGCAATTGATTGGATAGATTTATATTGAAAGCTACATGATATACTGTAGATGATGATGTCATTAATCGAGTGATCAAGTGAAACAAGATTTGTAATGATTTCATATCATTTGAGTGGCAATTTTGATAGATTTTTAGCTTGAGGTACAAATTGCATGTAGCCAGACATTAATCAAATTAAACATTTTAATTGTAAATGTAAGGCTTAAGTTACACGAATCGATTAATTTGGTTTTTTGGTTTGTATGAATCGTGATTATCATTATACCCAACCTCACACGTGACACGACTCACAAGTAAATAGGGATTAGGTTGGTAGTGGCACTGGTGGCCCATAAATAGGGATAGTGATCACAACTGAAATCATTCATTGAGTGCAATATTCTGAATTGTCATAAGGGTTTTCATTTTGTAGGGTTAATAAGGATTTAGGAAGAAGATGATGTGGTATTATTAGGGATACTCTAAATTATCCTACCTCCAGTTATGTAGTTACATAGTAAAAGACCAATTTGCTTCAAGTTCAGAATGGGTGGAATTGAAAATAAGTTGATCTGCTTCACCTAAATTCTGAGGTAGGTTTTGAACCAGGATGAGGAGCTTTGATGGAGATAAGTGCTATCCCAATGCATGGAGGTTGCATGTAAAATATGGGAGAAAATTTTCCACCCCTCATCTTTTGAATGACTCTATTTCTCAAAGGGGATAAGTACATTTTGTATCTTCATAGCTCCCATTTCCCCAACATTGTTCGCCAAGCAAGCCCCATTTATTTTGAGAGCCACATTTGTATTACGTTGTCACCAACAGAAGCTTGGAATAAATTTGTAATCCAGTGTCACGAGCAACAACTTGAAATCAATTGTGTGTATGTAAAGTGACATATGTCATTTATACAAAATAGGAGCTTGCATGCTCTACAACTACTCATCTTTAAAAGGATATGGAATATCAATAATGTAACATTGTAATTCAGTCATAATAAAATAAATGGTTGTGTTATTCTTTGTTATTCATGTAATGTAAAGAATTATTTTTTGATTTAAGTGTCAATGACTCTATTCAGTATTTAAATAAGTTTTGTTTCCTTTGAAAAATTAAATATTATCTATTTATGAAATATTTGCATGCAGATTTAAAACATAAAGCAATGCTACAATACAAATGAAAAAATAAAGTTGCCATCAAATTGACAAAAAATAATATAAACATTAAAAGTTGTCACTCTTGCTAGGGTTTACCGAAATATTGATTTCTAATCTGTCATTGACCTTCTCCCCCAGTTCTCATTATCATTATTCATTTTATTAAGTCCTTTGCAATTGTAAGTTATCGACCCCTTGGCCTTGATGTCAATCCTAGCGCACTAAAGTTTAAAACAACTTTAAAACACATGTTTATTGTTTATATCATAAATTACTCAACCATTCGATGAACATTTGATGGATGGTTATAGTTGCATTCTAGAGTGAAATGCATAGAGTGCTAGGCTTGTGAACTCAAACCTCTAGAATTACCCTATAACCTTTAGATTTACAAAGATCAAAGGTTGAGAATTTGTTTGACAATTTATTTGTGTCATTACGAAAATGTAATGTACTAATTGTGTAATCCCGTGGCAACATGTTGATGTTTCATTCACTTTAATATTAAAAAAAAAAACTAATAAGTAAAATTTCTACTACTAAGTGCTCAATGATTTTATTTTTAAGTGAGACACTAAGAGGGTCAGGGGAGATTTTAGATTGCTCATTGCAGTGCACTAGGGAGATTCTGGGTTCCACGTCCAACAAAGCTAGTCAATGCCTGTTAGTATTAATATTTTCAAGAATCAAAATCCAGGTAAGTGAAAGACATAATTCCTATGGCTACATTAAACGTTTCAACTTTCATCGTTTCTTAAAATCTTATTTTGTCAAACTTGGATGTTTGGGTTTAGGGTTGAGAGACTTAAGAATTAAGAAAAAATAAGGAGGACTAAGAGGGAATTCATAATTTCACATTGTATAAGCGATATCATGTCTGCCACTAGTACCACTACAGCAAAATTAGATAAAAAAATAGACTACGCAAAATTGCTTAAAACCCCAGGTTTCATTGACGAATACCATGATATTTATGATATTGAAATCTATGGTAGGCGTACCTTAGAACTTAAATTTTTATCTAAGAATAAGGCTGCAAAGAAAATGTAAGTTAATAGTTACAGTGCACCATACTGACGTAGAAAATCATGCTAGTGATTATGAAGTAGTGGATGAAAGGGAGAAAAATTATTTCATAAAGAAAATAGTTCAAGATAACATACAAGTTAGAAACAAATTGAAAGGTAATCATAAGCCTCCTTACGATTTTGATATTTTTAGACCATAGGTTCAGGATACTATTTCCATGCTATCATTTTGCCTTGGATTGGATAGCAATTGGGAAGTAGGTGCAAGCCTCCTTGAAATGGTATATAATATCCATTATGGTATTCCACATGTCAAATATAAATTTATTGAGCACATTGTAGAATCCATACATAAACAATTTTTAATGGTTAAACGAAGTTCCACCAAGACATTTAGGTTCACAACCTACTTGTGCTATTTTTTTCTATTCAAATTTAGTGGAATGTTTCAGACCAACAAGCTTCAGATTTAGCCCTATAGTAATGCCCAGGAAAAGAAAATGGCTCCAGTATATGATTGGAACTCTAAGATAAGGATGCATGATTCTCGAAGGAACTACAATCATTTTGTAGACTACTTTTTGGCTCCATTGCATCAAGCAATTACAAATAATTGAATGCCTAGATTGCCTATGTCATGTAGAAATTGCATTCAACTAGGAAAAGAAATACAATTGGATGATTGGTACTTAGTGGAAGAATATACTATGCTAAGATTTTATGGATTGAGAGTAGACCCATACAAACTTCCAATACATGTGACAGAAAGGGTTTTTGCATTGGAATATGTAAGGAAGATGTAGGGCACTAATGAACTACACTTTATTGGTCAACAAAAGAAGACCTTATTTCCTTCTTTACCTTTTTCATGTGGAGGGTTCACATTTGAGAGAAAATCATTTAGTGTGGCACATGATCTTTTGAAAATTTTTAAGTGTGATGTTGCCTTTCATTGGCAGTATGATCCATGCGATACCATTAAATCAATGATTGTGCCTAATAGGAATGTTGCAAGTAGAATTCAACATCAAAGTAAACCCTTGCTTGAAAACTTGAGAAACAAGGGTTCTTGGGATGAGGTCAAAATAGCAATGGAGAAAAGTGTTGCTAAGAAAGGTATTTCTTTTGAACAATTGTCAACATAAATTATGGCATTGCACTGAAAGACAATCAAAAGGTATGACAATTTTTATGAAAAAAGTGATAAACCATCTAGTAGAGTAAAAATGATAGATTCTCTAGAGAAGGAAGTTACAAATAAAAATTTGTCATGATAAAAAATTACTTCCTTTTGGTCTATGAGAAAGGAGCAAGGTGATCTAAGAGCTCTTGCAGACTTTGGAGATAATGAAGAAGATTGTGAGTTTAGAAAATTGTGGAATATAGAGCATCCTAATGATCATGAAGATCAAGAAATTGATGATGAATCTAATTATGGTAGGGAAGAACAAAGCCATGTCGATTTCAAACCTGGTTTAAGTGAGGTGACAAAAGAGGCATATACTTCAGGAGTAGCCATAGTCAAAAAAATTAGTTATGAAGGTGGTCCTTTGGGGTCCCAAGGACAAGGCCCTTGGACAGTAATAGATGTAGAGCATAGAAAAAAGTTGATAAATCTAGCCTCGGAGCTGAAAAATTATACCAAGGGCATACAAGTACATCCGAAACAATTCAATTTGTTAGAGCTTCAAATCCTCATCCTCATGGTCAAATATAATCACAACCAGGACATCCCCATGGTGGAGAGCCTAGTGCAACAGGCATTTCCACTAGTGGCGATGGTATGGGTAGTAGTACTAGTAGTGGTCAACATGTGCTACAACAATAAATTACACACAAGAGGACAACAATACAAGATACCACACAAACACCAGGTGATCAAGGCATACAAAAGAGGCAAAGGATTTTGACAGGTCCCAGTTACACGACCAGTGGATCCACCACAAAGGAGTTATTTCCAGGCACTCCCCCACTCCCAGTTAGTGTGGCTACAACAACGTTAGCAACTGCAAGTACTCCTATTCCTTCACCATTCAAGCATTCCATTGTTCCTGTGTCCCCAGGTTTTGATTACATTGAAGAGTTTAAAAAGAAATCAAAATTGTATAAAAAAGAAAAGAAGGAACTAATGGAGAGTGCATTTGTTGTAACTTCGGATCTTGCAACAACCATGGTATTACCCACATTTGACACAAATAAAGAAGCCATGGATTACATGATTTTTGTTCCCATAGTTCAAAATAAACCAACAAATCAGATGGATCGATGTGATTTTTAGGTGAGCAGTTTACAATTGGATTTTTCTAGACTCAAAAATACTGACAAAATTAATGTATCAAAGAAGAACAATGAATTGGTGTACACATCATTGCTAAAGAAAGATAGAGAGAAAAAAAGGTTGTAGACTCAAATAGAAAATTTACAGGAAGACCTAGAAAATGAGAAAGAAAAGAGTAAAGTAGCAGATAACAAGAGCAATGAATTAGAAAAAAGAATAATTTTTTTTCCCTCTACATCAACAACCAAAGAGGATAAACAAAATGAGAGAGAAGTGAATGAATTGAAGCAAAGGTTAGATGAGAGCAACAAGAAATATTATGAGGAAAAATCCACTTCAAAAAAATTAAGACAAAGCATTGTGAAAGGAAATGCACAGTGGGAACAAAAATTGGAGAAAGAGAAAAAGAAATGAAAGATTGGAGGTAGAGTTGATGGAAGCAAAAAATGAAATTAACTCTTGTCAAAATAAGTTATATGCATTTTGTAGAAAAACAATGAGGCATATGAAATAAAAGATCCGGGATGCAATAATGTAGAGGATTGATCAATTGTGTGACATGTTTCAATTGATTGATGCTATCAGACTACATTATAAGAAGCTCAACAAATATTTAGTGGACAACAAAAATGTGTTGGCATTAGAGAAATCTGCAAATCAAGTTCAACAAACAGTCTACAAAACCAGTGAAAATGATTTGAAATCAAGAGGGATTAATAACCGGCTTGCTACCTTAATGATGTTGTCACCTATCATTCAAAAGTGTTTGAGAATGCATGAAACAAAGGAACATGTGCATCTGGCTGCAAACAAGATGAAGAAGCTAGATGAAAAGGTAAGGAACTTCATAGAGCTTGGTTTTCCAGAGGCTTTTGACACAAATGGGTGATTCATTGGAAAGGATGATTTCAGAAAGAAAATGGAGGGTGCAAGGAAGATTGATTTGGACCAGTTTCCTCAGAACCTAGAAATGGTTAACTATTTGGATTCCATCAAACGACTGATAACCTTGAATGTAAAATTGACTGGAGAATTCAAGAGGGGTTCCAATTTCAATAATGAAATGTTAACAAATCTTCAAGTCAAACAACATTAGTTAGAACAAATGACAATTCCACCACCTGAATAGTGGAAGTTGCTAGAAAAGGTGATACAGTGATTTGATATTTCATAATATGAGTTTCCAAGTTCCAACTCAGCTCTTTGCAGAGTTGTCTTTGAGCAATATTTTGTATTGCAGATGCCTCTATGTATTCCTTCATGTGAAAATTAATAAAAACCTCAAATTCAGTAATGTGTTGATGCTTAATTACTTGTCTTATTTATTTTATCATTTGAAGAAAAAGTATGATTTCAACTACTAGATACACATTAAATGATTGTTGATGTTCATTGTTGTATATGCTACTATTGTTAATATGTTATTAAGCATTGAGTTGAGTGATGAATCACTAAGTACATGTTTAAGTTTTAACACAATTAAAATATGAAATTATTAATAATATGTTAATTTCGTCATACAAACCTATGATTCCATTAGAGCATTTTAATTAATTCTTTGAATTAAAGCAAAGACAAAATCATACATTCAACCAAAATGATTGAAGACCAATAGAAGGATCCTTTATCATTTTATTTGTTGAATAGGACAGCTGAGAGGGGGGATGAATCAGTTGTCATAGAATCAAACCTTTAATTCAATCACAAAACTAATACTTAATACTTAATACTACTTGAATGATTAATTGAATCAAATACCAATGAAAAAACTCAAATCTGACACATAAACACAGTAACACCAAATTTAGGTGGAAAAACCAATGAGTGAAAAACCACGATGAGGATTAACTCACACTATAGAGAATATCAAAACCGATTACAAAAAGGCTCACTACCTGAAATAAGGATTCACTATCTAGAACAAGGACTCATTGTCCAGAACAAGGACTCACTATCTAATAGGGCTACAACCCAGAGGGCTCACTTCCACAGAGATACAAAAAGAAAAAGAAGACTTGTTATAGAGAGACTACAATCTCAATACAACAAAGGATTCCACCTCAATCACTCGATCAACTTGCATGAATGATAGAGTTCTTTTTCTCACTGCATCCAGAAACTTAGCATTAAGCTTCACACTGATCTCCCATCCTCTCAACACACACTCTTATTGAATGGAATCAATGTTGCACAAAACTAAACTTTCTCTTTTCTCTTATCGCACTTCTTCTTTGTTCTCGTATGTTTTCCATTACGAACTCATCTTGTATTTATACCATCTTCAACTTTAGAACATATCCAAAGTCGGCTATTCAAATCCAAATTCAAATTAGGTCGATGCCAAAAAATCCTAGGGTGGAATTAGAATGAGGGCGACCCAAACACACACTTCATAAGGACCCAAATAGATCTAGCATGCTTCATCATTCTTGAAAGTAGTATTTCACACAAGGTTGGCCACACCAGTGTAAAAAACATAGAACCATTAAGAATGAACATTCCAAATGCCAAAATTAACTTCAATACAATTAGGGAAACTCAACTTTAGAACCATATGACAATACTTCATCAAAGAGAAATTTGGACCCACGCAATTTCTCCTAGACCTCAAACAAAATCAAAGAGAACTACGGTTCACAACTAGTGAACACAACTTGTATTGTACCACAAACCAACAACCAAGAATTTGAATATAGCACCTTATCACTATTGCAAGAATAGAGAAAGGAATGAAGGTGTTGTCATTGATGTCAACTAGTCAACTAGTTATCTACTAGTTGTTGTTGGCTGTATATGTTGAGGATATTGAGAAAAATAAATTAAAGGAAGATTGCAAGTATTCAGATGTCACTCTAGTATTTTCCCCTATGTTTGTGTAGTTCAGATATGTTGTTCATGATTGTTGAAGGTTGTTATATCTAGATGTTTGGTCAATGGTTCATTGTGAAGTTTGAGTTATGTTCACCAGTTGTGAACTATGGTTCTCTGTGTTTTGGTTAAAGTCTGGAAGAAGGTTGTTGGTTCAAATTTCTCTTTGTTGAAGTCTTTTGACTTGTGATTCTAGAGTTAAGATGCTTTGATTTCATTGAAGATATTTTTGGTTTCTGGAAGTTCCAAGCTTAATTGTTCTATGTGTTTTACATTGGTTTGGTCAACCGTGTGTAGAGCACTATCTTCGAAGTTAATGAAGTGTGTTAGATCTATTTTTGGGTACCGATGAAGCATGTGTTTGGGTTTACCTCATTCTAATTCCACCCTAGGATGTCAAATGGCACCGACCTTATTCAAATTTGAAGTTGGATGGCCAACTTTGTATCATTTTCAAGGTTGGGGATAGTATATATACAAGATGAGCTAGTAATGAAAACTATACATAAGAAAAGAAGGAAGATAAGTGAAAGAGAAGACACAACATTGATGCTATTCAGAAAGTGTGTGTGAGTTGTGTGGGGGAGATCAATGCGAAGCTTAATGCTGATTTTCTGGATGCAATGAGCAAAAGGCAGACTCTATCATTCATGCAAGTTGATCAAGTAATTATGGTGGAATCCTTTGTTGCATTGAGATTATAGTCTCTTTGTATCAAGTATTCTTTGTATCTCTGTGGTTGTAATCCCTCCAGGTTGTATCCTTGTAGACAGTGAGTCCTTATTTCAGGTAGTGAGCCTTGTTATAGGCAGTGAGACCTTTTGTAATCGGTTTTGATATTCTCTATAGTGTGAGTTAATCCTCACCATGGTTTTTCCCTTATTGGGTTTTCCATATAAATTTGGTGTTACTATATTTGTATTGGATTTTATTTTCTGCTTTGATATTTGATGATTAATCATTTAAGCAGTTTCATATATTAGTCATGGTGATTGAATTAAAGGTTAAAATCTGTGACAACTAATTCACCCCTCTCTTAGTTTTCCTATTCAATAATTGGTATCAGAGCTTGGTTCCTTGGTGAAGAGCTTAACCGCTTGAGGAAGGTTTGGGATGGTTGGAAAAATGATCTTTGATTATCCGAGATTTGATGGAACTCGTTATGGTATCCAGAAAGTATTGATGGAATAATAAATGGAGTATTATAGATATGATGTGGAAAAATCCTACAAGAATCCTTACACTTCTCCTGCTAATGGTTTGAGTACACTTGAAGAAATCAGAGCACATGAAGTGAATAATAAGGCGGAGTTCACCTTGGAGAATAGCTTGGTACATTTCAAGTTGATTAAGATTCAAAATGCGGAGACTGCTAAGGAAGTCTGGGATGCTTTAGAAAGAGCGCATGATGGTGATGAAAGAGTTAAAGAGGAAAAATTGTAGAATTTGGAAACACAATTTGATTTTATACATATTTCTAAAGATGAAAATGTTAAACCTTATGTTCAAAGACTAGATGAGGTAGTGGTTGGAATGTGATCACTTGGCACTACTATAAATGAAACCAAGATTGTAAAGAAGATTCTCAAAACTCTTCCTGATGCTTACAGTGATAAGGTGAGTGCTATTGAGCATACTATAGATTATAATACTTGTAATAAGGATATGCTATTAGGATTTTTGACATCTTATGAGATGAGGAAACTGAATCTAAGAAATGGAGGCAAATCAGAGACTGCTTTTAAAGCTATAAAAGCTAAAGATTCAGATGAAGAATTTTTTGATGAAATAGAAGCTAACTTTGTAAGAAGAATGATAAAAGGCTCTAGTAAGTATGAAGGTAAGTTTCCCTTTAAATTCTTTAGTTGTGAAGAAATAGGTCATTATGCTACAAAGTGTCTGGAAAGAGCTAAGGGGAATAAACAAAGATATGAGAAGGAAAAGAAAGGAAAGAAAATCAACAAAGCTTACTATGTGAATGTGAATGATAGTATTTCATATGAAGATCCATATGACAATGAATGGTTGTTCTTGGTGAGTAAGGATGAACCCACTTCTACTAATTTAGATAAACAGGTAAAGGAAAGCCCTTCGAAGAAGGAGAAGGAGAAAAATTAAGGTATAATTATCTCTTGGACCTACATGCTAAACAAGAAAAGAATTTTTGGGTAGTTGATAGTGGTTGTTCACATCACATGACTGGTGATAAGAGTATGTTTTTTAAGCTTAGGAAATATGATGGAGGCTTGGGTATGTTTGGAGATGATATTGGTGCTAAAATCTGTAGAGGTTCAATAAATTTTGATGGAAAGCATCATACTGATGATGTTTACTATGTTAAGGGTTTAAGGCATAATTTTTTGAGCATTGGTCAGATGTGAAAAAAGGGATATGATCTTGTGTTTAAGGATGATATTTGGAAAGGATCTGGAACATTGATTGCTACAGGAAAGAAATCTAAAGGGAATATTTATCAACTTAAGGGTACTGATGGACAATGCTTTATTACCCAGATAAATGATAGTTGGTTATGTCATAGGAGAATGTGTCACATGAATTTTGACAACTTGGAAAGGATTAGTGTTGTTTAGGCCATGAGAGATTTACCAAGAATTACAAAGCCTGTTAATTCTATTTGCAGGAATTGTCAGTTTGGGAAGCAAGCGAAAAATCATTACAAATCAAGAGAACAATCTACTACTGGACTGCTAAATTTAATTCATACAGATCTTTGTGGTCTTATGAGAGTGAGAAGTCTACTTGGTGAAAAGTAATTTATGATTTTAATTGATTATTATTCTAGGTATACATGGGTTACATTTCTTAGAGAGAAATCAGATACATTAGATAGATTCAAGGCATTCAAGGCTATGGTTGAAAATGAAAGTGAAGAAGATGATCTGGTGATGACTCCTAGGACATTGAAATATGTAGAGAGGAATCATTCATAAAATGAAATTATTGGAGACAAGATAAAAGGTATATTAACCAGAAGTAAAGTTGTCGCTGAAGTAAATTTGTGTTTATTCTCTAAGATTGAGCCGAAGACAATAAGTGAAGCTTGTAAAGATGAACATTGGAAGGAAGCAATGAAAGAAGAAATTTTGCAGATTGAAAAGAATCAAACTTGGGAACTAGTCCCAAGGCTGGAAGATAAATAAATTATTGGATCAAAATGGGTTTTCAGAAATAAGTTGAATAAGAATTGAGAAGTTGTCAAAAATAAAGTGAGGCTTGTGTATAAATGCTATTCACAAGTAGAAGGCATAGATTTTCAGGAGACTTTTTCCCCGGTAGCGAGAATGGAAGCTATAAGGATGTTCTTGGCATTGGATGCTTATAAATATTTCAAAGTCTATCAGATGGATGTTAAGTCAACATTTCCAAATGGTGAGTTGGAAGATTTTTACATGGAACAATCAAAAGGAATTCAGTTAATAGATCAATCAGATATGGTGTGTAGGTTGAAGAAAGATTTATATGGATTGAAGCAAGCTCCTAGAGCTTGGTATGCAAGTTTAGACAAGTATTTGATTCAAAAAGGATTCAACAAAGGTACGACAAACACTAATTTGTTTTTTAAGATTGAAAATGACAAAGCCCTAATTGTAGTTGTATATTTTAAAGAAATTATCTTTGGAGGAAATGAAAAGATGTGCAAGATGTTTGTGGAAGAGATGCAAAAAGAGTTTGAAATGTCTATGTTTGGGGAGATGAATTTCTTTCTTGGGCTACAGATTATTCAAACAAAGAAAGGAATTTTCATTTCACAATCTATAGACATTGAAAATGTACTGATTGGCATTACGCACTCGATCCTGATTTTACTAACACCAGTTCATCCTAAATCATCTCTCTGCTAATCATTTAATTAAATAATCTCTATTTTAATTAAATTCATCACATTTCATCTCTTAATTAAATAAATCAACTTTATCTAATTAAGTCATCATCTCGTATTAATTAAATAAATCAATTTTATTTAATTAATTCTATAATCCCTCTTTTAAATAAATAATCCATTTTATTTAATTAAATATGTAAAGTCATTCTATTAAATTAAATCAATATTTATTTAATTTAATCTAACATCATCCCATTTAATTAATTAAATAAAAAATCTTTATTTAATTAATCTCTAGATCACATTCTTCTCATCTTTTGATTTAAATCAACCCATAAATCTAAATCAATTAGTCACATCATCTAATCCCTCTTTAAATTAATCAAATTTTGATTAATTTAATCTCAATCCATCAAATCATCTAGCTTTTGCCACCTGCTCATGAAAATCAATTTATCAATTTATTAAATCATCTATTTTCTTTCAAAAAACATCAATGGCTGGAATATTCCCCAAATTTGAAAAATCCCTCAAAAGGGTTTGTACATCCAACAAAGCATTTAAAATCTCTTACAAGTCCTTTTTCTTTGAACCAAGTGGGCATTACTCCATTTGACTCTTCATCCACCTTTTCATTTCACTATTTTCAAATTTCAAATTTCAAATAAAGGCATTTATGGGCACATTCATCAAAATGTGCACATCCTTTGCCCATTCACATCTTGACAAGCGACACTTGCCCATTGGATATTGAATGATCCCACATTGCTTCATTTTTATCATTCCTCCATCTTGTCTTTCTATAAATAGAAGGCTTTCCTTTGTATTTTGATCATCCACAAGCATCCACAACTTAGAGAAAAGTTACTCTCTTCACATTGAGAGTTAATTTTGTCCATTTCATATCAAGTTTTCATCCATTTTATCAAGTTTATAGCTAGGTTATTGCAGGTTTTCTTCATGGAGCTCAATTGAATCAATCATCAAGTGGATCAATCTTCATCAAATCATCACAAGCTTGCATAGGAGTTGGGAAAGGGCCAATTTCCACATCAAATTGGCACCAACTCCCCCATGGGATTAAGTGTTTGCATCTAAAAATAGGATTTCATTGCTTTCTTGGTTCATTTTCTTCATTTTCTTTCCTATTTGAGCTTTGTAAATGGATTTCATGGGGAATCTTAATTCTTACTTGCATTTGATCTAACTATGTGTTTGTTTATTGTGTTTTGTAGGTATTAGGATTGGGGTTTTACACAATCTAAGTATGTAAAAGAGATGTTGAAGAAATTTGGGATGGATAGTTCCAAACCGATAAGTACTCCTATGGTGACTAGTTGAAAATTGAGTAAAGATGTTGATTCACCTAAGACTGATCAAAGCAAGTATAGATCTATGATTGGTGGATTACTGTATTTGATTGCTACTAGACCGGATATTATGCATGCGGTCTATGTTGTGGATAGATTTCAAGAAGATCAAAAGGAAACACATGTTGTTATAGTTAAAAGAATATTTAGATATTTGAATGGCACTATGGATTACGGAGTGTGGTATCCTAAAGATACTGACTTTACACTTAGTGCATATACAGATGTAGTTCAGGTTGGATGTGTAGATGACATAAAGAGTACTAGTGGCGGTGCATTCTTTCTTGGATTCAGATTGATGGCATGGTTGAGTAAGAAGCAAGATTTAGTCTCTTTGTCTACTACTGAAGTGGAATATATTGCTACTGCATCTTGCTATACACAAGTTTTATGGATGAAACATACATTGAAAGATATCACACTGCTATATGATGATCATATTTCTATCTTCTATAATAATACAAGTGTAATTAACATTTCAAATAATCCTATGATGCACTTGAGGATGAAGCATATATCTATTAGATATCATTTCTTGATAGAGAAGGTCATGGAGAATGAAGTCAAGCTTGAGTATGTTCTAACAAAGGATCAGATTGTAGATATATTTATGAAGGATCTTCCTAAAGATACTTTTGAGTATCTCCAAGAGAAGTTAGGGGTTATTTCCCCTCCTTTCATAAACTAAGATGCATTTGGAGGTGCAACAGTTTGGTGGATTCATGGTTCTATCTTTTTGGACTGATGTTTTGGTGGCTACCCCTCAATGGGAGTAGGTAGTTTTCAAGTGTTGTCATTGTGAGTATTTTTTTTCATGTCAAAGGAAGATTCAATGAACATATCTTTTTCCTTTTCCATTGTTGTCAAATGGGGAGAGAAAGCATGTGAAAAGGAGAAAAATATAAATGAGAGAAAGCAGGTAATGAAGAAGATGATCTTCTGAGGGGGAGAAACAAAAAGAAAAATCTTGAGAAGTATATTCAAGTCTCATATGGTGTCTTTTATGGTTTTTTTTATATCATGTGTTGCCATCAATGACAAAGGGGAAGATTGTTGCAAGAATAGAGAAAAGAATGAAGGTGTTGTAATTGATGTCAATTGGTCAACTAGTTATTTACTAGTTGTTGTTAGCTATATATGGTGAGGATATTGAGAAAATTGTATTAAAGGAAGATTGCAGGTACTCAGATGTTGCTCTGGTATTTTCCCCTATGTTCATGTGGTTTAGATATGTTGGTCATGATTGTTGAAGTTTGTTATATCCAGATGTTTGGTTGATGGTTTGTTGTGAAGTTCGAGTTGTTTTCACCAGTTGTGAACTATGGTTCTTTGTGTTCTGGTTGAAGTCGGGAAGAAGGTTGCTGGTCTAGATTTCTCTTTGTTGAAGTCTTTTGACTTGCTGTTCTAGAGTTAAGATGTTTTGATTGCATTGAAGATATTTTTGGTTTATGGAAGTTCTGAGCTTAATTATTCTATGTGTTTTACACTGGTTTGGATGACCGTGTGTTGAGCACTATCTTTGAAGTTAATGAAGTGTGTTAGATCTATTTTAGGTCTCGGTGAAGCGTGTGTTTGGGTCACCCTCATTCTAATTCCACCCTAGTATGTTTGGTGCCGAACTAATTCGAATTTGAAGTTGGATGGCCAACTTTGTATCTTTTTCAAGGTTGGAGATAGTATATATACATGATGAGCTAGTAATGAAAATTATGCATAAGAAAAGAAGGAAGATAAGTGAAAGAGTAGATGGGACATTGATGCTATTCAGATAGTTTGTGTGAGTTGTGTGTGGGAGATCAGTGCGAAGCTTAATACTGAGTTTCTAGATGCAGTGAGAAAAAGGTAAACTCTATCATTCATGCAAGTTGATCAAGTAACTGTGGTGGAATCCTTTGTTACATTGAGATTGTAGCCTCTCTATAGCAAGTATTCTTTGCATTCTTTGTATCTCTATGGCAGTGAGCCCTTCGGGTTGTATCCCTGTGGATAGTGAGTCATTATTTCAGGTAGTGAGCCTTTTATAATCGGTTTTGATATTCTCTATAGTATGAGTTAATCCTCACCATGGTTTTTCCCTTATTAGGTTTTCCATGTAAATATGGTGTTACTGTGTTTATGCGTTGGATTTGAGTTTCTGTATTGATATTTGATGATTAATCATTTAAGCAGTTTCATGTATTAGTTCCAGTGATTGAATTAAAGGTTAAAATATGTGACAACTAATTCACCCCCCTCTTAGTTGTCCTATTAACACTCACAACCATGAACAACATATCTAAACTGCCTAGAAGAAAGATAGATCCATAGATCCACATGACTGATGCATGTCCATATGCATCTAGTTCAAGAAAGGAGGGTCAATAACCCTCAACTTCTCCTGGAGATACTCAAAAGTATCTTTAGGAAGAGCCTTCATGAAAATATCAACAACCTGATCCTTCGTTGGAACATACTCAAGCTTTAATTCATTCTCCATGACCTTCTCTCTCAAGAAATGATATTTGATAGATATATGATTCATCCTCAAGTGCATCACAAGATTCTTTTAAATGTTAATTACACTTGTATTATCACAAAAAATAGAAATGGCATCATCATATACTATTGTGATATATTTCAATGTCTATTTCATCCATAGAACTTGTGTACAACAAGATGCAACAACAATATACTCAACATCAACAGTAGACGAGGAGACTAAATCTTGCTTCTTACTCGACCATGCCACCAATCTGCATCCTAGAAAGAATGCACCACCAATTGTACTTTTTCTGTCATCTACACATCTAGCCCAATCTGCATCTGTATAGGTACTAAGTGTAAAATTAGTATCTATAGGATACCATAATCCATAATCTGGAGTGCCATTCAAATATCTGAAAATTCTTTTAACAATAGCAACATGTGTTTCCTTAGGGTCTTCTTGAAATCTAGCCACAAGACAAAAAACATGCATTATATCTGGTCTAGTAGTAGTCAAACACAATAGTCCACCAATCATAGATCTATACTGGCTTTGATCAGTCTTAGGTGAATCATCAACTTTTCCCAATTTGCATCTAGTCACCATAGGAGTACTTACCAGTTTGGAACCATCCATCCCAAACTTCTTCAACATTTCTCTCACATACTTAGATTGTGAAATAAAAATTCCTTTCTCTGTTTGATTAATTTGTAGTCCAAGAAAGAAAGTCATCTCGCCAAACATAAACATTTCAAATTATTTCTGCATTTCTTTTGCAAACCTCTTGCACATAGTTTCATTTCCTCGAAATATAATGTCATCAACATAAACTACTGCAATCAAGATTATGTTATTTTCAATCTTAAAGTACAAATTACTATCCATTGTACCTTTATTAAAGCCTTTCTAAATCAAATACTTATCTAACCTTGCATACTATGCTCTAAGAGCTTGCTTCAACCCATATAAAGCTTTCTTCAATCTGCACACCATATCTGGTTGATCTGTTAACCAAAATCCTTTTGGTTGTTCCATATAAACTTCCTCTTCTAGTTCACCATTCAAAAATGTTGACTTGACATCCATCTAATAGACCTTAAAGTCTTTATGAGCAGAAAATTCCAAGAACATCCTTATAGCTTCCATTCTTGCTACTAGAGCAAAATTTTCCTGAAAATATATACCTTCTCCCTATGAGTAGCCTTTATACACAAGCCTCACTTTGTTTTTGAAAAATTCTCCATTCTCATTCAACTTATTTCTGAATACCCATTTTGATCCAATGATGTTTTTGTCTGCCAGTCTTGGGATTAGTTCCCAAGTTTGATTCTTCTCAATATGCATAAGTTCTTCTTTCATAGTTTCCTTCTAGTGTTCATCTTTACAAGCTTCACCTACAATCTTTGGTTTAATCTTAGAAAATAAACGTAGATTTACTTCAGCAACAACTTTTCTTTTGGTCAGCACGCCTTTTGTCTTGTCTCCAATAATCTCTCTTTCAGAATGATTCTTTTGTACATATTTTGGTGTCTTAGGGGACATCACCGGAGCATCTTCTTTTGTTTCATTATGTTCATCTTGCTTACCTTTCTCATCCTTTTCCCGTTCTTCCACAAATTCTTCTATTCTTACACAATCATGCTCATCATATACATATCTGTGAATGTCATTAGGATTCTTCATTGTCTCATCAACCTTCACATTCGAGCTTTCTACAATCTTTCTGTCTTTTATTGAAACATTTGTATGCCTTGCTATTAGTAGAATATCCAAGAAAAATTCCTTCATCACTTCTTGCATCAAACTTACCCAAAGTTTCCTCATCTCTTCTGATATAACAGTTGTTTCCAAAAAAATTGAAATATTTAATATTAGGATTTCTTCCATGCCATAGCTCGTAGGGAGTCTTTGTACTATTTTCTCTTGCTTGAACTCGATTGAATTCATAAATAGTATTATGAATAGCTTCTTTCCAGTAAACTTCTGATAAACCAACCTCAGTAATCATTGATCTAGTAGCTTCTTGAACTGTTCTATTTTTCCTTTCAAAAATTCCATTCTACTAAGGAGTTCCTGCATAAGATAACAGTCTCTTTATCTCGTGCACGTCACAAAACATTTTAAACTCATGGGAGGTGAATTCTCCATGTCTATCAGATCTTAAGCATTTTATCTTCAAATTCACTTCATTTTCAACCATAGCTTTGAATTCCTTGAATCTATTTAATGCATATGATTTCTCTCTAAGAAATGTAACCCATGTATATCTAGAATAATCATCAATTAAAAGCATAAAGTACCTTTCACCAAGTAGACTTCTTACTCTTACAGGACCACAAATATCTATATGAAGTAAATCTAGTAGTCTGGTAGTGGACTATTCCTTTAATCTGTAATGATTTCTCACTTTCTTTCCAAACTGACAATTCTTGTAATTAGCATTAACAAGCTTTGTAATTCTCAGTAAATCTCTCATGACTTGAACAACACCGATCCTTTCCAAGTTATCAAAACTCATGTGACACATTCTCCTATGCCATAACCAATTGTCATTAATCTAAGTCATAAAACATTGTCTATCAACACCCTTAAGTTGATAGATATTCCCTTCATATTTATTTCCTATATCAATCAATGTTTTGAATCCTTTTTGGATCTCACATCTCTCATCCTTAAACATAAGATCATATCATTTTATACACATCTAACCAACACTTAGAAAATTATTCCTTAAACCCTTAAAATAGTAGACATCGTCAGTATGATGCTTGCCATCAAAACTTACTGAACCTATCCCACAGATTTTAGCATTAGTATCATCTCCAAACATAACCAAGCCTCCATCATATTTTTCAAGCTTAACAAACTTACTCTTATCACCAATAATGTGATGTGAACAACCACTATCAACTACCCAGAAATTCTTTTCTTGTTTAGCATGTAGGGCAGAGATAACTGTACATTCATTTTTCTCCTTCTTTGGAGGGATTTCTTTAACCTATCTTAAATAATTACCAGAAGTAGGTTCATCCTTAATCACCAAGAATAAGCATTCATAGTCATCAAGATCTTCATATTTTGAATCCTCATTAGATATACTAGCATTCTCATTCACATAATAAGCTCTGTTAAACTTCTTCCCTTTCTTTTCTTTCTCATATCTATGTTTATTTATTTTGGCTCTTTCTGGACACTTTGCAGCATAATGACCTATTTATCCACAACTAAAGCATTTAAAGGGAAACTTACCTTCATACTTACCAGAGTCTTTTCTCATTCTTCTTGTAAATTTGGCTTCTATTTCATCAAAGTTTTCTTCATCCGAATCTTCAGCTTTTGTAGCTTTAAAAGTAGTTTCTGATTTGCACCAATTCCTTAGATTTGGCTTCCTCATCTCATAAGATATCAAAAATCCTAATAGAAGATCCTTAGTACAAATCTTATAAGCTATAGTTTGCTCAATAGCACTCACTTTCTCACTGTAAGCATCAGGAAGAGTTCTAAGAATCTTCTTTACAATCCTATCTTCATCTATAGTAGCACCAAGTACTCTCATTCCAACCACTATCTCATCCAATATGTGTACATAAGCTTTAGTATTCTCATCTTTAGACATATGTAGAAGATCAAACTGTGTTTCCAAGTTCTATAATTTTGCTTCTTTAACTCTTTCATCACCATCATGCGCTCTTTCCAAAGCATCCCATACTTCCTTAGCCATTTTCAAGTTCTGAACCTTAATCAACTCAGAATGTACTATAATATTCTTCAAGATGAACTTCGCCTTATTGTTCGCTCCATGTGCTTTGATCTCTTCAGGTGTACTCAAACCATTAGCAGGAGGAGTGTAAGGATTTTTGTAAGGAACTCCACATCACATCCGCAATACTCCAGATATTCTTCCATTAATAGTTTCCAAATACCATAGTTAGTTCCATCAAACGTCAAATAATCAAAAACCATTTTTCCAGCCATCTTGGACCTTCCTCAAGCGGTTAAGCTCTTCACCAAGGAACCTTGCACTTTGATACCAATTGTTGAATAGGAAAACTGAGAGGGGGGTGAATCAATTGTCACAGAATTAAATCTTTAATTCAATCATAGAACTAATACTTAATACTGCTTGAATGATTAATCATCAAATGCCAATGTAGAAACTCAAATCCAACACATAAACACAGTAACACCAGATTTACGTGGAAAACCCAATGAGGGAAAAGCCATGATGAGGATTAACTCACACTATAGAGAATATCAAAATCTATTACAAAAAGGCTCCTACTTGAAATAAGGACTCACTATCCAGAAAAAGGAGTTACTATCTGAAAGGGCTACAACACAGAGGGCTCACTACCACAAAGATACAAAGAAGACAAAGAATAATTGTTACAAATAGAATACAATCCCAATGTAACAAAGGATTCCTGCTATCTGATCTCTCTCCACTCGCAGCCTGGCTACCTCTGAATCTAGTCTCTTGAACTCTGCTGGGGTCTGGGATTACTATGCCTCTAGTGTAACATTGGCTCGATGAACTCGCCTCCTCAAACTCTCATATGCCACTCATAGTCTTGCAAATGGCCTGAGTGACTTTGGGTCCTAATCCACAATAGGTGGGGGCACATAGTCTAAGTCTGTGGCCTCCTTGTCGATTGACACATACACTATCTCTACAGCTGCCTATCGATAGAGATCCCACAAATCTTTCACAACTCCTGCAAGATAAAAATAATAAATAATTAGTACACATCATGACATATATATATAGAGCATAAGCATAAGCAAAAATTACATGAATAAGTAAAATATTATCACCAATATCTCTAGCAGGTTGTGAAATATCAGCCTCATCCTATGCAGGCGGCATGGAAGATGTGCTCACCCCTCCATGGCTATGGGTATTGATGCCTGCTGCGGCTATTGCTCGTGATCTAGTCATACGAATGGGCGAGGGCTCTCCCCACTCATGTTGTGCTTGATCCTCATTTCTGCCTCATCACCCTTGCTCATGGGTGGCTCCTCCTCCTCATCCTCCTTCTGACCCTCCTCATCATCCTCCTCATCTCCTTCGTCTTGACCATCATAATCAGGATCTACATCCTCATCATGGTCCTCATCTATGACATCTATAATTATGTCTACAGGCTTGTACCGTGTTTCCTCAATCATGTCCTCTATCTCATCTCCCTCATCTGGAAATGGTACTGCATGTCCTATAGGCTCATCCATGGGAAATACGAGAACTGGTCGTGATACTTTCCACCACTCCTCATAATCATCTGTGGCATTGACGTCATCAACATAAGAGACTAGAGGAATATCGTGATCTGAGTACTCAGAGTTGCTGTAGACAACATTCTTTGTAGTGAACTGTACTATATCATTAGGTCTCTGAGCACTCTGCACTGACCTCCTGAAGAAGGGTCGTGCCCTCGGTGGTGTCTGGACCTGCCCAAACTGTCGTGCAACTTGATCATAGTAGAAAGGATGTACTACGCAATCATTTCAGACAATAAAAATTATATCAAGCTATAATCTTCTCATTTGTCGAGTGTGATCTAGCCACAAAAATGTAAGCTGATATGGTCTCCAAAGGATATCAGCCTCCTCTAGTTAGTCAAATCACACTCTCCAAAAGTGTAAATCTTCATACTGCCAGAACCATCATAGAAGATAGCTAAAGGTCTGAGGGTACCCCACGACTATCGGACATGGGAATCCAGTAGGTCTGGTACACATGATATGCTCAAGGCACGAAACCTATAGAATCGTACAATATACTATGGTGTCCACCTCCCGAAAGACAAACCGTCCAAGATCATAGTATAAGTGCGCTAGGATACAATGCTCCTAGGTGTATACTACCCTATGCTCTGTTATCCCTCATATTAGGTGTACCAGTCCTCCCTCTAGGTGTGATACCCACTCATCAGGGATGAGTACTAATACAACTGTGTGCATCATAATCCATCTAACTAGTGGGGCTCATGAATTTAGTAGCATTGGTAGATCAATCCGTGCCCTAACTCGCTCGTCATACATTGGTCCATTTAGGAAATACTACATGTTGGCCTTCTTCTCATAGAATATTTGATCTCCTTGAAAGCATACTCACTCACCTTGAATAGGAACTCGAAGTATGTGGTGGACATTCTCTAGGGTGATCGTCATCTCACCAGTAGGAAGGTAAAATGTACACGTGTTCAAATCCCAGCGCTCGGCTAGAGCCATCAATATCATGTCATGGAACCTCATGGGGGGCATGAGGTATGCCCAATATATCCCTACATCATGTAATAGCTTAGTGTCCTCCATTGAAAGGGTGAGGGCTAAGTCTCTAAGAAAGTTAACTTGTCTGCCACCTAGACGTTGATGCGAACGGGTGGGTACCTAATAGAAAAAGCAAAAATATGTCTTATAAGAAACCCAATATCTTCAATGGTTACATGAATAATCATAAAAGTGTACTAAAGTTACTCTAGTGTGCTTTCCTAAAGGCCCTAGACACTTTAGACCCCTTTTGGGACACTTCGTGAAGAAACGAGACACTGCGAAAAAGTGGGGCACTTCGTGAACAAAAGGGACACTTTGCGAAACAATGGAACACTTCGCGAAAAAAAGGGGACACTCTATGAATTTTTTTTCCAAGGCTGTAAATTAACCTAGAAATGTACAAAATTCATAAAATAACTATGTAAAGACAAAGAAAATGTAGTAGAATTGACTCACCTCATGATGACGTTCGTCGTGTGCCACCTGGTCCTGCAACACGTCCAGTCTCACAGGCCTGTAGTCTCATCTGCTTGACATCTTTCACTATTCTTCAATCAATCTCAAGATACAAAAAGGTAAAAGAAAAAGTAAGAACTTACTTCACTTTTTGCTCTTATGTATGTTAAAACTAGGGTTTTTACAATATTAGGGTTAAAAAGTGCTTTTTCATTCAAGTTAGCATAATAGGTGCTAGAGGGCTCCGTTTTCAATGCCATTTGTTGCGTTGGAATCATAATTATGCTCCTGACATCACCTACCATCTATCACTATGTGGCATGGTACTTGGAAATGCCCTCTGATATGACTTACCCTATTCGACATGGATAGATTTCTACCTTGATTCCACCTCCGTAAAGCAAGTAGAATCAAGGGGGGAATACATCTACCCTCAAATTTAATTTTTGAAAAATTTAGATAAGAGGATTTTGGACAACTAACAAATTTGTGTTGCAAGATATGGTCCCTAATGTTGTGGTTTTGCAGATAACTACACTAGGGGCTTCATTCTCCCATTTTTTGAATGAGTATCCTTTTATGAGATAAGGTGTACTATTTAGAGTCCTTTAGCTTGCATATGCACGTAGAGTCATATGGGCGCTAAAGTGGGGGCTAAATATGACCACCGAAATTGTACTCCCTTCTTGGAGATAATACAATCCTTGGTCTAATTTGGACCTATCTTGGGCACCCTTGCATTAATTATCCTTTAAATCAACATTTATAGGCCACTAGGACCCATTATTTTGGATCTTGAGGCTTATTCCACTCAAAAATCATATAAAATCCTGACATAAAGCATTTAAGACATTCAAATCCTGAAAATCCACCTCAAAAACCTTAGGTGGGACTCATTCGCCACCTTGGGCAAATGACTCCCCTTTGGTGGGACCCATTCACCAAGGGTGGCAAATGAGTCCCTTTTGGGGCATTTTTCAAGTTTGAGAGAGAGAGATTCACCAATTTAATTTAAGTTTTCGATGGATGTCAGTCTTTGAGGTGTAAATAATGGTCAATTAGGTGTCAATGCTTATAAATACAAGTTTCTAAATCATTTTCAACACATCGAAGCAATTCAAGCATAATTCTAAGCCCTTTGAGCAAGAAAATTCAAGAGTCAAAGTTGAGAATCTTTCACAAGAGCATTCACAAGTCTATTTGTAACAAAGTTGAAGCTTTGGAGCAGCATTCAAGTGTTTTTGTAGGTCTTCAATCTCACTTTCATTCAATATATAGCATTTCCAAGGGTTGATCATAGATGCCTATGGTGAATCATGAAGAATTCTAGGTTGGAGAGATGGAACTAGCCATCAAGCCAAACCTAAGGACTTGTTTTCTAAGTGATTCCATCTTCCATTGTCACTCTATCTTTAGCCTAAGGAAGGTTTACACATCATTGTGGTTCATTTGAGGTGATTGGAGATCTCCTAAGGTGAATCCTACATCATTCAAGTTCTTTCATGCATCTTGTTCTTGTACATTAGAATAAGATTGTATGATGTTTCAGATTTCTTAGTCTTAGACACACTTAAGGCTAGGGTTTGTATACACATTTCATTATTTCCTTCAAGTTTTAATTACTAAACTAGGGGTTTGGCCGAGGTGAACCCTCCATTAGAAAATCAAGTTTTATTCTGTTTTGTAGGTATTTTCATAGGTTTGAATCCAAAACCCAGTTTGGAAGGAAAGTGCTGGTGTTGGAGTGTAGATCAAAATTTCCAGTTTCTAAAAAAGTAAATGAGATTGATTCACCATTAATGTAAAATGAGTTCCAATGAAGGCATCTGTCAAATCGGTTTGTAGATTCCAGTACCCTTTTCCCTAAAACAACTTTTTGGGCAGAAACCCTAATCTGGGACTGATTCGCCCAGATTGGTGAATGAGTCCCCATCAGTCAAAAAGTTAGATTTTCCAAAATTTCAGAGCCATTTCCAGTCTTCACTCTGACCCCTTACAAGTTTCTAGGTGCACTCTTTCTTTTTGGCTTTCATATTTTGTTTTATTTTTATTCAATTTATCTTTCTAGGTCTTTTTGCATATCACACTATGTTTTCAAACATTTTGTATTTTCCAAGTTTACACTTGGTGGTGAACCCCTTTCTTGTCTCAATCATCTCCAAGGATTCCTTATAGTAATATATCTCACATCCTTCATTAGGTTGAGATCTCTAAGGTGTCCTTGAATGTGAATACCTTGAAGTTGGATCCCTCTCCTTGTATCCATTTTGTGGACATGGAAGTGAAGCATCCATTTTCGGTGTCCACACCAAGCCTTTGCTTGGTGATGAAGCCCCTTTTAGTCTCTAAACATACCTTAGGACACCCTATTTCAAGATCTCTTTCTCTCATCCTATCATTGGATTGAGATCTCCAGGCTTTCCTTGAATGAAACAAGAGTGAAATAGGACCATATCCTTGTGCTCCATCTCCTAAAAGGTGGCGCACCCTATTTCTGTTACAATATGAAATGAAATAAATTCTCAAATATTAGTTTAGATGAAGGATAAAAATACATGGAATTCATTTCAAACCTACCATAAGAAGGTGAAAGATTAGATGATTTGGAAAACTGAGAAATTTTTATGGAAGAAATAAGAAAATAATATTTGAGAGGTAGGAGTTGTGAACATGTTGGTAAATATTTTGAGGACAACAAACTAATAGGGTTTAAATTTGAAGTTTTGAAAAGGACTCAAGAAGGTATGATTTGTGAAAAATGTAGTAACACCTATGGAGATGATCAAATAGTAGTGTTTAGTGTAAAAAGTTTATAAATGAATAGAAGTAAGGATGGTAGGGTATGTAAATCTATATAAAATTAGTGGAATTTATAAATTATGAATAAAGGTGTGATGGAAATGGTCAACTAGAAGATAGATTCAAAGATTGGAAGATTCTTGAGAATGATCAAAGTGAAATAAGTGGAGATAGTAGAGATACAAAAATGATATTTGAAGGATAATTTGGTGAGTTAGGAAATAATAATGAAGATATAAAAGGAAATCTAAATGAAGGAAAAATAAAATATGCTAATATATAAGAAAAAATAAAGGATGTGCAAGCAAGGATAATTGAAGATGAAAGGGAATGTGGTAATGCATGAGAAAAATAAAAATTTATGGTAAGATATGAATAATTAGAAGTTGAAGAAGAAGGTCAATGAGTCATCTTGCATTAAACCAATTATTTTTTCCTTTTAATTGATTTTACTTTAATTTTATTTTCTTTTGATCTTCTATTTCAATTTCCATTCAAGGATTCATACTAGTGGACTGAATCTCATAATATAGTACTACAATATTCATTATGACTTATGGTTCAACCTAAAATATCAATGGAGTAATATGCATATGGCTATATTTTCATTTCTCATTCCTTTATCTTTTGATGACCTAGTATGCTAAATTAGCCAAGAGTGATC
Source organism: Sequoia sempervirens (assembly GCA_007258455.2). Taxonomy (NCBI): domain Eukaryota; kingdom Viridiplantae; phylum Streptophyta; class Pinopsida; order Cupressales; family Cupressaceae; genus Sequoia; species Sequoia sempervirens. The sequence goes on from VDFB02000003.1 coordinate 298,446,237, forward strand.
TACACATTTATAGAATGTTTTATGGCCTTGTGCTAATGTTTAATCATTTAATGAGCCTTATTACTCCCAAGAGGGATCATTTTTGCGACCGTATTAATTTGGATTCATAATTCACATCTAGACTAGCCAAGAACCTTTTACACAAAGATGTACTTTAAAGGAGGTCTAGTAATTTTTAAAAAGTATCTAAGAGAGAGAAGAGATCCAACAATAAGGATATGCATGAATAATTTAAAGTAGAGTGTGAAGATAAAGAGTATCTCAAGGAGGCTAATATCCATGATTGCACTATGCGAAGGTATTGATATTGCATTGTAATCAAATAATTGAGGCCTTATATATTGTAAGCATATTATGATAGATACTAAGGATATAATTTTAATTAATTTAATTATACATATGTTGAATCTAGTTTTTTTTCATAAGAATGTAAGAGTTTTAAGTGCATATATTTACTTTACTTAAATTCAAGCTACATGGTTGGGTAGTCATTTATAAGAATCTCTATCCACATGATTATATACAAATATTGAATCAAGTTATTTTTAATAAGAATTTATGGGTTTTGTGTAGCACTATTGTTTGATAGGGAAAATGATGAAGACCGTCTTCCTAAATTGGTTTAATTGGATTAAGGATGGCCTGAAGAGCCACCTGGCTACAAACCTATTAAGGGGAGCCAAAATGATAGATTAAAGCTCTAATCTAATTATTTTGTTGGGGGTGGCTATTGTGGTGTGTGATTGATATGAATTTGAATGAGTAATTTCTAAAGGAAACGATCTAAGTATGAAAACTATAAAAATGCAACAATCTGTTATGATTTATGACAACCTGTATATAGACAGAAAAATTTCACTTCTAGAAATGAGGAAGGAAGACACAAATGTACTTGTCATGTAAATTTGAGTTGAATCTTGTTGGTCTAGGGCACAAGGACACCCTGTATTGTCCTCTTCTTTTCTCCAATCTAAAAATGCAAGCTTTAGGACATCAATTTGTAGCTTCTATCCTTTGAGTGTTGTTGTCGAAACTTCATCTATTGATGATAAAATATAGATGACTTTTCAACTTGTAGAGTTGGAGTTCATGAATGAAAAATTAGCCTTCAATCTTCCTTCAACTCACTTCAAATTTATAACCTGCACACATGAGAGGAGAGGAAGGGTCGTGCCATATAGGGGCTTGCCTCAATCAAACCCTATGTTGGTATTTCTACCTCCATAATGGAAAATTATGATGAAAGAGAGTGTATCCTTGGATGGATAGAGGGAAATTGATAAATAACTAATGAATTGACAACCTTGCTACAACTCAACACATAGATTTGATCTCCTTGATGGACTAAAGTCACACTCATCACCTTCAAGGATCAATTGTTGCTTGATTTGATTTGATTTGATGAATACAAGTGTTAGTACACATAAATAAAATACATGCAAAATATATGGAAAACTTACATAGCATATGACATGATGCTTGAATGATGAAACATTGCAATAAAGAGAGACACTGCAATAATGATGACAAACTTACTAAAATAAAAGAGAGAGAAAGAAAGTTTATATATATTTTAAAATTAAAATCTAATATTCAATCACACATAGGCTTTGAGAATTTACTTTGACCAAAAAGAAACTTGGCTAGCATAGCCATACCCTTACCCCCTCCGTTATACTAGATAGAGGATAGAGCTTGGCTCCCACATAAATTGGTAGTATCTAACTTTATTATTGTTTATTATCCCTTATATCCCCCAAATATCTCATTCAACTACCCATGCCATCCATTATCAAAATAGGAAAGAATGAAAGACCAACATACTCTTCACATTAGTTATGTTCTACCTTTGCTAAATATCAAGTGTCGTTGTTTCATTTAATTATATTTTTTTGATGATACAATTGATTGGAATTTCCTTAAAATAAATAGGGCCATCCTAATATATAGAGGTGATTCATAATTCTTTGTTTCCATTTGGGATATGGTAAGGTCTAGTAATTTGATTGTCAATTTTTTTCATCATATGCCTATTTAATAATGATAGGCCCACCAAATAAATAAATATTATTCTTCCTTCATTTCCTCTATTTGGTATTTCCCCTTCTATAGTAGGGGGCACATAACCTTAACCACATTGATCCATTTCCCTCATTGACCCACATTGTCAATTTCAAGGGATTAAATATCAAGGTACATTTACAAGCTTTGATAGTCTAGATGCATGAGATGATGAAAATAATCTAATACCTAATTACCTACATCCCAAAAAATGAAGCTATTTTGTAATATTAGCCAATGCATGGTGAGATACATTGGGTTGCTAGTTGATAACTCTTTTTGTAACTTAAGATCTTATCACATATGAACTTTGTATAAAATATTTGCAAATTTTATATTTTTTGTTCAATTTTGGACATCTAACAAGTTTCCATTCCTAGTGCCTCAAGGTTAATTAAAATTAGTGTAATCTTGCACCAATCTAACACTCTTAATATTTTTGAATAATGGTTTTGAATTCCAAGCTTCTTTGAATAAATTTGTTAAAAATATAAAATAAGGTTTCTATGTAAGAGAGAAAAACCTTGCACAGTGATAAATACTCCTAAAAATATTTACAAGATAGTGTAGTACCCCTTGATATCTATAATGAATTTAAAATATTATGGACCAACACAAACATTCTCATTCTACTAACTACCCTCATGGCTAAATTAAAAAAAATTATTGCACAAAGCTCAAAAATAAGGATTCTATCTTATACAGTTTAGGGAATAACTAGATTGCACAAACACAAACAATATTTGGTATCAATAGAATCAAGCAATATTAATGTAGATAAATATTCTATGAAAGTCATCATAAACATAAAATTAAACATAATTAATTTTATCTGTTTCATCTGAAGGACTTATTTAATCCATTTAGATAAGTCCTTTAAAATAAATAGGTTGAGAAAGTGCATAATATAATAATCTATATGGCTAGATTCATAAATAGCTTTTCAAATTAAGGATTTAATTATTATTTATAAATATTTTACTATTATATTAATATCAACATTCATGGAATCATAACAATAGTCTATTTGTAAATTATATCATTTACATAGGTATAATAATACATAGATTCACATGGGTGTTAAATTGTTAATTTTCCTTTTCCATTTTACAAGAATTTTAATATCATGCACATATATAAGCTTGGTAATTCACCTCCAACTGTATGAGGTTGATATCAACTTACATGTTCTACCTATAGCTTCAACATCCATTACTTAATTTTCCAACTTGTGCATTACTTAATTGATAATACAACACATACAAGTTAAAGCTTATAAAAATAGGAATACACTATAATTCACACACAAGTCTTGTTCAAATTCATTCACATAGGTTTCAAAAATATTAATGAAACCAAGCATCCTCAGAGCATGTGATATCACTAAAAATCTCCTCACACACTCTCACAAATTATTCTAGTTGGCTAAACAAAGAGTGTGGGGTTGTTCTACCTAGCTACCCTCATAGAAAGTATTATGTTCCATAGGGGGTAATGAAAATGGTTTACATGTGAGCTTTAATGTTTATGAATACTTTGTTACTATAATGATATAGATATAAATACACATATTATATTTCATGTAATCTGCACCTTCCTCTAATCCCTTTGTATACACAAAAAACAATATTAAACTAAACTCAAGACTAGACATAAATACAATCTTGCTACTATGAAACAACAAAATTATTTATCCTAGACAAATTATAAGAAAAAGAAAAATATAAAGAATACAACTTAAAATACTAATAATCATTATTCACAACACATGGGAGCCAAAATCAAATAAATAAGAGAAAATGGTGTCACCAAACCCACCCCCTAAAAATTAGTGAAGTGGCCACCTAGTACCTAGCACAATGTTTGAGCTCCAATATCCAAAGTTCTTATGGCATTTTCCCATTCAATGATGCCTCACAATTGTACAACATTTTTCATATTTTCCCTTTTTGACTAGATTGTAATGTACTTATTTTGTAGTCTTTTCTATCTTACATATACACTTATCTTACGATTAAGATATATAATTTGACAAATTATCATATTCCATGAAGTGTCTTAGGTTATTGGTTATGATTAAACATACTATATTCTAGATTTCACAAACTAAAAAGGAAGAGCCATAAAAAATATAGTGAATGCCCATGGCTTATAACATTGAGGGGATAAATAACAACTTGGTTCAGATTTAGACACTATCTCATAAAATGTGACAAGATAGTATACAATATTACTCAATATTGTTTTTCTCTTTTCTTCTATACCTTCTCTTGTTTATCCTCCTCTACATTCCTCTTTATTTAATTTTATGCCTTTTTTCCCTTTTTGCATTACACCCTCAATCTCTCCTTAAATTGTCACTTCTTTTCTAGTTCTATATTATGATTACTCCTCTCTTTAGTGATTATTCTTCCTTCTATAAAATAACTCAAATTATGTATTATATTAGTAATTCTCTATAGTTTTTATGCTTGAATAATGATATAGAAAAAGGTGTTGGCTGAAAAAACATTTCTTCTTTCTTATTTATCATAATTCCCTCTATCCTATCATGATATTCCATCCTCCTTACCATTAGCCAATTTGAGCTACTCATTTATTCCTCAAACAAAATCTTTATATTTCATTGATCCAATATTCATTGATTTCCTTAGACTTCTACATATTCATTAGGAGTTGACTTCCACTAATTGGCTACTTATAGTTATTTTTTCCCACTTGCAATATTTTTAATTTTTATTTCCATTTTCAATGCTATGTATTATTATGTTATTTGTTGTTATCTTTCTCATTTATCTAGTATTTTTTTATTTTCTATGGTTTCCTCTCCATGTGGTTTATTTTAATCAATGAGATCCTTTAAATCTTAGTCATTTCCTTTCTAGCTTCTTGATATTCAACATTACTTGATATTTTTCCCTATCATCTACCACTTTTGACTATTGGTACTATGGTAAAGCATAACTTTCTATCTCAATTACCAATTATATTACTTATAATCAAATACCCATGTCTACTTTTTAAAAAAAGTTTCCACATCACTTGTGATTTGCATAAATTTTAACCAAAGCATTTTGGCATTGAATGCAACAAAATAAGTATTAATCTAATAGATGAATTCAACATCATAGTTATAGTTATTAATCATTCACATATTTATCCAAAGATTTTATCTTGGAACCTACACATGCAAATTCTTGTATCCTTATAAATCCATTCTAGAATACATTATTAATTCATGTATCAATATTATAGTTAAAATCAAATAAAATCATTAATCAAAATCCATATTTAGGTTAGAATTGTGAATCATAGTTAGTTTAATAGATAAAAAATAACTTTAGATTATAGAGAATTCAAGATAGTGCAAGCAAACAAATTCTAACTTAACTCCTTGAAAAAAAAGTGGTATTTTGTGGGTGACACTTGTTAATGAATGGGGTAAATAGGTATCCTACTTGTGGTTGGGCTAGTTTCCCCCTTCTCTCGCTTAGTAGAAGAAACCATTTTTTTTGAATATTAGGAAGAATCTTATATTCATGTATTTTATATCCACCTTAGAGCTAAGGTAATTACTTAGCCTTGAATGAGAGTATTCCTCCTAACTTTGTATCCCAAAAAAATAACTATTTTAGAGGATAATAATAATAATTATATGGATATTATAACTACTCATATAAATGAAATATATTTTATACATAAAATTCTATTGTTTAAGTTTAGCATGTTCTTTTGGGAGATGTTGAATTCAACCCTCAATGAGTAACATAAACTTTTGTATAAAGTGAATTCAATTCTCTTGCATGAAATCTCTATGTTGATAAGACCATCACATATTTTGTATACATTCTACTTCTTCTAAAGTAAGGAAAGTTATGAGTATCCTTGATAGGTGCCTTATGAGCAAACAAGAGTTGGAGAAAATGCTTTGTACTCACACCAAATTCCTACAATAAAAGAAAACTCAATGCAAGCTTGAAAACATGGCTTGGTAACCTCCATATATATTTTATATTAATTATGAGTAGATTCTTAGCTTGGTTGAGGTGCTACTATAGTTTCATTAGAGTGATCTAAGGATGGGAGTTAATACCAAGGTTTGGCATTAATTTTCCAATGAAGCCACCCTTAGTGATAGGGTTTGTGTTTTTGTTGATTGTATTATGACTAAGCTTTTAGCTACCAACCAAAATACTTCCTTGCTACTCATTGGAGGCAATTCAATCACAATATTTGAAGTTAGCTTGGATCTAGGGGTGACAAATGAGCAATCTTTAGTCTTGTGAATGAAATATTAACATTCAAAGTGGGTGTTTAGAAATTTAATGTAGAAAACTTGTTGAACATGATGATTATCACAAAATTGACTACTAATGGACTCTTTGAGTTCTTTTAAGAGATAAACTCCCATACACAATTTTATACACAATTAATATCAAACTCGTTTGATTTAATACAAACCACCCTCTCTAAATAGGAGGATAGCTAGTTGAAAATTGACCAATAAGGAAAGGAAAAATATAGGAACTCAACCCAAATAGGGGCCTTGAGAGCTTGCTACTAATAAAAAATAAAATCATAGGACTGGCGAGACAAAACAAGCAAAGAGTTATGAACAAACTAGGACCCATCTTTTAAAATGACATTTACATAATTTTTATTAGAAAAGTAGGACAAGGATAAACCATTGGTCATATTTTTGATAGCATCTAATCAAATATCATGAACAACACAAGCTCGATGCTAATCTAATTTTAATCTATACTTTTCAAAGGTATCCTTCTAATAAAACAACATTTCAATGTAAATTATTCTAAATATTTACATGCATATTGTGAACATACCAATATTAAAATAAAAAATCCAATAAATGTTCTATGAATTGAAAATAAAACATTCACAAGAAAATCAAATGAGTCATGTTCTATATTTTCCTTCAATATAAATAAGTCGTTTTTCATAAAGATGACTATGTAATATGATTTTCCCAATTGAAAAATGTCAACCTAAAAGACCTTGAAAAAAATTCAAAAATAATAAATAGAAAACCAATCAAATACTAAATTTCTAAATTTAACTAATTAAAGATAGATATATATATATATATATATATATATATATATATCTTTTTACTTTGTCTCACATTTAGACCTAAAATATGTAATAGAAGAAGTTTATTAAAACATTCTTTTCAAAACAATTTCTTGTCCAAATTGTATCTATATCTAGAAATGACAAAAAAAGAAAGAAAGAAGGCAAACACCTCATATTCTATGGTTTCCTCTTTAATAGTTATAATATTAATTTATAATTTAAATAATGATATATTAATTTTTAATATGTGAAGTGTTCATATATCAAGATTGTTTTATATATGTATGATAAAAATTCAACACCTAGTACTTTAAGTTTATCATTTTTTTTAAATATGTATTTTTATTGGTTTTTACTTATATTCACATAAACTATTTTATTAAACAAGAAAATTTTGTATATATCATTATTAATATTTAAATATTTAATATACAGGTAAATATACATTTAATAATAAAATATGAATACAAATTCCAACATCTTATAAGCTATACTTTTCTTTATTAAAAATTAAATATCTTATATAAAAATAAACATGCATTTAGTAATAAAATATGAAGAAAAAATCAAATATCCCATAAGCTATACTTATTCTTTAAGGTAAGGATACTATCTTTTCATAAAAATAATTATCCACCATTTTTTCTTAAAAAAAGTATTTCAAAATAAATAGAAATATTATCAAATCAAAATTCACCAAGAATTGAATAAAGTAGAAGAATTGTAAAGTCCATGAGACCAAAGTTTTTTTTTATTTATTTATTGAAAATATGTGAATTGCAAAGAGGTTGCAATATTAAACTACAGAAAAAGCACGAAGTAACAAACCAGCAGCAACTGACATAGTTTCAACAGTTACATGGCAGTAGCAGATGACTACAGTTGTATAAACAACAACTAAAACCAAACAAAATAACTACAATAGTCTAATAATAGTCCCAACAGGGAATACATCTGTCAAAATTGACAACTATAGCAGGAAAAAAACATGATAATAGTAGCTTGATCAACCAATGGAATCCGATAAGACCAGTCACAAACATTGACGTGAATCAATCTTGAAAGTAAGACTTTAACCCCTGTGCTACTATAACCTTTCTTTCACTGAGCAACTGATTAACTTGGAGTTTGATATGATGGATTAGAAAATCAATCTTTAAATTCTTCTTAGCCTCGACCTATAGATGAAAAAAAAAGAGAAATCAGACAATAAAAATGTCGGAGTAAAGCCCTAGAAGTGCAACTCCCTGGTGATCACTGAGGTTATTAAAGACAACTTTACACCTGTTTCTCCAAATATAAGATAAAATGACATGCTTGACTCCATCAACAATGACATTCTGATGTAACCCAAGTTAGCCAAATGAACATAACCAAAATCAAATATTTCAAATACTTATAAGACAAAGCCAAAACCTAACACTCCAAATGTCTATAGGACACAACCAAAATCAAATGCTCCATAAACTTATAAAACAAAACCAAAACCAAGTACTCCAAATATCTATAAGATAAAACCAAACTCAAATACTTCATATACCTATAAGACAACCAAAATCAAATACTTCATATACCTATAAGACAGAACCAAAACCAAATATTTCAAATATCTATAAAATATAACCAAAATCAAATACTTCATATACCTATAAGACAACTAAAACCAAATATTCCATATACCAGATACTCCAAACATAACCAAAATCAACACTCCTCCATATTCATGTTTACCTAGGTAACTAATAATACTTTTTCCAAAAGTACCAGACTATCTAACTAGAACTTACAATATGTTATTAGTCACCCATTAGAAGGCATGGGGGGATGAGAAATGACACACCACAGACTCAATTTTTCCTTCATTGGGCATAAAATCTGGTTTTGGCATAGAAAGGACAGTGTACTGTTGTTTGCTTGTTCCAGTGAGCTCCAAAGGGCATCCACAAAACAAGAAAAGATGCCAAGAATGGTACGAGATTGACAGTACTCTCTCAGATTCCAAGTAACTTTTAGGGCAACCAACATCATCATATGCCATCCGTTTCCCTCCACAAGCTTAGTAGTTGAGAATCCATCCACATAGCGTCGACCTTTCTTCCCTGTGGGGACCAGATTTTCTATCACACAGTACGTTGCTCGTTCTTCACGGTTTAAGAGGACATAAATGGCACCACCAGTGTCTGTTTCTTCACCAGATACAACCCGTGCAGAGTCCTTTCTTTCCTTTTTTTGCTTTGCACGTCTTCGTCAAACACATACGTCCATTGTCTTGGGACCACTCATAGATTATCCAATTCAACCCAATTCGATATGCTCCCAATTATTATGATGAATACCCAGCTTGACATCATAAACAGATGTCCTTGCAACGTACATAAATGGTCACAAGAAGGAGGGAAAAGCCACTAACCACGCCAGATGCAGACAGGGAATACAATGGCATTATATGGGAAACAACCCAAATGAATCACTCCTTTTTCGTTGGTAAATTTAGGTTGGACCAGTGGTCATCTTGTCCATATTCCCACATATATATAATGCATCAATATTTCAAGATAATATATGGAAATAAATAATGTTTACATATATAAAGAGGGAATACAATGGCATCACATGGGAAACAACCCAAATGAATCACTCTTTTTTCCATTGGTAAATTTAGGTTGGATCTGTGTTCATATTAGTCATATTCTTATATATATAATGTTTTTATATTTCAAAATTGTGTCTGTGCGTGCATGCATGTGTGCGTGTTTTGGAGTTAAATTTTGATCTAGAATATAAAATAGTCTATGTGTAATCTCATGTGATGGAATGAATTGCATTGTGTCTTATAACGTATCAAAAAAATATTGTACAATTAATAAGCAAAACTCGTTTACATTACCTTCCTGAATCCAATTTTCAATTATTTTCTTAACTTTTTAAAAAGTAATAACTCTTCATCATAGAAAAAAGAAAATATATTATTGTATATTATTAATATACTGAGAAGCCAACTCCCACAAGCACATGGGTCTAGTCTGTTCTTGCTTTGTTTATCTTTAGGCTTCTTTATCTAGATGTTTAACACAATAAGAAATAAAATCTTGGAGGTACAAAGTACGATGTTGCTTTATTGACTATAAGACTTTTATACCTAAATATTTGGTAATTCTTGTGTGAAAATTATTTAAGAGGGTCCTACAAAGTGAGGATGTGCTCATGATGTCTATGACCTTTAATAATTCCAATTAATATTTCTGAGCACTTTGCACCTTATTTGGATTCTACATAGGTGGATTAGAGAATCTTTTTCTTTTCTAGTTAGATGAGTGATGGATGTACACTCACCAATATAAGTATTTATATATTATTGCTTTATAAAGCACATGATAACTTGTACATACTCTTGATTTAAATATAAAAACACTTGCACTCATCTTATATCATATAAAGCTCAACTTTAGGGCATGGGTTTCTCATCCTCTTAATTAATGCCACCACTTTTTATATAGAATGCCACCAATACTCTAGTATCATTGTATTATAACCTACCAACACCTTAAACAAGGACCATTAAATATTATAGACAACCACTTTTAACTAATCTACCTCATTCTTTCTCTTTTATGTACTTCTTTCAACATAGATGGTTAATGACTAGCTTTAAAGTTTCTTAAATATTTTGTGCTTGATCAACCACAATAAAATAATTAAATTATAAAAAGCTTGCATTAGTAACCCCAACTAAGTAATTATATATAAGCTAAATCACTTTTTGAGAGGAGTTACATTGTTTTTCTTTTTTGGTAAAAGGCCATAGCCGATATATGTATTATATTATAAATAGTAATTACAATGAACCCCAAAATTATAGTATTGGCCAAAAACCATATAAACATTACTTACAATGACCACCAAGTCAAAATATGCTTCCTGTGGAATGGCAGGATTCTGCCACCTATCATACTTGTTGGGAGTTGGGGGTCACCAATCCCTCTTACTTCATAGAGACAAGCCCAAACAATGAAGTCCAAAGTCTACTATACCCATGAGGGTTTTGCCATCAACCTTCCCCTCTACCTTTTACTATCCTTCACAACTATTGCAAACCACCACTTAGACCTTTGAAATCTTGAAGTGCAAAAACACCAACATTACATTGAGCTTTTCGAATGTTAGAGTTCTCTCATCCATCATACTGCATACCTTCCTTCCAGTAAGGCATAAGCCATACCTTTGACTTGCGAAGCCCAAAACATTCTTCGCCAACTTCTACCCTTTTGGGTGTCAAGGTTCAAAATTCCTCCATACCCTTTATATCACTTTAACATTCCAGTTAAGGTGAAAGCCTTAACCTTGAAGCCTAATATCTGACCATTGAGCTTGTCGAATGTCAGAGTTAGCTCATACATCATACTGCATACTTACCTTCTAGTAAGGCATAAGCCATACCTCCAACTCGCGAAGCTCGAAACATCCTTCTCCAACTTCTACCCTTTCGGGTGTTACGGTTCGAAGTTCATCCATACCCTTTACATCACTTTTACATTTAACTTAAGGTGAAATCCTTAACCTGAAGCCCGATATTTGACCCTTGCATTAAATGTCACCTTGGAGACTACATTGAAATAGTCATGGCACTGCGCTATTTTTAACATCTGAAATGATAATTACCTTGCTCTTTATGAGTCGTGTTATGTTAACATGCATTTGGATACCTCCTTTTGGAATGCTATCTTTGTCTCAAATTGACAAAGGGTTATAACTGCACTTGAAATAATGTTCCTACAATCCAAATAATAAATTGAACATAACATAAGCTTAACAATATGCACATATATTGGTCAAGAAAGATGTGACAATGATAAAAAATTTAAGTGGGAGAAATTACATTGTAAAATAGTGAAATGTATTGTTTGAGCAAATAATAAAGGCTACCTACAATTTCTAATCATAGCTACAATATAAGACACTTTTGATTTTGTAGGTTTACAAAAGAATCATTAGCTTTGATAGTATTTCCTAATACTTATGGTCTACTACTAAATCATGGAGAGGCAAAGACATAAATGGTCATCAAGGCAACCGACATAGAATCTCAAGCAAGTAATATGACCCAAAGAAAAATAAATTGGTTGAAATTGTCTCATATTACAAATACCTCAACGTGTCTTTCACAAAACCTCCCACAAACGACTCTTTTTGTGAGGGAGGACATATGCAAATAAAATGTTTGAAATAATACAATTGAGAGAATCCCAAAAAAACAAGATAAAGTTTTGTCTCTTTCATACTTCTAAGTCACCAATTTTTTTGAATTGTTATAAAGTTTTGTCCTAGACTTTAAAATGAGAGTTAAAATTGAGATGAGAAAATACTTTATTCAATGTTATTAAAAATCATAAATATCAAGAAAATGGTCCCATAAGAATTAATTTTACATTAATTTCTCCTACATATTCGTGTTATGTTATGTTTCATACATGTGGTGCTCCATGATATATTGGTCATTTCTAGGAGCCACACAATTTAATAGTAAATTATTTCTCTTTGACCTAATTAACATTCTTCATTTACATACATATGATAAGATAATTATGAATCATTCCATATTATATTTACAATATGAATCAAACTGGAGTCAACTTAGTCTTTCCTTAATCATATTTTTACATTATCCTTTTGCATGTATGTTTTTCTAATTGATTTGTTCTAAGTTGATCTAAGATAATACTTTTCACTTAAATTTTATTATCAAAATATAAATAGAAGATGACATTGTACAATAATTTTGATATAGAATATAAAATAGTATACATGTAATCTCATGTGACTGGAATGAATTGCGTCGTGTCCTACAACGTATCAAAGAAATATTGTACAATTTATAAACAAAACTCCTTTGCATTACCTTACTGAAACTAATTTTCAATTATTTTCCTAGCTTTTTAAAATGTAATAACTCTTCATCATAGAAAAAAAAATTTATTGTATATTATTAATATATTGAGAAGCCAACTCCCACAAGCACATGGGTCTAGTTTGTTCTTGCTTTGTTTATCTTTAGGCTTCTTTATCTGGATGTTTAACACAATAAGAAATAGAATCTTGGAGGTACAAAGTACGATGTTGCTTTATTGACCATAAGACTTCTATACAGGTAAATATTTGGTAATTCTTGTGTGAGAATTATTTAAGAGGGTCCTACAAAATGAGGATGTGCTCATGATGTATATGACCTTTAATAATTCCAATTAATATTTCTCAACACTTTGCACCTTATTTGGGTTCTACATAGGTGGATTAGAGAATATTTTTCTTTTCTAGTTAGATGAGTGATGGATGTACACTCACCAATATAAGTATTTATATATTATTGCTTTATAAAGCACATGATAACTTGTACATACAGTTGATTTAAATATAAAAACACTTGCACTCATCTTATATCATTTAAAGCTCAACTTTAGGGCATGGGTTTCTCATCCTCTTAATTAATGCCACCACTTTTAATATAGAATGCCACCAATACTCTATTATCATTGCATTATAACCTACCATCACCTTAAACAAGAACCATTAAATATTATAGACAACCACTTTTAACTAATCTACCTCATTCTTTCTCTTTTATGTACTTCTTTCAACATAGATGGTTAATGAATAGCTTTAAAGTTTCTTAAAAAATCATTCACCAAGAAACTACACATTATTTATTTTGTGCTTGATCAACCACAATAAAATAATTAAATTATATAAAGCTTTCATTAGTGACCCCAACTAAGTAATTATATATAAGCTAAACCATTTTTTGAGAGGAGTTACACATTGTTGAGTTCCTACAATCCAAATATTAAATTGAATATAATATAAGCTTAACAATATGCACATATATTTGACAAGAAAGATGTGACAATAATAAAAAAATCAAGTGGGAGAAGTTACATTGTAAAAAAGTGAAATGTATTTTTTGAGCAAATAATAAAGGCTACCTACAATTTCCAATCATAGCTACAATATAAGACATTTTTTATTTTGTAGTTTGCAAAAGAATCATTAGCTTTGATAGTATTTCCTAATGCTTATGGTCTACTACTAAATCATGGAGAGGAAAAGACATAAATGGTCATCAATGCAACCAACATAGAATCTCAAGCAACTAATATGACCCAAAGAAAAATAAATTGGTTGAAATTATCTCATATTACAAATACCTCAATGTGTCTTTCACAAAATCTCCCATAAACGACTCTTTTTGTGAGGGAGGACATATGCAAATAAAATGTTCAAAATAATAAAATTGAGAGAATCCCAAAAAATTAAGATAAGGTTTTGTCTCTTCCATACTTCTAAGTCACCAATTTTTTTGAATTGTTATAAAGTTTTGTCCTAGACTTTAAAGTGAGTTAAAATTAAGATGAGAAAATCCTCAATTCAATGTTATTAAAAATCATAAATATAAAGAAAATGGTCCCATAATAATTAATTTTAAACATTAATTTCTCCTAAATATTCATGTTATGTTATGTTTCATACATGTGGTGCTCCATGATATATTGGTCATTTCTAGGAGCCACACATTTTAATAGTAAATTATTTCTCTTTAACCTAATTAACATTCTTCATTTATATACATATGATAAGATAATTATGAATTATTCCATATTATATTTACAATATGAATTAGACTGGAGTCAACTTAGTCTTTCCCTAATCATATTTTTATATTATCCTTTTGCATGTAGGTTTTTCTAATTGATTTCTTCTAAGTTGATCTAAGATAATACTTTTCACTTAAATTTTATTATCAAAATATAAATAGAAGATGGCATTGTACAATAATTTTGATATATTGATTAATAGATTATTAACATAAAAACTAGTTAATTTGTTTATCTATTTTTAAATTTTGTCAAAATGTTCAATTTGCATTGTGGAAGGATTGCCCTAAAATGGTGGACCATGATGAATGAAAACTTAACATTATATTACAACCAATATGACGAGTCCAACATTATTTTCTACCATTCTCTTCAATTCTAATGTTTTGATTAGAGGTAAAAAATAAGTTTTGAAGGGGCCTGGAACCCTTTACAAAAAGGAAACATCAAGACACAACCATTAGCCCAACGACAGCAAACCACTAGCCAAAAAGCAGCCAAAAAACAACACACACCACTACATATTATTCAGAATTTCAACAACTTCCATCTCACTAGCAGCAAGCTTCTGTCCCTTAACCTCAGTATCAGAAACCTCCAAACCCGAGGCCCCAGCCTAATTTTTCAGTCTATTTCTAGTCCTAACCCTAGGCCCACCAGTTTTAACCTCACAACTCAAAACAAAACCTTTAGCAGCACCCTTAGCAACAACATAATCCTCCCCAGTCAGCTTACCCTCAACAACCATATCATCAGCAGACAAAATTTCCTTTCTCTTATTAGGGGGAAAAGCCTTCGCAGAGTCTGACCTAGTCAGGACTTTAGGATCTTCACCACTCTTCATAACCATATTCCAAATTTTGTCAATTTTCTCCTCAAGGGAGAACATTCTAACCTCCATACTCTATTTCAGATTGGCAGTTTCCTTCGCCACAGTATTAGCAACAGTATTAAGACCAGCCATTAAATTATCAATTTGGCTCTAGATCGTAGGATCCTCAGCCTTACAAGCAATGCTTCTAATGTGAACATTAGTCCTATTAATCTCATGAAAAAACCATTTAAAAAGTTTAAAAAGAACATTGGCACTGTCACGGGCCGAACCCAACACATTAGAAAGATCCTCCCTATCAAAGTTTTCAATGCGATTTCCCACAACAACATCCTCTTGAGAAGAACTCTCATGGACCTTATCCTTAGAGGCATCCTTACCTTTAGCAGTAGTGACAGGAGACTTCATCCTATGAATGGAATTAGCAATTTGCTCCGCAACAGCCAGCCTCTTATGAATCCTCTCAGCGTCTGCTTGCTTAGCTCCCGCAGCTTGTTCACTACCCACAACTCTATCCTTCTGCTTAGGCAACCCAATGACAATGCTCAGAACATCCTCACCATGGAAGCCACTAGTCACAGAGAAAGGGGCATTCTTCAAAACCCTTCTCTTCTGACTTCCCTCCTCAGGATCCTGCACAAGTCTAGACGCAGGGGGAGGAGAGGAAGCTTCCCCATAAATATAATTTTTGTCTTTGTTCCCCTTTGAAAGAAAAATCACCTCCACATCATCATTGCATGTCGTATAGCCCGCTTCCTCAATCAATTTCCTTTTCCCAGACTTACCCAGAACAGGGGATATGGGGCCCTCCTCCACAAAGGCATACGAGTCAGGGACATAATCAACACCATCATCCCTGCCCGTCTCAGTATCTTTATTTAACACAAGCCTCCTCTTCCTCAGTTTCTTAGAAGCCCTTTCCTCACTAGACTCAGTATCATAACCCTCCCTAGCTTTAGCTTTCAGAGTAACCAGAGTCTTCTGTACATCATGTGCTTCTTCAATTCTAATGTTGAAATGACACTAAAGAATGTTTTCTCATTCACTAACAAGGAGGAAATCTAAGCCAATTTTGACTATAATATTGCCTCTAAGGGAATGATTTGTTTTAGCATGATCCCTAGAGGTAGAATACTTTATTGTTTATTTTTTAATTCCTAAAAAAAAAGGTTTTATATTGTGTAAATTTCTACACACCTCTTTTTTTATCTAAAAAAAGAATTGTCCTCCAAAATTATAATTTAAATGGGATGAAATTTTAAACATACTAAGAAGAAAATTCACACTAAGCCTGCATTTAGCATCTAAATTGGTTATTTAATTTTACCTTGTAATTTGTATATAAAAAAGTAAAGTGTTGTGTTTAGGATAAAATTTGAACATTAAATAAATTTACTGATCATGATAATTTATATCTATTATAAAAAGCAGTTAAGTTTTTATGACATTATTTTAATTGATATTAAAAAAATTCAAAATATTTGAACTTCTTCAATAAATATAAAATTTTCAAAATAAATATATTTATTAATTGATAATTATAATAATAATATTATATTCCACTTAAAAATCATTATTTTTTTTTAAATAAAAAATATTTAAAGAATATATTCATACACCATATAAACAAAAATGTAAGTTTCTAATGATTTTTAGATATGCAAACAAAGCTCAATTAAAAAGAGTTCTTGTGAATGATTACAAACAATAGAGTTTATCATAAAAGTTCATTAAAATAAATATTACACTTTAATAGATTTTTTACTTCCACACTCGAAATTGTTCTTACCATAACTCAAGCGTGCTAAAAATTATAATGGAGTTCTACTTTCAATGTTTAATATCATTACAGATGATCATGTACTTGCTCTTGGAGAAAAATGAGTCTCATCTCAATTGTATGCTGCCCTTAGCAACTTTTCTTTCTGTTGTTTTAGTTGGTATATGCTTTGCTGTTTTTTGTTTGACTGCCTCTGACAATCATTTGGGTTGGGATGTGCCTCTTTTAGGCACATTTGTACTCTTGTAATTTTTTTTCTATTTTTAATATAATGCATTTTCCCAATTAAAAAACTCAAGCATATAGAAAAAAAATGGGACCCTTTTTAAGAATCCATAAATTTCTATTCGAAATTTCATTTTTTCTCAAGATGTATTAGTAAGTCTATATTTTAAAGGATTTAAGTATCTCACTTATAATTTCATTTATTTCTGTAACTAAGGGAAAATTCTAGGTTAGCAGATTAGAAGCTAAATAACTCAAAGCCCAAAGTAAATAATGAAGCACAAAGGAGGAAACACATGAAAACAAAGATAGATATCACCTTGAGTCTTCAACCTCCATGATTGACCTCCATTACACCTTCTCTATTTGCTGCAATATGTAATGTGCCCTCAGATTTTATGTGAGCAATATGTGACAATGCCAAGACCAAAGCAAATGTTGAAGGATTTGATGACAAAATGCAATACCATGCAACTATGCAACTAGTATGCAACTCTAAACTATGACTAAAGTATGGAAAAATGCCAAGAGAGATGAAGTATGCCTAAGACAAGATTGCATGAGATGAGAAAATGAGACCAAAATTGCCATTTTACAGAAAATGCAATTTTGAATGAATGGCCAAGATTGAGGATTGACAAATGCCCTAGAATCAATGGACAAGATTCAATATGACAACCCACAATTAGGGTTAGGGCAACATTATGTCAAATTTGAAATGAGTGGACAAGATTTAATTTGAAAAAATCAAATCAAGGGTTGACAATGCATGTGACAAGGAGATAAGAATGGCATAGAAAAAGAGAGCTGAAAAATCAAATAATATTAGAAATTACTTGATTTATGGAGAAAAAAGTCATTTTGAATTAAAAATTAATTTAATTCAAAAAGTGGGGTCATGTGGTAGTAACTAATTAATTTGAATTATTTACTAAAAGAAGGGAAATTAGAAAGTGGGAATTTATTTAAAATGGGGAAAATGCCAAGGTGGACCATAATTAAATAAATTAAAGAATTTATTTAATTATGAGAAGACATTTGAGAATTAATGACGTATTTAAATAAATAAAATTTATTTATTTAAATAATCAAGAGGAATTAGTGGACAAAGATAATTAAATAAATTAAGAAATTTATTTAATTATGGAAAGATATTAGACAATTAGTAACATATTTAAATAAATAAATAAAATTTATTTATTTAAATAATCAAGAGAAATAAAAACACAAATTAATTAAATAATTAAAAATTATTTAATTAACAGTTGAAAGTGGACCAGGGACATAATTAAATGTTTTAATTATGCTAGGAAGAATGTGGCAAAAAATAGAGGTTGGAGGCCCATGTCATTTTTATGTGTCGACATTTTGCCCCTCTTTGTCATAATGCAGCCTGTCACATTGTGACAAAGAAAATTTAGTCAGAAGCATGCCCCAGCAAAGGATAGGATGAGGAAGAATGACGAGGAGGTAGTGGTATGCCCCCTCGAGAGGACAATCGGGTTTAGAGAACACGAGTGTGCTCTCGAAATGTACAAGAGGATGAGAGGATAAAGGAATAGAAGAACTGTTAGCACATAAGACATGGATGGTGGGATGAGAAAGAAACTTTCAATATTTTTCCAAAGTACAAATAGGTGTTGCATAATCATCATTGGGCTGTAAAATGTGATGAATGGACAACAAACACCATGATATGACATAGACCAAGGTGTGCAAAGTCATCCACTTGCAAAATAGACAGTCATAGACAAGGAATGTCCTAGCTCATACTAAGGGCCAAGTTACCCCAATCTTTTTGCCAAGACAATCCATAGACATCAGTCAAAGAAAAACAAAATAGGTCATGGGACGTCATCGCACCTCTAAATCCTTCATGGGACATCCTCGAGGTAGCTAGTAACATGACCAAGAGACAAAATAGACCAAAAAAATAGACAAAATAGACAAAACATAAGACAAAATAGAGTAGAAAAATCAACAGCCATTCAATGTGTTTTCCAATATTTTTTTTCCGAAGATTGTTTGCATGATGGTTTGACGGTGCCTAAGGTCAAGAAGGAAACATCCTGAAAAGAAAAATATGACATTTTGACAAGGTCCAAGTCCAAGAAGGACACATCTTGGAGAGGACCAAAGAGTGACGAGATTGACATTGTTTTGGCAATTTAACTAATGTGACTAGATGATTGACTGGACTATGTTGTCTTAGTTTAACTTAATGAATGATTGGACTATAATGTCTATTGGATCATGATTTGAATGCAAACATTTTGATGATTGTCTTGTATTCGAGTGTGAGTATGTTTGACGAAATCTGACTTTGTGTCAGGAGATTGACATTGTCTGACTTATTTGACCGATGCGACTATGTTTTCCTTTTTTGACTGACGTGACAAATGTTGACTCATGATTTTGAGATTTTTGAGAGTTATTTGGATTTTTTTGTGTTTTTCAGATATTTTAATTTTTTTAGATTTTTGACGTTTATGATTTTTTTGGATTTTTGAAAGTTTTATGTTTTTTTGGCTTTTTGAAATTTTATGATTTTTGGATTTTTGAAATGTTTTGATTTTTGACATTTTATGATTTTTTTGGCTTTTTGACATTTTATAATTTTTTTGGCTTTTTGACATTTTATGATTTTTTTGGCTTTTTGACATTTTATGATTTTTTTGGCTTTTTAACATTTTATGCATGTGAATGATGTCGAGGACAAACATGATTTTCCCCCTAGTTAAGCTAAATACCAAATGATAGGTGATGATGATGATGACGTTGTTTGACATGGGAGGTTGCATTTGGAATGACATCTTTTCAAGACTGAATAGTATGATGGAGTATCCTTAGACCATGTAACATGGGAAAATCAAGATAGATGACATACATGAAAGGATGATAGGTCGAATTTGATAAAAGATAGGGGACATGAGACTGGAGGAATTGTCATATGATCTTTCAAGGACTATGTCGCATAGGAATAATATAGGTCTAGATAATTCTATGAAGGCAATGACATGATATTTCATGATGAGTATATGACCAAAGGATAGACATGCCAAGAGGTTTCCCAAAGCATGATTTATGTTTGTACACCAGTTGTTATCAAGATCAAAGGATGGAAAGGCCAATGCTTAGATGGATAAATGGAAATTTTATAAGGAAATGTCATGGGAAGAGTATGGGAGATGAGACGACTTTCCCCCAAGTGTAATGGTTCACATAGATAATTATCCTTACACATGATGCCTGTTTGCCAGGTTTTCATCATGGTACTTATCCACGATGCCTGTTTACCAAGTTTTCACCATTGGATGAAAATTTTCTCTCTACTTTTTTTTTAATATATATATATATAATTTTTCTAGATGATCACTTTGATGGTGCTGATGTAGATGCTGATGTCATGATATGCCAATAGTAACCTTTATGGAGTAATTGTCTTGTCAAGATCATAAAACTTGTATACAACTGGTTGATGTTATTGTGATCCTTTCTGATATTCGGGTTAGCCTTATCGAAATACGACCATTGTGATAGAGTTCCACATGTAAGAGTCCCTATGATAAAGATTTGTTGTCAAGATGCAACGGGTTTGTGACGTGGGATTTTTAGACTTTCGACAAGATGTAGGATTATGATGGATGATGGTAGGTGTGGGTGGACTATTTAGAATTTTGGATGTAGGAATTTTTATTTTCCAAACTTGGGGTGGTGAATGATGGAGTTTGGAATTTTGATTGGGATAGTGTTTGGAACCATGAATTTTATATGTCTTGCGTGATGACCATTTTGAAGCAGGTGGACATTTATTATATGTGGGAGTCCTCTTTTCTTGTGGATCCACATTTTGATTAACTTTTGGATTTGACGTATTTTCTTTGCTTGATTGATTTTTCTTTGGGATCCATTTTGACTTCATTTTTCCACTTGGATTTTTTTTTGATTCAATGGCCTTTGACATTTGATTTTGAACTTTTGACTTGTAAGACTTTTGTTTTTGTTGGTTCCAAATGGAAGGTTTAAGATGTTGGGAATGATGGTTTATGGTGTGGATGGGAGGAGTGTTGGCAACAACATTATGACAAGGATTACTCATGGATTTCATTTTGACGTTTGTAGTAGATAAAGTTGCCCTCAATATCGAGGAGGTACCACTAACACAGTTTGATTTGCTGACTGAGGAATAGCCAAGACCTTGATGTTTGTAATTTTCTTGAAGCTGTATTGGTTCTCGAATGCCTTGCTCGTGTATGCCTAGTCCTTTGCCTTGACATTGCATGATTTTACATATTCTCTTTGTGATGAGGTATTTGTCATTATGGAAGCAAGATGCAAATTCATCATTGTGTGTGTGGACACTATTACTTGGAATATTCTCATTTGCGAGAAAGCCTGCTCTGTCAAAAGTAGATGATCCTAATTGATAGGATGTCTTAGCTTCATTGACATGTTGGACATATTTTGGTCTAATTTTGTGACATGTCAGATTCAGATGATTCTACTAGTGCTTCCAGGTCGATGTCAAAGCTGTCTTTATGGTCATTGTCATAGAGTCTAGTAAATTCAGCTATAGCTTGATCATTTGCAAATATGTCCATAGTAGAAGACTCTTGTTCTAGAGGAAAATCATCTATGTGTCCCATGGAGGCAAGTGTCTCATTTTGGGAAATAGATGTGCTCGGAGTTTGGATAGGGTCAACTTCAAAGATTTGATCATGAATGGCATGAAGGTCGATGAGTGGACTGTTTTGGGTTTCTTGATCAATGGTAGTGTCTTGGTCAAAGATGGGATTGTCTTGGATGGCATGACTAGGAATGGAATCAAGGATAGGTGTATTTTGGATTCCATTGTTATTTAGAAGGACTTCTTGAATGGATTTAAGGATGGGGTCATGGGATGGGCTACTTTGATCTTGATATGAAGGTGAAGCTATGATGTCATGCCTTGGGTTTTCATCTTGACATGTATCTTAAAATTTAGGCAATGGAATGTGACTTTGGACAAGGACAGAATTTGCATGACTAAATGTATGTTGGGACGAAGTGGCTTGAAAAGGGTTAGTGGATGAAGGACTATGATAGGACGTGGAGACCTGTAAGGGGTTAGTGGAGGAAGGACTAGGATTGGACATGGAGACTTGGAAGGGATTAGTGGATGGTTGATTTCCCTTGTCAAGGTTAGGATAAGGGTGATAAGTGGACTCTTGTTATGGATTAATGGTATGGCTTGTGTTAAGTGACTCTTGATAGTGAGGGTAGATGGATGAATGACTAGGGCTTATGGATTGTTGGTAAGAAGGGTATGTGGGTAGTTGACCCTAGGTTGAGGTTGATTGGTATTTGGATTGGATGAATTGTCTTTTGAAGTCTATGGCTTGTTGTTATTGACCATTGCAGAGTAATTGGTATTCAACTTGACTAGCAAGCATATCAAGGTAAATTGCAAACATGATGGTGAGGTCTAAATGACAATGCAAAGGCTAGGATGAAAATGAAGATTAGAAGTTTGACTTAGAGATAATGTGGATAACTTGAGTTGGAGGGCACCTAGATTTGTTTGTTTTTGAAATGTTTCTAATGTTTTTTGATTTTTTTTATAGTTTTTTACTTTTTATTTTGATTTTTGATTTTTCTTGCTTGATTAAGATTTCAATCTTGAATACACATTCACACACACAAGACAAGATTTGATGCAAAATGCAATACAAATGATTATGATAAGAAGACACTTCCAAGCACAAGAACAATCCTAGCAATTATTAAAGTGGGGCGATTGGCCAATGGTATTAAGCTAGGATGCACAAGGTTGACTAGGGATGATTTGAAAGAAAAATACTGCTACACAATTGGGAGAAAGGGGTAACCCACCCTTCACCTTCACTTCCCAAAAGGTATAAAGTTATTTGGGGCTTAGCCAAGAGTGACAAAATTTCAACTCCCAAAGGAGCATGTGTTTGGATTCACACTCGATTGAGGTCATCCCTTGGAGGGGTGTGTACTCCAAGCAGGCCTCCTAAGAAGGGTATGAAAAAAGTGAACCAAGTGAGGTGTTTTGGAGGACACACACACTTGATTCACACTCGCAGTGATTAATTTCCCTTTAGAAATGAAATGTGTGTAAGCAAACAATGGAAGCACTTGTTCTTTTTAACCCAAAACCAAAATGTGTGATGGAAGAAAATGGTTCTTTTTAAGCCCAATTTCAATGATGTGACAACAAACAAGATTGATTTTAGACCCCAAAATCCAAATGTGTGGTCAAACAAGTTGTCCTTTTTAAGCCCCAAATTGAAGTGTGTTAACAAGGAATAATTAGAGATGAAAGATGGAATGTGTGCACATAGAATTTATTTAGCTCCAAATTTTTTTCCACTTGATCCAATTTTTCTTTTGAAGTGTTTATTTTCCTGTACATTCACAAAACCAACAACAAAGCCAAAACCCTAACAAGATAATTAATCACTAATATTAGATGGTTAGCTAGTCAAGACAAATCTGATTTTTGGAAATTATTTTTGCATCCAAAATAAAAATACAGAGAATAGAACCTTACTGGAATTTCCAGAGCTTTCCAAAAATGTAAATAAATTTGAAAAATTTGCTGTTTTGCACCTAATATTAATTTTTTTTATGAAAAATCATAAAAAAAATTATAAAAAATTCAAAACAGGTCTAAAAATTCTAATTTTTTGATTGACGACGCCTAACATCATCCAAAATCTACAAAAAAAAAATTTGTGAAAAGATCTGCCACCATTTGTGAGATATAAGCAATTTTTTGTAAAACCCTAATTTTTAAATATCTATTTTTTGATTAATTATTTTTCTTCCAAATTTAAAACATAAAGAAAAAAACCGTATTGAACCTCAGATAGATGTCTAGAAATGTAAAAATATCCAAAAAAATTGATAATTTTCTCTCACAATTGATTTTTCATGAAAAATAACAAAAAAATTATAAAAAAATTAAAAACATCTCCAAAAAATCTGATTTTTGGACTGAAAGCTCTTGATATTGTCACAAACTTTTAGAATTTTTTTTGTGAGAAAATATGTAGCTGTTTGACAGATATGGCCGAATATTTGAAAACTAGGGTTTCGTCCCAAAATAATGCAAAACCTGCAACAAAAAGCTAACAAAACCTACAACAAAAAGGATCCAACTCCAAAATTCCTCAAAATTTTTAAAATATTGAGTTAAAAATTAGTTGTCGGGTTCACCAATGTAACTAAGGTAAAAATCTAGGTCAGCATGAAATCAAATGCAACTAAGGGAAAACTCTAGGTTAGTTGCATTGGTGAACCTGACGTGCTTTATTGCATTAACTTCTAATCTTGATTTTCATCCTAGCCTTTGCATTGTCATTTAGACCTCACCACCATGTCTATAATTTACCTTGATATGCTTGCTAGTCAAGTTGAATACCAATTACTCTGCAATGGTCAATACCAACAAGCCATAGAATTTAAAATACAATTCATCCAATCCAAATACCAATCAACCTCAACCCATGGTCAACTACCCACATACCCTTCTTACCAAAAATCCATAAGCCCTAGTCATTTATCCATCTACTCTCACTATCAAGACTCACTTAACACAAGCCATACCATTAATCAACAACAAGTGTCCACTTATCACCCTTATCCTAACCTTGACAAGGGAAACCAACCTTCCACTAATCCATTCCAAGCCTTCATGTCCTATCCTAGTACATCATCCACTAATTCATTCCAATCCATTCCATCTCAATATACATCTAGTCATGGTCTCCAAAATCACATCCCAATGCCTAAACTTGAGGATACATGTCAAAAGGAAAGTCCAAAGCATGACATCATAGCTTCACCTTCATGTCAAGATAAAAGTAGTCCATCCCATGTTCCTATCCTTAAGTCCATCCATGAAGTCATTCTAGATAACCATGGCATCCAAAATACACCTATCCATGATCAAGATCCCATTCCCAATCATGTAAGCCAAGACAAACCTATCTTTGATCAAGATCCTACAATTGAACAAGAGACCTAAAGTGATCTACTTATGACCTTTATACCATCCATGATCAAACATTTGAAGTCAATCCTATCTAAACTCCAAACACCTCCATTTCACAAAATGAGACACTTGCCTCCTTGGGACATATAGATAATCAAACAAATGACATGGACAACATTCAAGAAGAACATAAAAGGTTACTATGGATCAAGAAGAACACAAAGAAGCTATCATTGACCAAGTCAAAATACGAAGGCACAAGAGATATCATTGATCAAATTGACGTCTTAAAGGACCAAGAAGACATAAGCATGACAAATGATAAATCCAAAATATCCTACCAAATAGGATCATCCACCTTTTTCAAAGCAGGCTTTCTTGTAGATGAGAAAATTCCAAGCATTAGTTTCCACATATATAATGATGGGCTTGCATCTTGTTTTCAAAACAATAAATACCTCATTGCAAAGAGAATATGTCAAAGAATGCAGTATCAAGGAAGTAGACTAGGCATACATGGGCAAGGCATTCATGAACCAATACAGTTTTATGAAAATCCTAGACATCAAGGTCTTGGCTATTCTTCAATCAAGAAATCAAATGGTGTTAGTGATACCTCCATAATATTAGGGGACACTTTATCCAATACAAACATCAAAATGGGGGCCATGAGTAGTCCTTGTCATAAGGTTGCTTCCAACACTCCTTCCATCCGCACCATAAAAAATCATTCCCTCAATTGGAACCAACAACAACAAAATCCTTACAAGTCTAAAGTCCAAAATCAAATGTCAAAGGCCATTGAGTACAAAAATCCAAGTGGACAAATGAAGTTAAAATGGATCCCAAAGAAAAAAGGATCAAGCAAAGAAAATATTCAAAATCCAAAATTCAATCAAAATGTGGAGCCACAAGAAAAGAGGTATCCCACATATAATAAATTTCCACTTGCTTCAAAATGGTCATCAGACAAGGCATATAAAATTCATGGTTCCAAACACTATCCCAATCAAAATTCCAAACTCCATAATTCACCACCCCAAGTTTTGAAAATAAAAATTCATACATAAAAAATGCCAAATAGTCCACCCACACCTACCATCATCCATCATAATCTTACATCTTTCCGAAAGTCTAAAAATCCCACGTCACAAACATGTCGCATCTTGGCAACAACTCTTTATCATAAGGACTATCATGGAACTCTATCATGATGGTCGTATTTCGATAAGGCTAACCCGAATATTAGAAAGGATCACAATGACATGGAAAGAGTGTTGGAAGCAACCTTATGACAAGGACTACTCATGGCCCCCATTTTGATGTTTGTATTGGATAAAGTGTCCCCTAATATCATGGAGGTATCACTAACACCATTTGATTTCTTGATTGAAGAATAGCCAAGACCTTGATGTCTAGGATTTTCATAAAAATGTATTGGTTCCCGAATGCCTTGCTCATGTATGCCTAGTCCTCTTCCTTGATACTGCATGCTTTAACATATTATCTTTGCAATAAGGTATTTTTTGTTTTGAAAACAAGATGCAAACCCATCATTATGTATGTGGAAACTAATGCTTGGAATTTTCTCATGTACAAGAAATCCTACTTTGACAAAGACGGATGATCCTATTTGGTAGGATATTTTGGCTTTATCATTTGTCATGTTTGTGTCTTCTTGGTCCTTTAAGACATCAATTTGATCAATGATATATTTTGTGCCTTCGTATTTGACTTGGTCAATGATAGCTTCTTTGTGTTCTTCTTGATCACTTTGGATGGTTCAATGGTAGGATCTTGATCAAAGATAGGTTTGTCTTGGCTTACATGATTGGGAATGGGATCTTGATCATGGATAGGTGTATTTTGGATGCCATGGTTATAGAGAATGACTTCATGGATGGACTTAAGGATAGGATCATGGGATGGACTACTTTGATCTTGACATGAAGGTGAAGCTATGATGTCATGCTTTGGACTTTCCTTTTGACATGCATCCTCAAGTTTAGGCATTGGGATGTGATTTTGGAGACCATGACTAGATGTATTTTCATGACTGGATGTAGATTGAGATGGAATGGATTGGAATGAATTAGTGGATGATGGACTAGGATAGGACGTGAAGGCTTGGAATGGATTAGTGGAAGGTTGGTTTCCCTTGTCAAGGTTAGGATAAGGGTGATAAGTGGACACTTGTTGTGGATTAATGGTATGGCTTGTGTTAAGTGACTCTTGATAGCGAGGGTAGATGGATGAATGACTAGGGCTTATGGATTGTTGGTAAGAAGGGTATGTGGGTAGTTGACCATGGGTTGAGGTTGATTGGTATTTGGATTGGATGAATTGTATTTTAAATTCTATGGCTTGTTGGTATTGACCATTGCGGAATAATTGATATTCAACTTGACTAGCAAGCATATCAAGGTAAATTGTAGACATGGTGGTGAGGTCTAAATGACAATGCAAAGGCTAGGATGAAAATCAATATTAGAAGTTAATGCAATAAATCACGTCGAGTTCACCAATGTAACTAAGGGAAAATTCTAGGTTAGCAGATTAGAAGCTAAATAACTAAAAGCCCAAAGTAAATAATGAAGCACAAAGGAGGAAAAACATGAAAACAAAGATAGATATCACCTTGTGTCTTCAACCTCCATGATTGACCTCCATTACACCTTCTCTATTTTCTGCAATATGTAGTTTTCCCTCAGATTTTATGTGAGAAATATGTGACAATGCCAAGACCAAAGCAAATATTGAAGGATTTGATGACAAAATGCAATACCATGCAACTATGCAACTAGTATGCACCTCTAAACTATGACTAAAGTATGCCAAAATTCTAAGAGAGATGAAGTATACCTTAGACAAGATTGCATGAGATGAGGAAATGAGACCAAAATTGCCATTTTATAGAAAATGAAATTTTGAATGAATGGCCAAGATTAAGGATTGAAAAATGCCCTAGAATCATTGGACAAGATTCAATATGACAATCCACAATTAGGGTTAGGGAAACATTAGGTCAAATTTGAAATGAATGGACAAGATTTAATTTGAGAAAATAAAATCAAGGGTTGACAATGCATGTGACAAGGAGATAAGAATGGCACAGAAAAAGAGAGAGCTGGAAAATCAAATAATATTAGAAATTACTTGATTTATGGAGGAAAAAGGCCATTTTGAATTAAAAATTAATTTAATTCAAAAAGTGGGGTCATGTGGCAGTAAATAATTAATTTGAATTATTTACTAAAAGAAGGGAAATTAGAAAGTGGGGCCATTTTAAATAAATCATTTTATTTAAAATGGGGAAAATGCCAAGGTGGACCATAATTAAATAAAGTAAAGAATTTATTTAATTATGATAAGACATTTAAGAATTACCGATGTATATAAATAAATAAAATTTATTTATTTAAATAATCTAGAGGAATTAGTGGACAAAGATAATTAAATAAATTAAGAAATTTATTTAATTATGGAAAGATATTAATAATCAAGAGAAATAAAAAGACATGATTTAATTAAATAATTAAAAATTATTTAATTAACAATTGTGGCATAGAAAATCAGACTCTCTTGAGAAAAGAGACAATTTCACGCATAATTAGACCCACTTTT
This sequence comes from Sequoia sempervirens, assembly GCA_007258455.2. Classification (NCBI taxonomy): domain Eukaryota; kingdom Viridiplantae; phylum Streptophyta; class Pinopsida; order Cupressales; family Cupressaceae; genus Sequoia; species Sequoia sempervirens. The sequence goes on from VDFB02000003.1 coordinate 298,475,501, forward strand.
GAGTCCCTTCACATCATTTCCCTTCAAAACAACATTTATAGGCCCCTTAGACCCATTAATTTTGATCTAGAGGCCGTTTCACCTGGGAAATCACATAAAACCCGACAAACAACATTTAATTACATCATACCCCGACAACCCACCTTCAAACAATAGTAGTGGGACCAATTCGCCACCTTGGGCGAATGAGTCCCCTCTGGTGGGACCCATTTGCCAAGGGTGGCGAATGAGTCCCCTTTGAGGGAAAATTCAAAATTAAGTAGGAATTTAATCAATTTAATTTTTATTTCCAATAAATGTCAGCCTCTTAGGTCTAATTAATGGGAAAATAAGGTGTTGTTGCTTATAAATACTCATTTTAAGTCATTTCACACATCTTTTATCATCTTTTTATCATCTCTCAAGAGCCATTTTAGAGTTAAGTCTTCCACAACAAGTTTCATTAGTAGAAGTTGCAATTTTAGGGCAGCAAACTAGGGTTTTTGTAGGTCTTGAAGCTCACTTCTATTGTCAAGATCGAGCATTGCAAAGGGTTGTTGATGGATGCCCATGGTGAATCATGAAGAACTCTAGGGTGAAGAGGTACAACTAGCCATGAAATCATGCTTAAGGACTTGGTTTCCTATTGATTCCATCTCCTATTTTCACTCTATCTTCAGATTATGGTGTTCATCTTGTTTGTTTATCATTTGCATGTCATTTCATTCCTATCTTGCATGTGTTGTAAGGTTTCTAGGGTTGAGATCTTGTATCATATAGATCATTCTTGCATGTCTTATTCTAGAGCAATAGAATGGGATTATTCTTATATTTTAGCTTTGCCTAGTCTTTAACACATCTAAGGATAAGGTTTACTCAGATTTTTCTCTATACAAGGTTTAATTACCCAGCTAGGGGTTTGACCAAGGAAAACCCCCCATTAGACAAACATTTTTAAGCTATTTTGTAGGATTTTTTTGAGATCTGAGATTGGGTATTCATTAGAAATTGTTGTGCAGGTGTCAAGGTGCCAAAAAAATTTTGAAGTTACAAAAATTCCAAGGTGGACTGATTTTACATGCTTGGCGAATGAGTCCCTCTTGAGGTGAAAAACTAAGTCAAATTCAAATCCAAGTTCCTGATTGTCATAAAATAGATTTTGTGCAAAAAAGTCCTGATCTAGGACTGATTTGCCCAAGGTGGCGAATGAGTCCCAGTCAGCCTAAAGTCACGCTTCATCATTTTTCCAGATTGTTCTTTAGTCATCTATAGTCTGCCAGGTGCACACATTTTGAGAAATAACTTCATGTTTACGTTAATCTACATTTTTGTTCATTCTTTCATGCTTTTTGCATATCATAGTGTGTTTTCAAACATAGTGTAAATCCTAGTTTTGCATTTGTTTTCATTCATTCAATTTAGTCAATTAAATTTAGTTGACTTCATCTAGCCTATACAACATTGCATACATCCTAATTTGAGTGACTCATAAGCATTTTTGGTTCCTATCTCTCTCCTTTTTAGGTGAAAAACCCTAAGAGTGCAAGAGAAGTCTTAGGAACCCAAAAATCTATGTTTCATTTTGGTGAACCCGACTCTTGAACATAACATCATTTTGATTTACATTTCTAATTGCATCTTAGGTCTTCATTATTTCATAATCTTGCATTGTTTAACATCTTTAGGATTCTTAAACATTGCATTAGTGAAAGCATTATTTAGATCTCATTATTGCTTTGCATTTCTTTCAATCATTTCAACATTTTGTATTTATATTCTATTCCTGCATTTTATATCTTTGAAAATCTTCAAAAAACTCAAAAAAATTAGAAAAATCTTTAAAAAGTCATCTCCTGCGCCTCATTCGCCACCTAGGGCGAATGAGTCCCTCTATAGTTTTGCATCAATATTTCCAGATTTTCATTTCCTGCATTTCATCTTTCTATTTTCTATCATTATCATTCCGTTACAGTTCAGTTATATCTATTTTCTTAGCATAAATTTCATTTATATTCATGGCATTTATGGATAGTCTTATACTTTTGCAAGTTCCATTTTCAGTAATATTTCATTGTCCTTTTAGATCAGCCTACATTGAGGAAACTCTAGCAAATATCCATAACCAATCACACAACACATCAAATGATCCAATTAAACACATGATTCAAATTCAAAACATCTCATCCAAGCCACTTAGTAGTGATGATGTTGATAAGTTAGATGAAGCCCTTAAGGGCGTCCTCTCACTCACTTCATCCTCTAATGCTTGCAATGAGAAATGTAAACCCCTTGATGATAAACTCCCCCTCAAACCTTTTGATTGTGATGACTTTGATTTGTTAGATGAAGCCCTCCAAGACTTCATCTCGCATAAGCCATCCACTATGGTTTGTGGTAACCAACTCATGATAGCAAACTTTTTAACCTCTAGTGCTTTTCTTGAACATCCTAAACCAGTTGACGATTGTTTACCCCTCAAACCTTTTAGTAGTGATGATTTGCATTTTCTATATGAGTTTCTTCAAGACTTCATCTCATCCAACTCATCCACCTTGGTTTGTTGTAGACCTCTACAATCAAATATGTTAATGTAATTCAACCTAAACTTATCCTTTACCCACCATCACATCCGCTTCACCCCTCTAACCGACCCCAGTACACCCTTTACCATCCTAACACCAATGTATCAGAACAATATAGTAATGATACTATTGTTCATACATATAACACTCAAAACAACCCGCAACCGCCACAACCACCTCCACCTTCATTACCTTTACCTAATCCGTCTAGTGCTCCTCGCTATAACCCACACATCAAGGAGTATGATCTTGTTGAACAATTAAAGAATACTCCTGCCAAAATTTCCCTTTGGGATTTGCTTCAAACCTCACCAAATTATAACATTCTTCAAACCGCTCTAAAAAAAATCACAATTCCTCCTGGTACCACCCTAAATGATGTGGTAGCTCTCATCCAAAAAAATAATCTTGACATTACTTTTCACCATCATGAGCTCCCTCCTTTGGATTTGTGCAAAAAACACAACACCTTTATGATAATTGATCGATTCAACCACATAGGTATCAAACACACTCTCAGAGATAATGGTTTTTCCCTTAATGTGTGTAGTGTGAGTTTCCTTGATCGATTAAAAGTTGATAGGTCACAAATAAAACCTGATTCTATTTCTATTCGAGGATTTGATAATACAACAAAGAAACTGCTTGGGATAATTACTTTACCTATTACGGTTGGGATGGCTACTTTGCAAACTCCTATCCATATCATGCCTTACGATCTATCATATAATATTATTTTATGCCAACCATGGATTCATGAGATGAATGCAGTGCCTTCAACCCTTCATCCTCTCATGAAATATGTTTACAACAATCGCATTTATCAAATTGAAATAGATCCCGAGCTTTAAAGTTGCTTGCACCTAGAAAAAGGGGTTACAAGTCCTTTGAAAACATTAATTCCAACCTCTAACATAGATCCTCTTGAAATTGAACATATCGATACAAAGACGGTATCTAAATTATTTGGTGACGATTGGGGATCCTTAGAATTCACACCCTCGTTTATGGGAAAATATATCCTCATGCAAAAGAAAGATGCAAAACAAGAACAACCAACAACTATGTCCACTAAAAACTCTGAACAATCATCTCAAGCATCTATCTCCTACAATATGGATGACAATGCAACATACACAACAAATTTTGATGAGATAGATTACAAATCCTCGCCTACCCCACGTGAAATGGAAAGACTTTATGGAAAAGGCTATAAATTTGTAAAACAATTAGGCTATACTGGAAAAGGGTATGGGAAACATGAACAAGGTATTCATGTCCCTATTGAACCTAATATGCAAGAAACAAAAACCGGACTTGGATATTCTTTTTCTAAAATGATCAATTCCACTCAACAACCATTTTTAAACATTAATGTTATAACATGTCACCCGCAACACAAACTCACAATCAAACATCCTGATTTGCTTGATATAACCTTACCACCTTCATGGACGTATGTTGATAGTGATGAGGCTTTGAAAAATATGTTTGGAATTTATGATACCCCATCCTCACTTACTTACATGAAACACATTTCCCGTACTTTGAACATTACCGAGCAAGAAGCCACTGATATCACTGAAGAGTTTTCTGAATCAAGAAGTCCTAAATTCAATGCACTCCCTTTAGGAGATACAATTGATGTGCTATTGGACATTCATGATAAAGATAAAGTTATTAAGATTGGGAAGTGCCTTGGTGATGAGGAGCAAGAAGATACAACCACTTTACTTCATGATTTTCCTAAAAATTTTGCTTGGAAATATTCTGATATGCTAGGAATTGACCCAAAAATTGTGATGCATAACATTGTCCTTGCTGCAAATGCTAAACCCGTCCATTGAAATATGCACAAAATGCACCCTAACATAGCCTTGCGTGTTAAAGAAGAACTCGAGAAACTTCTTGATGTAGACTTTATTAAAACTATTGATTATTCTCCTTGGATCTCAAACATTGTTACAGTCACAAAACCCGATAATCGTATTAAGATATGCATAGATTTTCTAGACTTGAATAAAGCCTCTTTAAAAGATGATTTTCCACTTCCTAATATAGACATGATCGTGGATTCAACTGCTGGACATGCTTTCTTGTCATTCATGGATGGATTTTCTAGTTATAATCAAATCCTTATTAATCCTCAAGATCAATACAAAATTGCCTTTACAACTGTATGGGGAACATTTTGTTGGGTTGTGATGCTCTTTAGTTTAAAGAATTCCTGCGCAACTTATCAACGTGCAATGAAATTAATCTTCCATGATTATATTCACAAAATTTTATAAGATTATGTCAATGATATCCTCGCTAAATCATTAACATGACAAGACAATGTGAATGTCCTTCATAAAATTTTTGAATGCATAAAACGCTACAACATGCAATTAAATCCAAAAAAGTGTGTCTTTGGTGTAGATAGTGGTAAAATTATGGGGTTTGTCACATCTCACAGAGGCATTGAGGTGGACACAAAGAAAATTGACACAATCATTAACATGCCACCTCCTCAGAATATTTCTCAGTTGCGTACGTTACAAGGTCGAATTCAAGCTATCTGTCATTTCGTTGCATCTTTAGCCAATCACACATTACCTTTCGCGCATCTCCTTAAAAAGGGTGTCCCTTTCGATTGGGATGAGGATTGTAAACAAGCTTTTGAGAGTCTAAATGAATATTTAGCCACTCCACCTATTTTACAACCTGCTATGCCACATAGACCATTTATCTTGTACATTGTTGCATCTACCCATGCTCTTACAACATTGTTGGCTCAACACGATGATTATGGTAAAGAACACCCTATTTATTACATTAGCCACACCTTAATTGATTATGAGACACGATATTCACCAATTGAAAAAAAATGTTTGACTCTTGCATTCGCTACTAGTAAGTTGTGACATTGTTTACTAAACCACAAAATTTGATCCTCTTAGATATCTTTTCAACAAAACTGATCTTTCAGGACACCTAGCTAAGTGGGTAATGTTGTTAACTGAGTTTGACCTTAAATTTTTTTCCCAAAAAGTAATCAAAGGCCAAGCTTTAACCGATCACTTAGCTGATGCTCCTTCACCTTCTGCTTTACCTACTCCTGATTCCTTCCCTAATGATCATGTCTTATCTGCTAACATTAAAACATGGGAGTTTTTTTTTGATGGATCTAAGTGTAGAACAATTTCTGGTGTTGGTGTGATACTAATTCCACCTGATGGAAAACCTATTCCCTTATCTTATTGATTAAATTTTCTATGCACAAATAATACAGTTGAGTATGAGGCATTGATTGTAGGTCTACAAGCTGCTTTATCTCTGCACGCTAAACATATTAAGATCTTTGAAGATTCACAATTGGTCATCAAAAAAATAAATGAAACATATCAAACTGAACTAGACAAATTATTAAATTACAAGTATCTTATAATGAGACTATTAGATAAAATTGACTTGTTCACCATTGATAACATCCCATGCAAAGATAACCGACATGCAGATGCAATGGCGAGTGCAACTTCTTTCATATCCCCACTCGATCCTTCCATGATTTCATCTTTATTATCCATCTCATCACCAAACCTTCGATTGATACTCCGTTAGAAGACATTTTGGTGATAACTCATGATAGTTTGTGTGAATGGTATTATACAATATACAACTACTTGAAAGATGGTACCATTCTCGAATCTACCACAAAAAATACTCGAAAGCACTTACCTAAACTTGCAACTAAATATGTCATCCTTTCCAACACGTTGTATAGAAGATCTTTCAATGGTCTCCTACTATGATGTCTTAAAGATTCCAAAATCCCTATAGCACTTCAACAGGCTCATGCTGGTGCTTGTGGAGGTCATTTTGGATGTCCCTCATTAGTGAAAAAACTTATTTGTATTGGTTATTATTGGATACATATGGAGAAGGATTGTTTCACCTATGTTAAATGATGTCACAAATTCCAAGAGCATAGCAATTTGATTCACGCTCCCATTGCTGAGCTTCATGCCAATGTGCCCATTTGGCCATTTTTAGTATGGGGTTTGGATCTTATTGGAAAAATTTCACCACCTTGTTCTTCTGGACATACATTTATTATAACCACAATAGACTATTTCATAAAATGGGTGGAAGCTATTCCCCTTCACTCTACAACCGCTGAAGCAATTTGTCGTTTAATCTTGGAACACATAATTGCTCACTTTGGACTTCCTTCTGCAATCGTTTCAGATAATGGAACACCATTTAAGAATAGTGAAGTTCAAAAATTTATTGAAACATTTAATATTCAACATCGTTTCTCTACACCATATTATCCGCAATCCAATGGACAAGCTGAGAATACTAATAAACTTCTTGAACAAATCCTTAAGAAAACTATCACCAACAATCATAAAGACTGGCATACACAACTCTCTTATGCACTTTGGGCTTATAGAACTAATGTTTGATCATCCATAGGAAATACCCCTTATAGGATTGTTTATGGTATTGATGCAATTATGCCCTTGGAGTTAGAAGTTCCTACTTTGTGAGTTTCTCTTTAAGATCTTTTTGATGCTGACACTTATAAAGAACAATGATTACATCAACTTGAGATGATCGATGAACAATGCATTAACCCTCTCGAACATCTCCAAGCTCACATTAAAAAATTACAACACAAACACAACATTCATGTTATCTCGCGATCATTTTCTAAGGGCAATTTTTTTCTTATTGAAAAGCAACGAAATGCTAGTGCTAACAATGAAGACAAAGATAATTTCAGCCCTAATTGGTTGGGACCCTACGTAATTGATACCAATTATGGGTCTAGTGCTTATATTTTAACGTGGCTTGATGGAATGCCCCTTAGGGAACCTATTAATTCTGTACATCTACGTCGGTATTATCTCTAATCCCCTTTGAATAGTATGAGTGGTATAACAGTGTTGTTTAAAGTTATTTGTTGTCATAACTTTCACATTGCTCTGTTCTTGACAATTAAATTTATGTTTTTCTTGAAAACTAAGGTAATTATTTAAGTTCATTTTATAATTGCTTTAGGCTTCATACTATTCACCTTCCTATTGTGTTAAATTAAATCATTATTAGTGTACTTAATTTAGAATATTATTTTCTCATTATCAATGTTGGATCTATGCTAACACTAAAAAATGCTTTATGCTAGATCACATAATTCCTGTTAAATCATGAAGCCATTAATTAAATACTTTTTACCATAAGTCATTTAATTAATCACATAGAATTTAACATTCACATACAAGAGACACATCATAAAATCAAAGTGCGCATGTCTATATATATATCAAAGTTTTATGTACATCTTAGAATCATATACAATGTCATATTGGTCTGTGAGAGCTAGATTCCTTAGGATCTAGCACTCATGATCCAGTCCCTGGTCATTGCGAGACGGTCATGTGTGATCGTGATCGTGAACTACCGAGTCTCAGTGCATACTCTAGACCCTGTACTCAACCAACGACTATAAGCCACTCATCTACCATCTAATCCCTCTTCGCTTGTGTCTGTGCCAACTTTTCCTACAACCTCTCTACCTCTGCTAAGTTTTGTGTTGACTGTAGTGCACTCTCAACCCGATGGAGTCATCTCCTCATACTCTCGTACATTTCCCATAATCTCGCAAAATGTTTGAGTGTCTCTAGCTCCTCCTCCATGATCGGTGGGGGCACGTAGTCAGGATCCATCTCCTCCTCCTGGATGGATGCGGGCACTATCTTTGTAGCAGCCTAACGATAGAACTCTCACCAGTGATTGTCACTCCTGCAAGATAGACAATGTACAAAATCAGTAACACATCATCATGATATACATATATACACATACAACATAAATCACTAAAAGACATGTGAACAATTAAATATCATCACCTATGTCTCTAGATGCATGAGGAATGTCAACCTCCTCATCTATGGGGGGAATGGAGGATGTGCCAGCCTCTCTCTGACTATGAGTGCTGATGTTTTTTGTAGCTACTGCCTGTGATCTAGTACTGTAAGTATGAGATGACTCTCCATGCTTGTACCGATCCTCAATAGCTACCTCATCACCCTTACTTAGGGGTGGCTCTTCCTCATAATCATAACCCTCCTCATAATACTCATCCCCCTCCTCCTCCTCCTCTCCTCCATCCTGGTCCTCATAATTAGGAGCAGCCTCAGACTGGTACTCCTCATTGATAATATTAGTAAACATGTTTGCTGGCCTATACCATACCTCCTATGCTCTCTCCTCTGGCTCATCACCCTCATCTGCTGCTAGCTTTGCATCACCTAGAGGAAAATACATGGGGAAAAAAGGAGCTGGTCATGCATATGACCACCACTCCTCATGCTCTTCTGTCCTACCAACATCATCAACATTGGAGACCGATGGCTAGTTGTGATCTGAATCATCTGAATCACTCTCCCAAACATGATATATTGTCAGCTGAAAAGTGTCACCTGGCCTTTGGGCACTCCACACCAATCATCTTATGAAGGGGCACACCCTCGGTGGTGTGTGCACCTATCCAAACTATCACATGACTCACCCATAATAGAATGGTCATATGATGTAGTCATGCCTCCTGCTTATCCTCTATAACTATCTGGTGAGGTCTGTCCACTGTTGAGTGAGTAGATAGGGCCTCCATAGGATCTCATCCTCCTCCATCGAGTTGAATCTCACCTTCGAAAAGTGTAAATCACCATACTACCATAACCATCACAAAGGATAGCTGAATGCTCGTGGGTATCTTGTTGCTATAGTACAAGGGTATCCGATAGGCCTGGTACATGTGATATAATCAAGGCACCACACCTATAGAAGCATACAATAGACCATACTGTCAGTCTCTCAAAATACAAACTGACCAAGATCATAATACAAATGTGCTAGAATGTAGCGGTGTCAGGCATAGATTGTCCTCTGCTCGTACATACCCCGTATCAGGTGTACCAGTCTCCCATCCAAGTGTGCCGTTCATCCATCTAGATTGATAACTAGTGCCACTGTGTGCATCATAATCCATCTAACCATAGGAGCTCATGAATACATCAACATAGGAAGCTTGATCTACGCTCTAACCCTCTCATCATGTACAGGTCCATCTAAACAATACTGCATATCTCTCTTCTTCTCCTAGAATGACCAATCCCCCCTAGAAATACACTCGCGCTCCTCGAATGGGAGCTCAGAGAATGTAGTGTAGGTCCTCGAGTGTGATAGTCATCTCCCCATTGGGAAGATGAAAGGTACATATATGTGCATGCCAACACTCGCACAGAGCCATCAACATGGCATCATGGTATCTCATGGGTGGCATAAGATATTCCCAATAGATACCCACTGACTGTAAATTCTCTACCTCTACCGTTGATAGCGCTGGTGCATGATCTCTCAAAAATATCAACTGTCTTCCCCCTAGCCACTGCCACGACTGGGCGGGGACCTATCAAAATCATCACAAAATGCTCTAAATTTCATCTAATATCTTCAATTTTTATAATTTTCATCATGCAAGTGTACTACAGTTGATCTAGTGTGCTTTCCTAATGGCCCTAGACATTTTAGAACCCTTTTAGGGAACTTCACAAAGAAACGAGACACTTTGTGAAGAAATGAGACACTTTGCGAACAAAAGGGACACTCTACAAACAAATGGGACACTTTGCAAAAAAAGGGGACACTTTGCGAGCTTTTTTCCAAGAACCCTAAATTAACCTATCCATGCATAAAAATCATTAAATCATCATAAAATCACAAGGAAAAAGTTACAGAATTGACTCACCTCATGATACAGATCATCGTGTGCCACCTGCTCACAAAGATCATCTAGTTGCAAAGGCGTGTAATCTTGTCTGCTCGACATGTTCTTCTCTCACTCGTTGCTTTCATGCTACACAGGTAAAATGAATAGTAAGTGAAAAATTACTTTCTCCTCCTTCTTTAGTCACTTTTCAACTCTTCTCACTTTTACACATTACCATAGGGTTATTGTTTCTTAAAGCATTCATAACATATATCTCCTTAAAATCATCATAATAGGCGCTAGGGTAATCCATTTTTGACACCGTTTGATGCATTCGAATCATGATTCCACACCTAACATCATCACTTGTCTATCCTTATGTGGCATGGTACTTGGAAATTCCCTACGATATGATGTTTCTTGTTCGACGTGACTAGATTGCTACCCTGATTCCACCTCCGTAAAGCAAGAAGAATCAAGGGGGGGCATACATCTACCCTCGAATTGGATTCCTAAGAGTTAGATAAAAGGATTTTTGAGCAATTAACGAATGTGTGTTGTAGGATGTGGTTCCTAATGTTTTGGTTGTGTAGATAACTACACTGGGGGCTTCTTTCTCCTATCTTTTTGAATATGTATCCTTTTATGTAGTAAGGGGCATCATTTAGAGTCCTTTAGCTTACATATGCACATAGAGTCATATGGGCACTGAAGTGGGGGAAAAATGTGCCATTAAAAAATTGGACCCTCTTGAGAAAAGAGGCAATTTCACACATAATTAGACTCACTTTTGAGTCCCTTCACATCATTTCCCTTCAAAAAATCATTTATAGGCCCCTTAGACCCAT
>VDFB02000003.1:298486768-298768002 GCA_007258455.2 Sequoia sempervirens
TTTTACGATGTTTTGACTTTTCTCAGGACATTTTGCAATGTTCTTGGATTTTTGATGGTTTTATGTCTTCAGGATAGCCAATGTAAGAACCAAATATGACATAGGTGAAGTGCTTGCCCCCAGTCGAGCATAATACCAACTGGTTATGAATAGGATGGGATGGGGGATATGAAATGCGCTCGATGTCAATCATTCCAAATTATGGAAAAGACAACCATTTTATTATCAAAGGTATGTACAAGGAATGGATGGGAGAGATATGATATGTACAATGATAGATAGTATGTATAGGTAAGTCAAATTAGAATAATGATAGATAGAGGAGTAGAGTCAACTACACATAGTGCCTGTTTGCCAGGTTTTCACCATGGTACTTATCCAAAGCACCACCAAAGTGGTTTTCACTATTGGATGACTTATTTCTCTTTACTATTTTCTTGATTTTTTTAATTTTTTTTTATGTTACCAAGACACCTATTTGCTAGGTTTTCACCTAGGTAACAATTTTTTATTTATTTTTTTGTATATTTGATAGTTAAGACAAGGCTCTCAGAAGCTATGCGTAGAACTTCTTCAGATGGAGATTGTTGATAGGTGCTGACAATGGTTCTCCTTCATGAGTAGAGAGTTGATACACTCCTGATCCAGAGGATTCTATGATAATGTAGGGTCCCAACCAGTTAGGTTCAAACTTTCCTGGTTTCTCTCTTTCAGCTTGATTCTTATGATTCTCCATTAAGACCGAGTCACCCATGTCAGAGTTTCTATTCAAGACCTTCTTGTTGTAGTTGTGACGAATATGATTTTGATATGCTTGGAGATGATCTAATACCTTTTGTCTTCATTCATCTAGGAATTCTAGCTCATGTAGTCTTGAAACTCAGTACTCTTCATCGTCAATATGCCCTTTCAAGGATACCCTCAGGGAAGGAATCTTGACCTCAATAAGCAGAATGGCCTCAGACCCAAATACTAGGGAATATGGTGTGGTGCCAATGGGAGTATGGATGCTTGTCCGGTAAGCCCATAAGGTTGGATTAAGTTGTAAATGCCAATCTTGGCCAGCATCATTGACAATTTTTTTGATGATTTTGATGATTGTTTTATTAGATGCCTTAGCTTTTTCTGTTACCTTGTGGGTAATATGGGGTGGGAAAATGATGTTAGATATGGAACTCTTCACAAAGATGGAAAACTTCTTGGTTCTTGAATGGATGGCCATTATCTATGATAATGGATTGAGGAACACCATACCAATAGATGATATAGTTTAGGATAAACTTAGAGATCTATGTTTCAGTGATGTATGTCATGGGAATAGCCTCAATCCACTTTGTAAAATACTCAGTGGCAGTAATGATGAAATTATGGTTGTTGGATGATGTGGGATGTATCTTACCTATGAGGTTGAGTCCCCATTGGGAAAAGGGCCATGGTGACATTATGGGATGAAGCTCCTGCACAAGTGCATAGATCAAGTCTTCGTGTACCTAACATTGGTGATATTTCTTAACAAAGATAGATGAGTCCTTTCCATGGTAGGCCAATAGCCAACCCGGTCTCATAATCTTCTTAGCTAAGGTAGGACGCTAGAATGGGATCCACATATACTCTCATGTACCCCATGCAAGGTTGCTTGTGCTTCATCAGTATCAAGATATCTCAATAGGGTATTTACTAAGGCATGTCTATAAAGGGTGTCTCTGATGATGGTGCACTTGGATGAATTGTGAAGGAATGTCCTATGTTGGTTATTAGAAAGGTTAGGGGGTATGATCTCAGCATGGAGGTAGTCATAGATATCTTTATACCATGGGGGATCAAGACCAATAATATCACACACCTTCTCTGAATTTGGGATGTCATAGGCAGGGACCAAAAGCTATTCTACCAAGAACTCAAATTTAGGCACGTTACTAGGTATGTCCAAGAGTGAAGCAATAGTAGCCATGACATCTGCTTCCCTATTTAGAACATGAGGTATTTGATGAAAGTCAACCTTGTCAAAGTACTCCTTGAAACTATATTCAATACATTTGTAGGGAGCAAGGTTTTCATCCTTAGTCTCATAATCATCATTTACTTGTCAGATTACTAGATGAGAGTCACCATAAACCTGTAGGTTCTTGATCTTCCATTTGATGGCCATGCATAATCCTATCACAAGAGACTCATATTTTTCTATGTTTTTGGTACATGGAAAGGAAATCCTAAATGAATTAGGGATAGAATCACCCTATGGTGTGATAAATAGGATACCAGCCCCTGAGCCATGATTCGTATGGGATCTGTCAAAGTATAGTTTCTGTGTCGTGCCTGTGTCAATGGTGAATACAAACTCATTAGGAAAATCTACCACTAAAGGGTGATCTGCTTGTATCATTGCATCAACCAATTGATCAGCAATGAATTGTCCCTCGATGGCCTTTCTCTCTACATAAAAGATTTCATATGCACTAAGTATCATTACCCATTTGGCCAGTCACCCTATTAATGTTGCTTTGCTTAGAAGATATTTTAGAGGATCTATCTTTGCAACCAACATTGTTTGATCAATTCGTATATAGTGTCTTATTTTTGACTAGCAAATACTCGCAAGACAAACGTTCAATTGTCTTTGTAGCTAAGCTCATACCCTACCAAAGTGCAAGTACGTGTAGTATACTTCCCTTTCATGACCTTCATTGTTGTTATATGCCAACAGTGCTCCTAGTGATGAATGGGTTGCTAAAATATAGAGAATCAGTGGTCATCCCTCAACAGGTGGCATTAAGACTGGTGGTGTGAGTAGATAATCCTTAATCAGTTGAAAAGCTTCCTAGCATTTACTTGTCCATATAAATGGTATTCCTTTTCTAAGTAAATGTTGAAAGGGATGCGTCTTATCTGATAAGTGCATGATGAATCTTCTGATGGATTGCAGTCTCCCTTGTAATGTCCTTAGCTAACTGATATTAGTTGGTGGAGGCATGTTTATGATTACTTTTACCTTGGCTAGATCAACTTCAATGCCTCATCTAGAAATGATATAACCCAAAAGCTTTCCTGATTTCACTCCAAACACACATTTCTTCGGATTTAGTCTCACTTTATACTCTTCTAGTCTTTGAAATATCTTGCCTAAAAAATGTAAATGATCTTCCCTTGTCAGTGATTTAGCAATAAGTTCATCGACATAATCCTCCATAAGAGTGTGTATAAGGTCATGAAAAATAGTGGTCATAACACATTGATATGTTACTCCAGCATTTTTGAGTCCAAAGGGAATTACATTCCAACAATACGTTCCCTAAGGACATGTGAAAGTTGTTTTAGGTTGGTCTTTAGTTGCAATCCTGATTTGATTATATCCTAAAAATCCATCCATAAGGGATAACATCTCATAGCTTGTCAAGTCAACAATCATGTCAATGTTTGGCAAAGGAAAGGCATCCTTAGGACAAGTTTTATTTATATCTCTAAATATGTGCAGATGTAGATACCCCATGTTGGTTTGGTGACTAGTACAAGATTGTAAATCCAATCTGCATAGTCGATTGATCTAATGAAGCCAACGTCCAATAGTTTCTTCAACTCAGCCTTGACTAGTAAAGCAATCTGTGGGTGCATTTTCCTCAATTTTTGTTTCACTGGTTTTATACCTGGTTGCAAAGGAAAATGATGTAGTACAAGTTCAAGATCTAGCCTAGGCATTTTTGCATATGACTAGGAAAAAATAATCTATCTTTGTGTAAAGAAGTTATATAATTTTAGCTGCTCTTTTTTTGTCAATGATGCTACCAAATATTACCAGGCAAGGATTCTCTTCTATGCCTATGTTAACTTCCACTGATTCTTCAAAAAGCATGGGTGAATTTTCCTGTGCAGTTGGGAGAATGTTCAAACCTCCATCCTGAGGTGCCTCAGAGAGTTTTTTGCCTTCAGATGCATCCTTATTTTTTACTTTTTCATTGTCTAAGGGCGCATTTTGGTTTTCACCTAGAGACTCATCATTTTTATTTTTTTCATTCTCTTTCTTATTTTTGTGACTGGAGGGTTGAACAGTTTCCCAAAAATATGCCTTGTTGTCCAAGTCAATGGTAAATCCAACCTCATGATCTCCACTAGGTATGCCTTCTCATAATCCCAGGAACTCAGTGATTGCTTCATCATTCTGAAAAATATCTCAGACGGGTGTGTCTTGTTGGTCCCAATAAATGAGCTAGGGATAGAATAAAGGCATGTCATCATCAGAGTTGTCAAAGTTCAATGGGGTCAAGGTAAAAGCTGACTTGTTCATGTAGTCACAAAAGTTTCTTACCAAATCCTCTTTACTCTTTTTCTTTGATCTAGGTGGATTCTGAGGTGGGCCTAGTGTCAGGGTTTGGTTATCTGAGATGGATTGTTCAGGATCCCAAGAGGTAGGATCAAGAGATTCCCAATAGTAATTTTTAAACCATTCCTCTTTTGTCATATTCTTTGGTGGACAGAATTTAATGGATCTGGGGAGGATTTAAGCATTAAGTCAAGTTCTCCAAATAGTTTATCAAGGTCCATGGCAAAGGTGGAGGATAGGGAATTCCACTCATATTCATTTGAGTCAGGGGAATCACAGTAGATTTGGTTAGATGGTTTGTTAGATGTCTCAATATCTTCAGAAGCACTTACTTCCTTGAGTAAAGGTGATGTGGTACTAGGAACACCAATCTGAATCTGTTGAAACCCAATCCCTAAGCCTTTCTGCCACTTAGAAACAATGATTGGTTCAGTCCTCCCATCTTGATGTAATCCTAAACCATTATGTCCATTATATCCCTTGCTCTACATGATTGTGAAACCTTTGCCATATTGATCTGTGGGAATGTGAGCAAGTGAGGGAAGTTATTATTGGTCTTCCCTATACAACCAAAAGGTCACATCTTCTGCATTTATGGCTTCTTTGCTTAATTCTCCCCATTTAGTAAAAGTTGTGGGAGGAATATGTATAGTAACCACTGATTGTCTCCTATCTGTTGTAGGTAAACCATAGGACTTAGGAGGAACCAGGTGACTAACACAATAAGATGTCTTCATGTGATATTCTCCACAACCCTTGTCTTGGATCTCGACCCTAGGAGTGGAAGGTAGTAATGGAAAAGTGGATGTTATGGTAAGAGTGGATGGATCAAGATATTGGGATGAATTGGATGATGAAGCTTCTTGATTTACTGGCACTCGGTGTTGGGGTATCTCTCATAGACTGGTGCAATATTAGAATGGATATGGGTCACCATGTATTGTTATTTTAGTGCCATTGTAGGGAAATTTAAGAAATTGATTATATGTGGAAGGGACTAACTTCATGGCATGAATCCATGGTCTTCCTAGTAGAAGGTTGTATGGAAGGGTGAAATCCAAGACTTGGAATTTTTCTCCATAACTGCAGGACCAATTCGATAGGAAGTGTTACCACTCCCTTTGATTTTCATTCCTCATCGTCATAAGCCTTAATAAAAATACTTTTGGTGGTGTCCACACATTTCAAGAAACCTAATGCCTTAATTAGTTTTAAAGTGCAAAGATTTAACCCTGCTCCTCTGTCTACCAGAACTAGTCTAACTTTGGTTTTGTCAACAAGGACTTCAAGATATAATGGGTCGTTATGATTTGTCTTCTCAATTGCATAGTCTTGTTCGAAGAAGGTGGCATGATGATTATTAGTCAAGTAGCCTACCATTTCCTCAAAAAAATTGACATCAAGATCATTAGGGACAGTGGTTCTTTGTAAGGCCTTGTCTAAAATGGCTCGATGTTTAGGGGAAATTCGTAATAGTTCCAAGATGGAGATTTGGGCTAGGGTCTTCCCCAACTAATCAAGTAAGTTATACTATGACTTGGATGTCTATCATTCCTGGTGTGATGGTGGACCTTGGATGGTGATCTTGGTCCGGTGAGTGTTCATAACAAACTCGAGAGTTTTATTTATGGAAATGGTATTGACATGCTCATCAGTAGCCTGAAGGTGATTTATGATTTTCCCACTATAATCGTGCTTAACATTAGGATAGTTGGCCGAAGTATTGGTCTTGTTACTTAAATTGGGGGATTTTCCTTTCCCATGGTCATGTAATGGATCCAAAAAGACCTTGTGATCAGTGTTCGAAGATGTAGTTTTCTGTCCACTGACTTCAATAATTTTATTCTCGACAAAGTCTTGTATGATGTTTTTCAGTTGACGACAATTTTATAAGCTATGTCCTTTAGTTTGATGGAAGTCACAAAAGGAATTTTCATCCCACCAAGATGGTTTGAATTGTCTTGGATCGTATTCTTTTGGCTCTTGATGTTGTATGAGATTGTGTTGCAATAGTTGTTTGAAGACTGACTCATTGGGTTCCTCGAGGGGAGTGAACTCACATTTTGGAAATTGTCTTTTTTGTTGTGGCCATTGGATGTTTTGGGTAGTGTTTGTGGTTTGGTTGATGGAATTGAGTGTTTTGGTAGAGGGGTATTTCCTCTAAGTTTGATGATCAGTCCTACTTGTAAAGTCTTTGCATCAACTACGCCATCATTGGTAACATTTTTATTTTGAGACCAAAACTTATTTCTGTCATTGGGGGTGTTTTGCACATTTGGATTTTTGTTGGGTGTCTGTGTCTCAAGTTCTTCTTTTTCAATGAGAGATTTTTCTAGTATGATCCCCTTTTCCACTAGTTATGTAAAGGATGTGCAGCAATGTACCCTTAAGTCACTTCTCAATTTTGGGTTGAGGTTTTCTTGGAACATAGTGACCTTCTGTTTCTTAGGTATATTGACAAGACATCGACTGGCTATAGTTCTCCACCTCTGAAAGAAGGCAATAAAATTTTCTCCATCATCTTGTGTAGTATGACACAAGGTTTCTATGTTAATTTCATGATCTATGTTAAAGTAGAATTGTTCAAAGAATTTCTCAGCCAGTTCACCCCACGATTTTATGTCGTAGTCAATTCCTGAAAACCACTCTAGTGCAATTCCAACAAGACTTCTCGGAAAGAGTCTCATAAGATAGGTGGGGTCGTAGGTGACACTATGCACATCATAGAAAATTCCCTTATGTGTTTGACTGGATTCCGCTTTCCATTGTACTTGGGAAAATTTGGTATGACATACCCATGAGGGAAAGGTCTCATGTATAATGATTTATCGAAGTTAAATGGGCATAAATCCTTTGCAGAAAAGGTTTTCTTGGTTGACATTCCCATGTTATCCATCTGTGTTTGAAGTGCATGCATTTGTGTCTGCAAGACGTCAACTTGAGTTAATGATGTGTTGGTTGGATTATTTGGGTCTATGTATGTGTTTTGGAATCCAACATTTTTTGATGGGTTTTGGTTAAATGTCAGTATGTAAAATGGATTTTGATTCAAAATCTATGAAAATGGATTTTGATTCAGAATCTGTGAAAATGGATTTTGATTCAGAATCTGTGAAAATGGATTTTGATTCAAAATCTATGAAAATGGATTTTGATTCAGAATCTATGAAAATGGATTTTGATTCAGAATCTATGAAAATGGATTTTGACTCAGAATCTGTGAGGTGATGGGTTGGTTTCCTTATTGAAAGGAGGGTATACCTCCTGCCTATGAGAATCCAATTTTTGGTATGGTACTAGCGACATTGACACTTGGTATAGCTATTGTCTATGGAATAGTGCTATTGACATTGACACTCGATGTAGGGGCTAATGTTTTAGATCTTCTAGTCCCAACAAGAGGACCAAAGGGATTGGACAATGATGCCCCAGTGGTGAAATTTAGACCCTGTGTCGAGGTAGGCATACCAAATGGAGATGTGTGTATCATTGAGGCACTTTGTGTAGGTCATCCAGATGGTATAGCGGTAGTCACTTGAGGTATAGTAGCACTAGAGTGGTAGTGTTTGTTCCTTGGGTTGATGTAGTTTGTAGGTTACAAATATCAAAACTAGGAGGTAGTTTGGCACCTTCTGCTAGCAAATTTGGCTAAGTATCATTGAGGATCATTTGCTAAATATTCATCTACAAAGTAAGAAAACTCAGGGTCTTTTACAGCATCATATATGTCTTCCACACGAATGTAGCCTTGTGGGTATCTAGTAACAAATTTGTCTAACAAATTCTTGTGAGGTCTAGATGAAGATGTCCCTAAAAAGGAGTTTGAGAATGAAATGATGAAATCGTTTGGATCAACCATCTTTTCTCTTTCTTTCCTTTTCGATCTTGTTTCAACCATGTAATGTAAGCTCAAAGTGCAAGTGATGCAAAAGATAAATCTATGGATGATTATGAGTCTAATCTATGTTTTTTGGATTTTCTGAATATGAAGGATGAATGTATGCAGCCATTTTTTTTGGTATTTTCTCTGAAAATAAGGTATGTCTAAAATGATACTATTCTAGGATGACAATGTCTAAATATGCAAAGGTCTAAGTGATCAAATTAGAAGATTCTAAAAGAGGTTATCTATCAACTAAAGCTTAACCCAGGTTTCAATTTAGTTTTGACAAGGAACCTTCATAGGACTAGGACCAAAGGATAAGGTGAACTCCCAAACTAGACTAATGAGATGGAAGGATTCACGTGTAGGACAAAAGATATGATGACTAAGTTCAATGACAACATTTTTTGAATCAAGGGTTTATGCACAGTGTGAAAGGTGCCTATCCTAAAGTCTATAAAAGATTATCTATCTAAAGGAAATAAAGACCCCTAAGATGAAAGTAAGATCTATTACTAAGGTACCTATCGCTATGATTGAATGATTCCTAAAGGATGTAATCGTGCAAATTTTGAGCAAACTTTCTAGTTTCTGTCCAAGAATCAATGAAAAAGGATAAGTTAGATACTAGTTTGACTATTTGTTCTCAGTCTGTGATAGTAAATTCTAGTTTTTTGATACTTAGGTAGATGCGTAGCAAAATTTAACAGTTGTGGTTTTCTTTCTTAGTTGCGGTTGACTGGTAAATTTAGTCTCGGGTATCAGAAACATGCGGTTTTGTTTGCAGTAGATGCAACTCAGGGTATCAAATGTGTACTGCTAAAAGTAGGTTAGTTCTGTGATAGGGGCATATGCATCATTCCAAACTATAGATGTGGCTCACCTATTCAGATGTGTCATAGAAGGTTTCAATTGCAAGTTTTCCAATAACAAAGGTAATAACTGATATATCAGATGTGGTTTTCTACTAAGCAGATGTGAGCTATTCTAGCAGATGTGTCTTGAATTTAAACAAATGAGACTCAACTCAGATTCCAAAACAAGAAAATTGGACTAAGTTTCTGATAGATGGGACAAACTCTGTAATAGATGTGACTCTAATTATCAGTTGCATTTTTCTGGAGAATAGTTATGGTTTTCCAGTGAATGACAATGTAAACTGACTCTATTTTTTTATCTAGTTTTAGCGCATAAAAACAATTAGAAGACAATGTATTTTTAGTTTGATGATCATGAACATGTGTATTTCCAGAAAACAAGCACAATCCCAAGGCTATGAAATATAGTACTTGTTGAGTTCTCACTTGGGTTTTGCCCCAACTACACTTATTCAAGGCGGATGACTAGTATCTTGACCCCACTAGCTCCCCTCCATGGCTCAACACTTCATTTGGGGCAACCAAGCTATAGTACCCATGAAACTCCCATGGCATACTTCTCATCTCTATAATGAACCGTAAAAATGTGAGATGACTTCACAGGTCTGACCTACTGCACCAGCAAATAGATAAGGGATTTTGGCTTAACTAGAAACAATGGTGTTTAGTAGGGGCATTCAGTTTGTGGGGTATCATCCATGTGGAAAAAGACCATTGTTTCCCTTCTTATCAGAACAATACTCATGAGACTTGAGCTTTCCTCAAGTACCCACTTTTATATACCGGCTGGTAGTCACTCAGGTTCAACGTGTTACTGGTTTGAGTCATTTTGTGGTGAGTACTTTTTCCCACAAAGACAGGCCCAATTTCTAGAGTCAATAACAAGTTCTCTTGCACCCAGGATTGCACGAATGCGTAAGGGGAGAAGATACTTCTATATACTGAATCATGGGGTAATAACAAAGTGTGCTTTTGCGCCAAACATAGTAGATAGTAGTAAATTTTAAACCCTAATGACAATTTTCTAATCTACCAAGTAGTCTGTTTCATAAAATAGAGTCTTCGACACACGTCCTGTAGAAAAATCCTTTAGTAGTTTTGCAATTTATCTTTGGCAATCATCCTGCAAGAAGGTTTCAAAAACTTGTCTTCTACGCTACGTCCTGCAAACACTATGTTAACTCCTTAAAACACATGCTGCAAATAAAAAATTAGATAAAATAAAAACACAATGAAAAACTGTAAATCAGAAATTGAACCTAGAAATTTCACCAGTCAGATGTGTCTTGAATTTTTCACTAGTCAATTGTGTCGTGAAAAGCCACAGATGTGTCAAATTTTGTCAGATGCATCGTTGTATTTGACAAATGCGGTTCGTAATATCATTTGCATCGTTTGGTCTGTCAGATGCATCAGGTTGTACGATACCTACAAAAATTGAATAAAACGTCTATGGATTTGCAAAGAACTTGTCTTCATGTTGGGTTCACCAATGTAACATCATGAAAATAGGAAAGATTAAAGCAAACTCAAAGGCTAATAAACTCTAATGTAATCTAAAGCTAAACAACAAAGTACAAAGAAAGCATAAAAATAAACAAAGAACGATCTCACCTAATATCTACATCCTTCCATGAATGACCTTGATTGTCCTTCTCCATTTCGTGATGGTATTCTTTCCCTCAGATTTTTAGTATGTGTGCAAGTATAGCCATGATGTATGTGATTATAGTAAAATATCGAAGATTAAGATGTGCTCCAAAAGTCATACAATTTCGGGAGCAGTTGAAATGATGAAAGCTAGGTCAATTTATAGAAAATTAATCATTTGAATGAGAGGCCAAGATTGAAAGATAGAAAAATGATTTAGATTAAAATATTTGACATGCATTGAGATAAGTGTTAGTACTGATGTGAGTGATAAAACCTAAGAATAGATCTCAAGATTAAATAATGATTTAATCTCTAGTTGAAAGTATTCAAAAATTAGAAGAATAATGTTTGCATCAAAAGGATAAAGATAGAATAATAGAAACAATTTGTTTGAGCGCACGCATAAAATTAATTAATTAAATAAAGATATTTAACTAATAAATGTGTATATGCATAAGAGTTAAAACTAGATAACTGACTAGTTATGACAAAGAGTTTATTCGTGAAAGACAATTAGTTATTAAATCAGGAGATAACTGACTAATTTAAATAGATCTTGAGTCAAGTGGAAATGAATACTTAGATAACTTAAACATTTATCTAAATATAGAGGAATGTGTTAAAAATAGACTTTTATGAATTAAATGATTATTTAATTCAACACACAACATTTAGGGATTAATTAAATAAATAAGATTTATTTAATTGAGTAAAGAAAAGGTTAAATGAATAATTAAATAATTAAAGTATTTATTTAATTATAGTTGAAAACATGATAAAGATAAATTAAATAAGAATTTATTTAATTTAAGGAGGCTAAAGTTAATTAGTGATGTAATTAAATAAAGAATGCTTATTTAATTAATCAGGACAGAATAAAGGTAATGTGAATTAATTAAATAATTAAGTTTATTTAATTAATAGATGGATAAATGTTAAAGTGAATTAATTAAATAATTAAAAGTTATTTAATTAATAGATGAGAAAGGACTTTAGAAAGTAATTAAATAATTAACACTATTTAATCATGACCATGAAAATATGAATTATGAAGAAATTGAAGTCCCTGGCTTAGACCAAATTTTACTATCTACACATATAATGTCTCATGCATACCTCCTTGTCGTCCCGATAGTTGGCCCAAAAATATTCAATGTGGGGTAAGTGGGCATATGACTTGTTGACAAACTTCTTCAATTTACCGTCAAGTTCCATCCTTGGCCAAGCAACGTGGAGGCCCAGGTTGTATTCAATAATTTGTTTTTCTGAATATTCTGCACATTGGGCAACTGCGAGGGCATACATTCCCTAATCGAATGTGAGGGGATATGGTATCCCTACCCGATGCTTGTCGCTGAGGAGAGTATGTGCATTTTGCAATTTCTTAAGGACATCTAGCAGGATCAACCGATCATTTGGGTATCGGGGAAATTTGTATGGCCTTTCAAAGAAGCCCTTTGTTCGAATGTAAGTAAATTTTGAGAATTGTATAAATAGAAACCCGAGCCTGTGGATGAACGCACATGCACTGTGTGTGACTCTCCTTTCAAAGTACCCTCTGAGGAGTTTGATAATATGCCTAATGAAGGCATCATTCACCCTGTAGTAATCCTTTTTAAAATTTTCATACTGTAGTTGCAAGTGCCTGTTGTATAAATTTAATTCCCTTCCTAGAGTTGGGCTCTGTGCAACAAATAAACCTCTGTAGGGAAATGGCTTGGCCAAGAGATACACCAAGTAAGAAGTCATATAGAATTGAGAAGTCTTCTTTATTTCCATAAAATGTTGATGCAAGTTGTCACTAATCATTTTGGCCCAATGAAACTTGGCTTTGCCTCTGATAATCTCCTCAATGAAATAGAACATCTTGTCTTGAAAGTAAGAAATGACAGAAATGCCCATGAATCTACTCAACAAGGTTACTAAGTCATGATAATTCTTATAAAAGTCACTTCTGAACAATTCCTAGGGCACCTTGTTAGTGTTGGCCCTCTTCTCCTTCAACCAGTTGGTTAATTAAATTTTTGTATTTTAGAGGGTCAGCCTTCCATGTGTTCTCAGTGTATTCCTTCATCATTTCATCCATAGGGTAAAATGTAGGGATGTGGAATGTTTCTCCTATGGAGCTGGAAGACAGGTCTTCCAACACCCTACCCTCATGATCAATGATTCTTCTACTTTCCACCTGATAGGCTTCCCTGTAGGCCATTACCAACTCTAGGGCTACAAGAGCAGGTCAAAAGTTGGCTTCCTTTGCCAAACCACTCTTTCTGATTTCCCTGGCATTATCTTTGGTTGGGTTGACGATGACCCTCTGTCTAAATTCGTCTATGTCAACTTGTCTAATGTTGGTATCTATGATTGTGTCCCAGGAGGTAGCGACCTTGGAGGTGACTTCTACTCCCTAGAACTGATACTTCATCTGAATTTTATCTTCTTTTCCTCTTGGGAATTTGGTAGGCTTCTTCCCTTTATCTTTCTTCGCGGATGCTCCCGATGATCCTGCAACTGATTCCATAAATCTTATAAATAGAGAAACAGTAAGCATATTCACATGAACAAGGGGAGCATTAGCGAAATCTAGCAAAACAGATGTTAAATCAAGCACATCATCATTAGAGATCATAGAATTCATTGAAATTCTCCATTCCACTCTCATTTGGGGAAGATAGAGCAATGCAGATCCAGGGATACGGGTTTCCCTGGGCTGGCAGCCGTTTGAAGAAGGCAGCAAGGAGATGGCACAAGAGGCATAGCGGCCCACATGTGGCCACCCGTATCAATATTTTTGTACCTCTTATTCAAGGCCCCATCAAGGTGTTAAGACATTTATGCACATGGGGCAACCATTCATAAAGCTTCATAAGTGTCAATGCAATAATTTCTCATGCAGGCCAAGAGGCTGCGGAAGCTGGGGGTGTCCTGGTCATTTGGAATGACACTGGCAAGGAGAAAGTCCATAAATAGAGTCCCACATTGCGAGACCTATAGGAAAGAAGGTTGTCTCATTTTAGATTTCAAGTTTAAGTCATTTGGAGTGATGCAGGTAGGAACTTGTGAGATGTCGCTAGGTGATGGCCATGTGGAGATGGAGGAGACGGGACGACAGCCTACAGACAACAGTCTGCACCATCAAGCCTGCAAAAGACATCGACATGTGTTCTTCATTCGGGGGGGTCAGATAGTACTAGAGGGATCAGGCCCTGCAAGGCGGTGATGGGTTAGAAATAGTCATTATGAAATAGCAGTCAAAGGATGGCAAGCCGCAAGCAGCAACCCGCAATAGAATACCCGCACTTAGCAATCCTCTTAGTTGTTTTGCATGTAATGAGCTTGGTGGAAATGAGCCATGTGGAGTCCACATAGTGGATAGATGAAGGTCCCCAACGGTTTGTGAATAGCAAAGGGTAATAGATGACCCACGGAGGGAAGTCCACAAGGCCCAACCTACAAGAAAATATAGTCTTACACAGTTTTCAAGAAAACTTGGGATGACATTTAGATGCATGGGTTCCGTGACATGGAAGCATGTTTGTTTTTCCATTTATGATAGACATTCAATCGATAGTGAAGGGGAAGTGGAGACTCATGAGGAACGGCCCACAGATGGCGCAAGACTTAGGCACTTTCATTTAGGACGTGGGCTAGGCAGGATGCACTGTTCGGAAATCTTGGAGGAGGCAACCATTTTGGGATAGAAGGTAGGCAAGGGCAACCCAAAAATGGAAGTTTGCGAGAGCAGGCCTGCAACGACCAGAGGACCCCCAACTCAAACTTAGTATTTTTGTTGTCTCAATAGTGGTGGTAAACAGATGGTGTCTACCTACATGCACGGACCCACCAAGGGAAACAACCAAGGTTTTGAAGTTTGGTGTTCAGTTTTCTAACTCAACGGAAAAGGAAAGCTTGTAGGTCCTAGGGACATGAGCACTCTAGTCAAAAACGGTGACCGAAGGGTTAAGTTCTGCATGGCTTTAAATAACCAATATTGAAGGTTTTTTTAGATTTTATAACATGGGTTTTGTGCGAGATTCGGTGTTTAAACGACTGCCTAGGGATTTTCTAGGTTTTCTTCCTTAATATTTTGCAAAGTTTCAAAAAATAAAATTCAAAGGAACATGGTTATGGTGACAACGAACTCACCTGATACTCCTGAAGAATCAAGATGAGCGCAACAGTTGAATTCATCCTCCAAGTGATCTAGGCATGATGGCGGCGAAGGCAGGAGGCACACTGATTACTTCTGATTGGGAATGTTGGAAAAAATGATAGGTGAACCTTTTCTATTTATAGCAAATTTGACATTAATTACCCACATTAATTTTTTTATAGTGGCTAGTGAGGTTGGTGGACATGAGTTTCAAAATGACTGGAGGCAGGAAAGGCGGGGCCCAAGATACGAGCGACAGCCAAGTAATTGTCATTTGATGGTTTGGAAATGGGGTGGCAATGGATGACGTAGGGTTGACAATGTGAGCGGTATTCCTGGGTCAACCGTTAGGAGAATGAAAAAAGGGGGACGGAGGCCCACAAGGGGAAACCCACATATGCGGACCCACATGCTACAAAAGGCGCCAACTTTAAAGTCTTAAGGAAAACTGCCAAAGGAACTCTGTGAAGGAAAAAGACTTAGAATTTTCCAATGTGGTGAAACTTGGTCAACTCAATATGATAACTTTAGGACTCAACAATCCGAAACTCAAAACAAGGGGCATGAAAAATGAGGTGGAGGAAAAAAAAAGTGACTTAGCGAAGGAAAAAAAGAGGGGGTCCCCATTCTGAACAGGGCATGTGTGCTATAGGCACAACAAATTCCAAGGCAAGAATCGAAGGATTAATACTGGAAGGATACCCATCTGACAACCTAATGCTCAAAGGTACACATATTTTAATGGCTTGTGTTTCTCATGCAATAAATTTGGACATAGAGCAACAAAATACAGAAGTAGGATGAACTAGAATAAAATGAGTCAAAATGTTGGATTCTTTGCTGGAAAATTTTATGTTTGCAACAAATTTGGACATAGAGCTACTGAATGTAGAAACCAAATGATGATGAATAGACTTGATACAAACACAAGAATTCAATATTTTCAAGGCTGTTGTTACACATGCAATATCTTTGGACACAAGGCTAATCAATGCAGGATAGAGATAAAAACAAACTCATTGGATCTTGGATATGTTATGTGCTACACTTGCAATAAACTAGGACATATCTCAAAACTCTATTGGAACAAAGATAATCTAGAATAGAAGAACAAGCTAGTGAAATAGGTAGATCCAAAAGAAGTAAGGAGAGAAATGGAGAAAAATTGGAGAAAGAAGGAAGAACCTAAGAACACGGATAAATCAAATAACCTTGTATCTACATCTTGTGTAGATACCTCTTCTCAAGACTGAACCCAGTAATGGTTTTAGGGGGAGCAGTCATAGAAAAATCTAGAAAACCCTCAATATATGATGTGTCATGCAAAGAAACATGGATATGTGATGTGAATCTCTATTTTTAAGGTGTTGAAGAAAATTCTGACTGAAAATATGTTAATCAGGAAATTTGCAAAGCCCTTCTTGGCTCACAGTGTCTCTCAAAGATAGTTGCCAATTTAAAAGCTAAAAAAGCAATAAATGCAAAACTGATCCAGAAGTATTGGTTGAAAATGAGGTACTAACAGAGTGAAGTATAGATGATGATGTCATAAGCAATAAATTACCCTTTATGATGAAATCCTAAAAGTTACAAGTTAAATAAGGATGATTGAGTGGTCACTTTTCACATTATGAATTGAATGAGATGAGTAAAGTGCAGCTAAGAAATAAGGAGTTAGGGTTATTGGCAAGTGAAAGTATGGAGAACAAGGATGAAACAACAGAGTCGAAGGCAATGGTGGTATTTAATCCATGCAACAATGAACTTCAAAAATTAAGTAATTTACAAATCAATGAATTTAATCATGAAAAGATTTGAAATCTTGAGGGTTCCCTTTCAGTTGAGCAAATGCAAAAGGTCAAGAATTTAGGGCACAAGGGTTTAGATATTTGGAGAAAATATCCATAATTTTTGGATGTGGAAATTTTTCAGTTTATCCTAAGTAGAACTCAAGGTGACCAAATAATCTTCAACAAACCCTATGAGATCACAAAGGAAACAATTGCAGTAATAATAGGATTATGCAATAATGGACCCATTCTAGTAAAGAAGTATGTAAAAAAAGAAGAAGTCAAAGACCTAACTAGGGTAACAGGAGATCAAAGGGAACTTCTAATTCACACTATTATCGACCTTGTCATAAGGTATGTGACATATGGCATTTCATATAAGATTTATTTTAGAAATAGGGAAGGCTCTACTTCGGTGATTGTCATGTATGTTGTGTATCAAATGGTTGAAAATAATGAGAATTTCAATTTGTGTGAGCTACTAAGGAATCAATTAATGGAAAATATAACTATGAAAAAGAATGAAAATTACCCTTTTCATTTTGGATCTCTGGTTATATGGTTGATGATGTATTTTTTGAAATCGTTACCATTGAAAGAGAATGTTGTGTTGAAGTCAATTTTACCATTTGGGAAGCAGGTCTATCAGTATCTAGAATGTCTAGTAGAAAAGGAAAAGGTTTGTAAAGAATACTGAAACATAGATTTTTAGGTTCCTAAGACTTCTCTTGCACTCTAAGGGTTTTTCACCTAAAAGGGAGAGAGATAGGAACCAAAAATGCTTATGAGTCACTCAAATTAGGATGTATGCAATGTTGTATAGGCTAGATGAAGTTAACTAAATGTAATTGACTGATCTGAATGAATAAAATTTAATGCAAAAGTGAAATTAAAGCTATTTTTGAAAACACATTATGATATGCAAACAATGAAGTAAATGAAGGAAATATGTAGAACAGAAAGAGATGAGTCAAATCAAAGTGTACCTAGAAAAAGTGTGATGAATATGGAATGTATTGGATGCTAGTTGAAATCATGAATTTTTCACAGTGGGACTCATTCATCCAGGGTGGCAAATTAGTCCTCCTCTTGGTGAAAAACTGTCGGAAGCAAGTTTTTGTCTGTCGAGATCCAAAATTTGACAAAATTTAGATTTTTTGTCCTAAGGTGGGACTCATTTTCCATAGGTGGCGAATTAGTCCTCTCCCAATTTTTTGAAAAAATCGGGAGACAACTCTACAACACTAGATCTGGAAATCACTGTTTGTCTGGTTGTCGAAGTCAATTATGCAGGAAACGGATAGAAAACCTTCTCCAAGCTTGAAATAGACTTGAGTTCACTTGAAGCACCTACTTGAATTATAAACCAATCTTCAACACCAAAAATCTTGTCAAATCTGCATACCTAGGTCTACAAACAAACATGTAATAGGGAAAAATGGTTTAAGGTTAGTGACTAGGGGTTTTCCTTCGTCAAACCCCATTTTTTGTAATCAAACCTTTAATAAAATAATGAAATGGAAAGGAATGATAAACTAACAAAATGAAAGTGCTATCAACTTACCAAACCCTTGATGATGCAAGTCTGAAGTAATGTCAATGGCTACTCCAAAGTGCCTAAATTGATGTTGTAAGATGCTTGAATGCTTGAGTGAATCGCTGGATAAGTGAACATGATAAATGGGGGCTGAAATGAGGTGAAAATCACTTATTTATACACACTTGTGCCTTAGTTACCCATTCATACCTCATCATAGGCCAACATCAAGTGTTTTTGAATAAAATTCTAAAAGGAAATTTAAAACATTTTGAATTTTGGGCCAAGGGGGACTCATTCACCACCCATGGCGAACGGTCCCACTTAGGACCTGAAAAATGTGTGTAGGGAAATATGTTGTATTTAATGTTATTTGTTAGGATAATACTCAAAAATACACTTAATTAAGCATATGAGAGCATAAAGGGGCCAAATAAAGCATGAGAAAGGGATAAATAGTGAAGTTATGCCTAGAAAAGCATGAAAGCTTGTTACAAGACTTTACAACACTTCAAAATAGGACTTGTTGATGAGTAAAAAGGTGATTTTTAGGTGAATTGTAATGAATAGAGTCTAGAAGAGTGTAGAAATGTCTTACAACACTTCACAACACCTTCACAAGACATCGTTCTTTGAGTTTTAGTACCTAAATAAGCATGTTCAAGCCATGTCACAACATAAATCAAAGAAACATAGTTTCAACACCATGAAACAAGACCTAAAAGGCCATGAAAATGACAAGGGACCATTTTTCTATGGCACATTTAGCCCCCACTTTAGTGAGAGGATAAACTTGCTTCAAACTCACACTAAAGTAGACATGAACATCGAGGGGAGGGTTCAAATGCAATTACACTAGAAAGATGGAATGACAACAATCAAGAGGGATGATCAAGCCCCCAGGATGAAGATCCCATGGAAAACTAAGCATAAGAACAAAGGGACACTCAAATGTTGAGATGAATCAGATGAAGCTTCAATCATCAATCCAACTAGTTGTGGAATAGATCTAGGCTGATTGTTTGAAAAAGAGAATGTGTACTTACTCTAGGGCAACAGAACATAGGATGGTCTGTCGGGTGAGAAGGCCCAAATGTACTGACTTTGGGGCCAAAAAACTAGTTGTCTGCGGGATTAGAAATCCCAAAAAGGTAAGATACATATGCTAGTTGATATGCACTCACAAATACAAAAGTGGCTATGTGGAAAATTCATGCTGCTAGGTGGGCTTTCCACTCAACCAGATTAAATTTATACTTGATGATAAATTTAACAAGGTGCCACAAGGAAAAATGCTCATGAACAAAAAGAAAAGGTACCACAGGCATGCAAGTTGCATTATGTAAGGTGGCAAAAATGCAAAGTGCAAAAATGTAAAAATGCAAAAATGTAAAGTGTAAAAATGTAAAGTGTATAAATGTAAAGTGTAAAAGTGTAAAATGTTTGAAGGAGTCTTGTTTAGTTCATGCAAGGTTAGTCACTTAGGGAAAATTTTGTCTAATGTCTCCAAGAGAGGACCAATCAAAGAATAAAGTATTCACAACTTAGAGGATGCAGTGCGTCGCATCAAGCTGCCAAGAGGAATGTAATGTGCTTAGAAAGATCACACTTATGAAGGAAATCACACCCAATGTTATCCACAAAGTGATGAAAACATCATATAAACAACAAGGCTACACAAGGAACCAAGAATGAAAATGAATTATGGTAATGTATGTCCCCCACTTTAAAGGAATTGCTACACATTGTTATGTGAGAAATTACTTTAAAGTTGAGAAGAAAAGAAAATGCAAGAAAAAGACATGAGAGCCAACCTAGAAAGCCTTATGCCAAGTCATATGTTTCAAAGTTAGGCTATGTCATGTCAAGAAAAAGGAAAAAGAAAGAAAAGGGAGTTTCCCCCTAGAAAAGAAAGCACACCAAACACATAAGGGACCTATGGATTTGGGGTTAGTATGTTCGTTGCTGCAAGATGTTTTTATGAAAGAGCTCAAAACTATCATCATTCCCCAAAGCACATAGAACTGGAAGAATGACACAAAGAGAATGAAAACAAAGAAAAATGAAAGTCCGTTTTGGGTCAACATGGAAGAGACATTGTGGTCTCAATGCTTTGCATCATCCCCAAAAGGAAAATACAAGTGAAACGAAAGAAAATGAAAAAGGTGAAAGAAAATGAAAAAGATTTTGGGTCAACATGAAGGAGACATTTCGGTCTTAATGCTTTGCATCATCCCCAAAAGGAGAACACAAAACAAAAAGAGAAAAATAAAAATACCTTGTGGGTCAACATGGAAGAGACATAGGGCGTCTCTATGCTTTTCGTCATCCCCAAAAGGAGAACACGAAAAAAAAGTGAAAAAGACAAGGACCTTTTGGGTCAACATGGAAGAGACATAGGGCATCTCTACACTTTGTGCCATCCCCAGAAGGAGAATACAAAACAAAACAAAAAAGATAAAAAGACAATTTACGACATATAGAAGAAGAGAGATACGAATAGAAGAAGTGTACGCACAATACGGGTGAACATAATACACACATGAAAAGGAAAATAGAAAGAGAAAAGAAAAAAGGTGAGTTAGGAAAATGCAAGTCAACCATCTAATAGATCATTTTCCTCCCAATAATGTTCAGTGTAATGCAAGGGCAGTGACTATCCAAAGGAAGAATTACAAGTGCCAAATCAGGACTCGTACTAGGTTCTTCACTTGGTTGAGAGGATGTATCATTTAAGCTCATTGTAGATGAAAATAAAGAATTTAAATCATTATGCACTTATTCATCTATTTTTGCTATCATCGCATCATATTCATCATCAAGATTAATGACAATAGGATGACAAAGGGTGATTTCTAAGGATGGATGGATCAAAAGCAGAGGTTGTTGGATTGGTTCAATTTGTTGTGAAGGTTGCACTGGACTATTGTGTGGTAGGTCAGGAGAAGGAGGGTGGTCATTTATTACTTCAGTCCAAGGTAAGGGTTTATTTTCTTTATCTTCGTCTATGCGAGATTAATGAGCAAGGAGATGACAATGACGCCTTCGTTCCCTAGCACTGCAGTTTCATTTAATTATGTTTTGGAGTTGTCGAGGTGTAAGAGATAATTGAGTCATCATAGGTTCTTCTACTTCTAAAGAGGGAAGAATAGAAGAAACCAAAGAGGATGGATCAACCACTTTGTCTTTGGCTTTATACACTTGTTTAAGGCGAGGAGGCATGACAAGAGTGGTTTCATTTTCCCTTGGTCATTTAAATGATGGTGGGGAAGTATCAAGGGGTGGTTGTTTAGGAGGTTGTATAGTTTTCTCAATGTCAGATTCAAGTTGAAGCACAGTTTCGTCTATGATAGGAGGTGTGGAAGTGGATGGGGACGAGTTCTGAAGAGATAATTTGGATATCTTTTTGGCTTTAAATTTTTGATAGGTTATGAAAAAGAAGTCTTTTCGAGGTGTGATGGGTTCTATAGGGGTAGGCCAAAAGGCTTCTAATGAAAAATTACCTTTGGAACATAAAGGATTAAAGCCACTATGGTGTATGGTGACTATCTCACTATCATGTGGAAAATTCAAACACTTGTGAACAACTGATGAGACCACTTTCATTGAGCGAAGCCAAGGGTGGCATAGCCGAAAATGAAATTAGTTAGATTGTGGAATAACTGAAAATGCTACCTCCAAAGTTTTAGCTCCTATTTGTAAGGGTAGCACAATCAATCCAATCGTAGGGCATGCAAAACTGGTATGTGTTTTAATCAATGCAGTTGGTTTATTATATTCATCTTGATATAGCTCATGTAATTCTAAAAAATCCTTTATGATCACATTCTTACCACAAGCAGGATCTATTAATATCCCATTACTGGGCTTATTATAGATTCTACCAGCTATATAAAGAGGATCATCTGGAAGTTTTTGTAGTATTCCATTAGTACAAAAAGTGATATCAAGAGACTTAGTGGATTGTCCCTTACGAAGGGATAGCATCTATCATAGCTACTAGCTCATCCATAAGACTTTCCGTAGTAATAGGGGAAGGCGTATCATGTTTTTCATTGTTTTTATCAATAGTCATTATATTAGTAGTTGAAGGTTTGCTAGCCTTCAC
The DNA here is from genome assembly GCA_007258455.2 of Sequoia sempervirens. NCBI lineage: Eukaryota > Viridiplantae > Streptophyta > Pinopsida > Cupressales > Cupressaceae > Sequoia > Sequoia sempervirens. The sequence goes on from VDFB02000003.1 coordinate 298,509,083, forward strand.
AAATGAGGTAGTATGTTTAGGCATGAGATTAGTGAAAATTTGCAAATTCTAGTCAGGGGGTGCAACAGACTTATTGCCTTAATCATTAACACCCCTAATGGATAGATGGCCTGAATCAATGAGGTCTTGAGCCAAATGTTTGAGATGCTTGCAATGTTAAGTGTCATGTCCATTATGGTGATGGAAATGACAATAAGCATTAGGTTTGAAGGTGGGTGGTAAGGGTTGGTTTGGATCAAGTGGTCAGATGAGTGGAAAAGTGAGTAGGCATTGTTGAATTAATTGGTTTATTGTGTTATAAAGGGTATCAAGTAGGGGAGTAAATTGTCTTTTTAGGTCCCCATAGGTATAAGGAATCATTGCTTTAACAGCTGCCACTTGATTTGGAACGGATTGGGTTGGTTGCGGTTGAGGTTGAGGAGGTGGATTAAACAATAAAAAGCCTCTATTTGGTTTGCGGAAGTTTTGTGTGTTATTTTAGTTGTGATTATTGTGTTCAAGTTTGTTAGCTCAGTTAGAAGTGGATTTTGAATCATGACTTGAAACCAAATTATGGTATTCACACAAGGTTGTGCATAAATGCATAAAAGAAGGGAATTTCATCATTGTTAATTTATATTGAAGGTGTGTGTGCATGTTTTCAATAAACATGGTTTGCAGATGTGCATTAGGAATATTGACATCAATTTGAGCATACATAGATTGGTATCATGAGATAAAATCCATGACTTTTTCATCTGTGTTTTGTCTACATCGCATGAGGTCAGCCATTGTCTTTTTAGGTGTCATGTGAACTTGAAAGTGACTTATGAAAGCATCCACCAATTCATTGAATGAATGGATGGAATGATTAGGAAAGTTTGAAAACCATTCTAAGGCAGTGTCTTTCAAGGTCCTTGGAAACAATATGGCTAATAGTTTATCATCAAGGATGAAGTCACTACAAAAAGTTGTATAGGCACTAACATGGTTGACAGGGTCTCCTTTTCCTCCATATTTATCAAACCAAGGAATTTCTATCCCTTGTGGCATCAGGGTATGCAATATTTCTAAGGATAAGGGGCTACTATGGACATGATATGTAAGTGGAGCGGATTGACCTTGGCTAATGGTGGAAAGTTGATGTTGCATAGATGAAACGGTGGTAATGAGTTATGTAAGAAGGGGATCGGGGTAGGCGGGTTGAGGTGGAAGGGAAAATGGTGAGGGGGTATAGGTGATATGAGGGGAAGTAAAAGGAATTCTATGGGGTGTGAATGTGGTGGAAGGGACTTGTGATGCCACAACAGAAGTAGGAATGTTAGTGGAAATCAAAAAAGAGGTAGCCGCATAATTAATCTGATGCATAGTTGTATGGACTTGCGGATTGGTATAGGTTGGTATAGAAGCTATGGTTGAAGGGGGAGGAACATGAGGTCCTCCTTGGCCTATAGGAATGGTTGTGGATTGGGTATTAGAAGAAGCATATTTATTGTAAATCTCAGTAATTCTCTTCATCACTTTCAATCAAACGATGAAGATTTTCAATGGCGGGTATGGCAGTGGTGGAAATGTTTTCAAGTGAAAAATCTTGTTGTAAATGTGCAAAGTCCTCGTGAATATTAATTAATTTTTCTTGCAGGAGGGAATTTTTTTGGTTGTCAACATTCATTCAATGGAAAGGTGAAGGCATAGAAGTGATATTCTCAGGGCCTAATGCACCATTGTCCATACTAGTAGGAGCTCGTGAGATCCCAAGGTCCACAACGAAAGTTCTATCGTGGGAGGCCATGAGTCTAGAACTTCTTCTCACCAAAGTATTATCAATGGGGCACCAAAAACTCATGCAAGTGCCACAAAGGAGGGGTGAATGAGAATGTAAACTAATCTAAGAGTTTGAAATGAAAATAATAGAAATGCTGCTAACTATAACTGAGGTCTAACTACAGAAAATAGAAATGCAAACAAATGACATAAAAATGCTAAAAAATTTGTTTAACAAATGCAGAGGGATTGATTCGCCCTAGGTGGCGAATCATCCTAGTACGATGTTTTTGTGTGTTTTTCAAAAAATTTAAGATGATTTTAATGCTCTACATAATGCAATCAAAGATGCATAATTCAGGATTTTACTTTTTTCAATGAGATGAAATGCAATAATGAAGTTTAAATGAAGCTTGCACTAATGCAAGATAAAATGCAAAAACAAAACAATGTACTAATTGAATGTTAATGCAAATGTAAACTATGATGCAATGAAATTAGAAATGCAAAGTGTTCAAAATTTAGGTTCACCAAAAAGAAACATCAATTTTTGGGTTCCTAAGACTTCTCTTGCACTCTTAGGGTTTTTTACCTAAAAAGGAGAGAGATAGGAACCAAAAATGCTTATGAGTCACTCAAATTAGGATGTATACAATGTTGTATAGGCTAGATGAAGTTAACTAAATGCAATTGACTAATCTGAATGAATGAAAATGAATGCAAAAGTGAAATTAAAGCTATGTTTGAAAACACATTGTGATATGAAAACAATGAAGTAAATGAAGGAAATGTTGGAATTATGTGCGTCAATCTCACAGGCTGAAACCTCTGAAAGAGCTAAGTTGGTGTGACATCCTTATTGTCTGGCCGACTAGCAGTTGTGCAACCTTATGGAATGTTCAGGTCGCCGAGACCTTGTTACTGTCATGCCGACTGAAGCTATCGCTATGACTTGTGGTGTTTGGTGTAACCCTCTGACGAGTGGGTTGGTCTGGCTGATGGTTTGATTCCTAGTGGATGTCAAGGAGACTCATGGCGACTACAATTATCAGGGAGACTCTTGGCCGAAAGGTTTGCTTTCGGTATGAAGTCTTAGCGATGGATGTTTGTCTTGCCAGCATTGCTACGTGTGTTTATTATTAGATGTCTTCGGTGAGACTCCTGGTGAAAGGTGGTCTCAGGGTAACATGGAAGCCTTGGTAAGAAATCTTTCTGATAGTTGGTTCTCTCGCCAATGGGTATGAAGATCGATGTGACCTCTTAGCGAAAGTGGTAAGTCTCGCCGACGGTAGGACATTTCGGTGTAGCATGAAGGCTTCGATATGATCTCTTAGCGAACAGTGATAGTCTCGCCGATGGGAATGCTGGTGTCTATGTGACCTTTTGAACATTAGTATGACCTCTCACCGAATAGTGATTGTCTTGGCGAATAACGCTACATGTGATGGATATCGGTATGATGTCTTGGTGACGAGGGGAAGTTCAAGTGATAGTTTGTGAACTCAGTATAACATCTTCCTGATGGTGAGGACTCTTGGTGATAACTACAATCAGGTCTTGTGGCATTGGGGAGACATGGTTAGTGTCTCACCGACATGCGAACACAGGTTGAACATTGTTGATCGATTGGAAGACTATCCTACATGGTGTTTCTTCGACCGATCAGAGAAGCTGAATGGGAACCATTGGAAGTTAGTCTGTTGTGGCTATTCTATGAGGAAGTTCAACAGACAAGGATGACATGGATATACTATGTAATTGCAGATGATGTTCTGTTTGATCAATAGTTGGACGATTAGTGAGATGAAGAGTTCGATGTGTGATCAGTGAGAATTTGATTCTGAGAGCATTGTATCTTGAATGTTTTGTACAAGGTTGATCAAGGATTTATGTTGTTGTAAATTGGCATCAGAGAGTGAAGCCTGTACTCTGTATGTAATTTCATTACTGTAATACAAAGGAGTTTTTCTTGGTGTGATGGGTTTTTCTCCCGTAAGGGTTTTCCCATGTAAATCTAGTGTTCATCTATGTATGTTATATTCTCTATTTCTAATGGTTCTTTCAAGTGTATCTTAATTGGACTGTAATTGAACATTATAAAAGTATCTCTGCATTCTTTCTAGAGGTTTTTATGTTAGAAGAGTTAGTTCTGCACCTTAGATTTCCTTGAAAATTATAGAAAATCTAAGGGGCTGTTAAGACTCTGTTTAGCAGACTTTGTTCTTCTAAATGTTCATGAAGAAAAGACTACATCTTCCTTGCAGAAAAGACTGGCAGCTATTTATCAGGGCAAGTCCTTGGTGAATAAATTGTTCTTTAGGAAGAAGTTGTAATCTTTGAGAATGCGGGAAGGAGGGTCCGTTGCTGATCATTTGAATGCTTTCAACATGCTGATTACACAGTTAACATTTGTGGGTGTAAAGATTGATGAAGAAAATCATTGTATGTTGTTATTATGTTCTTTTCTAGATTCTTGGGATCTCCTGGTGATGGCTATTGGGAGTACGACATCCAATTTTAAGATGGAAGATGTTGTTGCTTCTTTGTTATTAGAAGAGATGAGAAGGAAATATTCTAAGATGGCGAAGGAGGCTCTTGCTGTTAGAGGTAGATCGAAAGAAAAGGGAAAGAAGAAGGACAAGAAGTCAAAATCCAAATCAGAAGGGAGATCAAAGTCTCCTGGTAAGAAGTCCAAGGTGAAGTGCTGAAATTGTGGGAAACCTAGTCATGTTCGAAAGGATTGTAAAGAGGAGAAAAAGAAGAGGAAGAAGTATTCTTCTGAAAATGATTCTTCTCAGAGTGATGCAGACAAATTTTCATTGCAGCCTTGGCTACGGAAGCATCAAATTATTTCTGGCTAATTGATTTTGGAGCATCTTTCCACATGACATCTCATAGAGATTGGTTCATGAAGTATAAAAAATACGATGGTGGAAAGGTGTATTTGGCATGTGATTCATCTTTGGAAATAGTTGGCCATGGAAGAGTCAGAATTCAATTCCCTGATGGAAGAGTGAAGGGAATCAATGATGTAATGCATATACTAAGTCTGGCTCGAAATCTACTTTCTGTTAGTATGCTAAATGATATTGGAGTGCAAGTCACATTCTCTGGAAATGGCTGTAAGATGACTAGAGGCTCTATGGTGCTAGCAAGGGGTGCTGGTTTTGGTACCTTGTATAAGCTAGATGCACATGTTATGCAATGCAATAGTGTCTCTGCCAAGTCACAAAAAGCTACTCATGGGGAAAAAGAGGAAAAAGTTCCTATTAGTGTAAACTCTATGGAAGTTAAACTTCCAGTAGAAAAAACTATGCTCTAGCATCATAGGCTAGGCCACATTTGAGAGAAAGGTTTAAAAACCTTGAAGAATAAAAACTTGGTTGAGGGGCTTGAAGATTGTAACCTCAAATTCGAGTTTTGTGAACATTGTATATATGGAAAACAACACCATGTTTCATTTTACTCTAGTCCTCACAAATCTTCTGGTTTGCTTGATTATATACATTATGATGTTTTTGGTCCAGTGAATGCTCCTCCTTTGTCTAAGTCAAGGTACTATGTATCATTCATTGATGATTATTCGAGAAGAGCATTTGTTTATTTTTTTGAAAAGTAAATCAGAAGTGTTCAGTCAATTTAAGGAATTTAAGAACCTTGTAAAATCAGACTGGAAGAAAAATAAAAATTTTAAGGACTGATAATGGTAGTGAATTTTGTTCTGATGATTTCAAGAGGTACTGTAAAGATCGTGAGATTAAAAGACATAAAACTACACCTTACACTCCATAGCAAAATGGAGTTGCAGAAAGGTTCAACATCACAGTGATGGAAAGAGCATGAAGTATGCTGAGCAGTGCTGGCTTGGAGGAGAAGTTCTGGGTTGAGGCAGTTGCAACAACATGTTACTTGATAAACCATTCTCCAAATTCCACTCTTGTTGAGAAAACACCTTTGGAAGCATGGTCTGGAAAGAAGCCCTCTCTGAGACACATTCGTGTTTTTGGCTGTGAGGCATATGCATATGTGCCGAATGAGAAAAGATCTAAATTGAAAAACAAGGTTGTCAAATGTATTTTTATTGGTTATAGTGCTGGCATAAAAGGATACAAGCTTTGGAATCTTGATACGAGAAGGTTCTATACAACAGAAGTGTTATCTTTCGTGAGCTGAAGCCTTCTACCTTGGATGTGCAGTTAGAGACAAAATCAGAAAACAAAAAGGATGTAGTTGAAATTCCTTTGACACCAGATAAAGAGGAATTGAAAATTCAAAATGTACCTGAAACTGAGGAGAGCTCAAATAGTTTTGAGAGTTCTGATGAAGAACAACCTCAGCCTCAACAAGTGAGGAGGTCAACTCGTGAAAGAAAGCAACCCGATAGGTATGGGTTCTCTTTGATAGATTCTACTTGTGCCTATGCTTTAATTTCTAGCACTGATGAGCCTAGGAATGTGAAAGAGGCATTTAGAATGTCTGATTCAAACTCTTGGTTGGAAGCCATGAATGAAGAAATGGCATCATTAGAAAAGAATGATACTTGGAAAGGCAAAAAAGTCATGGGCTGCAAATGGGTGTTTAAAAAGAAAATAGGTCTAGATGGTAGTGCGCAGGGTTATTCCCAGGTAGAGGGAATTGATTATGGGAAATTTTTTCTCCTGTAGCTAAGCTAACGTCCATTAGATTTATTTTGTCACTTGCAGTAGTGTATGACTTAGAGAGTGAACAGATGGATGTGAATACAACATTTCTTCATGGTGATCTTGAAGAAGAAATTTATATGTCCCAGCCTGAGCACTTTGTGGAGAAAGGTAAAGAAAGATTGGTTTGCAAGTTGAAAAAATATTTGTATGGATTAAAGCAGTCTCTTAGAATGTGGTACCAGAAGTTTGACACTTTTGTTTTGTCATTAGGATTTGTAAGATCAAAATATGATCATTGTGTGTATTACAAAGCTGAAAGTGATCAAGTTCTTATTATTGCTCTCTATGTTGATGATATGTTGTTCATAGGCAATAGTAAGTTAATGATTTCTGATCTTAAGTCTTAGTTCTCTACAAAGTTCAAAATGAAAGATCTTGGTGCAGCAAGGTATATAATGGGAATGGAAATAACCAGGGATAGGAATAGTAGAAAACTTTGGCTCAGTCAGAGTAAGTATATCAAGATTATTCTAGAGATATTTTGCATGAATGATTGTAAACAAAGCTATATGTTGAAGAACTGTCCAAAATCTCCTACTGAGATGGAGGACATGACCAGTTTACCTTATGCTAGTGCAGTTGGCAGTCTAATGTATGCAATGGTCTGTAAGGCCAGGCATTTCCCAAGTAGTGGGAGTACTTACTCGGTTTATGGATAATCCTAGGACACATTGGGATGCTATGAAAAGAGTATTCAAATATTTGAAGGGCACTTCAGAATATACTTTGTGTTACCATGGTAACTTGGTTGAATCACAGAGGACTCTTAGCATTCGAGGCTATGTGGATTATGATTGGGCAGGGGACATTGACAGCAAAAGATCCACCAATGGATATATTTTCATGTTGAATGGTGGTGCAGTGAGCTGGATGAGTAAGCGACAGGCTGTAGTCGCTTTGTCCACTACAAAGGCAGAATACATGGCAGCAACACACGCCTGTAAACAAGCAAACTGGTTAAAATGTTTGTGTTCTAACATTGGTTTTGATGCAGGGAAAATAACAATTTACTATGATAGTCAAAATGTTATTTGTTTGGCAAAGAATCCTACTTTCCATGTCAGGACGAAACACATAGATGTACAGTATCATTTTGTATGAGATATGGTGGAGGATGGAAAGGTCTCTTTAGAAAAATTGGATACTCTGGAGAATGTTGCAGATGCATTGACGAAGCCGGTGAGCACAGACAAGTTCACGTGGTGTGCCAATTCGATGGGCCTCAGTGCCCATGAATTTTAGTAATTTTGTTGTGCTCTGGAGGTGCATGTGTGATCTTCATCAAGTGGGAGATTGTTGGAATTATGTGCCTCAATCTCACAGGCTAAAACCTCTGAAAGAGCCAAGTCAGTGTGACATCCTTATTGTCTGGTCAAGTAGCAATTGTGCAACCTTGTGGAATGTTTAGGTCGCCAAGACCTTATTATTGTCATTCCGACTTGAAGCTATCGTTGTGACTTGTGGTGTTCAGTGTAACCCTTTGATGAGTGGGTTGGTCTGGCCGACGGTTTGATTCCTAGAGAATGTCGGGGAGACTCATGGCGACTGTAGTTATCGGGGAGACCCTTGGCTGAAAGGTTTTCTTTCGGTATGATGTCTTAGCGACGGATGTTTGTCTTGCCAACATTGCTACGTGTATTTATTATCAGATGCCTTTGATGAGACTCCTGGCAAAAGGTGGTTTCGGGGTAACATGGAAGCCTCGGTAAGAACTCTTGCGACAGTTGGTTCTCTCCCCGATGGGTATGAACATCGGTGTGACCTCTTGGAAAAAGTGGTAAGTCTCACAAACAGTAGGACATTTCGATGTAACATGAAGGCTTCGGTATGATCTCTTGGTGAATAGCGAAAGTCTCGCCAATGGGAATTTTGGTGTCTATGTGACCTTTTGAACATCAGTATGACCTCTCACCGAATAGCATTGTCTTGGCGAATAACGCTACATGTGATGGATATCGGTATGATGTCTTGGCGACAAGGGGAAGTCTGAGTGACAGTTTGTGAACTCAGTATATCATCTTGCCGATGGTGAGGACTCTTGGTGATAACTACAATTGGGTCTTGTGGCATCGGGGAGACACGGTTAGTGTCTCACCGACATGCGAACACAGGTTGAACGTTGTTGACCGATTGGAAGACTATCCTACGTGGTGTGTCTTTGACCAATTAGAGAAGTCAAATGGGAACCATTGGAAGTTAGTCTATTGTGGTCGTTCTGTGAGGAAGTTCAATAGACAGCGACGACATGGATATACTGTGCAATTGCAGATAATGTTTTGTTCGATTAACAGTTGGACGATTAGTGAGATGAAGAGTTCGATGTGTGATCAGTGAGAATTTGATTCTAAGAGAATTGTATCTTGAATGTTTTGTACAAGGTTGATCAAGGATTTATGTTGTTGTAAATTGGCATCAAAGAGCGAAGCCTGTACTCTGTATGTAATTTCATTACTGTAATACAAAGGGGTTTCTCTTAGTGTGGTGGGTTTTTCTCCCATAAGGGTTTTCCCACGTAAATCTGGTGTTCATCTATGTATGTTATATTGTTTGTTTCTACTGTTTCTTTCAAGTGTATCTTAATTGGACTGTAATTGAAAATTATAAAAGTATCTCTGCATTCTTCCCTAAGGTTTTGACGTTAGGAGAGTTATTTCCGCACCTTAGCTTTCCTTACAGGAAATACGCAGAAACGAAAGAGATGAGTCAAATCAGAGTGCACCTAGGCAAAGTGTCATGAATTTGGAATGTCTTGGATGCTGGTTGAAATCACTGATTTTTCATAGTGGGACTCATTCACCTAGGGTGGTGAATTAGTCCTCCTCTTGGTGAAAAACTATTGGAAGCAAGTTTTGTCTGTCAGGATCCAGAATCTGACAAAATTCATATTTTTAGTCCTAAGGTGGGACTCATTCACCATAGGTGGTGAATTATTCCTCTCCCAAATTTTTGAAAAATCAAGAGACAACTCTGGAACACTAGATCTAGAAATCACTGTTTGTCGGCTTACCAAAGTCAATTCTACAGGAAACAGACATAAAACCTTCTCCAAGCTTGAAATATACTTGAGTTGACTTGAAGCACCTAGTTGACTTATAAACCAATCTTCAACACCAAAAATCTTGTCAAATCTGCATACGTAGGTCTAAAAAAAACATGCAATAGGGGAAAATGGTTTAAGGTTAGTGAATAGGGGTTTGCCTTGGTCAAACCCCATTTTTGGTAATCAAACCTTTAATAAAAGAATGAAATGCAAAGGAATGATAAACTACCAACATGCAAATTCTATCAACTTACCAAACCCTTGATGATGCAAGCCTGAAGTAATGTCAATGGTTGCTCCAAAGTGCTTGAATAGTGCTTGAATTGATGTTGTAAGATGCTTGAATGCTTGAGAAAATAGGTGGATAAGTGAACTTGATGAATGGGGGCTGAAATGAGGTGAAAATCACTTATTTATACACACTTGTGCTTTAGTTACTCATTCATACCTCATCATAGGCCGACATCAAGTGTTTTTGAATAAAATCCTGAAAGGAAATTTAAAATATTTTGAATTTGGGGCCAAGGGGAACTCATTCACCACCCATGGCGAATGGGTCCTACCTAGGACCAAAATATGTGTGTTGGGAAATATGTTGTATTCAATGTTGTTTGTCGGGATAATACTCAAAAATACACTTAATTAAGCATATGAGAGCATAAAGGGGCCAAATAAAGCATGAGAAAGGGATAAATAGTGAAGTTATGCTTAGAAAAGCTTGAAATCTTGTTACAAGACTTTACAACACTTCAAAATAGGACTTGTTGATGAGTAAAAAGGTGATTTTTAGGTGAATTGTAATGAATAGAGTCTAGAAGAGTGTAGAAATTTCTTACAACACTTCACAACACCTTCATAATACTTTTTTCTTTGATTTTTAGTACCTAAATAAGCCTGTTCAAGCCATGTAACAACATAAAATCATACCAACATAGTTCCAACACCATGAAACAAGACCTAAAAGGCCATGAAAAAGACAAGGGGTCATTTTTCTACAGCACAAATACAATGAAAACAAAATAATTGTATGGAGTTCATGCATGGTTTCCATTCCAATTGGGTTATCTAAAGAAATATCCTCCTTCGGAAAGAGGAAATCAAGAAGAATTATCTCAAGTTCTCCTCCAAAAATAAAGAAGCTGAAGAAAGAGGAGAAGAAAGAAGAAAAGGAAGAAAACATTACAAAGGAAATTGATTTGGCATCAACTGATGATGATGAAGAAGATTTCATTAAGGAGGTGTTGAAAATTCTTGGGCAAGATGATCGACTGAAGAAGATTGGAGATGTTTGGTTGTCATGACCATCATATGAACAGGACGAGATTAAAAACACCATGGCTATATACATAATTCACTATGATATTGATCTAAGTGAATTGACAAGTGTTTTACCAGAAGTATTGATTGAGAAGATTGAAGACAGACTAAAGGCGCAATCACCTAGTGAAACAATAGAAAAAGATGAGATTCAATTGGCCATGGAAGAAAGATGCAGAAATGCACAAAAGAAATTTACTGAGAGCATAAATGAATTGAAAAAATGCATCAAGAATGTAAAAAATAAGTATAGGTATTGTCTAGGGTGGCCTACTGCTATTGGAAACTATAGAGCAAAAATTGATGCTATTGAGCTTGAACTAAATTCTATTGGAAAAACATATGATATCCTTAATGACAATGATGAAGCACTGAAGAAAAGGATCAATTCCTTACAGTGTGAACATTCATTTATTGTGGTACAGAGGGATGGTATTGTGAAGACTTTTTGGAAAGTTAAAGAGATAATTGAGTTAAGATTGGAACAACTTTCTCGTCTCCTGGTGGAAGCTGAGAAAAATGAACAAAATATCACTATCCCAGATACTCTTCTAGAAACAATTAATTCAATAGCAAAGAAAAAAAACATTTCTTTAAACATCAGGTTGGAAATGGATTCATAGAAGACATGTCTTCCAGATCTGAAAGAAAAATACAAGAAGATATTTTAAGGGAAGAAGGATTGAGGTAAAAAACCATTTTAGATATCATTTTTGAAGACTGTTTTTGTAAAATTCTTTTTTTGAAGTAAAGGTGAGATAGATCTTATTTTCTTTTCCATTGATGTCAAAGGTGGAGAGGAAGCATGTGAAAAGAATAAAAATCATTTCAGCTCATCAAAATAATTACAAAGGTTGTTGTTGTTGGCTTTTAACATCTTGTGTTTCCATCAATGACAAAAGGGGAGATTGTTGGAAATTGGATTGCATCAAATGGTTTTCATTAATGTCAATAGGTTGTCATTGATGCCAACACAATACTAAATGTATGAGATTATTATCAGAAGCTATTGCCTATCAAAGATGACTGTTATATGCGGTCTGATATGCTGACTAGTCCGGTGGGTTGGTTTTTAGGTCTGGTTTCTACCATGAGACAAGCTATGATTTTGATATTTGAAGATCTTGGCTAACTTAGCGTGAGTAATATATTATGTGGATTAATTATGTTTTATGGATGTTTTGGCCAACATAAGAAATGTCTTAACCTTATATGATGTGGACCTAATTGATAAATAATATATACATATATATATATATATGAGACTCTCTAAGAAAGAGAAATGAAATAGACAGATAGATAGGTAGAAATAAAAAGAAAGAGAGAATGGAGCATAGCAGAGTAAGCGAAGCAGGCGAAGACAATAAAGTGTATGTGCAGAACAAAATTATTGAGTGACTATTGAAATAAAGTACTACTTATATAGAGCTTCATTTGGAATTGAACTCAGCACAAGCAAGGTGTAATCCATCAGTTCACACTTTTGGCAGTTAGCCATCTTTTGTATCTCCAGGTTGTAGCCCTATGGACAGTGAGTCCTTATTTCAAGAAGTGAGCCTTATCTCAAATAGTGAGCCTTTTTGTAATCAATTTTGATCTTCTCTATAGTGTGATTCAATCCTCACCATGGTTTTTCCCTCATTGGGTTTTCCATGTAAATTTGGTGTTACTATGTTTATGTGATGACTTTCAGTTTTGCACTTAATATTTAAACAACTAAGCGGTATCAAGATCTTGTTCCAGTAAATGATTAAAATATCTAGTTTGGTGATAATTGATTCACCCCCCCTCTCTGTTTTCCTATTCAATAGAGTTATCCCAAATATGTGTATGCTCACACTAGGGTAGTGGAACCTCAATCTGTCCACTAGGTGAGTTATCCCAAATATGTGTATGCTCACTCTAAGGTAGTGGAACCTTAGTCTATCCACTAGGTGAGTTATCCCAAATATGTGTATGCTCACTATGGGTAGTGAAACCTTAGTCTATCCACTAGGTGAGTTATCCCAAATAAGTGGTTTAGTGAGAAAGTCATGCTAGTGTGTCAGCTTCTTCCAGTATAATGAGAAATTTATGCCAGTGTATCGGCTTCCCATCATACTAACCATACCAAAGTTATCATCCTGATAACTTTAATAATGCACCATAATGTAAATTCTTTTGTATGTCATGCAAAAAATTTGTTAAAGGGGATTTTTCTTTGTTCATGTAACGGTCTTCCTCTTAGAGAGCATTGTGCCTAATGTCTCCAAGAGAGGAAAAGTCAAAGAGATATCACACTCTTGGGAAATCAAGCCCAATGACACCACCAAGAAAAGGACACATCACAAGAATAAAGAAAATCACACATTGAAATATGAGTGTACATGTATGCCCCCACTTTAAAGTGGTTACTAACACCATTGTTGTGAGAAATTTCTTTAAAGTAGTCAAAGACATGTGAGCTTATTTAGAAAGACATATGCCAAGTCATATGTATCCAATAAGATACATCATGAAAAGGGGATGGGTTGCCCCCAAAACTTAGTATGTCACATGCGATCCAACTTGAGGCACGTCATCCACATCCCAAGCTTGCTCTTATATATACATGAAATTTGGTCAATAAGCCAAAAACAAACAATAGGTGAAATACGAGGATAAGGCTACCTAACCCCTTTCCCCCACTGAGTGCAGAACAAGGGTGAGACGAGAATGGATGATTGATGAGAGATTAATGTTAAGTGAGGACTTCCTTGTTTCTTTCATATCTTTTGAAGGACGATAACCAAGACCACTAGTGTCTATTAATTCAAGATAAAATAATGTTAAAGTTGGTTTAGAAGAATCATATGTAAGAGTGTTGATATTAATTGAAGGTTTGTTTGTTGGTTTGATTTCTATCAAAGAAAAATAACCAAGACCACAAGTTGTGTTGGATGTTATGGTATTGTTGCTGATATGTGGTTGGCATTAATGTCAACACTATTAGCATAAATGCATTTGAAGTTGTATATGTCGAGGATATTAGGAAAATTGTTAATAAATAAGTTGTAGGTTGTCAGTTGTAAAGTGAAGTTCAATTTGTTGGTATGTTTTGTACATTGATGATAAGAGTTTGTGGACTAAAGTTTTTTTTTTCTGAGTGTATCTAGTTTATCCACAATGAGTTTAAGATATACGCATGAATATTTGATCGAGTTATGAAGATTTCCATTCAGAATTTTTTTTTGTTTCTTCAGTCAGTGTTTCTAATTGAGGATGATACTATTTCAATTAGTTCAGTTGTTGTGATGCTTCTTTGGTGATTCATGTTGCTTTTGGATGTTTCTAGATCATGCTCTATCTTTTTTGCACGTCTGCATTGATCGTTGTGATCGTGGTTGGTGATTTTCTTTTGCATGTTCATGTTTTTCTTCTCCTTGGCCGACATGGTGTTGAAGCATGTTGTGGATCTTTGAGGAGTAATTAATTGAAGTGTTTTCCTATTGGAGATATTGTTTTGGGTCCTCACTAAGTTGTGGCCTACTTTGGTTGATTCACATTAATAATATTTAATGATTTGGGCCGATAGTTTGTATTCATTTTACTATTTCTTTGTGGCCGACTTGTAGCAATGAAATTTCATGTTGCAGATATATAAGAGTGATTGTTTATTCAAATTGAAGCGCAAATGTATGCCAGTGGATTTTGAGTGTGTGTGTATGTGCAAATATCATTTGAAGGCAGAGCAGAGTGTGAAGAATTGTGAAGAAGAGTGAAGAAGTGTTCATGTGCTTAATTGGAACTGTAATTAGGCATTAGCAGATGCTATTTTCTCAGTTCAAAATATGGATGGCTTTAATCTGAATCTCTTTGTAAGATAGTGTGTCTTCCTTTGTATTTGAGCAACGAGCTCTAGGAAATTTGCCTGAATGCATGTGCATTCCCCATATTTCATTTTCATTATACTTTTAACTGGGTATAATCTTATGGACTGACCTCCACCGTGGTTTTTCCCCTAACAGGGTTTCCATGTAAAAAATATTGGTGTTATGTGTATTTACGATGTGTTGTTGATTCATGCTTTCATGTTTAATTATCAGATCTAAGAATAAGGTTAATAAGTTGAATAAATTTTGAATTTTTATGACAACTGATCTACCCCCCTCTTAGTTGTATGCCCTTGTATTGCCAACAATTGGTATCAGAGCAGGTTCTTTAGAAGAAGTTTAACAGCTTGATGTGATATGGGATGGCAAGTTACAAGAAGGATAGTCTAAGATTTGATGGAACAAATTATTCTTTTTGGAAGACTCGAATGGAGTGCCATCTTAGATGCATTAGTGAACCCTACTAGAGCATTACAAGTAATAGGTATGTTATCCCACCGAATAGTACATCTGTTGAGTATAATATCCAGGCTAAGGAAGCTTTGTTGAGTGCTTTGACTGATTCTGAGATGACAAATGTTATGGATCTGAAGACTACTTATGAGATCTAGAAAAATTTGGAAACCTTGAATGAAGGTGATGCTAATGTGAAGATTGCTAAGTTGCAGAGTTTGAAAGGGAAATATGAAAGGTTGAGAATGGTTGATGATGAGAACATTAATACTTTCATGCAAAGAGTGAATGAACTTGTGTGTGGCATTAGATGTGCTAGTGGAAAGATAGATGAATCTGAGATTGTTGCTAAAGTGCTTAGATCCATGCCTAATTCTTACAAAGTCAAAGCTAGAGCTATTGAAGACTCCAGACTATAACTAACATAACCAGAAATACATTGGTTGGTAAGCTGACTACTTTTGAGTTGAGCAAATTTGGTGATGCCCTTCCTAAGGTTGAAACTACATTCAAGGCCACTACTTCCCAGAGAGATAGAAAAAGATATGATCTGGTTGAGACTACATCTAGAAAGACATCCAAGTATGAGGATGAAATTAGACATATTGAAGAAGAAGAAAGAGAGCTAGAAGAGTTGGAAGCACTTATTTTCAAAAGAGTACCGAGAGAAAAAGGTAAGTATGAAGGAAAATTTCCTCTTAAATGCTTTTCTTGGAATAAGATAGGTCATTTTGCATCAAGGTGTCCAAAAAGAGTTGCTAAACCAAGACAAAACAAGCCTAGATTTCAGAAGAAGTCTTACTATGTTGCGGATGAAGGCGTGAAAGATGATGAATACGATAAATGAAATAGAAGTGATGATGAATGGGTATTTATTTCTATCAAGTAAAATAGTCATGTATCTATTGAATATGTTGGTTGTACTAATGTGGAAAGATCCCTAGCTGCTCGAGTTGAACAAAAAGATGAATGGGTGATTAATAGTGCATGTTCACATCATATGACAGGAGATAAAAGTAAGTTTGTAAGCTTGGAAAAGTATGATGGTGGTGTTGTGAGATTTGGTGATAATACAGCTGGTGAGATCGGTGGAAGAGGTTCCATTTCTCTTGATGGTAAGCATAATAATGATGATGTTTTGTATGTAGAAGGCTTGAAGCATAATCTTTTGAGTGTTGGTCAAATGGTTGATAAGGGATACAATCTTCAGTTCAAGGATGGAAAGTGTAGAATATTGAGTTCTAGAAATGAAATTGCATCAGGTACAAAGACAAAAGGTAATATATTTCACTTGAGTGTTTCTAGTAAAATTTGTTTGATTGATCAAGTTGATGAAAGTTGGTTATGGCATAGGAGGTTGTGTCATGTTAACTTTGATAGTATTGTCAAGATAAGTTCCACTAAGGCTGTAAGAGATCTACCTAAGTTGGTGAAACCTACTAATACAATATGCAAGGAATGTCAATTGGGAAATAAAAAAAGAATTTCATTTCGAAGTAAAAAGCATTGTTCAAATGAATTGTTAGAACTTGTGTATACTAATCTGTGTGGTCCCTCTAAGGTCAGAAGTTTACAAGGTTATAGGTATTTCATGTTACTCATTGATGATTATTCTAGAATGGTATGGGTTGCCTTCTTAAGGGAAAAATATGAAGCATTGGAAAAGTTCAATATCTTTAAAGCTATGGTTGAAACAGAGACAGGATTGAAGATTAAATGTCTAAGATCAAATAGAGGTGGCGAATTCACTTCCGGTGAATTTAATTCTTTTTGTGAAGAGCATGGAATAAAGAGACAATTATCTGCACCACAGACCCCTTAGCAAAATGGAGTTGTGGAAAGGAAGAATAAAACAATTGAAGATGCTGCTAGAACTATGATGTTGGATAGAAATGTTCCTCATATCTATTGGAGAGAAGTTGTGAGTACTGTTGTGTACACACTTAACCAGGTACAAATCAAAGGTGATACTGGTAAGACCCATTTTGAGCTATGGACTAGTCAAAATCCTACTATTAAATACTTCAAGACCTTTGGAAGCAGATGTTATATTAAGAGAGATGAAGACATAGGAAAGTTTGATGCTAGGAGTGATCAAGGTATCTTTCTGGGTTATTCTACTAAAAGCAAGGCCTACCGGTGCTACAATAAAAGATTAAAGAAAATGGTTGAAAGTGAAAATGTTAAGGTTGATGAAGACTTCAGTGCACCATCCAAAACCTGTGAATATGACTCTGATGATCAGGATCACAATACAAATGAAGGAAATCAAGTTCAAACTACAAATCAAGTACAAATCAATCCGGTAAATTAGGAGAATGAAGAAGGAGAAACTGGGGAAAGAGCAGATGAGAGATCAAAAGAGCCTAAAGTTGAAGAAAATCCTAAGAAGACTCCGAGGTATGTAAAATTGAATCATTCAGAAGATTAGATTATTTGTAATAAGAATAAAGGTGTCTAGACTAGGAGATAGATTGTAGAAGAATATTGCTTGATTTTAAAAACTGAGCCTACTAGTGTGAATGAAGCATGTAAAGATGAGCATTGGATTGAAGCAATGAAAGAAGAGTTAAAATAGATTGAAAATAATGATACATGGATTCTTGTTCCTAGACCTAGGGATAAGAATGTAATTGGAATTAAATGGTTCTTTAGAAACAAACTAAATGAGCAAGGTGAAGCAGTTAGAAACAAAGCAAGATTGGTATGTAAAGGATATTCACAAATGGAAGGAATTGATTTTGAAGAAACCTTTGCCCCTATTGCTAGAATTGAAGTTGTAAGATTATTTCTTTCCTATGCTGCTCACAAGTACTACAAATTTTATCATATGGATGTCAAATCAGCTTTTCTAAATGGTGAATTGGAAGAAGTGTATGTTGACCAACCTGATGGATTCCAGTTAATTGATAAAGAAGATATGGTGGGTCGGTTGAAGAAAGCATTGTATGGACTCAAGAAAGCCCCTAGATCATGGTATGCAAGATTGGAAAGTATTTGTTAAGCTTGGATTTAACAAAGGTACTGTTGATGGTACTTTGTATTTCAAGATTGATCATGATAAAGATTTTATTGTTGAAGTCTTTGTTGATGATATTATTTTTGGAGGAGATGATGCTTTGTGCATGAAGTTTTCTAATGAGATGCATAATGAATTTGAGATGTCTATGATTGGTGAGATGAAATTATTTTTGGGATTGCAAATTACTTAGTTAGATAAATGGATTTTTATATCTCAGTCCAAGTATGTGAAGGAATTGTTGAAGAAGTTTGATATGGAAGATTCAAAGCCAGTTGGTACACCCATGCTGACTGGATGCAAGTTGACAATAGAAGATGATTCTCCAAAAGAAAATCATACAAGATATAGATCAATGATTGGTGGATTGTTGTACTTAACTCAAACTAGGCCTAATATCATGAATGTTGTATGTATTATTGCAAGATTTCAAGGTAATCCGAAAGAATCTCATGTGACTGTTGTGAAGAGAATTTTCAAATACATGAAGGGAATTGTTCATCTTGGCCTATGGTATCCGAAAGATGATGATCTTACTTTGAGTTCCTTTATTGATGTTGACTAGGGTAGGAGATGTGAATGACAGAAAAGGTACTAGTGCTGGAGCATTTTTCTTGGGTAAGAAGCTAATCTCATGCTTAAGAAAGAAGCCAAATGCCATTTCCTTGTCTATGGAAGAGGTCAAATACATTGTTGCTGCTAATAATTGTACTCAAGTCCTATGGATGAAGTAGATGTTGAAGGATATTAGAGTTGTATATGATGATCCTATTGCTATATTTTGTGATAGTTCAAGTGCTATTAACATTTCCAAGAACCTGGTGCTGCATTCAAAAACAAAACATATATCTATCAAGTTTCACTTTTTGAGGGAGAAGGTAAGTGAAAAGGAAGTCATATTGGAGTATGTGCCTAATAAGGAGTAGATTGCAAACATCTTTACCAAGCCATTCCCTAAGGATACTTTTGAGTATCTCATAGGGAAGTTAGGTTTGATTACCCCTTCTAATCAGAACTAGGATGCAATGCAATGTGTGCATCAGTCTATGCATATCATAGTCATATCTTATTTTAGATTGATGTTGTGGTGGTTGCTACTCAAGGGGAGTAGTTAGATGTTCAGAAATTCAAATATGTGGTTCAGAGCTTAGAGAACTTTGTCATTGATGTCAAAGGGGGAGAAGAGTCATGTGAAAAATTGGTGATTATCTAAAAAGAAGAGTCATGTCAAAGAAGAGTCATGTGAAAGAGTTGAGGAGAAAAGAGTCAGAATCTAAGAGGGAGTGAGTGCTAGGAGTTAGTTGCATTGATGGTGTTTTTCACATCATGTGTTGCCATCAATGCCAAAGGGGTAGATTGTTGGATGTTTTGGTATTTTTACTGATATGTGGTTGTCATTGATGTCAACACTATTAACATAAATGCATTTGAAGCTGTATATGTCGAGGATATTGAGAAAATTGTAAAGAAATAAGTTTCAAGTTGTCAGTTGTAAAGTAAAGTTCAGTTTGTCGATATGTTCTATACGTTGATGATCAGAGGTTGTGGACTAAAGGGTTTGTTGCTGAGTGTATCTAGTTTATCCATGTTGATTTTTAGAGATCCACATGAAGATTTGATCGAGTTATGAAGATTTCTATTCAGATAGATTTTTTGTTTCTTCGGTCGGTGTTCCTGATTGAGGATGATACTATTTCAGTTAGTTTAGTTTCTACAGATGCTTCTCTAGCAATTCATGTTGCTTGAGGATGTTTCTATATAATGCTTTATCTTTGTTGCACATCTGCATTGATCATTATGATCGTGGTTGGTGATTTTATTTTTTTGTTTTCATGTTTTTCTTGTCCTTGGCCGACATGGTGTTCAAGCGTGTTGTGGATCTTCAAGGAGTAATTAATTGAAGTGTTTTCGTGTTGGAGATATTATTTTGGGTCCTCACTAATTTGTGGCTGACTTTGGTTGATTCACATTAATAATCTTTAATGATTTGGGCCGACAGTTTGTATTCATTTTATTATTTCTTTGTGGTCGACTTGTAGCAATGAAATTTCATGTTGCAGATATATAAGAGTGATTGTTTATTCGAATTGAAGTGTGAAAGTAGGCCAGTGGATATCGAGTGTGTGTGTATGTGTGAATATCATTTGAAGGAAGAGAAGAGTGTGAAGAATTGAGCAGTGTAAAGAAGAGTGAAGAAGTGTTCATGTGCTTAATTGGAACTGTAATCAGGCATTAGAAGATGCTATTTTCTCAGTTCAAAATCTGGATGGATTTAATCTGAATCTCTTTGTAAGATAGTGTGTCTTCCTTTGTATTTGACCAGTGATCTCTAGGCAGTGTGCTTGAATGAATGTGCATTCCCCATATTTCATTTTCATTATACTTTTAATAGGGTATAATCTTGTGGACTGACCTCCACCATAGTTTTTCCACTAACAGGGTTTCCATGTAAAAAATCTTGGTGTTATGTGTGTTTCTGATGTATTGTTGATTCGAGCTTTCATGGTTAATTATCAGATCTAAGAATAAAGTTAATAAGCTGAATAATTTTTAAATTTATGTGACAAATAATTCAGTTCCCCCTCTCAGTTGTCTTCCCTTGCATTGCCAACAAGTTGTTTATTGCATGTTAGGCTTTATAGGGATAGAGATACCTTGTTTTGTAGCACCACATCCTTTTCCACTATAACCAAGTTGTTTCATAAGTTCATAACCTCTTCCATAAACCTTTCTCATTTCTTTAGGGTTCAATGGTTGTTCATAATCAGCTTTGTCAAAGTTTTTGTGTAATTTGTTTCTTCTAAAGTAGTTGAGGTGGATGTTTTCAAATTTTGTTTTGACATTAGCGATTTTTCTTTTCCCTTTTCAGAATCTTTTTTTATGATCTTGTATTCTCCCATGAATTTTGGTGTTAAATCTAAGGCACCCCAATCGTCATCCAATATCTTAGTGACTTCCTTAATTTTCTGCTCGTGTTCTTTTTCTTCTTTTGTGACTTCTTAAAGTGTATAGGATTCCAATGTTTCCAAAGGATTTCATCCTTCTCTTTCTACCATCAAGCAACTTTCAGGTTCAAAATTGGATTTTAAGGTGTAGACTTTATTGTTATAGACATACTTCATGACATGATGCAAAGTAGAAGGCACACCATTCATTTCATGAATCCACGATCTCCTTAGAAGGAGGTTGTAAGAAAGATCATCAGGCATAACATGGACCGGAGTTTGTAATGTTACTTCCCCAACTCTGATAGGTAATATGATGACTTCAAGTGGTTTTTTTCCTATGTTATCAAATCCACAAATAGATAAAGAATTAGGTTTAATATCTTTTTTACTCATTCAAATTATTTTCAAAAGTATCACACTACACACATTTAAGGCCAAACCATTGTCAACAAGGGTTCATTTTATCACAATTTGATCGATGTGGACTATTATGTTGAAATCTTTATATTTCTTATGAATTTCTAAGGGAGGAAACTCACTTTGGTGAAATAAAATATCTAAGTTCATGTCATTCATTCCTTGAACTAGTGCTGCCACATCGTTTGAACTAATGTTAGGAGGAATTGTAACTTTTTGTAAAGCTTCTTGAAGAATCTTATGATGACTAGGTGATGTTTGAAGTAGTTCCCATACAAAAATCTTAGCGAGAGTATTCTTAAGGTGCTCAACAATATTATATTCCTTTCCATTGTTTGTCATCAAATGAGGAGCACTAGGAAAGATTGGATTTGGTAATGGGAGGGATGTTCAAGGTGTTTGTCTTGGTTGTGAATTGTTCCCAGTGTTGTATGTATGAGCAATGGTATTGTGACTCAATTGTTGCAAAACATTGTTCTTAGGTGGTTCAAGGATGAGGACAGGTTTATTTTGAGTTTGTGGTTTTTGCGAGGGTGGATAAATGATAAGTTTAGGATCACAAGAGTACTTCAAGGGATATCTAATGTGCATAAAATTAGAAGAATTGTCCTTATTTTCATGATCTCTTAGTGAAGGGGAGTCTAATGTCACTTTATCCTCTTCATCTAAGGAATCCTCATCACTATTGTTTGCAAGACATGTGTCAATTTTCTCATTTTCTTCTGCCATGGTATCCTCCCTAGGAGGAGAGTTTTTAGGAGAACTACAAACTAGATGTTCATGAAATTCATTATTTGGTTCTTCAAAAATGACTTCATTGCAAATAGGGGGATGATCAATGGTTGAATTTTATTACTTTTCAATGATGGTATTGTCTTGTTTATCTTTTATCAAATAATTATCACAAATAGGAGCAATAGGAAAAGTAGTATTAGGGGATGTGTCAATGGTCTCATCCTTTTATCTAATGATGTCTTCCATAGTAGGAGAGGTAGGGGAAGAGAGAAAAATAGGACTCTCACAACCCTCATTGGTTTGATCTTCTATCACAAATAGGAGAGATATTAGGGGAAGACCAAATTTGATTGTCATGATTATCCACCATTGTATTCTCTTTCACTAAAGCATTCTCATAAGGGGGGAGATTAAATTTTTCTTAGCATGTTTAGAAAGGTAGGATACTAACATTGTTTGACCAAAATTGCAAAGTACTTCTAAACATCTTATGCAATGCTTCAAAAATATAAACAATGTATATCCAAAGATGAAAAGTACTTTTATCCCATGTATGCAAGACTTCAAAAATGAAAACAAGGTGTAGCCAAAAAGGAAAAACACTTTTATCAAACTTATGTAAAGCTTCATGCATGTAAACATTGTGCATGCAAAACTGAAAAATGCTTTTATCCATATTATGCAAAGTTTCAAAAATGTGAACATTTTCAGATCTAATGATTTTTTCTATTGAAATGATTTCAAAAATGACTACCCTAAATTGATTTTTTTCACCTAGATGCATAAAAAAAAAGTTACTAAAACTTTCAAGACTGATACTATAGGTTACCAGCAAGCTTAGGAAGTACAAAAACAAAATTTTCAATATTGTAAAAGGAGGTTTCTAGCCTGATCAGGGACTCATTCGCCTTTACTAGTGAATGGGTCTTGGTTAGGTTTTGTTTAGATGTTTCTGTTGATTTCAGGGTGATTTTAATATCTTTTTACATGCCAAAAGGTTCAAATCAGGGCTAATCAGGGAATTATTTTCTAGGAAAGGCGAATGGGTCCCAGATCAGGGTTTTAAAAAGGTGAAAAATGCAATTTTTAGTTTATTATATGTGTTTTCATGCCCAGTTTAAAATTGTAACTTTTTATGACAAAAATTTGTAGAACTTGATGACCTAATGCAATTGAAATAAAGGGAAAATGATGACCTATATAATACCTTTTGAAATACAAGTTTGTTTTGATTTTCAAATGCAAATGTATGAGATCTAAATTATATGCAAAATGACTAATTTGTTTTTTGTATTTTCTAGATTTAGAGAATGCAAAACAATGCAATTTTAAACCCTAAATGAGATGCAAGTTTGAATGCAAAGTAAGAAACCCTAAATGAGATCTAATTCAATGAAAATTGATGCAAATGAATGCAAGATCTAATCTAGGATGCAATGAAAGACTTCCAAAATTAGAAAATTACAATATTCAATGAGTCGGGTTCACCAAAATGTTTAATAGAAAAATTAGGGTTTACCACCATGAATGAACAAGATGATAAACCACTAATTTATTTTCCTTATTAAAACACTTAGTTATGAGTACCAAAACATGCAAATAACAATAAAAACTAACCCTAACTATTATAGCAATGAAAAGGGGAGTTTCGAGAGCTTGAAATGATGTGTACCTTATAGAAAACTTCTTGATTTTAGTCCATAGAGGACTCATTCTCCTTTAGTGGGGAATGGGTCCCTATGAGGGTTCTAGAAACTAACTTCTGGGTTTGATTTCTCTTACTGTACTCCCAAATCCTAGGTTTTCACTGATTCAAGCCCTACTTAGGACTCATTCACCTTTAGTGGCAAATGGGTCATTTTAGGGTTTTGAAAACTAACTTCTAGGTTTTATTCCTTGATTTCTGCACTTCCAGATCTCCGGTTATCAGCTCTTGAAAGTATGAAATAAATTTTATAGCCTCCTTTTTTTGTTCTTGCACTATAAATGAAAGTATTGCAACTTGACAACTTTTGGAATTTTGCTCCAAATCTTGCTCTTCAACCTAAAACCTACAATCACACATGCAAGAGGAAAAAAATGTTGCTTTTTAGGGGATAGGGATCTGCCTCAGGAAAACCCCTTTTAGGTAATTAAACCAATTCATGAAATAATGAAATTGAAGCATGAAACATGGAATATGTAATTGATGATACCTTGGATGTTGTCTTGGAGAGAAAATCTGCAAACTAACATGAAGTGGCCATGGAGAATGTAGATCTTAATCTCAAATAGATATGAAACAATGCATGCAAGAAGGATCTTCAATGATACATCAATAATCTTGGCTCAACAACATGCATGAATGCATAAAACCCTTGACATGATGAAATGATCTTGAATTGCTGTAATAAACTCTTGATAATCTTCCTTGAAATGTCCTTGAATTGCTCTTGAAGTGCTCTATAATTCTCTTGTAAAGTATTAGGATTCTCCCTTTAAAATATTAGATGAAACTATGTGAATTAACCCCTTATTCATACTAAATTGAGAGATTAACCTTGAAATTCAAAGAATTCAAGCCAACCTTAGATCTAGGTATGAAAATTATAAGGATCCTGCCACAATTAAATTCAAAAAGAGGGGTCCTATTAAGGGAGGACCCATTTTCCACTAAAGGTGAATGGGTCCTAGCACAACTTTATAGGACTATGCTTCAGGGGAATGAAATAACATCAAAAACACTCCTTAAAAATGCATAGAAAGGGGGTGTCCCAAAAAGGCGAATGGGTCTTGACACAATTTCTAGGACCACACTTCAAGGAGATGAAAGTACATCAAAAACCCACCTCAAAAATGCATATAAAAGGGTGTCCTATGTGGAGAGGACACCTTGCGCCAGTAAAAGTGAATGGGTCCTAGCAGCATTTTTTAGGACATAAAATTTGCCAAATTAAATGTCATACAATATCATTATTAGGTATTGAGATATATCCTTGAAAGGAGGGCCTAAATTTGAATTAAAGGGGCCAATTAAACTCAATTAACCACCATTAATTAATGAAACCCTAGATAAGTGTGAAAGTGTGCTACAACACTTTACAACACCTAAATAAGGTACAAGTTAAATGTATTTTATTTTAAAAAGGGCCCATTAAGCTTAATTATGTAAATAAATCCTAGAAAAGTATGAAAGTGTGTTACAACACTTCACAACACCTTTGCAAAGGATCAATTAAGGCATATTTTAATCAAATAAAGGTCCTAGAATGATGTGAATGTGTACAACACATTACAACACTATTCCAAGACACTATTAATTCAGTTTTAATGTCAATTATCAAACCAAGGGAAAAAGGCCACTTTTTTCGTTACTACAATTTTTTATATCTTTGTTACTGTAATAGAATTCAAGCCTCTAATCAATGAAAAATTTCCATCTGTTATCTCTCTTCAATTTTATTCTATTGTGCAAATAATCTTTTCTTCATATCTGAATGTATGTTCTTTGATATTTGGATGTATTTATGTTGTCTTAAGATATATTTGCAGGGATAACTATAGAATTATTCTTCCCTCTTAGTATATATGTTGTAGCTTGATAATCTTGGATGTCATTGATATCAAAAGTATGTTTGAGCTTGTTGCAATGTAATTATCATTGATTTGAGAGAGTTGTTAATGTCAAAAGAGTGTTGCATTCTGGTTGTTTGGTTGCCAGAGCCTCTGAGAAATGCTCTACATTTCTCCATTGATGATTCTTTTCTCTCGTGGTTTGGAAAGCGACTTTATGTTGTGTCAGGACATGTATGACCCAAGTTTCCGTTCATTTGGGTTCCAAAAAGATGTTTCTGTGAGTGACAGTTTGAAGACTGTGTTGTTTCTATGAATATTCTTTCAAAGGTTAAAGGTTGGATCTACATTCCTCCATGTTTGAAGATATGGTTGTGTGCATCAAAAGATAAGTTTTTGTAGACTCTTAAAAATGTCCTAAATGATATCATACACTCAAATCTGATATACTAACATTGCTTCGTCTTAAAACCCATCCTCTTTTCACTTAATTGATTAAATTAGCCTAGCTATTTAATTAATTCCATCATTTTCATTTATTAACCTAGTTGACCTAATTGACCTAATTAGGTTAAATCACCTCCTTTCATGCTAACCTTTCATCCTATTAAATTGGATAAATCAAACTATCTAATTTAATCCCTAAGTCCTCTTATTTAATTAAATAACCCTAAGTTATTTAATTAAATATCATGTCACTTCCCCTTTTCATTAAATAAATTAATTATTCAATGAATATCCTAATTCCCCTAATTTGCATAAATTAAAACATTGTTTTAATTATCAAATTACTAATTCACTCTAATTCTCTCACTTGCAAGGGAATATTCCTCCTTTGCACATTCCTCGAAAAAGGGAATATTCTCATGGAATATTCCTTCTCTTTTACACAATTAAATTTAGTTTTAATTAACTAAATATCTAATTTTCCTTGCCCATGAGAATATTCTTTGAGAATATTCTCTTTCTTCACTCATTTGAAAAAGGGAATATTCATTTTTGAAACAAACTTTCAACAAGACTTCTTCTACAACTTTTGAAAGTGTGGTTGTTTGGATGAATGTAAGCCCTTGAATAAATATCATCTTGCATCCTCAACCCTTGATGAGAATCCATGATCCATACCTCCATCTTCCTTCCATATTGACCAACAATTAAATTTTTCAATATTAGCCCTTCATTTCTCATTTTCCTCCTATAAATGCTTGTGAGTCAATAACAAAAATCTTAGCACCACTCCCAAAAATTACTTACCATGTCTAGTTTTTTATTGAGGTAATAAAGAAAATCGACAAGGGACTCCTTTGCTTGGCGTGTCAAGATGGTACATTTCCTTGAGATAGCCTATTTGTCTATTTCATCTTCACAGATTAATCATCTCTTAGGGGATGATGCTAAGCCTACTAAGAAATACGTACCTGCTCTACCTAGGATTGTAAATGCTGTGAGTCAGTTTAACACTTGCATGGTTCCAAAATAATTACAAACAAACATTAACAAGTCTTTTCAAAATTTCAAACCCTTTGGTCTAAGTATGGATACCCTTTAAAAAACCCTTGATATTGATACTTTTCCTAAGGATTTATTCTTAGATACTTTAGAATATTTTGGTTTACATCTGAATCCATACTTTCCAAAATAAACTTAGGTAACTATGCCCCTAACTTCATCCTTTTCACAAAATGGACTTTGTGAAATGAATGATGTTTTTGACATAGACATTTAGCTTGAACTTAAGAAAGACAAAGTGTTTGTGGTAAAAAGAAACTCATTTAAGCAAGATAAATTGAAAAATTCAACCCCACATGACTGTTTGGCATCCGATCGCTCTAGTTGAACAACCAGACCTTATGCCCCATATCATTCAACCAAACATTGAACTAATTGAAGGAGAACAAATAGATATAATTAGTAGTTTGAGGAGCTTCACTTTTGAAACAAAGGAAACACCAACCAATGGAGAAACACAACATACATCTTAGATGAACAAGAGGAACAAGTCGATATTGTGGTTGGAACACCCATATTACCACCTCCTGTATGGCAATAAATATCCTATTTTTCATAATCTTGTGCTTCTATAAATGATCTCTCAAAAAATCAAAATCCCCAAGAGAAGGTCTAAATGTCGTAATTTTAAACTTAGACATCATAGTGCAAAGTATGTTTGGAGACATATCTTAAGGAATCACCACAACCGAGATAAATCAATAAGGAGACATTTTCTACACTATTTCATGGATGAACCAAATCTACACATTTCACATGAACTTATCCTAAATCATTGAGTCTTTAGGGTTTGAACACTTTAGAGGTCTAGCATGTTTCTCACCACCTTGGTCTTGGAAAATGATGGTTCAGTCTAGGTCAACATTGGGTCAAACATTTCATCTATCTTTCATCATATTTCATCCTTCACTTCACCAAAATCTGTAAAAATTTCAAACACACCAACACTTTGGACTTAGAAATTTATCAACCCAAACCATAACTTAGCTACTTTGAATGTGAAATGAATCCTTTTCCATGCACTTGGTTAAGTTAGTTACCATCTTTGAACTAGTTCATCTTGAAGGTCACAAGTATACCCTAAAGATTCAAAAGTTCATAAAAATCCCCTATCCAAACATCACACAATCAAACTTAAGTCAAAAGTGTTTTCCCAAAACGTTTGCAAATATTTCTCTCCATATCATTCATATTTTCATCTCCCATTACTATCATTGCTCCAAAACGACTTAGAGAATCCCTTTTACCTAGATTTAAGTCAACTAGAGAGCTTAAACATTAAAAATATTAACACAACTCTCCCATAGGTGACCCAAAATTTATGGAAAAGACAAGATCACAACACAAGAGAATCATGGAGAAAACCAAAGTCACATTCACCTCAAGTGATCCCAATCCTCAAGAATTTGATTTAAGAAGTCATGTTACCCCATCACAATAACCCTCATCTCCATTAGGGCCATATGAGATAGAATACATTACGAACAACCCATTTGGACTTAATAAGGAAGAAATAATGGAGTACAAATAGATGGAACCCTCATAAAAAAAAAATCATGTTCCATTGATCTAGGAGAGGGCATGTTCCTCAATGTCAGTGTAGTCGGGTGTGGCTTGGGTTTAGGGTTTTGCATGAAGTATGGTTTTACTTCCAATATTTTCTTTCATATATTAACATGTGGTCTTGCGATCTATAACTTGGTTGACCTGGTGTGGCCCATTCCCAATCATGTTAAAACAACTTGAGTCATTGAGACCCATGAAGTTATTGGCCCCTGATGCCTAGCTGAGAAATATTTTCATTTGATAAGGTTGATTTATCGACCTTGTTTGGTCTTTACATCCTTTGCTACAAATAGTTATAATTCTTCTGAGGCCTTTTCATATGTCATTCTAGGTAGTCCCTTTTCTCAATATAACTTATGAGCAAGTGCAAAATTGTCCCACTTAAGTCTCATCTACTACTTTGGCTTATCGCTCATCATGGATATCTTTTGGAATGCACAACTTGCATTAGCGATGTGTGATGAGTGGTATTTCTCTTTTTTCGTGTATCACAAATAGGTTATGAGTCTAGAGTTTTTCATTAGCGATGCACAATAGATGTGTTCCTTTCATTAGCGATGGCATCTCCTTTATCAGAAATCGCTTATGATTTTTATAATGTGAATTAGCGATGTGCGATGGCCCTTGGTGCTCTTTGTATTTTCTTCCATCGCTCATCATGGATTCATTCCAAACTTTGAGTTTCAAAATAGTGATGAGCAATGCGGTCATGTGTTCTAATTTTTTATTGTTGATTTGAAATGCTCTTGTGAGCGATGTTCCTTGTGCCTTTGATTTTCAAATAGGTACATGTGGCCTGATCTTGTTTCATCACCTTTTTCTCCCATCGCTGATGTGATTTGCAATTCAAAGTGTAAATCAGTGATACACGATGGAGATGAATGTGCTCAATGCTAGGCCTTAAATCTAATGGTTGAGATCTCATCACGTAGATGCTCGCATCACTAATAGGACTTGTAAAGCATGAAATGTATTAGCAATGAATGAAGGATTCCAAATGAAAGAAAATGTGGAAACATCCTGATGACATCGTCTAAACCAAACAAGAAAGTAGCGAGATGAAAGGAAAGCCACTAATGTGATTTTAAAGTGAGATGATCAACAACTTGGGTTTAAACATCAATGACTAAGTATCAGTTTTCTCGAGCGAGCTTTCCATCAACCATTAATGGTGTTGCACTCAATTTCCCAACTCTAAGGAAGTTAGTTGGCTTGTTTTCTATAAATTTGGAATTGTTCAGGAGTAAAGAAGATAACCAAAATCTAAGTAAATGGTTTGAGGCACTCCAACAACAAACTATAGAAGCATTCATATCAGAATTCTCACCAGGGTAAGAAAATTGTTGTCTATATTCCTATTAAGTATATTGAATTGTGCTAGTCTAAAAATTAGTAGGGAATTTGAGAGACAAGTTTGCTTAGGATTTACCCATTGAGTATCCTTAATTGGGATGATAAACATTGTATAAAATTTGGGAGTGTTTTGTTCTGAAAATTGTGGCTTGGATTTCAAAACTGGGTGGAGCTCTTTGAATAAGAAAACTATAAACCTTAGCCTTTCCACATTACAAAAATGAGTGAACCAGAGCCTAGTGAGTCCAGCATTAGGTTTGAGAGAAAACCCAAGTAGAAAAGAGCTAAAAGGCTCAAGACCCAGGATGTTTCATCTATGGTAAAGCCAGAGCCACCTGAAGCATCTAACCTTATGCCAGATACCCCTATGGGATCCACGAGGTCAAGGAGTGAAAAGAAAACTCAGGAAAGATTCATGGGGGGTGCCTTTGAGAACATAAAGGAGGGTGGATAAAAAATTAACAAGATACCTATGGGGCAAGTTCTTGTGACAAGCAGATTAATTGAAAATGCTGGTGAAATTGGAGAATTGGCCCAGCCTCAGAGTGGATGGTAGTTGGTTTTGTATGCTTTTAATAGAAGGTATTCTAAAAATATGGCATGTTACCTATGAGGCCTTAACCTTGGGAAGCTAGTGTTACTTAATGTGTTTGTGGAGGTGGATGTGATGATGGAGTTAGCCAAGAATTATGATCCCATAGATAGAAAAATCAAGAGTAAAAATGGCAATGTAGTCCTGGAGGTAACCAGGGATAAAATTGTGGAGGTATTTGGGTTGAATCCCTCTTATACTATTAACATCAAATGTATAGATCTATGTGGTGAATATGAGTAGAAAAAAATTGCATTTAGAAGTAGATTTCTTGTACAACATAGAAAGAGCAAGGAAATATTTTCCCTAAAAGATATTGAGCCTTTGAATGTGAATAATTTATTTATTATTTCAAGAACACATTATTGCTTGAATCAAGTTCTAGCGTGTAATTTTGAGGCTAGGATTGACACTGACCTATTGGTGATGGCAATGGATATACAGGGTCATAATGAGAACACTGGTTTTGATTATGTTCCTTTTGTTGCTAAACAAATGCATAAGGAATTTATCAATCTAAAGAAGGAAGCTCTCCCCCTATCTTTTCTACATTATTCTCTATTTATGCATATGCTTCTATTTGAGGGTGATCAAAACTAGAAAATAAAAATGAGATTGAGATTGAGGGACAATGAGAATAATGTTTTACCAGTTCAAATGTGGACACATATTTGGGACCAGGATTGTTCCAATTCCAACTATTTGGTGTTTGCTAATGTTGTTAGGTTTGGTATCCTGGAGAGTTTGGGTGTGGCACCTATTCATAGGTTTTCACAATCAATCAAAAAAATCATGTACCCAAAGGAAGTGGCAGGGTCACCTAAACAACATAATTGGGTAGATTGGTTTCTGCATTCAGAATATACTCTAATCAAGGCGTACAAAGCTAAAGTAGCACCACATTTCTTGCTTATATATGTCTCTAACCAATTGGAATTTATGGAGTTTATGTGGCAGATTGATTTTATGGACCTACAATTGTTTAGAAATCCTAGGAAGGGTACTATGGTAAATCCTAATGTTCTTTTTCTTATTTTAAAGTTACTTCCATGGAAGGGTATGAGAAATTTGGAATCATGGTTAATAACCTCAGGTTACCCATGGATGAGGTTAGGAGTTTTGAACTAGAAGGTTTTGTGCATGCAAAGAGAAGAGAGAATAATTTCTTAGGGTTCTATCACCATTTCTTGTACACAAATGATGTGTTGAGAAACTTGACTAGTGATGGGGTTGTTAAATCTAAAAAAAGGAATAAACAACCATGATGGACATTGAAC
Organism: Sequoia sempervirens; assembly: GCA_007258455.2. Taxonomy (NCBI): domain Eukaryota; kingdom Viridiplantae; phylum Streptophyta; class Pinopsida; order Cupressales; family Cupressaceae; genus Sequoia; species Sequoia sempervirens. Next base: position 298,541,158 of record VDFB02000003.1, read on the forward strand.
AAAGCATTATGAAGAGGAATTCCTTCTATGTGAGCCCCTGTGATGTAATAGAGAATCCTTTTTAAAGAGATTTTGAAAAGCTAAAGGATTATTAGAATGGTGACTTCGAGGCAAAGGTAAATGAGGTTGTTGAGAGAGCACAAGCTCTTTTGGAGCAACAACCTCAGGCTATGGATATTCCAAAGAAACTTGCAGATCTACAAGGAGAAGATTTCAAGGTAATTGAGGAGGAACAAATGGCAGAACATGTGCCCGATGATGAGGAGGTGGAAAATAAATTCCCTCTCTCTCATATTGAAGATATTGTTGATTCAAAAGTTCCCCAGGATATAATTGACTAATGGCATTATGATGAAAAGATTGATGATGATCCTAGGATAAAGGATTGTAATGAGTTCCTTGTATTTATGGTTTAGTAGAGAAGCAAAGAAATAAAGGATAGGCTTGAAAGAGCAAGGGATAATGTTGACACTTCTCAACAAGATGAAGCTAAGAAGATAGAGGAAGAAAGGATTATGGCTGAAATTGTAGCTATCACTCCTACCGAGGCTGGGGATATTGTCACAAAAAGTGGAATGATGTTGCTACTAGGGTACACCATCACCTTATCTATTGTACTTGATGCAATAAGAAGAGACCCTCAAGCTTCTATATCTGAGGAGAATTTTGAAGACAAGGTGTTTGGATCTGGATATAGTCCAAAGTTTTATACTCTTGCAATTTAGTCTATGGCACCCAATACTGGAAAGCATGAGGTTGATAGGCCTATTTAAGAGATTATGGGTTCCTTGGTGGTGAAGAGAGATAAAAATATAAATCATATCTAAGCAGTTAAGTTGATTGTTCATGTTGCAATGTTTAGTGTACATACATAAAAAAATTCTCAGAAGAAATATGATTCCTTGGTGGAGGAGTATAATAAGGCATTGGATGAAATAAAAAAGATGAGATCCACTTTTCATGCTAGCCAGTCAGTGAATAAATTGTCTTTTCCATCCTCTTTGTCTTCAAACTTATCTACACAAGATAGGGAGACCTTGGCCTTAAGAATTAATGATTTAAATAATCAGTTAAAGATAGAGAAGGAAAATGTCAAGAAGGCCAAATTTGAAACTGTTAAGGTGGTGAATGATATTTTTGAGCATGTGTTGAAACATAGAGTAACAAAGTTGGTAAATAGAGTTGATGATGTGTGGCATTCCTATAAGAACATCCATGAAGCAAACATAATTTATTTATAGATTTAGGAAGCCTTCAAGAATGAATGGAGTAAATGGAGCACTAGAGTAGGCACTTTGAAAGAGATGATGCCTAAAATGAGAGAAGATCTTGAGGTACCTATGAATATCTCTGAAATATTACAAGCTATTGACTAGGTCAATGAAATAACAACTTTTTATGAAAATATAGGAATGTAACTCTTGAACAAATTGAAAATATTTAGAGAAATAGAGGAGTATGGTATTCCTGTAATATTGAATTAAAAAGGTGAGTTGAAGGAGTTTGATACTTGGAGGAATGACCTGGGAGAGCTACTCACACAGGCTAAGATGATATTGAATGTATTTGATTATACCTCATTGAATCCTAATATTGATATTATGGTGGGGATTGAAACAGGAATGGACACTTTTTTCAAAGAGGCTAGAGCCTTAATTGATACAAGGTATAATCAACATAGTGCAAAGGTATATAAATTATTGGATGCAAAATGGCTCACTGAAGAGGCATACAACACCTAGTTGGAAAATTTTACTAAGTAAACTTGTATGTGTGAAGGTGATGACGGATATGTGAATAACAAACAAGAGAGAAATAATTCATAGCCTAAAAATAGTAAAGATTTGACTTTCATTGAAGTACTGTAGAATATTGTTCCCCCTATCAAGAAGGTTGATGACATAAATGCTAACATGGATGAGTCATTTTTTCTCTCTTTTTGTTGATTTTCATGCTTTTGGAATATTTGGTGACTAGGCATGCGCATGGTTAACATTTTGGCTCATGAAGAATATACTATAATGCTATTGTAATGAGTAAAATGTACCTTTTGGAAGGATGGAATATCTTCTTCAATGAATGAAAATAGCTTTTGTCTTATATGCATTCCCCCCACTTTGTAAAGTGCAAATATAACTGTCTAGGGAATTTTGAAATTAATATTGAAATGTATGTCAAATGCGGATGTGAATTTGATTATAATTTGGCCTGATACTTGTTGCTCCCATGTTTTTATAAGTTGGATTTCAAGGCTAATTATAGGAGTCATCTGAGGGTTTAGAGAATTTTGAGCTCGTGTATGAGAAATTTGGATAATTTCAAGCATAAGGAATTCGATTAGTGTTAAATATTAGGAGTGTATTCAAATTTGTAATAGACTTAATTGTTTTACAATAGAAAAAATATAACGAATCATAGTTGCAAGTTCCTGTATTAGTTTCTCTCCTTTGTAATTTTTCTTTCAAATTATGAATAAAGGGATCAAGGTTCAATTATTCATCTTCAATCAATTCTATTGGATGTGTGATTTCATCTTTTCCTTCAGTTCAAAGAGCTAAGTAAGTGCTTAAATGGGATCATGGATTTGTAAGTGAAATGATAGGATTACCAAGAAGTTTCTAATTCTATACATATTGAGTTGTGTGTTACAAAGTAATATGCAATAGTCTACAAATACTAGTTTCTATTTGTTATTGTATTACTGTTTATTACACATGTGAGTTTGTCCCCATCTGATAAGGCACTAATCCATTTGTTTTGTCATCTTTGGAGTCAGTGAGCTACATGTACCTAACAAAGAACATATATCTTCACAACAATTTCTGCCACACCTGTGAATGCAGTATAGTGGTATGAAGTACCTCTTATTCCTAGCAGTAGGTACAATTCATTAGAGGGTCCACCAAATTTTTAAGGATCTTTACCTATATGCATTTAGTAGGAATATATTCATTTTTCTTCAATGTTAGTGATAAAATGGCAGGTGAATATCATATAAACATTGTTAGGAACACCCTCTTGGGTTTCCAAGAGCTCAAAGAGTAGAAATAAAGGGTTAGCAGTCCTTTACTTGTTTGTTGGCCAATCCTTACCCTTACTAATTATTGGGTTCTGGAAGATTCATAGGTAAGTGGTAAGATCAAGTTTGGTTCTAAAAAATAACTGATAGATTGGTGACTTAGTTGGGGACATTGCTAAGTGCAACGTCTCTAGGTAGATCTGGTACATTTAGAGTCAAATATTTTAATTGTTCTACTTTGTTTGGAAAACAATTGGTTTGAATTTTCACTATATAAGTCATGTCTAGTTTTATTCTTCAATGTCTCATTCATTCTTCTAGTCTATGTCGGGATATGTTCAAATTTTTATCTAATATTTCAAGTGTAACCCCAAAATGTGATAAAATTTTATTTCCCAGTATCATGCGTGGTGACTTTGAAGTCTCTTTTGTCAGTGCAAGAATAATTTCCAAGAGAGAAGGTGAGAAAGAGAATTATGAGATACTATTTGGTTCCATGGTGAAGACTAGAAGTCACACAGAGAAGAATCTTGAACCGAAGATGGATTATGAGCATTCAAAGGACAAGCAACCCACCTGGGTGAAGAAATGTGATGAATCAAGTAAGTCTACTGAACTTCCCATTGATGCATCTCCTACTTTTAATAATGAAGTAAATAGTGCAAATATTCAAGAGGAGGCATGTGAAGTTGAGTTTCCTAAGGAAGATTAGGGAAGTTTTCCCATTGAGGAAGTGTTTAAAAATGAACTTGTTGTATCAAGAGAACAAGATAGGTGGGCATTCTGGGAGAAAAATAAGTTCTCAGAACCTTTAACTCCTGGGAATGGATCTTTTTTTAATGGTGATAATTTTAATCCAAGAGGTGAACCTTCTAATGTAGAATTACACCAAATCCCTTGAGGAAGAACCAACTAATCATGATTTATTTACCCCCGAGCCTAGTGAGTTTGGAGACACCCTTGAAAATGAGGAAGACATAGATAAATATTTGCAAGCCTTAGAAGAAGAAGAGAGAAGGCTAATGGTAGAAGAGTAGCTTAGGCTTAATGAGGTAGAAGAACATAGGCTTAGAGAGTTGAGAGAAAAAATAGAAAAGGAGTTAAAAGAGAAGGATGAGAGAGTTAAAGCCAAGATGCTTGAGAGAGATTCTTAGAGGAAAAGGATAGAGAAGATGAGAGAAGAAGCGAGGAAGAAAGCATTTCAAGAAAATGTTGCTAGATTTGTTGCTAAAATGACCCCTGATCCATCTAAGGTGACCATTCAGATGGGAACCTCTATTGCAAACACTTATACTACATCCATTGCAACTTCCAAAGTCGTAGATCCTTCTACCACTACTAAGAAATCACAACATGTAGATCATGGGAAGAAGCCCATTGATCAGCTAAAGAAAGCTACCCTTAATACATTCAATGCCAATACTAACACAAGTACCACTACTTCATCTATTAACACCCCCACCAAAAAATTTAAAACCGATCCTACTCCATCAACTACTCCCCCAAATCTCGAGATCCTAAGATTGCAATTAGAAAATGAAAAATTACAAGAAGAGTTAAAGAAAGTTGAAATTGAAGCTTCCAATGCAGAAATAGCTAGAAAGATTTATTTTCTTAAGACCTCCATACCAACTCCAGAGACTTCAATTTCAAGACATGCTGATAGTGAATCACAAAAGAAGAAGTTTGCTAGATATACTGCCAGTGGAAATGGTGGTGGGGATTAGGGTGGTGGGGGTGAAGGAAATGGAAAAAGTAAGAATTCTTATTTTGAAGATAATGAGGGGAAAAAAGAAAGGAGCTGGAAACTATACTGGAGATGAAAAAGGTAAGGATAAAACTCAATCTAATGACCGAAAAGATGATGATTCTATAAATTTCCATAGAGATCAGATTTTCTAGAGACCCGTGCAAGTTGAAATATATCAGCAACTATATTTTACTAGGATTCCTAGTTATCCTAACCCTTTCCCTAAATATTTTAGGCCTACTTTGGTTAGATTCTCTAACAAAAATTCCTTGAGTGGTGAAGATCATCTCAAAGAATTTCCCAATGTCATGGATGATTTTGAGGTAGAAGCAGAGGATTTCAAGATAAATTTCTTCATGCAGTCGCTCACTGAGGATGATAGATAATGGTATAGGAGTTTTCTATATGAAAGAATTGGGTCTTGGGAAGATTTTAAAAGGTTGTTCAGAGGACAATATGGTCATAAGACTAACTCAAGGTTCCTCCAAAATTAGTTTAATAATATTGCCAAAAATTCTAAGGAAAGTGTAGCTGATTTCAATATAATATTTCAAAAGGCCATGAACCGGCTACCCCCACATTTGACATTAAATGACAATGTGTGATTGGTGAACTATTTTAATTCCTTTGATGCTAAGATGAGCTATTGCTTGCTAGATAATAATCCTCAGACATTGTGAGAGGCTTATAGGATGACCATTCATATTGATAGTATTTGCAGAGTAACCAGTAAGGTTGGGAGAAGAGATGATGTAAAGATCCTCAAGAATCCAAAAAGGGATGATAAAAATTCTGGTGCTAAAGGAGGTCCTCTTGAGGATAATATTGATAATTTCATGAAGACTATGAATGATATAATTTCAAAGCAAGAAAAGGCTCTGTTAAACAATTATCATAAAAATGAAGGACCTCCTCAGTTGCAGGATCATCCATATAATATAAACTAGCATAATAGGAAGCCTATTCCTAACAATCAGAGAAATGCTCAGAACAAGGTTCCTTCAAATCCTCTATAAAATAATTCAAGCAATTTTGTTGATGAGACCCCTTGGTGTATGATTTTCCAAATGCCACATTCTCCTCATCAGTGTTCAGTTGCATAGATGGTTGAAGTGGATGAAGATGTACCTAAATATTATGCTTAGTCTAATGAGGAGGATGTTCATCTAAATATGATTATGGATGATTTTTAATTTTTTGATAATGAATGCTCATCTAATATGGAAACCCATGAAAAGGATGTAGATCACCAAAGACATATTTTCAATACATATCACTAGCAAGTTCTCTTTGATGAGGATGGTGACCGTAATAGTGAAGTATATAATTTGGAAGCAACCGAGGATAATGTGTCCCTAAGAATACCTTCTAATGAGGAATTTGCAAGATATACATTGGCCTTGGTTGCTCAAGCTAGAAGATCAGACCATCTAAGGAACAAAACAATATGTCCTAAACAGGGTAGTCCTATTCGTCTCTTTATCAAGGAGCAAAAGTTTGATGGTAAGGTAGAAGAGGTCAAGGTTAAGGAAAATAGTGAAGATAATATTTTGGCTAAGAAAATTGATGGACCAAAAGGAGATGGAGAACTCAAGTCCCCTGCTGTGAAGACATAGGCACAAAAATAGAATCTTGAAGTTGCAAGAAAATAAGCCAAGCCTAGAGCTAAAATGATAAAAAATCAACAGAAGGAGAGTGATACATAACAAGGTATGATCCCAATTGAACTACCTAAATATACTCCTATTGACATGTTTCAATTGCTTAGTCAAGTGAAATTTTTTGTCCCTTTGCTTGAGATGATGAGAATAGATGATCATAAACAAAAGGTAGTAGCCCTTATCAATGGTGCTACTACAACCTATAATGATTTAGTGGTTCCCACTCCACCCAAAGTAAGTGAGAAGGAAAAGAAGGATAAAGAGATTGAGGGAGTGATTACTGAGATCCCTCACATTTTCTAGGAAATTCAATCACAACCTTTCCTACAAAAATAGACCCATTCTTGCTCACACTAATAGTTGAGGGATTTTTTCTAAAAATTGCATTATTGATTTTGGAGCATCCAATAACATAATTCCAGCCAAGGTCATGGAGGCATTGGGACTAAAGGTTGACAGTACCCATGGAAAATGTTATGCTATAGATTCAATGGAATTTCTTGTGACTGGTGTAATCAATGAGCTTCCTTATAGATTAGCAGCTTATCTAGAGAAAGAGTTTAAGATGAGTGTAGTGGTAGTGGATATCCCACCCAATTATGGAATGTTGCTATCTAGGAAATGCAGTGCATCTATGGGAGGCAACATGTAATGTTACATTTCATATGCTACTTTCCACACTTATGGTAAGGATGTTCAAGTGGTTAGGGAACCCAAAGTTCCACATATGTTAGAGCATGCTCTTGATAATGACACAATTGTGTTTATAGACACTGATATAAATGAGTTCAAGATGGAATAATTACCAAGAGAGTGTGGCAGCTGCCCTACACCTATGGATAATGAAGTCATAAGACTATATGATGGGGATGGACTCTAGAAGATGTACTTTAATGGTGCAAGCTCAAAAGAAGGGTCTGGTGCAGGGATATTATAGGTGTCACCTAGTGGAAATGCATACAACTTTTCTTTCACTGTGTCCTTTGTCTATACAAACAATGTGGCCGAATATGAAGCATTGTTACCATGACTAAGGCTAGATGAAAAGAATAGGATAAATAAAGTAATGGTAATTAATGACTCTAAACTAGTGATATCCCATGTGAGATACAACTATGCATGCAAAAATAACAGGTTGAAACAATACAAAAATGTTGTATGGGATTCAATTGAACAATTTAATGCTTTTGGGATTGACTAGACGGAGAGACGACAAAATAGAGTGGAAAAATTACTTGCAAACATTGCATTAAGGCCATATGATATAACTTTTGTAGGTATCTATAAGGTTGAGGTACAGGCAAGGCCATCAATTCTTGACAATGTACATAATTGGAAAATCTTCAATGATGATGAAGATATTCTGAAGTTCTTGAAATATGTTGATGAATATGAAGGTCGAGAGATTGACTTTGGGGAATTTTTTGAAAATTTAGATGGTAATGATACTATCTTTGGAAATGAAGTCATTCAACTGAAGACAAACAAGATCCCCAAGGGCCTTGTAGCACTAGAAAGGGTATTTGATAATCAAACTAAGAGCAAGATTAAAACAACTGCCACCCATCCAAGGGACCTAGAAGAAGTAAATTTTGGAACTGGAAATGCCCCTAAGAAGGTATATGTAGGAAATAAAATGAAGCCTAAGATCAAGGCAACGTTGATTTCCTTATTAAGAAAATATAGACATGTCTTTGCTTGGTCATATAATGACCTGAAAGCATATAGAGAGGAACTGTTCAACAATGAGAGTCCTCTGAAAGAAGATGACAAAACTTTTAGGTAGAAGCAAAGACCAATCAATCCTTCCTTAGCTCCTAAAATGCAAGAGGAATTGGTGAAGATGGAGGATGATGGTATCATAAAACCTATTAGGCACTCTTCATGGGTGTCTAACCTTGTACCAGTCAAGAAGAAGAATACTGATATAAGGTTATGTGTGGATTTTAGAAATTTGAAAATATCATCATTGAAGGATAACTATCCTCTACCGAACATGGAAGCCATGTTGCAAAAATTGTCTGGTTGTGAGCTATTATCAATGATGGATGGCTTCTCCTAATACAACCAAGTGAAAGTGAAGGAGTCTGAGCAATACAAGACTGCATTCACTACTCCATGGGGCACCTATGTATATGTGAGGATGTCATTTGGATTAACAAATGTAGGTGCCACTTTCCAGAGGGCTATGGATGTAGCCTTTTCTGAATTTATTGACTTGTTCATGGCTATGTACCAGGATGACTAGACAACCTACTCTGAGAAAGAAGATCACTGCATGCACTTGGAGAAGATATTTATCAAGGCTTTGGAATATGGGATCTCACTAAATCTAAAAAAGTGTGCCTTTGGCATTATACAAGGAAAATTATTGGGGCATATTGTGTCTAAATAACATGTGAGAATTGACACTAAAAGGGCGACATCCATAGACAAGATTCTGTAATCAAAGAATGTTAAAGGAATTCAATCATTCTTTGGTAAGATTAACTTCTTGAGGAGGTTTGTAACTAATTTTCTAGAGATTACAAGAACCATGTCCAAGATGCTAAAGAAAGGAGAAAAGGTAGTTTGGAATGAAGAGTCTAGAAAGGCATTCAAAAGCATAAAACATGCCATCAAGGAGGCCCCAATTTTAAGGACTCCTGATTTTTCCAAACCATTACAATTTTTTGCATTTGCATCATTTCATACTATTGTTGATGTCTTATTACAAAAGAATGAAGAAGGTTTTGAACAACCAATTGATTTCTTTAGCAATTCATTGCAAGATGCAAAGTTAAAATATGATTTAATGGAGAAGCAAGCTTATGCACTTGTTAAGGATGTGAAAAAAATTAGGACTTGTTTAATTGGATCCACAGTCATAGCTTTTGCACCAAGTGTTGTAGTGAAAGATATCTTCACTCAACAAGAAACTATAGGTAGAAGGTGTAGATGGATCAATAGGATCCAAGAATTCAACATTGATGTTCAGATTACCAAGTTAGTTAGAGGACAAGTTCTAGCTAAACTAAGGGTAGAGACTAATTTGGAAGCTAATCAAGTAAATCAAATAGAGACTATTGATGTTACACCTATTTTCCATATGCTGACATGTGGTTGGTATAGAAGGATTGTCTAGTATTTATAAACTTTACAATGCCCTACAGATATGGTTGATAATGAAAAGATAACATTGAAGTTGCAAGCCATCAAGTATGTAATTATTGATAATTAATTATGGTGGAGAAACCCATATGGTGTATTGCTTAAATGTGTGGATGGAAAGTAGGTATTAGAAATCTTGGAAGAAATGCACAATGGAGTATGTGGTGGTCATTACATGGAAAAGAGCATTGCTCATAAGATCTTAAGGACCGGCTTCTAGTGGCCTACTATCTTTAGGGATTCCCACAAGTTTGTTAAGACTTTTGATGCTTGCTAGAGATTTGCAGGAAAATTTTAGGGATTTTTCCACCTAGGCCTACTTTTTTTCAGGTTCATTTCCAACAATGCATAATTGATTTTATTGGTGAAATACTAGAAAATTCCAAGGGAGGGAACTCATGGATCCTTGTTTCCACTAACTATTTCATGAAGTGGGTAGAAGCAATACCCACAAGGAAAGCAACAAGTAAAGTGGTAGTGGACTTCCTAATGAGCAATATTTTGATCAGGTTTAGAGTCCCAGAAAAGGTCATTTCAGATAATGCTATGTCTTTTAGATCAGATGAGTTCAAGGATTTTTGTGATAAACATGGCATATAGATTTCTTACTATTCACCTTATCATCCTCAAGTAAATGGTCAAGTTGAGTCAAGTAATAAGATTTTAATGAAGATTATTAAGAGGGTGATAAGGAAGAAAAAGAAAGATTGGGACTCAAATTTGAAGCTTGCACTCTGGGCAGATAGGGTTATTGTGAAGAAGGCTATTGGTCACTCACCATTTGGTTTGGTGTATGGTTTGGATGCTAGGTTGCCACAAAATAATTTTCTCAAAATGTATAAATTTGTGCCAGAATATGATGATGATATTTGTGATGATATGCAACACATAATCGATAACCTTGTACAGCTGGATGAAACTAGAAGAGAAACTCATGCCAAAAATGCAAAGACGCAGTTGCAAGTCAAACACTTGCATGAAAATAAAGATTCTCCCAGAAAGTTTGAAATGGATAGTATGGTATTAGTCTGGAATACAAGGGCTCAAGATAAGGGTAAGCATGAAAATTTTGAAGCATTATGGTTAGGCCCTTATCTGATAGCAAGTACACATGGGGAGGACTCATATTTCTTCCAAAGTTTGACAGGTGAAATTCTTGAACTTCTAGTACATGGATAGTTCTTGAAGCCATCTTTCTCTTGAAATATGTTATTTTCCATGTATATTGTACATTCCTGTAAATATTGTATAGGTGTGTTTTCTTTGGTCTAGTTCTCTTTCCTTGTCTAGGAAAGTCCTTGGTTTTTTTTGTCCCTATGCTTGCTCTACTTCAACAATGAGATATGAAATCTCACCATGGCTACAAGAGGCATGTTTCCCTAGTCAAGGCTACTGATGGAACTCTCATAAAAAAACTTGTGTTCCATTGATCTAGGAGAGGGCATGTTCCTAAGTGTCAGTATGGTCGAGTGTGGCTAGGGTTTAGGGTTTTGTATGAGGTATGGTTTTACTTTCAATATTTTCTTTCATATATTAACCTATGGTCTTGCGATCTATTCCTTGGTTGACTTGGTGTGGCCCATTCCCAGTCATGTTAAAATGACTTGAGACATTGAGGCCCATGAGGTTACCGGCCCCTTATGCCTAGCTGGGAAATACTTTCATTTGATAAGGTTAATTTATTGGCATTGCTTGGTCCTTACATCCTTTGCTATAAATGGTTCTTAGTATTTTGAGGCCTTTTCATATGTCATTCTAGGTGGTCCCTTTTCTCAATAAAACTTATAAGCATGTGCAAAATTGTCCTGCTTAAGTCCCATCTACTGCATTGGCTTATCACTCATCATGGATAACTTTGGGAATTCACAACTTGCATTAGCTCTATGTGTGATAAGTAGTATTTCTCTTGTTTCACGTATCACAGATAGTTTATGAGTCTAGAGTTTCGCACTAGCGATGCATGATAGATGAGTTCCTTTAATTATCGCTAGCATCTCCTTTATCACCAATCACTTATGAATTTTATAATGTGAATTAGTGATGCGTGATGGCCCTTAGTTCTCTTTGTATTTTCTTCCATCACTCATCGTGGATTTGTTCCAAACTTTGAGTTTCAAAAAAGAAATGAGCGATGTAGACATGTGTTCTAATTTTCTATCACTGATTTGAATTGCTCTTGTGAGCAATGTTCCTTGTGCCTTTGATTTTCAAGCAGGTACATGTGGCTTGATCCTATTTCATCACCTTTTTCTCCCATAGCTGATGTGATTTGGAATTTGAAGTCTAAGTCAATGATACATGATGGAGATGAATGTGATCAAAGATGGGACTTAAATCTAATGGTTGAGATCTCATCGCATAGATGCTCGCATCACTGATAGGAATTTCAAAGGGTGAAATGTATTATTGATGAGTAATGGCTTCCAAATAAAACAAAACATGGCAACATCCCAAGGACATCGTTTAAAGAAAATGAGAAATTAGCAAGATGAAATGAAAGCCACTGATGTGGTTTTAAAGTGAGATGATCAATGGCCAGGGTTTAAACATGAACGACTAAGTGTCAGTTCGCTCACTAAATTTTTCCATCAACCATTAATGGTGTTGCACTCCATTTCTCGACCATAAGGAAGGTAGTTAGCTTAGTTTCTATACATTCAGAACTGCTCAAAAGTAAAGAAGATAACCAAAATATGAGGAAATGATGTGAGGCACTCCAACAAAAAAACTACAAAAGTATTTAAATCAAAATTTTCATCTGAGCAAGCAAATTTTTGTCTCTCTTCCTATTAAGTATATTGAATTGTGCTACTCTGAAAAATTAGTAGGGAATTTGAGAGATAATTTTGCTTAGGATTTACCCATTGAGTTTCCTTAATTGGGATGATTAACATTATATAAAATTTGGGATTATTTTGTTCTACAAATTGTATCTTGTATTTTAAAACTAGGTAGGGCTCTTTGAATAAGAAAACTATAAACCCTCATATTTCCACATTGCAAAAATGAGCAAAATAGAACCTATTGAGTCCAGCATTAGGCCTAAGAGAAAACCCAAGCATAAAAGAGCTAAAAGGCTCAATACCTAGGATGTTTCATCAACGGTAAAGCCAGAGCCACCTGAAGCATCTAACCCTACGTCGGATACCCCTGCGCCGTCCACAAGGTCAAGGAGTACAAAGAAAACTCGGGAGAGATTCCTGGGGGGTGCCCCTGAGAACATAAATGAGGGTGGGTAAAAATTAGCAAGAGACCTATGGGGAAAGTTGTTGTGATGAGCAGATTAATTGACTATGATGGTGAAATTAGAGATTTGGCCCAACCTCAGAGTGGATGGCAGTTGTTTTTGTATGCTTTTAACAGAAGGTATTCTAAAAATCCAACATGTTACCTATGGGTCCTCAACCTTGGGAATCTAGAAGTACCTAATGTGTTTGTGAAGGTGGATGTGATGATGGAGTCAGCCAAGCATTATGATCCCACAGATAGAAAAATTAAAATTGAAACTAGAAATGTAGTCATCATGGTAACTAGGGATAAAACTATGGAGGTATTTGGGTTGAATCCTAATTATACTATTAACATCAAATCTATAGATCTATATGGTGAATATGAGTAGAATAGATTTGCATTCAGAAGTAGATTCCTTGTATGACATAGAAAGAGCAAGGAAATATTTGCCCCAAAAGATATTAAGCCCTTTGAATGTGAAGAATTTGTTGATTATTTCAAGAACACATATTATTTCATGAATCGGGTTCTAGCTCGTAATTTTGAGGCTAGGATAGCCACTGACCTGTTGGTCATAGAAGTGGATATACAATGTCATAATTGGAACACTGGTTTTTATTATGATGCTTTTGTTGCTGAAAAAATGCATAAAGATTTTATCAATCTAAAGAAGGAAGTTCTCCCCCTATATTTTCCACATTATTCTATATTGATACATATGCTTCTATTTTAGGGTGATAAAAACTTGAAAAGGAAGCTACTATTGAGATTGAGGGACAATGAGAATAATGTTTTACCAGTTCAAATTTGGACACATATACGCAACCAGGATTGTTCCAATTCCAACTATTTGGTGTTTGCTAATGTTTTCATGTTTGGTATCCTAGAGTGTTTGGGTGTGGCACCTATTCATAGTCATTCACAATCAATTAGAAACATCATGCACCCAAAGGAAGTGGCAGGGTCACCTAAACAACATAATTGGGAAGATTGGTTTCTGCATTCAGAATATACTCTAATCAAGGCCTACAGAGCTAAAGTAGCACCACATTGCTTGCCTATATATGTCTCTAACCAATTGGTATTTATGGAGTTGATGTGGTAGATTGATTTTATGGACCTAGAATCATCCAAAAATCCTAGGAAGGGTACTGTTGTAAATCCCCAATGTTATTTTTCTTATTTTAAAGTTACTGCCCCTAAAGGGTATGAGAAATTTGGAATCAAGGTGAATAACCTTAGGTTAACCATGGATGAGGTTAGGAGTTTTGACCTGGAAGGTTTTGTGCATGCAATGAGAAGAGAATAATTTATCAGGGTTCTATCACCATTTCTTCTATATAGAAGATGTGTTGAGAAACTTGACTAGTGATGGGGCTATTATATCTAGAAAAAAGGAATGCACAGTTATAATGGACATTGAAGAGATAATTATGAAGATGAATGCTTTCTATGTGAGCCCTTATGATGTAATAGAGAATCCTTTTGAAAGAGCTTTTGCAAAGCTAAAGGGTTATCAAAATGGTGACTTCAAGGAAAAGGTAAAGGAGGCTACTAGGAGAGCATAGGCTCTTTTGGAGTGACAAACTCGGGCTATGGATATTATAGAGTAGCCTATAGATGTACAAGAATTGTAATGAGTTCCCCAGGATAGAATTGCCTAATGGAATTATGATGAAAGGACTAATGATGATCCTAGGATCAAGGATTGTAATGAGTTCCTTCTAGACGATGCATTTGTGCAATCTATGGAATTCAAAGAATTTATGGTTCAACAAAGAAGCAAAGAAATAAACAAGAGGGTTGAACGAGCAAGGGCTAATGTTGACCCTTCTCAACAATATGAAGCTGAGAAGGTAGAGGAAGAAAGGATTATGACTGATATTGCAACTATCACTCCTGTCGAGGCTAGGGATATTTTCATAGAAATTGGAATGATGTTGCTACCAGGGTGCACCATCACCTCAACTATTACATTTGATGGAATAAGAAGACACTATTAGGCTTCTATATCTAAGGAGCATTTTGAAGGCAAGGTGTTTGGATTTGGATATAGTCCAAAGTTTCATACTCTTGCAATTTTTTCCATGCCACCCAATATTGGAAAGCATGATGTCATTAGGCCTATTGAAGAGGACATGGGTTCCTTGATGCTGAAGAGATCCACATATATAACTCTTATCCAATCAACTAAGTTGATCGTTCATGCTACAATATTTAGTGTAGATTCAACACAAATTTCTTAGAATAAATATGATTCCTTCGTGAACAAATATAATAAGGCCTTGGATGAAATAAACAAGATGAGAGCCACTATTCAGGCTAGCGAGTCAATGAGGACATTGTATTTTCCATCCTCTTCTTCTTTAGACTTGTCTACACAAGATAGTGAGACCTTGGCCTTAAGAATTAATGATTGAAATAATCAGTTAAAGACAAAGAAGGAAATTTTCAAGAAGGAAAAATTTGAAATTATTAAGGTGTCGAATGACTTTTTTGAGCATGTGTTGAAACATAGGGTAAAAACGTTGGTAAACAGAGTTGATGATGTGTTGGCTACCTATAAGAACATCCATGAAGCAAACATAAGATATTTATAGATTCAGGAAACCTTCAAGAATGAATGGAGTAAATGGAGAACTAGAGTAGGCCCTTTGAAAGAGATGATGCCTAAAATGAGAGAAGATCCTAAGGTACCTACAAATATCCCTAAAATATTACAAGCTATTGAGTGGGTGAATGAAATAACTCTTCATGAAAAGCTAGGAATGCAACTCCAGAATAAATTGAAAATATTCAGAGAAATGGAGTATGGTATACCTGCAATATTGAATTACAAAGGTGAGTAAAAGGATTTTCATACATGGAGGAATGACTTGGGAGAGCTACTGACATAGGCCAAGATGATATTGAAAGTATTTTATTATACCTCGTTGAATCCTAATATTGGTATTATGGTGGGATTGAAACAAGAATGGACACTTTTATCAAAGAGGCTAGAGCCTTAATTGATGTAAGGTATAATCAACATATTGCAAAGGTATAGAGTTTATCAAATGCAAAATGGCCCACCGAAGATGAATATGATACCTGGTTGGAAAATTTTATTGAGTAAACTTGTATCTATGAAGGTGATGATGGATATGGTGAATAACAGATAGAATAAAAACAATGCATAGCCTAAAAATAGTAAAGATTAGGATTTCGTTAAAGTACTAAAGAATATTGTTCTCTCCCTATCAAGGAGGTTGATGTCACAAATGTTGACCTGGATTAGTTAGTTCTCCCTTTCTCTTTCTCTTTCTTTTCATGATTTTGGAATATTTGGTAACTAGGCATGCACATGGTTAACATTTTGGCTCGTGAAGAATATACTACAATGTTGTTGTAATGAGTAAAAGGTGCCTTTTGGAAGGCTTTTTTATCTTCCTCAATCAATGAAAATATATTTTTTCATATATGCTTTCCCCCCACTTTGTAAAGTGAAAATATAACTATCTAAGGAATTTTAAAATTAAGATTGAAATGTATGTCAAAGGTGGATGTGAATTTGATTGTAATTTCACCTAATGCTTGTTGATCCCATGTTTTTTATAAATGGGATTTCAAGGAAAATTATAAGAGTCTTTTGATGATTTAGAGAATTTTGAGCTCATGTATGAGAAATTCAGATAATTTCAAGCACAAGGAATTAGATTAGTGTTAAATCTTAGGAGTGTGTTCAAATTTGTAATAGACTTACTTGTTTTATAATAGTAAAGATATAATGAATGATAGTTTCAAGTTCCTGGATTAGTTTCTCTCTGTAATTTTGCTTTCAAATTATTAATAAAGGGATCAAGGTTCAGTTATTCATCTTCAATAAATTTGATTGGATGTGTGATTTCATCTTTTTCTTTAGTTAAAAGAGCTAAGTAAGTGCTTAAATCATATCATGGATTTGTAAGTGAAATGCTAGGATTACTAAGAAGTTTCTAATTCTGTACATATTGAGTTGTGTGTTACAAATTAATACACAATGGTCTATAAATACTAGTTTCCATTTGTTATTGTATTACTATTTATTGCACATGTGAGTTCGTCGCCCTCTGATAAGGCACTAATCCATTTGTTTGGTCTTCTTTGGAGTTAGTGAGCCGCCTATACCTAAAAAAGAACACATATCTTCACAACAATTTTTGAGACACTTGTGAATGCAATATAGTCGTATGAATTACCTCTTATTCCTAGCATTATGTACAATTCATTAGAGGGTCCACCAGATCCTCAACGATCTTTACCTATTTGCATTTAGTAGGAATATATCTATTTTTCTTCAATGTTAGTGATAAAATGGAACATGAATATCATATAAACATTGCCAAGTTCACCCTCCTTGGTTTCACAGAGCCTGAAGAGTAGAAGTAAAGATTTAGTAGTCCTTTACTTGTCTGTTGGCCAATCCTTACCCTTGCTAATTATTGGGTTATAGTAGATTCATAGGTAAGTGGTAAGATCAAGTTTGGCTCTAAAAAAATAACCAACACAAAAAATAACATCAAACCTTAGAAAACATGGCTCTAGTTCCCCATCTTTTGTTGCACAATCATTTACACAAGGCTTGACTTCATCCACCATTCAAACAACTCCATCGCTAGAGATAAATCAAACACCCATTCCTAGTATTGTGACTAGTCTTGCTAAGGACTTTGGTCATACTCTTCCATTGGAAACCAACACACTTGCGGGTACCCTAAACACTAGTCCCTCTCAAAATACCCCTTGGACACCTACCTTCGGTGCTCCTACCATTCCTGAACACCCATTACATCAAAATAAACCACTTACACTTCATGAATCCATGTCAACCTAAACATATTGAGGTCACCCATCCTCATCCATCCCCACAACTACCACAAGTGTGACCAACCTCATGCACGGTAGTATAGGACAAGTTTCAAAAATAGTCCAACAAGGGAATGTTAACACCCTCATGAGGAATCAAACCTTAACACAAATAGGGACATCTTTATCCAATTCCCCAATTGGTTCATCCATACCATTGGTTTCACAAAACACATCCATCCCAACCATCACCAACCAAAATCAAAAGAACCCCTTGGTTACAAACCCCATCAACCAGGGTAATACCTTGATCCCAACTCAAGTACAACAAGGGAACCCCCTACTCTTTGGTCAAGGGAATCCTTTTGATCAATTACAAGGGTTGATAATTCCATTTCCATTGCAATATCTAATGGAACCATCATCATCTTTCCCCTTGTTCACCCACGTCATGTAAAAGAAAATGGGACCTCAAACTTACATTCCTCCACCCCAATCCACCATCTTGCAAGGAATGTTAAACAAAGGGAACCCCTGTCCTATCATCTCAAACCTACAACTCACTCAAATATCAACACCCAAAACCCATCGCAGATATCCCAACAACCAATTGATCCTACATTTCAGGAACATGCATTAGCTTTACAGCAAGTGCAACAAGCTTATCAGCAAGCTGTCCAACAACAACAATAGAAATAATAGTAAGAATCCCTAGTAGCACAACAACAACAATAGCAAACAACCCTAGTAGCACAAAAATAGTAGCAACAATAGCAAGCAACCCTAGTAGCAAAACAACAGTAGTTGTAATGATGAAAATTGTACTCCCTTTTTGGAGATAGTGCAATTTTTCATTTAATCTGGACCTATTTTAGTACCCTTGCATTAAATCCCCTTTAATTCATCATTAATAGGCCCCTATGACCCTTTATTTCAGATATCAAGGCGTGTTTCAACTAAAAACCTGATAAAATCATCAAAAGCATTAAAAATTTTAACAACCCAACCCAACAATCTAGGGTGAGACTCATATGCCACCTTGGGCATATAAGTCACCCTAGGTGGGACCCATACACCACAAGTGGCATATGAGTCCCACTTGAGCCCTTTTTAGGGTTTGAGTGGGAAGTTCAAGTTTTTAATTCAAATTTTTGGTTGATGTCAGCTTTTGAGATCTAAATAATGGAAAGTTAGGAGTATTTCCTATATAAACAAGCTTCTAAAGTCATTTTTCATCTAAGCAAAAATATAGAAGAGAAATTTGAAGATCCAAGCATTCAAGCATTCTTCACAAGAGCATTCAAGAACAAGTAATCAACAAAGTTGAAGCCTTGGAGTAGCATTATTATATTTTTGTGGGTCTTCAAGCTCACTTTCATTCAAGATCTAGCATTGTCAAGAGTTGATTATGGTTTCCTATGGTGAATCATGATGGATTCTAGGTTGGGAAAATGAAACTAGCCATCAATCCAAGCCTAATGACTTGTTTCCTAGGTGACTCCATCCTCCATTATCATTCTACATTCATCCTAAGGAAGGTACATGTATTATCAAGGCTCATTTGGGTGATTAGAGATCTCTCAAAGTGAGTCATTCATCTTCATGTTTCATTCTTGCATCTCATTCTAGCATAATAGAATAGGGTTGCATTGAATTTTAGATTTCCTAATCCTTGACACACTTAAGATTAGGGTTTACATTCCTATTTTCATTAATGATTCATTTTTTCTATCAAGGTCTAATTACCGAACTATGGGTTTTACCAAGGCAAACCCCCCATCAACAAATCATCTGTATATTATGTTTTGTAGGTCTTTTTACAAGTTTGGATCCAAAAATTTGTTCAGGAAGGAAGAGTAGAGATTAGAGAATAGATCTAAAGTTTGAATTCCCAAAAAATTGGAATGGGACTGTTATGCTAGAAATGGTGTATGAGTTCCACTACAAGTGAATTTCTATTTTTTTCAGATCCTGAATCCACACTGCTAGAAACCTATTCCAGACCAAAAACACTACTTTGGGACTAATATGCCAAGACTGGCAGTCCCAATATGCCATAATTTTAGTAATTTCAATGTTTTAGAGCTCATTTTAGGTCTCTACAAATTCCAAAGTTCACACTTCTAATTTCTCACCTTGATATTCTATTTTACATGCTTTTCTAAGTCATTTAGTGAAGTATTGCATTGCATTAGGTTTAAGCATTTGGACTTGTATTTCATTGATATTTCCAAGCCCTAGCTTGGTGGTGAAACCCTCTTTAGTTTATAATCATACCCTAGAATTTTTCTTGAATGATTGATTGTGAAATGTTTTGTTTTGTCCTAAACCATAAAGCAAACATTTTCCATCATTTCAGCAGCAACATTAGCAAGCAGCCCTAGCAGCACAACAATAGCAACAACAAAAGTAGCCTTAGCATCACAACAAGCAGTCTTAGTACCACAACAATAGTAGTGTACCAGTGTACTTCTTTTAGCTGGGGCATCTGAAAAATTAGAAATTTTTTGATTTTGATCACGGCAAGTTATTCTTTGAACCAACACAACAAGTACATTGCTTCAAAGAGGGGCAAAATGTAGACATGCAAAATTAACATTATGCATTTGATCAAATTTAGTCAAATTAGGTCTCTCATTAGGCCCATTCATCACTTTCATCCATTCATTAAATAATTTCATTTCCTAAGGTCATTTATCAAATAAACATTATCATCAACCTTTTAAAAAATAAAAAATCCATTTAAATCAAATCCTAAATCATATTCCATCATTTTCTAATTCAAATAAATCAAATATCAAAGCCCTAAAAGTCAACTCACCTAATCAGCATTAAACTAACATAATCATCATTTATTTAATCTAATCTTGATTAAATGCTAAACTCACCCACTTGCATTCTTTAGATATCTCCACTTGCACAAATAAATCAATTTTATTGATTTATTAAAAAACCCTCATTTTCCCTCAACATGACAAGTCCAACATTGCATTTATTCTTGTTTTTCTTGTCCCCCTCTTAAAATTTATTGCAAATTCAAATTCAAATTCTCCCTCTCATGGGCACTCTTCCCAAATCTTGCACAACCATTGACCACTCACCACTTAACAAGTGTCCTATTCTCATTGGAGGATCTTTAGTCCCACATTCACCATCTTGGCCAATCTCTCATCAATAAAATCTATAAAATAAGGCCTTCATTCTCATTCATGGGGCAACAACTTTTATGCAAGGTTACTCTCTTAATTTGAGAACTCATCTTGCTCATTATCTCCATTTGCATTTCATCATTTTAGCTATTGATCAAGGGTTGGGAAAGGGTCACTAGCACATGTGACACCAATCCACTATGGAATAGGTAATTTGTTGAGTGTTTTCATTATGCTTGTGGTTTTCTTTTATCTTTTGTTGCATTTTGGAACATTTGCAAGGTATTTCATAGGGTTATGCTTGAGGAATTTGTGATTTACTAACCTTGTATGAAGCTTAGTATTTTGCAGATTTCAAAAGTATGCACCACATTTGGCGCTAGGAGGGCCTTAATTTGGAAATAGTTTTGATTATGATCGTCATTGATTGCATATCGAACTAAATTTTGAGTGCAAATGAAAAGAAGTGTCTCATCTAATGTTTTGCATATTTATTTTCCCATTCTTTTATTTGTCTAAATTTGCATATCTATTTGTGGTCAACTTGCTATCAATTCTGACCCATAATAGAGTGAGAACATTTATTCACTGGTACACCAATCTTTACATCAAGTGGCAAAGTAATAGTTTCCAAACTATGCTGTAATAATCTCCCAAGAAAGAGGTAGTTAATATGCATGATATATCTGGTTGTTTAAAAATAAATAAATAAATGATACATTCTGCTCAAGATTATGACAGCTGAACATTACAGCCACACACTTAGCATTAGATCTTATCAATACACATGCAACACCTTTTCTCTACAATTTCCTTTGTTTGTTTTCAGGGTTATCAGAGGATATCTACTGGAGTATGCGTTATAAATTCGAGATCTACTAGAGTATGCTGCTTTATATTCTTAGTTCCCATAATCTTAATGCGTATTTTTCAAGCGTAATCTTGATGCTTGCGCCTAATCTTAAGGCGTAAAAGTATTTGTGTTATATTTCGCTATGATATCATTTATAATATGCATTTGATATTTATCATAAGCCGTGGTATATGTTGATATATAATATGCATTTGATATTTATAATAGGCAGTGGAATTCAGTTTTATATATGTTGATTAACCTGAAAGTTTCTAAAGCCTTTCAACATGTCCATTCTGCACCTATTCTCAACAATAAATGCACCTTCTCTATGCTTCAGCTATCATATAGGCTGGGAGGATGACTGCGCAAAAGTTTAGGAATTCTTCTCACAAGTTTCCTGCACCTTTTACATTCCATGAAATGACATTTCTTTGATGATTTCTATCAAACAGCTCACAAGTTTCCTGTGCCTTTTTTATTCCGTGAAATGACATTTCTTTGATGATTTCTGCCAAAATTTTCCTGCGCCATTTACTTTGTCCCTGTCCTTTGCAGTAGTTTAAAAGATTCAAAAAGGCTAGGACGCATTTTTTTTGTGCTAAAACATCATGAAAAACTGAGGGCGCTGATGGTCTCTTTGTCTCTAGCCTGTGTCATCATAAATAATGTTGGGTCTTTGATGTTTATATTGCTGTCTTTTTATTAAATGCTGGCTTATTTTCACTTTATTTTTTTCTCTCGATTTAGTAGGTGAACATATTCCATGATTGATTTCACCTTGTCACAGTCATTAAGAGAAGATGCAAGCATTTAATTTTAAGATACATGTGCTCTTGCCTTTAAATTGATACCTATGTAGTATGCTAGCTATTAAATAGATTGATTAGACAGATCCACATCTCAATAAAATGCTAATTGGATTACTCATGATTCAAATATTCACTTATGCTCTATCACTACGCTTATGATTTATTTTCTAATAAATGTCATAATTATATATTATTACATTTATTATGATTTCCTTAAGATAGTGAAAGTTCTTTTTTCTTTGTGGGTTAAATCGATATCTTGAATAATGTGGAAAAGTGAATCTAACAAGTGTGATACTCATCCAAATCATTAATTTGTCATTTGGGATTTATGATCAAAGTAAATTTAATGTCCTAAATCTCACATATTTGTCTTTTTTTATAGGTACAAAGGAAAAGCAAAAGGAAAAGGTACAAAGCGAAGGAGAAGGCTAGCAAATGAAAAAGAAAGGAGGGGGATTTTTTTTTTTTTGAAAACTCAAAGTGTTTTTTAACGCTTTAAGTGTTTGTTCAACACTTATTTATGAAATTGTTACCTTTTCGCTCCTAGGGCACTAATTTTCGTTTGGGTCTAAAAAGAACAATTTAATTTTTTTTCATTTGCAAAAGGTTAAAATTCAAGCTTAGACACTTACTAGAGTTCGTTTTGGGTTAAAATTTGGACAAGCAATCTTCATATTTCATTTGGTGCTTAAAACGAATCACACAATTGCTTTGAAGGCTATAAAACGAACAAGTGCTTGAATTGTGATTTTGTCTTGGGTGCATTTTGAATGCGTATCCTCTCCCCTTGCGCTTTGTGCGATCTAGGGTGCAAGAGAAACACTCAAAATGCATTGTATTACTTTAAAACACTTTGATTTGGGCTTAAAAATTGAACATCTTGTGCGAGTGTGAGTAGGGGCATTTTCGCGTATATTCTCTTTCTTTGTGCCGTCAAAGATCGATCGAGTTACAGATTTTGTCTTTGCTTGCTTTTGTTTATCCTAGAGGGCCTGCCTTGGGGAAAAAGTACTCACCCAAGGGAATGACTCAACTGGTAACACTCTAAAGCCAAGAGTATTTCCAACTGGGATATAAATGTGGATATTGGAAGAAACGCCAATATCATGCGGTTGACTCTGACAAGATGGATTCGAAAGGGGACTCTTGCCATGTTGGGTCAACTCCTACGAACGGAAAGTCCTTACTAGAACCCATGTGCTATAATTTTCCAAAATCCTTAATCTATTTGTTGGTGCAAGAACGGTCATTTTGAAGCCGCCCCACACTTTTATGGTCTTTAGTAGAAATGGAAAACATGCCATGGGAGTTTCATGGGTGTTGATACTTGGCTGCCCCGTATAAGTGAGTGCCATGGAGGGGAGCCAGTGGGGTCAAGCATCTAACCATTCACTAAATATAGGCCTAGCTAGACTTGTCCAAGTGGGGATTCAACAAATACTGTCTTACACATCCATAGGGCTTGTAATTGTCTTGGTTTGAAAACACAGTGTTGTATTTGAAAACATTTGCAAAACAAACATTCA
Source organism: Sequoia sempervirens (assembly GCA_007258455.2). Taxonomy (NCBI): domain Eukaryota; kingdom Viridiplantae; phylum Streptophyta; class Pinopsida; order Cupressales; family Cupressaceae; genus Sequoia; species Sequoia sempervirens. Next base: position 298,565,136 of record VDFB02000003.1, read on the forward strand.
ACATGATTTTCAAAATTTCAAACCCTTTTGAAGACAAATATCATTGACTCAATCCATATGTTATTTCTTTCCCTTGGGATTCACGTCCTTAGAGGTTCCTAAGCATTGGATTATACCTCAATTTGTCTTCTTGAGTAAACAATAGGAAAACCCTTGCCTTAAGTTCATTGAATTTCCACATAAAATATCTTGAGGGGTTTAAATAAATTAAGACATTGGACATCTTAGTTTGAAACTTTAATCAAAGAGAGTGTTTTTGGTAAAATAAAGCCATTAAGCAAAGATAAGCAAAATGAACTTTCATGTGTGTTGAAGACTCCAAATCCCAAAAGCACAAATCATTGATTGGAAATCCAAAATGTTCAAATCATTCCTTGGTTACAAAGGTCTTTAGGAAGCATATGCATGCTCTTCAATACCTAGGTCTAGGAAAACACAAAGTGTCTTTTTAGGTTCACCTAATGATCAAAACAAATCAAACCTCTTTCATCCATCTTTCAAAACATCAAACATCAGCTCATGAATCATCTTTTGAAAAACCTTGAAATCATCCTTGAAGTGCTAGGCTTTATGACAAAATCAAGCAAACACCAAAATCATTGAGACCAAGTCCTTGAAACATTTATCAAAACACACCTTTGGCTAGGAATGTGTAAATGCATCCTTTTGCATATCCTTAGTCAAAGTCATCCAAATCATCTTGTCTAGCTTAGTGTATGTAGATGAATCCTTCTCCATATACTTAGTGAAACAGTCATCTTGTTTGGTAGGTGTGGGTAGATGCATCCTTCTCTTCACACATATCCAAATCATCATCCTTTGAACATGACTATCCTTTAGATCATTATCAAACATCTTAGGGTCTTTTTGTTCAAAATCAAAATCCAAATCCAAATCAAGATCAAGGACAAAACCTCAAAATCTCAAAATCCAAAATCCTAAAAGCCTAGTATTTCATTCAAGATTTATCAAAAGCCAAAAACATCCATAAACATCCATCTTTAAACATCACCATCATATCATCATCACATTTGATCCTAAAAAAGCATTCTAAAACTTTCACTTTGGGACATAACATAGAGGTTAATCCAAGGAATCAAGAGATTCATCTCCCATATTCTTGAAGATTGATCCTTGTTTTATGGTTCAAACGAGATCTCAATACAAGAAGAGTATGGAAGCCCACAACGAAACTCCCGCTTCAAGTGACCTTAGCCAAACCAACGTAGAAATGAATCTTGCAGAATCAAGCAATCCATTGATCCCCTCATCATCACAAAACCCACAAGAAGAAAATCAAGGGGAGAACCTCACCTTTGGAATGTCTCGCGAAGAAATAGCTGAAATGCTCCAAAATCCGGACAACCATAGAATCATCAACATCATGATGAGACTCAACCCTTCATTATACATGCTTGAACTAGCAAAACAAGGGGCCAAGTTGCCTTCAGATTTTGATGTGACCACTATAGTAGAGACATCTTTTCCACCAATCTCATCCACCATCCCTATTTCATCTACACCCCCATCTCAAAATGTCACAGAAAATATCCCATAAATCACAACATCATTTGCTCCAACTCAACCCAACGTTAACAAGGGAAATGCATTTCTCAATGCTCTTCAATCACATCCCCTTGTGAATAACCAAAACTTGGACACAAACACCACAATGGAACAAAACATCCTCCATAATTCATTACACCAAAATGTTCCTCTCACTTTACAGACCTATCATCAACATCTTTTCACGGAGCACCACAAACACCTCTTCTCACAAATTCACAAGAGGGAGACATATTCAGACCAGGGGACATTTTCAACACCACAACACTCTCGCAAGGATTCACCACCCTTACATTTCCACCTCTCCCACCATCATCATTGTCATCTACACCACTCCTTGGTTTAGGGCTTCCCCCTCTACCGAGTATCCATCAAAACAACATCCCAACCATCAATCAAAACATTTTACCAAATGCTCAAAACTTATTGTTGACATCACAACAAACGACAAACACAGAAGCAATGGCAACATCATCAAACACCCCCACAACATTGCAAAGCATGGTCTCTCAAGGGCCAATCACATCAATGATGCCACTTACCACATCAACAACACCATCCACCAATCATGCAATCAACACGACAACACCATCCACCAACCAAATAATCAACACAACATCATCATCTACCACCATTCCAAATCCACCACCACCTCCACCACCACCAACGTTCACCACATCAAACCAATTCGACGCAACATTACAAGCCGCTTTTCAAAGAGGATACCAACAAGTGCAGAAACAAAAATCTGTGCAACAAGTTGCTCAAGCTGCACAAGCTGCAATACAAGGGCAACAAGTGCAACAAGCTCAAGAATTATTATAACAACAACAGCTGCCCAAGCCGCAAGAGCATTGCAAGCACAAAGGGTCGCTCAAGCACAACTATTACTGCAGCAACAAGCCACACAAGCACAAGCCTAAGCACAAGCTCAAGCACAAGCACAACAAGCACAAGCACAAGCACAACTTCTTGCACAAGCAGCGCAATTGCAAGCGTATCAGCAAGCACTAAAGCAATACCAAGATCAGCAAGAAGTAGCAAAATTGGCAGCCCAACAACAAGCGTTGTGGGAACAACAATAAGCAAAACAACAAGCATTGTTAGAATAGCAACAAGCGCAACAACAAGCACAACAACAAGCGTTGTTGGAACAACAGCAAGCGCAACAACAAGCACAAATCCTAGCGCAACAACAACAAGAGCAACAACAAGCATTGTTTATCCAAAAGCAAGTAGAAGCCTACTTCGCCTGCCACAACATGTCAATACCATTGAACAATGCACCAACCAATCCACCCATCCAAACCATGATTGCAACACCTCAAAACACATTCATCCCACCCCCTGATCTGCAAAGTGATGTGATGACACAACTCAAGTTTCTCTCACAACAAGTGCTTGACCTTCAATCAGGGCAGACAACCAAAATGCAAAGCAACTTGTGTCCCTATCCATCTGATAGGAGCCTAGACATGAAACCATTGCCTAAGGGATTTGAGATCCCTAAATTTGACAAATATCGAGGGATGGGAAACCTTGAAGATCACATTAGGGAATTCCAGGTTCATTGTATGGAGGTTGCATATAACGATACTTATCTGATGCGGCTATTCCCTAGGAGCTTGATAGGAAACGCTATAGAATAGTTCTCTCGCTTACCCTCAGGCATCAGAACATTCCAGGAAATCAAAGACGAATTCATTAGAAACTATGCATGTAACATTACAATGGATGTTAGTCTCGAAGAACTATTCACTCTTAAACAAGGAAAGAATGAATCTTTTGCTTCATTTCTTCAACGATGGCGATCCAAGGCCAATCAAAGCAAGTGGACCATGCCAGAAGAGCAACAAGTCTGCACAATCATCACCAACCTTGAAAGCTGCCTGTCATTTCATCTCAAGGTTTAGGGAATCACCACCTATGATCAACTGATCTCCAAGGCGCTTAGCATCGAAAGATCCCTTGCAACCCAACCCATCGAATCAACATCATATCACAAATCGTAAAACAATTGCCCACCATCAAATTTCAATGATAAACCTCATACATGGGTGAGAAACAAGAACATCACTAATGATGGAATCGTCGATGCCAAGGTGGTCATTAGTGGTCCACGCCAAAATACACCCGCACTGCAAATCCAACCACAACACCAAAACACTCATCACGCAACATATCAACCCAACAATAATCCCACCATCAATAATGTTAATGACCAAAGAGGACCACCTCAACGCAAAACATACCCCAAATGAAAATACACTACTTTGGGAGAACCACTTGAGGACATCATGAAAAAGCTAATCAATGAAAAACTCATCCAAGCTCCTACATTTGAGAATTATCAAGAACCTGATGTCAAACCTCCTTGGTACAATGAAAATCAACTATGTGAGTTCCAAAAAATCAAAGGCCACACCACAAACAATTGTATGAGACTCAAGAACATCATCCAAGATCTCATCGACAAAAGAATCATAAATGTGGAAGCACCTACTAGGAATCAGGATCTTAAAATCTACACGAATCCGATGCCAAATCATGGAAACAAAGGGAATAACAAGGATAAAGGAAAAGGCAGTGTAAATCATGTATACGAAATAGTTGTTGCCAACCTCAATGAAAACTACATGGTCATCACCATCAAAGGCGCCCATGCCAAAGACTGTGGAGTCACCACAAGAGGCAGAAAAGTCACCATCGCAGGATCATCCCAACCCAATAGAGTCCCTACATCAAGAGCCATTCCATACAGCTACAATGTTGTAGACCAACTCAAAAGAACGCCAGCACACATCTCCATCATGGAGTTGTTAAAAATCTCATCAGCACATAAAAAGATCCTTGAGGAAGCATTAGCCTCATCTATCGTCCCCGTAGACCTCAATGCAGAACAATTCCAAGCTATGGTCGAAAACATCATAACACCTAATCTCCTTACATTTTCTAACCAAGACTTTCCCGCCCAACCATCTCACAATTGTGCACTTCACTTGGAAGTCATTGTGAATAAAAGAAAAATCAAAAGGGTCTTGGTGGATGGAGGTGTAGGTTTGAACATCTGTTCTTTTAGTCTCATCAAGCAGTTAAAGATATCAAAAGATTCCATTGATAAAGGCAAGGGCATCACAATCATAGCATATGATGACCAAGAAAGAGTGTCTTAGGGCACAATTAAGCTCCCTATCCAAGTAGGGCCAACACTCATGGAAACCACATGTCAGGTCTTGGACCTCGAATTGCCATACAATATCCTCCTGGGACGCCCATGGATTCATGCGATGAAAGCCGAGCATCAACCTTCCACCAATGTGTGAAATTCACACATAATGGACAAGAGGTTACCATCCATGGAGATCCCGGTTTTCATACTCAAGAAACCTTGAAGCCAAATATTACAAAATCCCCCAAGTGCCAAAAAATGATGAGGGCCCATCCACATCATACATCTATCCTGCCACTCTCACGTCCACTTCTATGACAAAGACACCTGCCATTCCCACCATATCCGATATCAAGCTCATCATCCAGGAGGATGGTTGTGGAAGTTATAGGCTCCCTAACAATGCTTTTGTGATAGGAGAGTTACCACAATCTCCAAGATCACGAGGACGCCCACAAGAAAATCAAGCTCCCACATCACAAACTTATCCTCAAAATTATCCTGAATTCACAAGATGGGGAGACCTTGGTCATGAGGTAATTGAAGCAGATCCATCAAACATATTGTATCAGGATGAAAGACCGGCAGCTAATCTACCAATGGATGAAAGAAGTAGAGGCCTACACATGATGCTTGCGATGGGCTACAACCGAAATCAAAGACTGGGACAAAATGACAATGGGCTCTTAATACCAATCATGCCTGAGATGCGACCTATAACAAATCTTGGTCTTGGATGTACCCCTCCGAGAATAACCATATGTGGCCAAAGTCCTCCGGTTAGAGCCGCTAATGTTTCTCCTCAGCCAGTCCTAGTACAAGTGCACCCCCCAATACCCATAGGGACAGACACGCATAATTTTATAACTAAGCCCTACATTAGTAGCGATGACGAAGTTACCTTATCCAACCTACCTAGGTTATTCGAAGATACCACAATGTGTATGATTAGTACCATATCCTTTGAACCAGATAGTCAAAATCATGAGATCCGCTTAGTCTACCCCCAACTAATCGACTATGACCAATGAGGACCACCAGTTCTCGATACATTCAAAAATGATGAAGTGCTCTCAGAATTCATGGGGTTGAGGGATAACATTCTAGATGGAGATCACAAAGCAGGATTCATAATGGATTTGGACACACACGCCTATTACGGGGAAATGATTGAATCCTTCAGTCGCAAAAGTGAGAAACTAAGAATCATATCCAAGTCCTTGAGTGAAAACCACACCGTGGCACTCTCTGACAAGAAAATATTAAAAAGAAAGGACGTATCCAATGGTGAAAACCTCTCTGAGGCTCCTGAGGATGAAGGATTCAATCTTCCCCTAAGAGCTATTCATCAAGAGAAGTCAGCAGTCTTGGCTGAAAAATGCAACCCAGTCAACCTAGGAATAGAGGAGACCCCACATATCACATTCTATGCAGAATTACTATTATCAGAAGAGCAAGAACTCCTAGCAGCATTCCTAAAGGAAAGACAAATAAACTTCACATGGAGTTATGCTGATATGCCAGGACTTCATCCAAATACTATGGTCCACCACCTAGCAGTGTATCCAGATGCAAAACCTGTCAGACAGAAACTTTGCAAAATGCATCCTCAAATTGCTTTGTTAGTCAAAATGGAGCTCAAAAAGCTATTAGATGCTGGATTCATCCGACCAATTGATTATCCTGAATGGGTATCGAACTTGGTACCTGTTTCAAAACCTGATGGAGCTATCAGAATCTATACAGATTTTAGAGATTTGAACAAAGCATGTCCCAAGGATGATTTTCCACTTCCCAATATCGATATGATAGTGGACATGACAGCGGGGCACGAGATGCTATCACTAATGGACGAATTTTCAGGATACAACCAAATTATGATAGCAAAAGAAGATCAACACAAGACAACTTTTACTTGTCCATGGGGGACCTACTGTTGGAACATGATGCCATTCGCCTAAAGAATGTAGGAGCAACCTATCAAAGAGCCATGACACTAATATTCCATGATATGATTCACAAAACAGTCAAAGACTATGTCGACGACATCCTAGCAAAGTCAAGAAAAAGAAAAGATCATATAGCAACCTTAAGTGCTATCTTTGGTAGATTGGAGGAATACAAAGTCAGACTAAATCCCAAGAAGTGTGTCTTCGGCGTACAATCAGGAAAATTACTAGGATACATAGTGTCTATGAGGGGTATCGAAGTGGATCCAACAAAAGTCAAAGCAATCCTCGAGATGGAAGCACCAAGGAACTTAAAACAACTGAGAGGCCTCCAGGGCTGACTTCAATCCATCCGATGGTTCATAGCACAACTAGCAAACAAGCAAAACCCATATTCACACCTTCTCCACAAGGGGGTATCATACAAATGGGACACAAAATGTGAAGAGGAATTCAACAAAATAAAGGAATATCTACTGACACCTCTAGTGTTAATGCCACCTATCCCAAGAAAGCCATTGATCTTATATGTGTTAGCAACAACAACAGCCCTTAGAGCTCTCCTAGCTCAACATGATGAAAACGGAACAGAGAGGGCCATCTACTATATCAACAGGACAATGGTTGGTCACAAGCTAAATTACTCATTCATTGAGAAAGCTTTCCTCGCAGTAGTGTTTGCATCCCAAAAATTCAGACATTACATGTTTTCACACAAGATCAAGCTTATTACCAAAATTGACCCCTTTAAATATCTCTTATCAAAGGCAATGTTAACTGGTAGAATGGAAAAATGGGTCATGATATTATCAGAATATGAAATCGAGTATGTTGAGAGAAAATCCATCAAGGGTCAAGTTATTGCAGACCAATTAGCAGAAGCACCTATGTATTCTAAGAATCCTCTTGTATCTAAATTTCCAGACGAATACATCTTTAACCTCAATGTAGCCGATCACTGGAAATTATACTTCGATGGCTCATACACACAACATGGATCAGGAGCTAGTGTCTTCTTCATCACCCCACAGGGGGACTGCATACCAAGATCATACAAACTGGCATTTCCTTGCACTAACAACATAGCGAAATATGAGGCTTTGACTATAGGTCTTAGGATAGCAATGCAATGGAATATCATAGCTCTCAAGGTATATGGAGACTCTCAGTTGATCATAAATTAGGTCAATAGTGAATATCAGACAAAGGATGACAAGCTAACCCCATACAAAAAATTGGTGGAGACTCTAAAGGAATCCTTCATTGATATAACATTTGAGGAGATTCCAAGAACCAACAATAGAGCCGCTGACGCCATGGCTACAATTGGGTCTCTAGTAGACATCCCTCACAATGTGCCAAAATATGAATTTTTGATCGAGCAGCTTCTCATTCCCACATTCGAGGTACCAGAATCATAATATGTGTGTGAAATCATTGGTCCTGGCGATCCTTGGTATCATTAAATCTATACATATCTTCGAATAGGAGTCTTACCCGCTACCTACCATCGAGCCTAAAATGAACCTTTATCAAAAAGGCATCCAAATTTGTCATCCTAGGTGATACCTTATACCGTAGAAGCATAGAGGGTACTTTACTTCACTATCTAAACACTAAGAAGGCATTAACTGCTCTAACCGAGGTTCATAACGGTATTTGTGGCTCACACTCGAGCGGAATAACCATAGCCAAGAAACTGCTGAGGCTGGGGTATTATTGGCCCACAATGGAGCGAGAAGCACATGATCATGCTAAAAGGTGTTTACAATGTCATCAGCATGGGGACCTCATCCATGCTCCAGCTCAAGAGCTTCACCCGATTATCACACCATGGCCCTTTTTGCAGTGGGGACTCAATCTCATTGGGAAAATCTCACCCACCTCATCCAATAGCCACAAATTCATTATAACTGCAACTAAATACTTCAAAAAGTGGGTGGAAGCCATACCCATGACCTATATCACTGGAAAGTAGATCTCAAAATTCATCCTCAACTATCTCATCTGTCGTTATGGTGTCCCACAAGCCATTATCTCAGATAATGGGACACCCTTCAAGAACCAGGAGGTTTGCGACTTGTGCGAGAAATTCAAAATCCAGCATCGCTTCTCCACCTCGTACTATCCCCAAGGCAATGGCCAAGCAGAAGCCATGAACAAAACCATCCTCAAAATCCTTAAGAAAATAGTCAATGACGCAGGTTGTGACTGGAACTTGTAGCTTAATCCCACCCTCTAGGCTTATCGAACAAGCATCCACACACCCACTGGCGCCACCCCATTCTCCCTGGTCTACAAATCAGAAGCTGTATACCTATTGAGATCGAGCTCCCATCCCTCAGAATATCACTGCAAAATCTCATCACTGATGAAGAATATCGGGTTTCAAGACTAAATGAGTAGGAGTTACTGCATGAGAGAAGCATCACTGCTTTGAATCATTTACAAGTCTATCAAAATAGACTCAAACAAAGATACAACAAGAAGATCAGAAGTAGGACTTTCCAAGTTAGAGAGCTAGTCTTAAAAGAAAATCAGAAGAATGTCTCAAATCCTAGCAGCAAAGGCATGTTCGAACCCAATTGGTTAGGGCCCTTCATCGTCACAACAAGCTATAAATCAGAGGCATATTAGCTATCAACACCCGAAGGGGAACCTCTGTAGAATCCCATGAATAGCTCCCATCTCAAAAAGTTTTATGACTAATTCTTCCAGGTATAGAACCAAAAATCCAAAAAAAATCAGAAAAAGGATCGAAAAAATCATCCTCTAGTGAAAAGCACTTTGGTGGCACTTTGGGCAAGTACCTCGGTGAAAACCTGGAAAACAGGCGCCTTGTGTAAATAAGCACTTTCCATCCACTAGGATCTTTATGGCTCGATCTGCATTATCCCTCCATTTAACTTCCATCATCCATCTCATCCATATCTCCATTCATCACTCATCCACTTGCATCTGCACCATAGCTTGGTCCTGTGTCCGTATCATGATCCCTCCTAGTACTACTCAGCCCATTCTCAAGGTCAATTTGTCCTGCCTTTATCAGAGTAGTCTATTGCATCACACTGGGGGCACATTCTCATCAGATTGGATTTGTGTATGGTCTTAAAGTCCTCAAAATCAGAAAATCCAAAAACATAAAAAAATCCAAAAATCCAAAAACATCAAAACATATCAAAATCTGAAAAACAGGCCAGAAAGTCATTAAAAAAACCAAAAAACAAGGTCATCTTGTCAAACTATGTCATCTCTAAGCTTGAGCGTAGGCAAGGTTGATCTTTGATCATCCCCTGAGACATTTAGGTCAGTCCTATAGGAGTCTGTCATAATAAACTGACATCTCATCATGTATATAATCATCTATAAATTGGTCAAGTCGTCAGTCAAACTACGTGGTATTTGCGTGTATAACGTAGGCAAGGCTAATCTGTCGATCAGCCCTCGAGGCCCCTAGGATAGGTCTTTAGGTTAGTATCTTGGTCAAAATCTCAGAAAATACCAAAAATAGCCTCAAAACATTGCAAAACATCAAAAACATCCAAATATTTGAAAAAATCCATCCGCCTCATCTCGCGTGCACCCGCAATAAACACCATTCATAATAAATTGATTGTCATCCTCAACCTTTGGTGAAACAGTTAGAAACAACTCTAGCAGGTTAAAAGTAAATCTCAAAAGCATCAAGTCTTGAGTCTTAGTCAGTACGTAAACAAGTTGGTCAAGTCTTTGTGTCGATAGTCCATCATCCAAATAGTCCCATATCAATCATCTAATAACATCATGTCCTAGGATGAATCCTTCCTACAAGGGGCATTATTTATCAGAAAGAACATTTTGGATAAACGAAATGATGTGCCGCCATCCACTAACATGTCCTAAGATACATCCTTCCTACAATGGGCATTATCTTTTGGCAATAAGTTTCGGTTCGTATCCTTAAAAACACATTCCCTTTTGGTTAGCAGTATTGAAGAACATCAGCTTGTTTGTGTACTTGGTCTTTTTATTTTGACTTATCTTATTGCGCTTAGTCCAAGAACCTCTCGATGATATCTGAATGAAAGATTTAGAGAGATAGGAATGGGGCAACGATCATCATTCTTTTGTTTGTTGTGCTTGTTGGACGTTCTTGTAAAATAACTTGATGAATACTTTCTTTGTTAGATATATATGGAGGATGTTTCAGACAACTTGTTGACTATTGCATTGATTGGTTATACCTTTCAGTGTTTTGGTCCGAGATGTTTGAGACTTCTAAAGTGCATCCTGTTGTGCAGTTTTGCACACACACCCCACTGAAAGTAGGGACCCTCTTTTTGCTCTGGCTTTTGGTGTCTTTTGGCCCCTTAATTTTATTGATTTCATTGTCTTTGGAGGTCCTTAGATGTTCATCTTGCTTGTCCAAGCCCTTTCCCCAGGTTGCACTTTGAAAAAACTAAGTTCTGAGCAAAAATCTGGGTTTTTACCCCAATCCGGGTTTTTTCGGTTCGTCCGGATTTTCATGAAAATTCTGGATCCAAGTGAGGTCTGAGTTTTTGCCTGCATTCAGGATTTTCCGTCCAACCTGGATTTTCTCGGATTTCTTCAGTTTTTTGGGTATGTGTCAAAGTTCATAATTTTGTGCCATCCGCGGAAATCCGGTCCACCCGAATTTTTTTGGATTTTCTGCCAGGCTTTGTGCAAATTGAAATACTGGATTAAATTGATGAATTTGATGATAAATTCTCAACACCCCATGCCTAATTTGATATATTACACGATGTTACATGCATTCTTGGTTCGTTTTGATGATCTATTGTTGAAATTTTTTCCTTATTTAGTAAAAATCCACTAGTCTGGATTTTCTCGGAATCCTGTCCAGCTGGATTTTTCCAGATTCTGGTCTAGAATCCATTTGACCTAGATTTTCCAGAATTTTCCCCTTGGTCTGATCTCCCCGAAAGGGCCCAAATCCCGAAATTTCCCAGAATGGACATTTTTTCCGAAAATAATTATTTATTTATGTTTTCCAAAAATGGAATTTTTTTAAAATGCTCCTGAAAATGAAAATTTCTTGAAAGATTTTGAAAATAAAATTTCCAAAGAAATATTAGAAGGGGGACTTGCATATAGATTCGTGCCAAAAGAGGGAATTCTGGAAGTGTTTAATTTAAATTTTCAAAACGGGACCTGCCTAAAAATTCATGCCAAAACTGTCTACAGCTGGAGTACTTTCTGGAAGACGTGAATCTGATCTTGCTGGTGATCATGGGCCGACATGGATAATATTCATGCATTTAATGCAAATCTTGTCCTCTTTTGAATTTCTCCTAGGCTGACCTTGTTGTAATACAGGCATTTAATGCATGCCTTGTTACCAAATTTCTCCTTAGGCCGACTTGTTTTGAGGCCAGTTATTATTGTAAAATCTAATTAGGCCGACATGTTTGGGGGGTTCTCTATAAATGAAATTTTTGCCTCATTTGTAGGGGGAGAGATTAGGAGAAGATTTGATAGAGAGCGAATTTAGCAGTAGAGTAGAGCGAGGCTAGTCAATTTCTGAGCAAGTGATGTAACAGAACATTGGAATTGTTGTTGGAGTTTGGTTATTCAATACAATTGAAGGCATTGTGATTTTCTGGTGATCTCTTTTGTGTTGACTTATCTTGCATGGTTCTAATGATTCAATCTTTCATATTGCTCAAGGTTGTTAGATTTAGATTTAAATCCAATTCAATGATGTTCATGATTTAATATTTGAAGTGTTTGCAGCAATCCCTGGTCCATACTTTTTGCAGATAGTTGATTGTTAGTTGCTTTGCAAAGTTATCCTGGACCTTTATATTCATTGTGCTTGGTTCAATTGTGGAGGTTTATTCATTTCAACTGCAATTGGGGGTTGTCTTGCATGAATGTTCATGATCTGAAAATCTTTACAACCTTAGGAGATTGCACTGTTTCTGTAAGATTGCAGATTAATCTTGGTCAAGCAGAGATTGGTTTCATTGGGATTGGTCCATTTCAAGTGTTTATCATTTGCATTTTTAATCTTAGAAATAGTTAGATTTAGAAATTTCTCTAAACCCTTATTTCTTTTGTTGTTTATTTTGAATCTGGGTTAGTTTTAGGATTGAAAGCATCACTATATTGTTGCATCTGATGAAAATTCACTTCCAGTATTGTTCATTTGTAAGGCCCCTTGTGATTACCAGCATTTTCACATATTATCTGAGTTGTTTATGCATTGTCATGACCTGACACTCAAGAGACCTTGGGGTGATTTTTAGTAATTTATTGTTGAAGATTACCTTTCAAGAGAGATAGAATATTGTATTCTATCTGAGTTGTTGCTGTGCAGAAAACACCATCAACACATCCTAGCAAGGTTTCCATATGTCAAGTGTGAACAGGAATACTCCTATCTATTTGTCGAGTCAAATTCCATCACACTAAGTACAACGTCATCCTGGTCCTTTCTACCTTGATGAATCATACTTAGGCGTGTTATCAAAAATAAAGTAAGTGACCCTTTTAAAATCCCAATCCTTGATAAGCAAATCATTCATCTATCATCATCATTTCTCATCATCATCTCTCATAATGTTGGCTTATTGGATCCTCTTGTCATCATCTCATTTCTATGCTAACACCATCATCACCAATGCATCCATCATGCATCCATCATGCATCCATCTTGCATCCATAAATCATTGGTATTCTGCATATCATCTCACATTGCATAATCATCATCATAATATAGATCTGTTAGTATAAGCATTCGCATAAATCACATTTGTATAATCATAGCACATCACATCATCCATCTCATCACATCATATCATCATTTAAGTTGTTTAGGATAATATAGATTTGTTATTCTAAGCATCTTAAAATCATCTCATTTGCATCGTCATCCATAACCATCCATTTTGAACCTCTTTATCGCGAGATCGACCCTCAAATTGAATCTTTTCACTCATCTCTAGAGGGGGCAATGTACCGTGTACTTTCCATTGGGGCATCCAAAAATCAGAAATTTTTGATTTTGATCAAGTTATTCTTTGAACCAACGCAACAAGTACATTGCTTCAAAGAGGGGCAAAATGTAGACATGCAAAATTAACATTATGCATTCGATCAGATTCAGTCAAATTAGGTCTCACATTAGGCCCATTCATCACTTTCATCCATTCATTAAATAATCTCATTTCCTAAGGTCATTTATCAAAGAAACATTATCATCAACCTTTTAATAAATCAAAAATCCATTTAAATCAAATCCTAAATCATATTCCATCATTTTCTAATTCAAATAAATCAAATATCAAAGTCCTAAAAGTCAACTCACCTAATCAGCATTAAACTAACATAATCATCATTTATTTAATCTAATCTTGATTAAATGCTAAACTCACCCACTTGCATTCTCTAGATATCTCCACTTGCACAAATAAATCAATTTTATTGATTTATTAAAAAACCCTCATTTTCCCTCAACATGACAAGTCCAACATTGCATTTATTGCTATTTTTCTTGTCCCCCTCTCAAAATTTATTGCAAATTCAAATTCAAATTCTCCCTCTCATGGGCACTCTTCCCAAATCTTGCACAACCATTGACCACTCACCACTTGACAAGTGTCCTATTCTCATTGGAGGATCTTTAGTCCCAAATTCACCATCTTGGCCAATCTCTCATCAAGAAAATCTATAAAAGAAGGCCTTCATTCTCATTCATGGGGCCACAAATTTTATGCAAGGTTACTCTCTTAATTTGAGAACTCATCTTGCTCATTATCTCCATTTGCATCTCATCATTTTAGCTATTGATCAAGGGTTGGGAAGGGTCACTAGCACATGTGACACCAATCCACTATGGAATAGGTAATTTGTTGAGTGTTTTCATTATGCTTGTGGTTTTCTTTTATCTTTTGTTGCATTTTGGAACATTTGCAAGGTATTTCATAGGGTCATGCTTGAGGAATTTGTGATTTACTAACCTTGTATGAAGCTTAGTCTTTTGCAGATTTCAAAAGTATGCACCACAAGTAGCAACAAAAACAAGTAGTTTTAATAGCATGACAAGCAGCCTTAGCAACACAACAACAACATCAACAACAAGCCTTAGTAGCCCAACAACAACAACAAGCATAATAAACAACCCTAGTGGCCCAACAACAATAGCAATCCCAATAACAAGTCTTACTAGTTCAGTAGTATGCCCAACAACAACAACAAGGTTCCTACCATAACCCTCAATAGAACATCGTCAATACAAACATGTTAGGGACATATACGCCTCCACCAAAATCACCTTCACAATATCCTACACCACCATACACACCATACAACACCCCATCATATCAAAATACCACATACAATCCACCTGTCATCCTAGAATACACAACATATGTTCCTCCACCAAACCCACAAGATGATGTATCATCACAACTTAAGGCGTTAACACAAGAAATGCAAGATATTCAGATGGGAAAAATGGAGAAGCCTCATACACAACAAAACCTATGTCCATATCCATTCAACCAAAACATTGCAATGGTACCATTCCGTCCTAGTTTTGAAGTCCCAAAATTTGATAAATACAAAGCGAGAGGAAGTCTTTTGGACCATGTCAATTATTTTAACGTCATGTGTATGGAGGTCTCCTACAATGAGTCCTATTTAATGCACATCTTTCCACAAAGCTTGATAGGCCCATCCATCGACTGGTTTTCTTAGTTGCCTCCAAGAATAAAAACCTTCCAAGAAATCATTGATAGATTTGTAGATCACTTCTCCTTTAATCTTGACATTGACATAAGCTTAGAAGAGTTATATACTCTCATACAAAACAAAGGAGAATCTTTTGCCAATTTCTTGCAACAGTGGATATGAAGAGCTAGTAAGAACAAATGGCCCATTCCCGATGAACAACAAGTGGGGATTGTCATAGAAAATGTAGATCTAGATCTATCCTTTCACTTGAAAATGCAATGCATTACCTCTTATTGCGAGCTTGTCCCTAGATCCCTTAACATTGAGAGAGCTCTAATATCATAGGGAAATACCCAAGCATACAAGGACAATCACCCATCAACCAATTCAAATGAAAAGCCTCAAGTCTGGGCTAAGAACAATAATGTAACAAATGATGGCGTGGTAGATGCTAAGGTGGTCCTAAGTGCTCCTAGTCCAAACAAAAATCAAATAGCTAACACTCAACCAACTATGTAACAAACATCACCATCACAAAAAAATTAGGTCAACAACACTGGAATGCAATAGCAACAAACTCCCAATAGGAACAACTATCTGAAACATAAATACACACAGTTGATGGAAACTATTGAAATCGTCATGAAAAATTTGGTAGATTCAAACTTGATAACACTTCCCAATTTCAAAAACTACCAAGAACCATAGGATAAACCACCCTGGTACAATGAAAAAGGACCTTTGTGACTTTCACAAAATCAAAGGACACAAAACATCGAACTGCATGAGGCTCAAAAATTTTATCCAATATCTTATTGAGAATGGATACATATCTGTTGAGGTACCAACCAACAACCATGATCTTAAGATATACAATAACCCTATGCCATATCATAGCAAAGGAAACAAAAATAGGAAAGTTAAGGATTACACAAACATGCAACATGTCTATTGCAATGTAGTCGCTTCCTGTGATAGTTTCATCACCATCATCACCATAAAAGGGCCAAGTGCAGAGTGTTGAGTCACCATCCAAGGAGTCCCATCTTAATCTAGGGCACAACCTACTTTTCCTACAGCCAACCCTAACAAGTACAGTCTCCTAGATCATCTTAAGAAGACCCCCGCACAAATTTCTATCTTAGAACTATTGAGGCTAGCCCTCGCACATAGGGAAATCTTAGAGAAATATTTTTCTTCATCATCTATCCCTAAGGATATTGATACAAAGTAGTTTCAAGCTATGGTAGGACATATCACTAATCATCTTCTCACCTTCTCAAAACAGGAGCTACCATCGCAGCCATCTCATAACTGTGATTTACACCTTGAGGTCATTATTCATAAGAACAATGTTAAATGAGTCTTAGTGGATGAAGGTGTTGGGCTAAAAATTTACACCCTTCAGTTGATCAAGAACTTTGGTTATTCAAAATATGTTATTGAGAAAGCAAAGAGTACAACCATCAAATCATATGATGATCAAGAGCGGGTATCACAAGGCATCATTGCCCTACCCATCCAAGTGGGACCCATCATTGTAGACACTACGTGCCAACTATTAGACCTTGATCTTCCCTATAACATCCTACTTGGTCAACCATGGATCCATTCCCTAAAATTTGTTGCTTCAACCTACCATCAATGTGTAAGTTTTCCTTTTGAGGATAGAGAAGTTACCATCCATAGAGATCCCAAGCCCTTTTACTACTACAAGAACCTTGAGGCCAAGTTTTAAAAAATACCCTAGATCCCAAAAAATGATGAAGGACCTACACCTTCTACCTCGTTCATTGACCCCTCTACCCTTGTATCTACCTCAAAAATGAAAACATCCATTTTGCAGAACATTCTTGATATCAAAGTAGTGATCCAGGATGATGGTTGTGGAAGCTATAAGCTAATAAAGGATACTTCTATGTTGGGGCAGCTACCTCTTTCTCCCAAATATCATGGGAAACCAACAGCTAGCAACAAAGTCCCTAAAATAATAAAAATGGAAGCTACCACCTTCACCAAGTGGGTGGATTTGAACAAAGAAGATGTCAATGAGGAGGATGTCTCCAAACTGCTATATCATGATGGATGACCCATCACCATTCTTCCCATGGAAGATGAAAAAAAGGATTGTAGCTAATGAAGGGGTGGGGGTATAGCAAGAATTAGAAACTAGGTCAAAATGACAATGGTTTGCTAGAACCCATCATTCCTAAGAAACACCCAAAGAATCTCGGCTTAGGATGTACTACTAGCAAGGTTACCCTTCTTGGCAAAGGTACTTCCACTAAACGAGCTAAGGCTTCCTCTTGGTTACCAACATCACATGATACTACCCTAGAAAACTTCCCCCTCGATGTTGCTGACCTATTGGACAATAACTTTCTCTTCATGATATCCACAATATCATTTTCCCCGAACAATCAACCAACTAAGATAAGCCTAGTATATCCACAACTGATTGGCTGGCACCAACAAGGACCACTAATTCTAGATTTATTCAAAAATGATGAAGCAATCTCAAAATTCATGGGACTCTATGATAACTTACCATGGGCAGATCACAAAGCAGGTTTTGACATAGAGCTAGACACAAGAGCGTACTGTGGGGAGACGATTGAATCCTTCAATCGCAAAATGGACAATATGCAACTAACATGCAGATCTTGAGTGAAAACCATACTGTGGCACTTTCTGATCCTAAAATAGTAAAAATAAAGGATGCGTCCAAGGGTGAAAACCTCTTTGAGGTGCCCAAGGATGAGGGATTAAATATCCCCCTTAGTGCAATGTATCCAGAAAATTCAGCAGTGATAGCAAAAAAGGAAACTCTAATGAATGTGGGAATCGAAGAAGAACCCGAGATCACTTTCTATGTCGAATCCTTGTTGGATGAAGAACAGAAAAACCTAGCAGCATTCCTAAAAGAGTGAAGAGCTAAATTTGCATGGTCATAAACTAATATTCTAGGCCTTGATTCAGAAATGGTTGTGAATCATTTAGTAGTGTATCCTAAAGCCAAATCGGTGAAGCATAAATTTAGAAAGATGGACCCTCAAATAGCACTCCTAGTGAAACTTGAGTTACAAAAGCTTTTGACATTGGAATTATTCAATCGATTGATTATCTTGAGTGGGTTTCACACTAGGTATAGTCTCCATACCCACTGGGGGCATCAGAATATGCACTATTTTCAAAGACTTAAACAAAGCATGCCTAAAGGATAGTTTCCCTCTTTCTAACATCGACATCATCATGGATTTAACATTTGGGCATGAAATGTTGTCACTCATGGATGGTTTTTCAGGCTATAATCAAATCATGATCACCGAGGATCAACACAAAACTGCATTCACTTGTCCATGGGGAGCATATCGCTAGAACATTATTTTGTTGCAAGAATGGAAAAAGGAATGAAAGTGTTGTCATTGATGTCAACTGATTAAATGGTTATCTACTAGTTGTTGTTGACTGTATATGTTGAGGATATTGAGAAAATTGTATAAAAATAAGGTTACAGGTATTCAACTATTGAGGATGTTGATTTGATACTTGTGAATTATGTTTCTTTGTGTTTTGATTGAGGTTTGAGAGAATTGTTGTTGATCTGGATTTCTCTTTGATGAAGTCTTATGGTGTGTGGTTCTAGAGTTGTTTTTCCCTGGTTCTATAGACTCTAGTTTCTACATTTGGAAGTATCAAGCTTAATTGATCTATGTGTTTTACACTGATTTGGCTGACTATGTGTCAAGCACCATCTTCAAAGTTGATGAAGTGTGTTGGATCTATTATGGGTCCCAGTGAAGCGGGTGTTTGGGTCACCCTCATTCTAATTCCACACTAGGATGTTTGGCGTTGACCTAATTTGAATTTCAAGTGGTATGGCCGACTTTGTATCTTTTCAAGGTTGGAGATAGTATAAATAAAAAATGTGCTAATAATGAAAATTGTACATAAGAAAAGAAGGAAGATAAGTGAAAGAGCAGACATGAATTTGATGATATTCTAAAAGTGTGTTAGTTATGTGTGTGGTTGCTCAGTCTCAAGCTTAACGCTGAGTTTTTTGATGCAATGAGTAGAAGGCGAACACTATCATTCATGCAATTTGATCAGTGATTGTGGTGGAATCTTTGTTGCATTGAGATTGTTGTCTCTCTATAACAAGTCTTCTTTGTCTTCTTTGTATCTCTATGGCAATGAGCCCTCCAAATTGTAGACCTGTGTATAGTGAGTCCTTATTTTAGGTAGTGAGCCTTATCTCAGGCAGTGAGCCTTTGATTTTTATATTCTCTATAGCGTGATTTAATCCTCACTGTGTTTTTTCCCTCATTGGGTTTTCCACGTAAATCTGGTGTTATTGTGTTTGTGCATTTGCATTTGATGGTTAATCACTTAATCCGTTTATGTTTTAGTTCTGATAATTGAATTTAAGGTTATAATCTTGTAACAACTGATATACCCCCCTTCTCAGTTATCCTATCCAACAATTGGTATCAGAGCTTGGTTCCATGGTGAAGAGCTTAACTGCTTGAGGAAAGTCCAGGATGGCTAGCAAAATGGTCTTTGATTATCTGAGGTTTGATGGAACTAATTATGGTATGTAGAAAGTTTTGATGGAATAATATCTAGAGTATTGTAGATATGATGTAGAGAAAGCTTATAAGAATCCCTACACTACTCCTATTAATGGTCTAAGTACACCTGTATAAATTAGAGCACATTAAGTGAATAACAAGGAAAAGTTCATCTTGAATAATAATTTGGTACATTTCGAGTTAATTAAGGTTCAGAATTTGAAGAAAGCTAAGGATGTATGGGATGCTTTAAAAAGAGCACAGGATAGTGATGAAAGGGTAAAAGAGGCAAAATTACAAAATTTGGAAACACAGTTTGATCTTATACATATGACTAAATATGAGAATGTTTAAGCCTATGTACAGAGATTGGATGAGGTAGTGGTTGGAATGTGATCTCTTGGCGCTACTATAGATAAAACCAAAATTGTAAAGAAGATTATCAAAACTCTTCCTGATGCTTACAGTGAAAAGGTGACTGCTATTGAGTAGACTAAATATTATAAGACTTGTACTAAGGATCTGCTGCTAGGATTTTTGGCAGCTTATGAGATAAGGAAGCCGAATCTAAAAAGTGGAGGCAAAACAGAGACTGCTTTTAAAGCTACAAAAATTGAAGATCCATATGAAGAGAGATTTGATGAAATCAAGGATAACTTTGTAAGAAGAATGAGAAAAGGCTCTGGTAAGTATGAAGGTAAATTTACCTTTAAGTGTTTTAGTTGTGGAGAATTCGGTCACTATGTTGCAAAGTGTCCAGAAAGAGATAAAAAGAATGAACAAAGCTATGAGAAAGAAAAGAAAGGAAAGAAGATTAATAGAGCTTACTATGTTAATGAGAATGCTAGTATTTCAGATGAAAATGAATGCTTGTTCTTGGTGATTAAGGATGAACCTACTTCTACTAATTTAGAAAAAAAGTCAAAGGAAATTCCTCTGGAGAAGGAGAAGGAGAAGGAGAAGGAGAAGGAGAAGGAAAATGAAGGTACAATTATCTCTTCCCTACATGCTAAACAGGAAAAGAATATTTGGGTAGTTGATAGTGGGTGCTCACATCACATGACTGGTGACAAGAGTAAGTTTGTGAAACTTGAGAAATATGATGGAGGTCAGGTTATGTTTGTACATGATATTGGTTATAAAATATGTGGGATAGGTTCTGTAAGTTTTGATGGAAAGCATCATACTGGGGATGTTTACTATGTTATGGGTTTAAGGCAGAATTTTTTGTGCGTTGGTCAAATGTGAAAAAAAGGATATGATCTTGTGTTTAAGGATTAGAAATGTGAGATCCGGAAAGGATTCAAAACACTGATTGCTACAAGAAAGAAATCTTAAGGAAATATTTATCAACTTAAAGGTGTTGATGGACAATGTTCTATGACTTAGATAAATGACAGTTGGTTATGGCAAAGGAGAATGTGTCACATGAATTTTGATAACTTAGCAAGGATTGGTATTGTTCAAGCCATGAGAGATCCACCAAGAATTACAAAGCATGTAAATGCTATTTGCAGAAATTGCCAGTTCGGGAAGCAAACAAGAAATAATTACAAATCAAGAGAACAATCTACTACTAGAATATTGGATTTGCTTCATATAGATCTTTGTGGTCCCATGAGAGTGCGAAGTCTACCTATTGAAAGGTACTTTATTATTTTAATTGATGATTATCCAAGATATGCATGGGTTACATTTCTAAGAGAGAAATCAAATGCATTAGATAGATTCAAGAAATCCAAGGCTATGGTTGAAAATGAAGTGAATTTGAAGATGAAATGCTTGATATCTGACATAAGTGGAGAATTCACCTACCATGAGTTCAATATGTTTTGTGAAGTACATTGAATAAAGAGACAGTTATCTACTCCAAGAACCCCTCAGCATGTTGGAAAAACAAGGACAAACAACTGAGAGGGGGGTGAATCAGTTGTCACAGAATGATAAACTTTTCAAAATTTACTTAACTGCAACCATAAAAAATTAACACATCAGAGAGACAGAGAACACCAAGATTTTTACATGGAAACCCTATTAGAGGAAAAACCATGGTGGATGTTAGTCCACAAGATTATACCATGTTAAAAGTGTAATGGATTCAATAAAGGGGAATGCACATGCATTCAGGCACACTGCCTAGAGCCCACTGCTCAATTACAGAAGGGGATCACTGCCCAACAATATAGAATAGGATTAAAATTTAGAGGGTATGACCTAAAAAATTAGCTTCTACACAAGCCTGATTACAGTTCCAATTAAGCACAGAAAAGTCCTTCACAAACTACTTCACCATTCACTCGATCTTCTTCACACTCTACTCTGCAACCAAATGATTTTCGCACATATACACATAAGAGAACACCCAACACATGAAGCACCTTTTCCACACACTACACCGATGAAAAAATCCCTTATATATCCACTACATGAGATTTCATCAATAACTTAGTCGGCCAGGAAAATAATACATATTTTTAATGTCGGCCCAAATTTACAAATAAATTTTCAATGTGAATCCACCAAGGTCGGCCACAATATAGTGGAGACCCAGATTCATAACTCCAACACAAAATAAATTCAATTCATTCCTCCTCAAAGATCCACAACATGCTACCACCAACATGTCAGCCAAGAACAAGAAAAACTAAACATACACAAGAAATTTTTTTGACCACGAGCACAATGATCAATGTGGATGTACCAGAAAGATAGAGCATGATCTAGAAACATCCAATAGAACCAAGAAACAATAGAGAAATATCTGCAACAATTGATATTTCCAGAATCACACAAACTTCACTCAGGAACACTAACAGAGACCACATAAATACTGTCAGACCACAACATGATCAAATCTATACGCGGACCTCTGAAACTTCTGGTAGATAACCTAGATACACTCAGTAGAAAACCCTTTAGTCCACAATAGCTAAACTTCAACATAAAGAACAAGACACCTTCATGACCTGCACAGTTCCACTGGGAATCTAGAACACTTTCTTTTACAATTTTCTCAATCTCCTCGACATGTACATCCTCTAATACACCAAATGCTAATAGTGTTGACATCAATGAAAACCACATATATGCAACACATCCACAACATTCAACAATCTCCCCCTTTGGCATTGATGGCAACACATTATGTGAAAAATACCATCAACCCAACAAAGTCACTTTCCCTTTGGTTCTAACTCTTCTCCTCAATTTCTCTTCGACCCTTAAAAATATTTTTCACATTGCACTTCTCCCACTTTCACATCAATGGAAAAGGTAACCATGAACTTTCCATATACACGCTCTAAACCACATATCTGGACATCTGACTACTCCCCCTGAGTAGCAGCCATGAAAACATCAATCTGGATCAAAATATACCAATGTAGCTCATGGATTGATGCAAGTAAATGCATCTCTTACTTTTTATCAGGAGGGATAATTACCCCTAGCATTCCTCTGAGATTCTCAAAAGTATCATTTGGCAATAGTTTAGTAAAGATCTCTACAATCTATTCTTTGGTAGGAACATACTCCAATCTGACTTCTTTCTCATTCACTATCTCCCTCAAGAAGTGAAACTTGATTGATATATGTTTAGTCTTAGAGTGCAACACTAGATTCTTTGAACTATTTATTGCACTTGAATTATCACAGCATATGGCAATAGGATCTTCATATACCACCTTGATATCTTTCAACATTTGTTTCATCCATATTACTTGAGTACAATTATTCGCAGCAGCAATATATTCTACTTCAGCAGTAGATAGAGAAATGGAATTCAGCTTTTTACACAACCAGGACACCATCTTCTTCCCTAGGAAGAAAGCACCACCACTAGTACTTTTCCTGTCATCTACATCTCCAACCCAATCAGCATCAGTATATGCACTCAAAGAGAGATCATCATCATTTGGATACCAAAGTCCAATGTCAACTATTCCTTTTAGATATCTGAAGATTCTCTTAACAATAGTCACATTTCATTCTTTTGGATCAGCCTCAAATCTGACAACCATACATACAACATTCATAATATCTGGTCTAGTCTGGGTTAAATAAAGCAATCCACCAATCATTGACCTGTATCTAGTTTAATTCTCCTTAGGAGAATCATCATTCTATGTTAGCTTGCATCCGGTCACCATGGGAGTACCAACAGGCTTTGATTCTTCCATCCCAAATTTCTTCAGTAACTCTCTCACATATTTGGACTGAAATATGAAAATTCCTTTGTCTAACTGGGTCACTTGCAATCCTAGAAATAACTTTCATATCTCCAATCATACTCATCTCAAATTCATCCTTCATCTCATCAGCAAACTTCATACATAGATTGTCCTCTCCTCCAAAGATGATGTCATCAACAAAGACTTCTATAATTAACTCTTTATCATGATCCAATTTGAAATATAAGTTGTTATCAACAATACCTTTAGTAAGTATTTTTCCAATCTAGCATACCAAAATTTGGGGGCTTTCTTGAGTCCATATAAGGCTTTCTTTAGGCAGAAAACCATATCTTCCTTGTCAGTTAGCTGAAATCCATTTGATTGTTCAATGTATACTTCTTCTTCTAGTTCTCCATTCAGAAATGCTAACTTCACATCCATCTGATAGACTTTGTAGTCCTTGTATGTAGCATAAGCAAGAAATAATCTAACAGCTTCGATCTAAAAGGGGCAAAATTTTCTTCAAAATAACCACCTTCCATCTAAGAATACCCTTTACATACTAGTCTTGCTTTATTCCAGACCACTTCACCTTGTTCATTCAGCTTATTCTGAAACACCCATTTAGTACCAATCACATTTTTCTCTTTAGGTCTGGGAACCACTATCCACGTGTCATTCTTTTCAATTTGTGTTAGCTCTTCCTTCATAGCTTTTGTCCAGTGTTCATCTTGGTAGGCTTTAGTGACATTTTTAGGTTCAATCTTGGAAATTTGGCATTGCTAAACTACAATATTCCCTCTAGTTTGCACTCCTTTATTCTTATCTCCTATAATTTGTCTTTCAGAATGGTTTAGCTTTACATACCTTAGAGTTTTGGAATTTTCATGAACTTCTAATTCTTCTGATCTTCCTTTTGTACTTGCACTTGTCTTTGCTTCCTAACTTACTTGATTTACCAGAACGAATTGAGGTTGCTTTAGCAGAACAACTGGAACTTATGGAACATATGGCACAATTTGAAGTTGATTCTATGTCTGAGTATTCTTCCCTTTGTTTGTGTTGTCCTCATCTGAATCATATCCATAATATCTGGATGATTTGACAGAATCCTCATCAATTCTAACATTTGCACTCTCAACCATCTTTCTCTGTCTTCTATTATAGCATCGGTAGGCCTTGCTTTTAGTAGAGTAATCTAAAAAGATTCCTTCATCGCTTCTTGCATCAAACTTTCCTATATCATCATCTCTCTTGATATAACATTTGCTTCCAAAGATCTTGAAATACTTAACAGCTGGCTTGTAACCAAACCATAGCTCAAAAGGGGTCTTACCAAATTTTCCATTAACATTTACCTGATTTAAAGTATACACAATAGTGCTTATAGCTTCACTCCAATAGTTCTGGGGGATATTTCCTTCTATCATCATTGTTCTAGCAACATCCAAAATTGTTCTATTCTTTCTTTCTGCAACTCCATTTTTTTGAGGGGTTTGGGGAGAAGATAATTGTCTTCTAATTCCATGTTATTCACAAAAAGAGTTGAACAGGCCTGGAGGTGAACTCACCACCTCTGTCAGATCTTAGACGCTTTATTTTCAAACCTTTCTAATTTTCTTCCATAGCCTTGAAACTTTTGAACTTTTCCAATGCTTCACATTTTTCTCTTAAGAAGGAAACCCATATCATTCTAGAGTAATCATCAATGATCAACATGAAGTACCTTTCTCCATCAATACTTTTGACTCTAGATGGACCACAAAGGTCAGTATGTAGCAACTCTAGCAAGTCATTTGAATGAAACTATTTTCTCTGGAAGGAGACTCTAGTTTGTTTACCCATCTAACATTCCTTACAAATTGTGTTAGCGGGCTTCACTAACTTAGGTAGATCTATTACTGCTTGAGTGGAACTTACCTTGACAATGTTATCAAAATTTACATGACATAGCCTCCTATGTCACAACTTTCTTTCATCTACTTAAGCAATTAAACAACTCCCATTAGCAGTATTCAAGTGAAAAATATTACCTTTTGTCTATTTACCAGTATTAATCATATTGCCAAAACTTCCACATATCTTGCATCTTCCATCTTTGAATTGTAGATCATAGCTTTTTCCCACCATCTATCCAACACTCAAAAGATTGTGATCCAAGCCTTCAACATAAAGAACATCATCAGTGTTATCCTTACCACCAAGACAAATAGAACCTATGCCACGAATCACACCAGCATTGTTGTCTCCAAATCTTACAATACCACCATCATACTTCTCTAGACTTACAAATTTGTTTTTATCACAAGTCATATGATGTGAGAATCCACTGTCAATAACCCACTCATCCTTTTCTTCAACTCAGGCTGTAAGAGCTTTCTGATGTTTAGTAGATTCAGTAGCCACATGACTATTTTCAACGGTAGCAATGAAAACCCATTCATCTTCATTTCCATTATCCTTATCAGACTCATCATCAGTCACTCCTTCAGCAAAGTAACATTTCTTTTGGAATCTAGACTTGTTAGGCTTAGTTCTAGGAACTCTTTTAGGAAATCTTGATGCAAAATGACCTATTTTACTACATGAAAAATATTTAATGGGTAACACTCATTCATAATTACCTTTTCCTCTTCCTTCTTTCTTTACAATCGGTGCTTCCAATTCTTCTACCTCTCTTTCTTTATCTTCAAGCTGTTTTAGTTCTTCATCATACTTGGATATCTTTTTGGAGCATTCTCCCAGACCATATCTTTGCTTGTTACTTCTGGATATAGTAGCCTTAAATGTTGATTTAGTTTTTGAAACAGATTCACCAAATTCACTTAATTCAAAAGTAGCAAGCTTACCAACCAGCGTGTCTCTTGACATCTTTGTTACCAATCTGAGCTCTTCAATGGTGTCATCCTTCACTTTGTAGGAGGGAGGCAAGGATCTGAGTATCTTAGCCACAATTTCATCCTCATCTAGAGAACCACCGGCACATGTAATACCCATCACTATTTCATTTACACTTTGCATAAAAGAAGTGATATTTTCATCTTCACCCATCTTCAAATTCTCATACTTTCCTTTTAAACTCTATAGCTTAACCATATTCACCTGTGCATCTCCTTCATACAAGGTTTCTAGCTTCATCCAAATCTCATGGGTTCTCTTCATTCCTACGAAATTATCCATCTTTGAATCTGTCAGAGCACTCACCAAAGCTTCAATAGCCCTGATATTGTTTTCAACATCTTTGATCTCATCAGCAATGGAGGGACCATTCTGAGGAATAACATATGGATCTTTTGTAATCTTCCATTAGGATTCACCAATACACCTTAGGTGACATTGCATCCTGACTTTCCATAGTGAGTAGTTAGTTCCATCAAATCTTGGAATGTCCTTCTTGAATGTTGCCATCTTGGATCACCTCAAGCTTTTAGACTTCTTTAGAGAAACCTACTCTGATACCAATTGTTGGAAAAACAAGGACAGACAATTGAGAGGGGGGGTGAATCAGTTGTCATAGAATGATAAAATTTTCAAAATTTACTTAACTGTAATTAACCATAAATAATTAACACATCAGAGAGACAGAGAACACCAAGATTTTTATGTGGAAACCCTGTTAGGGGAAAAACCACGGTGGATGTTAGTCCACAAGATTATACCCTGTTAAAAATATAATGGAATCAATAAAGGGGAATGCATATGCATTCAGGCACACTACCTAGAGCCCACTGCTCAATTACAGAAGGGGATCATTGCCCAACAATATAGAATAGGATTAAAATCCAGAGGGTATGAACTAAAAAATTAGCTTCTGAAAAAGCTTGATTACAGTTCCAATTAAGCACAGAACAATCCTTCACAAACTACTTCACACTTCACTCAATCTTCTTCAAACTCTGCTATGCAATCGAATGATATTTTCCTATACACACATAAGAGCACACCCAATACATGAAGCACCTTTTCCACACACTACATCGATGAAACAATCGCTCTTATATATTTCCTACATGAGATTTCATCAATAACTTACTCGGCTAGGAAAATAAAACATATTTTCAATGTCGGCCTAAATTTACAAATAAATTTTCAATGTGAATCCACCAAGATCGGCCACAACATAGTGGGGACCCAAATTCATGAATCCAACACAAAATGACTTCCATTAATTCCTCCTCAAAGATCCACAGCATGCTACCACCAACATGTCAGCCAAGAACAAGAAAAACCGAACATACGCAAGAAAAATTTCTAACCACAAGCACACTGATCAATGTGGATGTACCACAAAGATAGAGCACAATCTAGAAACATCCAAGAGAACCAAGAAACAAAAAAGAAACATATGTAGCAACTGATATTTACATAATCACACAAACTTCACTCAAGAACACTAACAGCTACCACAAAAATACTGTCAGACCACAACATGATCAAATCTATACACAGACCTCTGAAACTTCTTGTAGATGATCCAGATACACTCATCAGAAAACCCTTTAGTCCACAGTAGCTAAACTTCAACGTTAAGAACAAGACGCCTTCATGACCTGTAAAGTTCTACTAGGAACCTGGAACACTTTCTTTTACAATTTTCTGAATATCCTCGACATATACAGCCTCTAATACACCAAATTCTAATAGTATTGACATCAATGACAACTACATATCAACAACACATCCACAACATCCAACACAACAAAATCAAGTTTTTGAAAGGAAAAACAGAATAGTTCATGAAGTTGTTAGGTTAATGAGCACTACAGCCAGATTATCAAAATTTTACTAGAAATAAGCTATTCACATTATTGTATATGTATTTAATCGAGTTCAAGCAAGTGGAAATAGTACAAAGACTCCCTATGAGCTATGGCACGGAAGAATTCTGATAGTTAAATATTTCAAGGTATTCGTAAGCAAATACTATATCAGAAGAGATGAGGAAACTTTGGGAAAGTTTGATGCAAGAAGTGATGAAGAAATATTTCTTGGGTACTCTACTAAAAGCAAGGCATATAGATGTTTCAACAAAAGATTCAGGAAGATTGTAGAAAGCTCGAATGTGAAGGTTGATGAAATAGTGAAGAATTCTATTGATATTGATGGATATGTGTCTGATGAACATGATTGTGCAAGAATAGAAGAAATTATGGAAGAACATGATAAAGATGAACAGAAAAAGAAGAATGAACAAAATGAAAGAGAAGAAGAATCTTTGGTGATGTCCCCTAGGACACCAAAATATGTACATAGGCATCATTCAAAAATTTAGCTTATTGGAGACAAGACAAAAGGTGTGTTAACTAGAAGCAAAGTTGATACTAAAGTAAATTTGTGCTTATTCTTCGAGATTAAGGCTAAGTCAGTAAGTGAAGCCTGTGAGGATGAACATTGGAAGGAAGCAATGAAAGAAGAACTTTTGCAGATTGAGAAGAATCAAACATGGGAATTGTTCCCAAGATCAGAAGAAAAAAATATCATTGGATCAAAATGGGTATTCAGAAATAAGTTGAATGAGAATAGGAAAGTTGTCAGAAACAAAGAAAGGCTTGTGTGTAAAGGCTACTCACAAGTGGAAGGTATAGATTTTTAGGAGACTTTTTCCCCGGTAGCAAGAATGGAAGCTATAAGGATGTTCTTGGCATTTGTTGCTTATAAAGATTACAAATTCTATTAGATGGATGTCAAGTCATCATTTTTGAATGGTGAACTAGATGAAGAGGTCTACATGGAAAAACCGGAAGAATTTCAATTAAGAGATCAATTGAATATGGTGTGTAGATAGAAGAAATCTTTATATGGATTGAAGCAAGCTCCTAGAGCTTGGTATGCAAGGCTAGATAAGTATTTGAGTCAGCAAGGATTTAACAAAGGTATGACAGATAGTAATTTGTATTTAAGGACTGAAAATGACAAAATCTTGATTGTAGTTGTATATGTTGATAATATTATCTTTGGAGGAAATGAAAAGCAAGATGTTTGTGGAAGAGATGCAAAAATAATTTTAAATGTCTATGTTTGGTGAGATGAATTTATTTCTTGGGCTATAGATTAATCAAACAGAGAAAGGAATTTTCATTTCACAATCTAAGTATGTGAGAGAGATGTTGAATTTTTTTGGGATGGACGGTTCCAAACTGGTAAGTACCCCTATGGTGATTGGTTGTAAGTTAATAAAATATGATGGTTCACCTAAGGATGATCATAGAAAGTATAGATCTATGATTGGTGGACAACTATATTTGACTACTACTAGACCAGATATTATGCATGTGGTTTTTCTTGCAGCTAGATTTTAAGAAGATCCAAAAGAAACACATGTTACTGCAGTTAAAAGAATATTCAAATATTTCAATAGAACTCTAGATTATGGATTATGGTATCCTAAAGATACTGATTTTACACTTAGTGCTTATACAGATGCTGATTGGACCAAAAGTATAGATGATAGAAATAGTACAAGTGGTGGTGAATTCTTTCTTAGATGTAGATTGGTGGCATGGTTGAGTAAGAAGAAAGATTTAGTCTCTTTGTCTGATGCTAAAGCTAAGTATATTGTTGTTGCATCTTTCTATAGACAAGTTTTATGGATGAAACAGACATTGAAGGAAATCACAAACATGATGATCCTATTTCTATCTTTTGTGATAATACAAGCACAATTAACATTTTGAAAAATAATGTGATGAACTCGAGAACGAAGCATATATCTATTAGTTATCATTTCTTAATAGAGAAGGTCATGGAGAATGAAGTCAAGCTTGAGTATGTTTCGACAAAAGATAAGATTGTGGATATATATACAAAGTTTCTTCCTAAAGATACTTTTGACTATCTTCAAGATAAGCTAGGGGTTATTTCCCCTCCTTTTACAAACTAAGATGCATTTGGAGATGCATTAGTCTGATGGATTCATGATTCTATCTTTTTGGACTGATGTTTTTGGTGGCTACCCTTCAAGGGGAGTAAGCAAATTTTTAAGTGTTTTCATTATAAGTATTATGTTTTTTATGTCAAAGGAAGTTAAAATGGACATATCTTTTTCCTTTTCCATTGATGTCAAAGGGGGGAGAGAGAGTATGTGAAAAAGAAAGGAGAGAGAGCATGAAAACAAAGAAAAGAAAGAGAGAGAGAGAGAGAGAGCATGTGAAAAGGAAAAGAAAGCTAGTAAGAGAAAGCAGGTAATGAGGAAGATGATTTTCTAAGGAGAAGAAGCAAAAGAAAAATCTTGAAAAGTAGTTTCAAAACTAGTATTGTGTCTTTGATGGTTTTTCACATCATTTGTTGCCATCAATGACAAAGGGGGAGACTGTTGCAAGAATGGAAAGAGGAATGAAAGTGTTGTCATTGATGTCAACCAGTCAGTTGGTTATCTACTATTTTTTGTTGACTGTATGTGTTGAGGATATTGAGAAAATTATATTAAAAGAAGATTACAGGTATTTAGCTATTAAGGATGTTGATCTGATACTTGTTAATTATGTTTTTGTAGACACGTAAAATATACTGATTGATCCTATGCACTTGATCCTGATTTTACTAACAACAGTTCATCCTGAATCGTCTCCTTTACTAATCATTTCATTAAATAATCTCTATTCGATTAAATTCATCACATTCCACCTCTTAATTAAATAAATCAAATTTATCTGATTAAGTCATCATTTCCTATTAATTAAATAAATCACTTTGTTTAATTAATCCTATAGTCCCTCTTTTAATTAAATAATTAGTTTATTTAATTAATCTCTAAAGTCACCTCCCTTAAATTAAATAAATTAATCTTTATTTGATTTAAGTCTAACACCATCCTCTTTAATTAAATAAATCAAATCTTATTTAATTAAGTCTAAAATTCATATTCCTCTCTTTTGATTTAAATAATTCCAAATATCTAAGTCAAAGTGTCAAATCAGCTAATCTCCTTTTAAATTAATCAAATCCTAATTAATCTTCATCCTAATCCCTCAAATCCTCTATATTTTGCATCTTGGTCATAAAAATCATTTTAATTGATTTATTAAATCTCTATTTACATTCAAAAAGGCATCAAAGGATGGAATATTCCCCAAATTTGAAATCTCCCCCCAAAAGTACTTGTCCATCCAACAACGCATTAAAGGCCTCTTACATGTCCTTTTCTTGAGCCAAGTGGCATTTATTTGATCCTTCATCTCCCTCCAACTTGTCACTTCTCCAAATTTGAAATTCCACCTAATGGAATTTATGTGCACATTCATCAAAATGTGCTCCACCTTTGTCCACTCATGTGTTGACCAGTGGAATTGTGCTATTGGTTGGTGTTTGATGCCACATTCATCCATTTTTCCTCATCCTCCTTCATTCTCTTCTATAAATAATAGGCTCTCATAATGATTTTGGGGGACACAACTTCATGCAACATTATTATCTTCAAGTTTTTGAGCAATCTTCATCTATCTTTATCCATTTTCATAATTTCATAGCTAGGTTATGGAGAATTTTCATCAAGGAGCATCAAATCTTCACCATTGATCATCAAGCTTGCAAGGAATTGGGAAAGGGCCATTTTACACATCAAAATGACACCAATTACCCCATGGGATTGAGAGTTTGTTTATTTTGAGCAAGATTAGGTAGTTTTTATTCATGTTCTTCATTTATTTCTTGTTCTTGATATTTCAAATGAATCTTATGGGGAATGTTGTTTCTAACTTGCATATTGGACTAATGTTGTGTTTTTTCTTCATGTTTTTGCAGGTATAGGATCACCATTCATAGTTTCTTTATGTTTTCATTGAGGTCTGGGAGAATTGTTGCTGGTCCAAATTTCTCTTTGATGAAGTCTTATGGTGTGTGGTTCTAGATTTGTGCTGCCCTGGCTCTATTGAAGATGGTTTCGACATTTGGAAGTATCGATCTTAATTGATCTATGTGTTTTACACTGGTTTGGCCAACCATGTGTCAAGCATTATATTTGAAGTTGATGAAGCATTTTGGATCTATTATGGGTTCTGGTGAAGCATGTGTTTGAGTCACCCTCATTCTAATTCCACCCTAGAATGTTTGGCACCGACCTAATTTGAATTTGAAGTGGGATAGTCGACTTTGTATCTTTTCAAGGTTGGAGATATTATAAATACAAAATGTGCTAACAATGAAAATTGTACATAAGAAAAGAAGAAAGATAAGTGAAAGAGAAAAAATTAATTTGATTCTATTTTCAAAGTGTGTGAGTTAGGTGTGTGGTTGATCAGTGCAAAGCTTAACGTTGAGTTTCCAGATACAATGAGCAAAAGGAAAACTCTATCATTCATGCAAGTTGATCAGTGGTTGTGGTGAAATATTTGTTGGATTGGGATTGTTGTCTCTCTATAACAAGTCTTCTTTGTATCTCTGTGGTAGTGATCCCTCTGGGTTCTAGCCCTATGGACAGTGATTCTGAAAAGTGAGTCCTTATTTCAAGCAGTGAGCCTTATCTCAGGCAGTGAGCCTTTTTGTAATCATTTTTTATATTCTCTATAGTGTCAGTTAATCCTCACTGTGGTTTTTCCCTCATTTGGTTTTCCACATAAATCTGGTGTTATTGTGTTTGTGCATTTGCATTTGATGATTAATCACTTAATCAGTTCATGTGTTAGTTTTGGTAATTGAATTTAAGATTATAATATGTGACAATTGATTCACCCCCTCTCAGTTGTCCTATCCAATAGATTCCATTTGGGTTGAAGAACGCACGAGCAACCTATCAAAGAGAAATGACCCTCATAGTTCATGATATGATCAACAAAATAGTTCAAGACTATGTGGATGATATTTTGGCTAAGTCAAAGAAAAGAAGTGAGCACATAGAGGTATTGGGACCCATCTTCAACAGGATCAAAGAGTATAATGTGCGGTTGAACTTCAAAAGTGTTTCTTTGGGGTTACATTAGGGAAGCTTCTTGGCTACATCATATCACAAAGAGGGGTAGAGATTGATCCAAAAACATTCAAAGCCATCCTAGACATGGAATCACCACAAACATTGAAGCAAATGAGAGGGTTACAAGGAAGGTTGAAATCCAATAGAAGGTTCATAGCACACTTATCAAATAAAATCCACCCTTTCTCATATCTTCTCCATAGTGGAATAACTTACAAGTGGGATGAGAAGTGTGATAGAGCTTTCCTATAGATCAAGGACTACCTATTAACACCTCCAGTGCTCATGTTGTCGATACCAAACAAGCCATTGATCATGTATATATCTCAGCAACATCAGCAACACTAAGTGCTCTTCTAGCACAACATAATGAAAACAAAAAAAGAAAGAACCATCTATTACATCAGTAAGACCTTGGTAGGCTATGAAATGAACTATTTATCCATTGAGAAAGCATGCTTAGTGGTGGTTTTTTCTTCACAAAAGTTCAAACACTACATGTTGCATCAAATCAAGCTTATTTCAAAAATTGAACCCTTGAAGTACTTGTTATCCAAAGTAACTCTCACTGGACGAATGGCCAAATGGGTAATGATGTTGATTGAATTTGACATAGATTACGTGGAGCACAAGGAAATAAAAGTACAAGTGATTACGGAACAACTAGAAAAAGAACCTATCTATGTAGAGAATCCTTTGATATCTAAATTTCCTAATGAATCAGTGTTCCTTGTCAATACAAGAGATCAATGGAAAATGTTCTTTGATGGGTCATTCACCCAACATGGATCAGGGGCGGGTATTCTCTTTATCACCCCTCAAGGTGATTTCATTCTGAAAGTCATATAGGCTATTGTTTTAATGTACTAAAAACATTGTGGAGTACAAAACCCTAATCACAGGTCTAAGGATAGTAGTTCAATGGTAAATACAAGAGTTGAAAGTTTATGGGGACTCACACCTGGTTATCAAACAAGTCAATGATGAAACCAAACTAAGGATGGAAAGCTTAATCCTTACAAGATGGTAGAGAATCTCAAGGACCTTTTCATTGATATAACTTTTGAGCAGATTCCTCGCATGAACAACTGAGCAACAGATGTTATGGAAACAATTGGATCATTGTTAGACATTCCACACAACATCCTTCAATGTGAATTCTTGGTAGAAAAACTTCTCGTAGAAACATTTGAAATCCTTGAATCTAAATTTGTGTATGTCATTGTTGGTGCTGGTTCATCATGGTATCATGATATATTTACCTACCTTAGAATAGGCACCCTCCCATCTGATATCACCTCCAACCTTAAAAAGAGATTTTTCAATAAGGCATCTCGATTCGTGATCCTAGGTGACACCCTTTACCAAAGAAACATCGAGGGGATATTACTACGATGTCTCAACCAAGAGGAAGCCTTGACCACCTTAATAGAAGTACACAATGGCATATCTGGTTCCCATTCTAGTGGTATGACTATAGCTAAGAAACTATTGAGGACGGGGTACAACTAGCCAACCATAGAAAGAGAAGACCATCAATATGTACAAAAGTGTAGCTAGTGTCAACAACATGGAGATCTTATTCATGCCCCATCTAGAGAGTTGCAACCAATGGTCACACCTTGGCCTTTTTTCATAATGGGGGCTCGAACTCATAGGAAAGATTACTCCCACCTCATCTAATGGCCACAAGTTTATCATCACAGCCACTGAGTACTTTACCAAGTGGGTAGAAGCCATTCCTATGACCTACATAATGGGGAAGCAAATCTCCAAATTTATCTTCAATTACCTTATCTATCATTATGGTGTTCCACAAGCCCTTATCTTAGACAATGGAACACCCTTCAAGAATCAGGATGTGAAATATCTATGTCAAAGATTCAACATCCATCATCGATTATCTACCCCATATTACCCCCAGGGAAATGATTAAGCTAAGGCTACAAACAAGACCATTCTAAAGATCCTAAAGAAAATGGTCAAGAAAGTTGTCCATCACTAGCATCTACAGTTAAATATCACCCTTTCGGCCTATCGAACTAGTATCCACACACCTACAGTAGCAACCCCTTTTTCTTTGGTCTACAAATCAGAAGCCATCCTACCTATCGAGGTTGAACTTCCTTCACTATGCGTGTCACTATAGAATCTGATCATTGATGAAGAATACAGAGTATCTCGGCTAAATGAGCTAGAATTATTTGATTAGCATTGCCTTGACACCCTAAATCAATTGCAAGTATACCAAAACTAATTGAAACAAAACTATAACAAGAAGATAAATTGTCAACCTTTCCAGGTAGGGGATCTCGTCCTAAAATAGAATAAAAAAAAATCCTAGATCAGGACAGTAAAGGAAAGTTTGAACCTAACTAGTTAGGTACTTTTGTTGTCACACCAAGCTATGGATAAGGATTATACCAATTATAAACACCTGGAGGTGAACCCTTAAAAGAACTGACAAATAGTCTACATCTTAAAAAGTTTCATGCCTAAGCTTGAAGGGTGTAAATCTAAAAATACAAAAAAATCAAAAAATTATCAAAAAATCCAAAAAAATGAGAAAAAGGATTGAAAATAATAAACAAAAACAATCGTACTCTAGTGAAAACCACTTCGGTGGTGCTTTGGGCAAGTACCTTAGTGAAAACCTGGAAAACATGTGCCTTGCGTAAATAAAGCACTTCCATCTATTCTTTGGCTCTTTATCCTATCATTCTTTGCATCGCATCCATCCATCACATCATTCATCCTATTTATTCCTTCACTCATTTGTGCCCATGTCATAGCTTGATATCATGAAGTATCATATCCCCTTTAGAACTACTTGTCATATTCCTAAGCTTGGTTTATTCTGCCTATATCAAGGTAGTCTATCATATCACACTGGGGGAAATTTGTTATAGATGGGATTGGGTTCTTGTATATCTTAAGGTTATTGGAAATATCATCAAAATTCCACAAAAACTATTCATAAAATCTCATCAAAATCCAAAAACACTTTCAAAATAAAAAACATCCAAAAACATCCAAAATCCTATACAACTAAAACCCAAAACATCCAAAACACATCAAAATCCCTAAAAAGGTCAAAACATCAAAAATTCAAAAATAGTACCATGTCAAACTACAAGTCTCCGAGCTTGAATCTATGCAAGGCCATCATTGATGTGCCTCGAAGACACCCTAGGTCAGTCCTTTAGGAGTCCATCATAATAAACTGGCAATCCATCAACCATTCAGATCTCATCATCAATAAGTCAAGTCAGTCGAACTACATGGTCTTTGTGTGTATAACGTAAGAAATGCTCATCTTTGATAAGCCCCCGAGGCCCCTAGGATAGTCTTTTAGGTTAGGTTCTTAGTCAAAATTTGAAAAAACCCTAAACATTCAAATATCATAAAAGCCTTCAACATTCAAAAACTTGGAAAATCCCAAAAAAAAATTGAAAACTTGAAAACCCCTAACATTGGAAAACATGAAAACCCCTAAATATTGGAAAACCGAAAAACCCCTAAACAACCTCAAATATTTGAAACCAAAACATTCATATAAATTTTCAAAAAGACCAAAACATCCTCAAAACAACAAAAACATTGACATATTAAGAAAAAACAAAAAACCATCCATCCCATTTTGCTTTCACCTGCAATGAACCTTCAGACATAATAAATCAATCATCACCTTCAACCTTTGGAAAAACAAATAGAAAGAAAGTATCACAAGTCATAAAGGGGGAACCTAAGTATCAAAATCTAAAGTCTAAATAATAGGTAAACAATTCTATGAAGTTTGTATCAATGGATTATCACACACCTCATCCTAATCAAAAAAACTGATAATTTCCTAGGATGCATCCTTCCTGCGATGGACATCAATATCATAAATCACCTTAGCTATATTAAATTGCAAGAGATATAGATAACATTGATTTTTTTTCTTTGATATTTTCTTATGATTTATCTTATTAACCCATTCCCAGGACCTCTCAATGATTTCTATCAAAACAATTTAGAGAGAAAGGAATGGAGCATCAATCATTATCTTTTGTTTTCTATGCTTGTGGGTATTCTTGTAAAATAACCTTAGCGCATACTTGCTTAGTTCTGTGTACGGATGTTTTTTGGAGTAGATTGTTAACTATTGTGTATGCTTTGGTCTGATATATTCTAAAATTCTAAACTACATTCAAATGAGGTTTCCATATGTCAAGGTGTGAACCAGAACTATCCTATATGTTTCTAGAGTCAAAGTCCATTACACTAGATACAATGCCATCCTGGCTATTAATACCTTGATGCATCGTGTCTATGTGTTATATCAAACATAAGGAATGATGGAAAATCCCAATCCCAAGATATGAGAAAATCATCATCCATATCACCACCATCTCTAATAAAGTCTTGGTGGATCAAGGACTTGTTGGACTTTTTGAATCAATCTTCAAGATCAATGGTCAAATAATCTTATTTATTATCTTTTTTCCACGTTAACTTGGTATCATGACAGTCAACAAAAACATCATCATGCATCCATCCTACATCCAGGAAATCATCAACATGCATACATCTCACATTATCACAGCATATCATAATAAATGAAAACATAAGCCATTGCATCATCATTATCATTTAACTTGTTTTCAATAATATAGATTTGTTATTCTAAGCATATTAATACATTGCACTAAAATTCATCACATCCATATCATAATCATTTATAGAATACATACTATAAGCATCATCCATATCCATACTTGCATCATCATGACATCATAAATTTCATGAAAAAGTACACAAAAAAAAAATGCATTCATCCATAAGCATATCATATCATCTGCATATCATACCATATAATAACATTCATCCCATAACATATCATGAAAAGATATTGAAAAAGAAGGTAACACATCCATTGCATCACATTTATCTCATAAACATAAATAAAAGAAGTGCATCCATCAACATTGCATCCATTCATAATCATAATCATACACATAACATCATATCACATCATATGCATCCATACATTCATATGTATCCATATCATATCACATCATATATTAATATGCTTAGAATAACAAATCTATATTATTCAAAAAAAATTAAATTATAATGATGATGCAATGGTTTATGTTTTCATATCACATCATATGTATCCATACATTCATATGATTCCATATCACATCATATAACATCATATCACATCATATGCATCCATACATTCATAAAGCATGGAATAAAGGCACATCACATATCTAATCCAAATAATCTTGTATATATATCAAAAATATCTATCATGGTACAATATCTAAATCAGTGTATGAATATCAAATCAATGAGGCTATAAAAAATGAGCCCATGAATGTCTATCTGTATAAATAATCAGTCAATAACCAAAAAGTTTCTATAAAAAAATGGCTAGCCCTGGTGGTTGCTTGACTCACCCCTAACTGATGGATAATCCTCAGCTTTAGGTGGTGCTCTGCTCCTCTAGGAAAAATTAGGCTACCTCACCGCCTCAGGAACATCTTTGTGATAATGCATGTGGTAATAAGCAGCCTCAATAACCTCTCTGTACAACAACGAGAACATTGTTCATCCCTATGATGCAGTCATCACCACCTCAAGTTGTTGCCTCTATCCAATCTCTTGGTCCAACTATAAGTCTAGTTGTTATTGTAACTGGACCTTGTGATCTCTTTAATAAATCATCTCATGTAGTTGTTGTTGCAGCTAATCTCTCTCTACCTGCAATTGTGCTCTCTATGTTGTAAGAACCTATATTTTTACCTGTCACTATGCATCATGTTGTATGGGTGGAGGAGGCGGCGGTACCCTCGAAACCTATCCATCATTCCCATCCTATTGTCCTAGGTCTTGATGACCCTGATCTGGCTATTGTTGTTGGTGCCCATCCTTGGGCACTTGTGCCCTATCCTGCTCTGGCTACTGCTACCCATTGCCTCGTCCCCCATCTCTACTCTCAGCCACAGCCTCTACCTCTACCTTTTCCTCTCCCTCTACCTTCGGGGTATCCCCTTACTAGATTTTTCAAGCGATTAGGTAGCCTAAACCATGCATCATACCTTGGGTTTGTCCCCGCATCTGGAATGCACTGATCATAAGCCCATAGCTAGGAAACAGTTGTCTAAAGTCATTGGCTGCCAATACAGAGTCAATCTATGCTTCCCATTGCATCTCCCTCTGGGACCTCATGAAAAATCATGTATAATCATTAGTAGGCACATCCTGTGCCTCGCCAAACTACTGAGCAACGCAGTCAGGGAGATACTACTCTATCATTGTGTGCTCTCTCCCCTGCATATAGTAGGTCTGCCTAGCAAAATACAACTATTGTTGATAATTGTACTAATTTTACTCCTATAGCCATGACCTCCATTGGAAAATAGTCATGTCATCAATGACACAATGCCAATATGGTAAACCTATAGGGCCCATGTGCTAGAGAGTCATCGACACCCTATATCTGAAGATGATGGGTTCATCCTCGTCATTTTTTGCCAAAAGTACCAAGGGCCTCAAAACTACAATACTCTCATAAGCCTGTAAATGGAGTAGTGTAACACCTGCCCCAATACTCCTACCCTCGCAGTAGATTGCCTGATGCATGTCATTGTACAAGGAAACAAGAACAACTGGCCCCCATGCATACATCACAGTCCCTCTGATCATCCCCTCCCATACCAATCCCCATCTAGGACTGAAAACTCTACCCCATCTATCTAGGGCAATGATGCTAGAAATTAGTGTCGCAATGAACAATCTAAAAATGGGCACCTGCCCACTATATAGATCAAGTTCTATCTATGAGCTCACTAGGATAATCTACCACTTGTGTAGAAGGGAGCAAGATACATCTCTCCTAGCATCTGTGTCATATATGACACGCTCTCCATGAATTAGCAATCACAATATGCACCACACATCCTCCAATGTAATGGTGGCCTCACCAGTGGGCACGTGAAATGAAGAGGTCTCGCTCTACAACCTCTCAATCAAATTCATCACCATGGCAAGGTGGGTCCGAACCTCGGGCAAAAAAGTGATCAAACCTAACCCCAGCATACCCAACTACTCCACGTCATCGTCATGAAATTCTCTCGTTGTTACCAAAATGTCAAAATGGTGCTCTTGCGACATCAATGATAGAGGATCCTCCTACACACATCACACACATAGTGATACTTTGTTGCAAAGTCAAAAAAGTGATTAAAATATGAGACTTTTCATCCTAAAACAT
The DNA here is from genome assembly GCA_007258455.2 of Sequoia sempervirens. NCBI lineage: Eukaryota > Viridiplantae > Streptophyta > Pinopsida > Cupressales > Cupressaceae > Sequoia > Sequoia sempervirens. The sequence continues at coordinate 298,606,431 of VDFB02000003.1, forward strand.
CAAAGCATCATTGAAATCAATATCGTCACTGATTTTGGTGTGTGTCATTGTATTAATTTGAAGGGTGTGTCACGATTTAGTAATGTGTGTTGCTACCCTCAATAGCGAATCGATTCTCATGTGTTGCTATATCTAAAAACATGGGTGCATCACTATTTGGAAAGTGTGTCACCCACTACAAGTGACCGACACTAAACCTAAAATGCATGTGTGTCGCTATATTAGCATAGTGACACACTAATCAATAGCATCACCAAATAAAAAAATGGTGGTGCACTACTAAACACTAATTATGTCCCTAAAATTTCAATAACAATGCTTTTGACACCTCTTTTGTGTTGAGATACAATGACACACCTAAAAATCTAATTTTTAACCCTATTAAATGCACCTAAATGCAAAAATCGAGACAGTTTTGTGTCACATACCCTGGGTCTTGCATCTACTTAGTGTTGGTACTCTCAAACATGCTCTGAAAGGTAAAGAGGAAGCACACAGTGAGCCATTTCGCTAAGGTATCAGACCTCCAAATGCACAAATCTCTAAGGGTTGAATGCACAAATGAATTGGAAGTAAGTGTTACCCTTCTCACCTATTTAAGCCTAAAAATTAGGGTTTTTTTCCCTAATTTGAGCCAAAAGCTAGAGTTTTGACCTATTTTACCTATTTCCACCCTATGAAACCTATTTTGAGCCGTTTTTGCGTTTCTAAGGCCATTTTTGGCATCTTGGGGCCTTTTTTAGCACCTAAACCTATATTTAACTTTGTCGAGAAATCAACCCAAAATTCAAAAGTTTCACCTGATTTCTTGAGAGAGAAAGGAACTAGCTCATTCCTTTCACTGGGGTAATAGTGGTGCATCCAAAAAAACTTAAAAAATATATTTTTTGATCTTGCAGTATTTTTTAATCCAAAAAGTGTCAATCTTTGAACCAACGTAACAAGTACCTCGCTTCAAAGAGGGGAAAAATGCAAAAACTTAAAAATGTCCTAAATGATATCATACACTCGAATCTAATATACTAACATCGCTTCATCCTAAAACCCATCCTCTTTTGGCTTAATTGATTAAATTAGCCTAGATATTTAATTAATTGCATCATTTTCATCTATTAACCTAATTGACCTAATTAGGTTAAATCACCTCCTTTCATGCTAACCTTTCATCCTGTTAAATTGGATAAATCAAATTATCTAATTTAACCCCTAAGTAATCTTATTTAATTAAATAACCCTGAGTTATTTAATTAAATATCATATCACTTCCCCTTTTAATTAAATAAATAAATTATTTAATGAATATCCTAATTCCCTAATTTGCATAAATTCAAACATTGTTTTAATTATTAAATTATTAATTAAATCTAATCCTCCCACTTGCAAAGGAATATTCCCTAGGAATATTCCTCCTTTGCACATACCTCCAGAAAGGGAATATTCCCATAGAATATTCCTTCTCCTTTGCATAGTTAAATTTGGTTTATTAACTAAATATCTATTTTTCCTCACCCATGAGAATATTCTTTGAGAATATTCTCTTTCTTCACTCATTTGAAAAAGGAAATATTCCTTTTTCAAACAAACTTTCAACAAGACTTCTTGTGCAAGCTTTGAAAGTTTGTTTGTTTGGATGAATGTAAGCCCTTGATTAAATATCATCTTTCATCCTCAATGCTTGATGGGAATCCATGCCTCCATCTTCCTTCCATATTGACCATTGATTAACTTTTTCAATCTTAGCCCTTCATTTCTCATTTGTCCTCCTATAAATAGGCAACTATTTGGAGACAAATGGATCCATCTTTTAAGAGAAAACTTATGTTGTTAAACTCATTTTCATCTTCCATCCATATTTTGTGTTTTAAAAGGAATTTTAGGTTAATTTCTTTCATCATACTAGCTTAGCTTCCATTAATGGCTTCCATTGTAACTTATGTGCATCCATTTAGCATATTTTATAATTAGGGTTTTAATCTTTCACATATTTCATACATTTAGAATAGATTTGCATACACCCATATCGATCATCTTAGCATATATTATCTTAAAATAGCTTTCATCATTTTAATTTATCTCTTAAATCATGTTTTCATACACATCTCTCATCGATTTCGTTGATTCTCTTCAATAGAATTGATTGAAACAAGCTCATTATCCAAGGGATTAGGAAAAGGTCGCCATTCCCCATCAATGTGACATCACTCCTCCAATAGGATAAGTTTCAATGAATTAGAATAGTTGTTTTTGAAGCTTACATATTTTAATATGTTAGTTTTAATGGATTCTTAGTTTAGTTTACATTGAATGATATTATTGGGACTAATGCATAGTGACTTAAATACACTTTGAATCCTCATGGATCAAGTGCAGTTAACCTATACTACGATCATTGATCATAGTTTTTTATATTGTGAAGGTGTTATATCCAAAATTTTCGTATTATTTGTTCTTCCACAGAGAAAGTTTGATGTGACAATGTTCAAAACTATGTTGTCTAGTGACTAGTTACAATGTATGTTGGCTTGGACCAACTTATTGGTGCATGAATTTGCAAAATGGTTTTATGAGAATGTTCTTGTATATCATGTTATGTTTTTTTTTCTCTACAAGATGTTTTTTAGTTCCTCTAGAACAAGTTGTGCTTTGGAATAAAAATTTTAATGGGTTATTCTTTTGCTTGGCCGACTAGGGTATGTTGAAGGTGTTCAAGGAGTGTTTGAAGGTGTTATATGGGTCATTCTAACTCAATTTTTATCTAGATTTCAAGAAGAGTTTTAAGGAATTGTATGATTCATACTGACTCATTTGGGAGAAGCACAAGTAATGTTTAATCATTCGTGTGTACCGCCTATGTTGTGATGGCCAACATGCTACAAGTTTCATATTTTATTGCTTAAGGCTAACCTAATTTCAATGTGTGAAGAGTGTGGATGTTGTGAAGAGTGTTTTGGATCAGGTTAAGCATGTGTTGGAATCCACAAGCAATGTTCCTCTTCTTGGTGTTGCATGTAGTCCATTTGGGTATTACCCTCTACACATTTCATGTTTTTGTTTAATCTGTGGCCGACCTATAATTGTAATATTCTTGTTGTTATTGGCTGACATATAATGTAATTAATATAATATCATGTATATATTTTAAACCTACTTGATCTAGGTTGGGTGTTAGTTAGAGAAATTGAATGAGGATGTGTAATGGATTATGATAATTGTGTAAGTGACTGAAAGAGAAAGAGAAGAAGTGAAAGATCAAGTTTGGATTCACTTTGATCATATTTTTGTGACAGAAGAGAAGTTAAGAGTGTGCCCAGCTATTTGTTGGAGGCAGTGAACCAAAAGAAAATCTTCTTGAAGGCTGAAAGTAGTGAGCCTATAAGCTATAGAGAAGACATTTGAAGAAAAGATAAAGCAGAATTGTAATCATCAAATGATAAGTGACAAAGCAGTATTGTAATCATCAAAAAGATTGAGCCTAATTGTCAAATTTAGACAGTCAAAGGAATATCAAGTTGTAATTTTTTTTGAGTTTTTTCTCAGTTCAGGGAGTAGTTGCTTCCTTGGGTTGTAGCCCTAAAAAAAAGTCTTTTGGTAGTTGTAGTTTCTTTAGGAGTGACCCTAAAGCCTTTCTACAAGGAGTATTAGCTTCCTTGTGTTGTATCCCTAAAAAACGTTATAATTTTTTATTCATTTGTGAGATTGGATTAGGATAGTAGCTCCTAGAAAAATTTCTCACCTTGGTTTTTCCCCTTTGGGGATTTCCATGTACATCTAGTGTTGTGTGGTGTTGTTCATTATGTGAACATATTTTATGTTTTTGTTTGTGTTGAAAATTTTAAGTTTTAGTTTTCTTTGAAGGGTTCAAGATTTGATAGAATACTAATTCACCCCCCTCTCAATATTGTGATATGTGTTCAACAATATGTCAAACCCCTAACCTTCATATAAGCTCCAAATGGCTAGTCTAATAGAAGATTGTGAGATGTTTCTTAATATTTGCATTGCTTCTTTGAGTTTTAGTAAGAATAACTTGAAACATATTCTGATCTTGGTGCATTACCACCCCTCTATTTTTTTATAATCTATCTCCCTTTCCTCATATAATCTAATAGGAGAGGAATAGTTTAGGGTTGTTTAGTTTTGATTTGGATCAATACTTTTTCATCTATATTAGAGAGAAATTTGACCTTGTCAAAGGGTCTAATCTCAATTGCAGGGGTCCCACAACTTGAGATAAGTCCCATGTTTCCCTAGAATTATTGAACAATAGGCTTATCAAGGGTGCAATTCCAAGTGATAACAAGTGCAATGACTCTAAATTCACCAACCATGTGAATGGGATGATCACATAATCCTTTCCATCTTCCCATTTTTCTATTGTCCCATTAAGATAATTTATTTTTTTAGAGGGTTGGTTCCTCACTCTAACTTGCATGAAATCTTCTATGATTTTTTCAAGTTTTTATCAAAATTAATTCTTCCATTACTTTTTCCCAAAATAATTCCTTTATTCATCTCCTCCAAAAACTATCATATTATAATTGATGGTCTTATTATCAAACAATATAAGAATGTTGATCCTTTTTGAATAATTGACCATGACTTGAAGATTCCAAAAAATCCATTTAGAAGATCTTTATGCTAGCATAATCTTAGACACAACCACAACTAGAATCTTGCTATGAAGGGGGAAAAAACTAGGAGATGGGGTAGGAGCATAAATATGGAGGACGAAAAAGTGGTCAAAACCATTTTTTATTTGAAATAGTCAATAATATGATCTCATTATAGTTTAGCGGTGGCAAGCCGAAGTCTCAAGTTTTACCAATCCTAAGCATGATCATGTTATAGCATGAACATATTATAATGTGAGTAGGTAGCAATGTGTTCATATTTACAACTACATAGAAAAAATAGACATGATTCATATATGCCATTTTAAATTCATAATATGACTATGTTATTGTGTCGTCATAATTTGGGTGATTTGGAGCAACTTGATTGAAAGAATCATGTATTAACGATGTGTAATAGGTAATTTCATTCAAAAAAATTAGCAATTTGAGTTAAAATGATTTTTTTTAATTTTTACTATTTTAATTCATTATTTTTTAATTATTAGAAAACTTTAACCCTTCAACACCCCCCAAACCCTCACACACTGAATTAAATGTGATGAAAATACTATTAAAAAGTGTGTGCAAATCAATCCCCTCAAAGACCTCAATCAATTTTGAGGCATCCTTGTGATACCTAAGAAAAATATTATGTCCAATAAATCATAATAAAATGGAGATTCAAAATTAATAGAAACTTGAAAAATACAAATACAACTTGAGCATGTAACAACAATCTCTTGCGATATCATTGGAATTTATAATATTGCATATAGATTTAGTCAATGGGAAAATTAATACATGGAAAAAAATTAGAGACAATACTTGTCAATATTATTTTATAAAACTATCGTATAAACAAGTGAAAGATTAAAATAATAATAAAAGTTATTTATGTGCATTACTTTTCTATAGAAATAATTAGCGTATGCATACAAGTTGCAAAAGGTTTCCTATTTATTGGTGCCAAAATACTAAGGAATAAAGGATAAATTTTGAAATAGGTGGTGGATAGTTTTTACCATCTCCTTGCAACAATAATGAAGTACCTCAATATTTCTTCAAGGAACTCTATTTCAAGTTTATCTTCAATAAAATTATAAATTATTTTACATTCTTAATTTCCATGGAAAAGGTAAAGGTTCTACACAAGATAGAAGGGGGCATGTCATACCCAAGACCAGCTAGTGAGATCCCTTACATATTTTTTTTACATGTCATATTCCCTATAGCTATAAAGGAGATTATTGAGGTACCAATGTTATAGTATATAAATTGACTCACACAAATATTTTTATAGCATATCAGACCTCTTTCTCAAGGTGATGAGGGTGAGCCTTCAAGGTGTCAACTATCACCACACATTTGATGTTTTTCTGCATCCTCTTGTGACAATAGTTCCAAATAATTTTGATGAGGTATACAATATATTATGTACATGGTTATGGCATTTGTACACATGAAATATTATTGTTCTTAAATATTCCCTCTAAATACAAAACCGCCTTCTATATTAACCTAATACTACCTTTCTTGAACTTGAAATAATTGTTTATTGGCTAAAACTACTATTTTCATGAATTTTTTTATAATACCTACAAGAGGGTTTGGTAAGCAATGCAACTAAGCTATGTAAGTGGCATCACTATCTAGAGAAGTGACAATACAATTATATTCACGAATGGTAGTGGATGGAGGAGGTTGTTGAACACCCAAAATATTGAGGGGGGTAAATCAGTATTCCTTGAAATTCAACTTAAAAGTGCATTAAAAATCATCTACTTAAACTTACAGAAATAGAAAGAAACAATATAAAGCATGCACCACAACAATCAATAGATTAACACTAGATTTTATGTGGAAAACCCTTGAAAGGGAAAAACCATGATGAGGATAAACTCATTATATTTCATAACCGATTACAATAGATCATATTTTAAGGGACTCACTATCCAAAAAATAAGAGTGCTCACTACCAAAGGTAGATCACTTCTTCCCAAATTACAAATGAACATACAAAAATGGATCACTTCCAGAGTTTGAACTGTTTACAATGCATCTATTATATGTTGAAGACACAGTTCTTTGTTTTACTCAGAAGAATGACTTAACACACTTCATCCTTTACTATCACTCTTATGCATATGCACAAGATTACCACTATCACATTATGCTCTTCTCTCTAAATACTAATAATGAATTCTCTCTCTCTCTCTATATATATATATATTTCACAAGCAGTCATACCATCAACTAGGTCGACCTAATTAGATGGAACATATGACCCCAAAACATGTCGACTCAAAACTCCAACATAAATACCTTGTGAAAATAGCCAAAATGTGTTCTTCACCAAAAATAGGTCGTCATGACCTATTAATACTCCCATGAATTTTCACCATACACAATTCAGTCTTGCATGACCCAAAAAACCTTAGGCCAATACCACACAACCAAACTATTAAAATACCAACTAAATGCACCAACTATTCATCCATAACTTGATGCATGGATCACCAAACCACTTGAAACTCAGAATGCACACGCATCTAACATCCCAAGGACTTTCTAAAATCCACAAAACACAATGACCATCTATGGTGGAATACAGAGCATTCCAACATGAACTTTGCAACAATAACTCTGTCACTACTTAGTTTGATACTTTTTCATTAATATCTTTTGTTGTAGAAGACATAAAACCTTGAAAATTTGGATATGGAATCCTTCACTATGTACCACTATTATATCAAAACTTCATGACAAGATAATGCAATGTGTTACAATGTGGACCACAAAATTGTTCCACTATTACATTGAAAATACATTATCTCAGTTTGGGACTTAGCCAATTTCCAAAAAAACACTTGGTCTTCTCTGGACTATATACATACTAATACACCATGAATTCTACAATGATTTGAAATCAATGGCAACACCATACATCATGCTCATTTTTTCAACAATCTCCCCCTTTGTCATTAATAGTAACATGCATCTCTACTTCACTCCCCCTTTCACATCAAGGGAAAAGGGTTGTAAATCCACATTACATCCACTTACCAATATATCTACATGAGAATAGCTCCACCCGACTATGTTATCCATCACCAAAAAGACAAAATTGTATCGCATTACCATCTACTAACACTGCAAATGTACATTGATATAAAAACTTGTCTATACAATTAAAGAAAATATACACCTTAATTCCAATGAGGGTAATTACCCTTATATGTTTCCTTTAATTTTGTAAGGTGTGACTCCCAATCCTTCTTGGCGAGTGGAAGCATGTAGCTCTAGTTTTCAAACTATACATAGAGTTCTTCTCCTTCCTCTGAAGAGCTAGGCACTATTGTCTCTTACAAAAAAAAATTGGCATTTTCCAAAGCTTCAATTAAATATGTAAGCCTTAGACTTACCATATCTTAGAGTTGATTGTACTACATTATTATTTTCTCTCTTTGTTTCTATAGTAAAAAGAAATGAGTTTGCATATTCTCAATGATCACTCTAGTTGCTCCATCCCCATCATTCACTAGATCATACACACCTAAATCCTGAGCAATTTGGGACTCAATTGAGTCCATCTGATCCTTTATACATTTTGTAGATAATGGAAATTTCAAAAAAAAATTGAATAATAGTCTGGCTTCCTCCAAAATCTTTTGAACATCCTTCAAGTTTCCTTACAACTTGGTATGTGCAATAAAACATTTACACAAGGCATTAGTTAGCCTCTTATCATTCAATTTCCTTTTTACTTCCTTTTGTCTTCTCTTCCGGACTTGTAGAGTGCTCCTTAAAAGAATCTAGCAATAACTTCAACTGGTGTACACCTAGTAAAGAAGTTTCAATAGAAACTCTAGGAAAGCCTTATTGCAAAGCCTTGATAGCCTCATCAACTAACTCAATGCATTTTTGGTGATTTTTTAGTATATCCTTTCTTGTGGAGGCATGACCTCACCAAGTTACAACTTATGGAGAGGAGAAATATTATCCAAATCCACTTGACCTCATTACATTGGAATTTGTAGTAGTTGTATAGACACCACTAGTTGGAACTACATTTGCACATCTTGAAGATATTTAAATGAACCTCTAGAGGGTGTGAAGGATTCATATCCTATTTTTGTGCTTTCTTCTGCATGTATATCATTCTTCTCCTTTTTTCCACTATCAGAACACTTTTTTACAGTCTTCTCAACTTTTGGAGTCATAGTTTATTCCTTTTGAGATTTTTTCTTCTCTAGGAATCCTTTCTCATCTTCTTTTCTTTGCTCAAAATTTATCTACCCATCCAAAGGGTTTTTATCTGTCATCTTTTCTCCTTACTCATGCTCATGTTTCTCTTTGACTGACTCATTGCTTTCTATGAGGGATGTGTCTTGTTGCATTTTATATTCATCACCCTAAGAGGCTCCTAATTATTTAATAAATTTTTCAACAAATTTTATTCTCTTCCCTTAAATTCTCTATATCATTCTTATCTTTTCCCATAAGAGTATTTACTCTTTTCTTTGTCTTGAATTCTAGGGCTTGCAACAAATAAAATTGAACTTTTTCCTCATGAGCTAATGAGGAACCAATCTTCTCCAAGGAAAAATATTTCATCTTTGCATCTTCTACCACTACCTCTTGTATTCTTGCACTCGATACACCCTTTTTCTCATCCATGAATTGATCCCCTATCTCACCTAGGCCAACATTAAATGTCACCATGTATCTGAAAATGGCCTCTTCAATTGTTTCCTTATCTGCATCATTGGCTTTTGGATACAATTTAGTTGTATCCTTAAGGATTCCAACCTCTGCTATAGCATTGAATAGTTCATCAAGCTTCATGGGACTTGTTAGCTCTCAAAAATGCATGTTTGAACCACGAAAGGTTGCCAGGCTTTCACAATTTTAGGGCAACAGACAAGGTCAAAAAATTTAGACCTTCTACTCTCTAGGTGTTGCTAGACCTAGGCGGGTGTACCTATATGAATCAGGTAGACTTGACTTTTAATTTTCTCTCTTGCAGTAATTTTTCCATGATGGCAAATGAAAATGGACAAATAAAACTAAATTTGGTATATATTGTATACCAATGCTTAAAACTAAATTCTAATATGCTCAGTTAATAGATATGAAAGGAATGAATAAAACTGGATGATGAAACGCAAAGACTAGTGCCTTATTGGGTATGCAGAGTCAAGAGAAATCTGAAACAAGTACTTCGTTATGGCAGACATTCAGGTTATTTAGCATTTGATATAATTTATAACTTGTATAAACATGCAAGATTATGATTACCAAGTTCTTCTTAATGATCCAATTAATATTCTTAATTACTATGATTAATTTAAAGGGTTTAATTTTACTAGAATGAACCAATCAATCAACCATACAGATGCAGCAAATGTGCACTAACAGACTGGATATAAACTTGTTACACTAATTTGAATAACCCAAAAACACCATACTAGAGACAACTTCAATAATACTTTAAATGAACACCATAAACAACTGATTTATTATTAGATTTCAACTGATATCTCCATGATTTGAAACATGTAGCATAGTCTCATATTGGCAAAAAAACATTGTATTACACTGTATATTCTCTACCTTATCTGCTCTAAAAATCTAAAAAAATCCCCTTTTACACAATCGGGAATGAACATTTTTTACACCAGCATCTAAACAGGCACATTGTTTCATATTCCAATGTCGCCAAACAGTTGCAATCAGGCCAATTAATCATTATTGAAATAGTCACTAAAACAACCCAGTAAGTATTGCAAAGGTAATTAAATCGCTATCTATGTTCTTATTCGCTTTTGCTGTGACTTTATAGTATTGGGAAAACCTCATATAGATTTCATTATGTTTCCCCGAAAGCCCTTTTGCCTCTTATATGTCACTGTAACCTTCAACCGTCAGAGAGACATCATGTAGACAGGGCCTCATTTTGCTGAAAGTCATCCACCATCCTATGTCACCGAGACAAATCTATTCTCTCACCGAAATGTAATCTTCTATCTCATGCGGGTCGCCATGACTTACTATTATCGGGAAACCTTATACAAAATACCTTTATTTTACCGAAAGCACTGAGTTCACCATAGATCGCCAAGAGAAGAAATTTCACACGGACATAATCCCCATGCACATTATCGATGAGACATATCAATGTTGGGGAAACCTCTCATAGATTATTATGTCTCACCGAAAGTCTTCATCCATATTAGTCACCGTGACACATGTTTCTTCTTTCCGACGAGTCCATCCATCCCATATATGTCATTGTAACTTATCGCTCTCGGGGAGACCTCTTGCAGATTTCATTACCTTTCCCCGAAAGCCCCTTTTGTCTTTTGTATGTCGCTGTGACTTTTCAATCGGGGGGACATCTCGTAGATTATATTGTGTCATAAAACAACCTGAACATGCCTAAGATTGCCAAGAGAATTCAAAACACACACCAACAAAGACTCTTTGTATTCCATTGGCGAGACCGAAGGTCACAAGACCACATACCGATATCGCTAACTCTACTGATATGCTCCTTTCATCCTTAGGTTGCCAACACAATGCCAACCTCTCGCCAAAAACCATTCATTAGACTTCGTCAGCAAACCCAACAGGCTCGCCAAGACTTTACATCGAAGCTCATAAGTCTTACCGAAATGAATCCTCCCGCCACCGATCGGTGTGACAATAAGACCTCGCTATGACTTCACATCAAAACCCCATGTTTGGCCGAAATGAAACCGCATGTATCGTTCGGTGAAACTCCTCTTGATATGTATTCCTTTATCGGCGGTCGGCAAGACAAGGTGAGTTCGCCAAGATGTTGCCCTAGAGAAAATCTCTCACTGATGAGCACCCTTTTGTCGCCAGTCAGTGAGACAATAAGGTCTCGCCAAGACCCTATCCCGAATACCATGACTCTAGCTGAAGTAAGTCCACATGAGCTAATCTAAGACACATCAAGTTCGCTGTGACATTACATCAATGCTAAAATCCATATGTTCCTCCTGACACAGGTTGATAAGAAATGAAGTACCTGTGAAATATTACCCCGATGACCCTTGGCTCTTCCAATACATCTTCTGTCGCCGAGACCATGAAGAGGTCCTGCGAACGACTGTAGGTAAAATCTAGTCACTGTGATAGAAAAGGATTCTTGGATAGACCTGAAGCATACAAATGTTAGCACAAAAACAACATGGGTCGGGGAGACAGCCATGAACCTATGCCGATAGGAACTGCAATATGGAAAATGCATGACTTAGATTTTGTAGGGCTATACGAAAAAATGCAAGCAAAATGTACTCATGGTGGGACTATTTGGAAAAATATGAATGTGAACAATATGTAAAATCATCATATTTTTACAGTTCCAACAGGACTATGCTCACAGATCGAAGGGGTCTTCTGCTTCTCCTTTCCCATTTCTGCAATGGTCTCTTCCTGAGATACTTTTGATTTCCTTTTGCAAACCAATTGTTCTTCTTCCTCTTCCTCTTGTTCTTCTAAGTGATTTACTTCTCTTTTTTAATCCTTCTTTCTTTTTTTCTCTTTGGAGCCTTTTGTTGCATAGGGAGCTAGATGTGTCTATCTTCCTAGAGCCACTTTTTTTTTTCCGAGACTTTGAAACAACAAGTGTGTAGGTTGAGGTCTTATCTGACCTTCTTGTTCTCAATGTAGTTAGCAAAGGAAAAAATGTGCCTTTATACTTTGTTGTGGGGTCCATAGGGGTACCAAATTCCTTTTTTAAATTGTCTTTTATCTGTCCAACCTTTTCTTCAATATCCTTATTTTTCTTTTCCAAGTTCTCTTCCACACTTCTATTGATTAATTTATCTTCGTATGTAACAAACGTGTCAATTGTTGTATCTCTAGGCTTGCTCAATATAAGCTCTACAAGTCCAATCCAATCAAATTCAACCACCTCATAAGTCAACTCCAGAACCCAAAAAAATTTGGGTTCAACTTCTTCCATGTAGTAGTTATCTCTGCTAAACATAAATGCTATTTCATTCTTATACCTTTTTCGAACTTCATCCGGAATTCTTTCTCTCTCTTGTATCTATGCTTGAAAGGTTTTGAAAAATCCCCAAAACATTCACTAATAAGACTTTTTATCTACAAACCTCCTCAAACGATCTCTGATTTGAACAACTACAAGGATATTGCCTTACCAAACTACATTCTTCACACTGGGAAACTCATCAAGAAAGTAAAAAATTAATAAAATAATGAGAGTGTCGTACTAGAAAGTGTATAGTTTCTCCTTTATCCTCTGCAAATTTTCTAACAACTACAATCATAGGAGCTCACATAGATCAAAGAATTTTCCTTGTTTCACCATTTGATATGTAATGTGAATCGTGGTAGTGGAAAAACCTTCTCTATTTGTGTAGAATACCTTGTAAGCAATCATCATTGAGGCATATTTGACCTTCAAATCTTTGATATCATCCACTTTTAGGGAACACTTATCAATTTTTTCTCCAGTAAGCTTCATCACCACTACATTATTTACCTCCTTCAATGTCGGGATAGGGCATGTGGAGCTCATTCCGGTAACAACCCTTAGTACTTCTTTGTTTATCATATTCAACATGTCCAGCCACATGAAATCATTGTGTATTCTGCTCAAAATAAACTTCACCCATTCATCTTCAAAACAAAAGTTGGGAAACTCTGTCCATACATCATTTTTTTTCTCCAACAAGCTAAGGTACTCTAGTTTCAACTGGAAATCATCTCCAATTAGCTCATTTTCCCTAAAATTTTATAGCTTCCAATGGTTATATTCACCCATTTGCGAATGAACGTAAATTAATACATCTTCTTTATGCAACACATTAATAGGAACCCTAGAGAATGCATTGTCTTTATCTATTTCCATTTATTTGTGTGGGTTCTACTTAAACTTATGCCTTTCCCTCTCAACCACATCAAAAACCTGACGAATAAAAATTTATTAACTTCTTTGAAATAGGGTTTGCAAGAGATTGTAAATACCTTATGGAATTTTGTTGATAGGGTTTCGTTCAACAGTTTTGAAATGCTTCAGATTATGTTTTCTTATCTCTCCTCTTTTAATTGCTCAAATAAAAATTCCTTTAGAGTGTGCAACATGAAATATAGACACTTTAATTATGAACTAAAATATGCATTAAATGCAGCAACAAAAAATTAGGTCAAAATAATGTCAAGCTTTCTTTGTAGCATCACATGCACTTCTAAACACTCCACAAATCTCTACATCAAGAGATTTCTCACCAGAATTTTCATCAATGGATCAATCATTTCAATTGATTCATGCATTATTATGCTAAAGAAATCGGCATCTCACCTTTGGCAAGGGCCTGGAAAGTTTTTATTTGTTAAAACTCCCCCTAAGCCAATGCTTTCTATCTAGTTTTCAAAGGAAACATCTACACCAGAATTTGGCACAAATTCACTTTTCACACCATTCTCTTATTTTTTCTTCTAGATCTTGTTCATTTCTTTCAATGAAATCAATATTCTTTTGTGAAACAAAGGGTTTCACATTCTTTCCTTTGCAAAACTTAGCTATATATATTGGTTTATTACATTAATAGCATATGACTCCTCAAGTTGTGGAGAAAACTTACTTCTTGCCATTTTATATTTGCATTTAAAAGCCTTATGTTGAAACCCATTGCATGAGAAATAGTAACCATAGAATGATTGATACACCATGCCACTAATGTAACCATTCATCATTTGACTTCTGCATTCACTAGCCTTATGACCTAGTCTATTGCATCTAAAGCATTGATCAAAAAATGATTGAAAATTTTGATTCATCTTTCTTTTAAATTCTACAACTATGTGCCAAAATTTATAACAAGAATAATACTAACCTTTAAAAGATGGATACCTTTGTGCAGCCGGTTGTCTGACACGAGGTCTCTTGAAATATTTCTTCTAGTTCTAAAAATGTTTGATATTGTTTTTCTTATATCCATTCTCCCTTTGTTCATTATTCTCCTTCTCAACATTGTTTGGACTCTGATTTTCCATTGAGCTTTCTCCTTTTTGAAACCCTAATACCTCTTTGTCCTTATGAGTTTTTTCACTAGCAAGCATATCATCAAGAAAGGTGGAGCTCTTCTTGAATTTGTCTTCTTGACTCTTTGATTTCTCTAGATCATTCCTTAGAGACAAAATATCTTCTTCAAGCTTTGAGCATTCTACAAACGTATCTTTCAACTTGGCATTCAAGTAGTCTTCAACTCTTTTTCCTTCTTCAACCTACACTTTCATATTAGTGATTATCTCATTGAATTGTTTGAGTTTCTTTTTTTTTCCTTGAGTTGATCTTTAACTTTATTGACTTATTTCCTCCACTTCTTGATACATTCATCTTCTTCCTTAAGAGTTTCTTTTAAATCTATATTTTCACATTCTACTTTATCCAGGTCATCAAGAGCATATTTGAGTGCTCCTTCCATATCAACTTCACAGTCTTCTTTAGTAAATCCTTCCATTATAAGTTCTTTGGAAGGGATAAGATACGTCATAGTTACCATGTGTTCAATCTCCAAGATCTATAGCAACTGTTGGGAAAATTAAAGGAACCTTGCTTTGATAACAATTATTGAACACCTGGAATACTAAGAGGGAAAGTGAATCAATATTCCTTGAAATTCAATAACATAAAATTCCATTACAAAGAATCTCATTAAACTTGAAGAAATATAAACAAACAATATAAATCATGCACCACAACAATCAATAGATGAACACTCGATTTTATGTAAAAAATCCTTGAAACAGAAAAACTATGGTGAGGATTAACTCACAATATATCATAACCAGTTATAATAGATGATAGTTTAAAGGACTCACTATCTAGAAAATAGGAGGATTCACTACCCAAAGAAGATCACTTCTTCCTGAATTACAAATAAACAGACAAAAATTGGCTCACTACCAGAGTTTGAACTGTTCATGTTGGAAAAACAAGGACAGACAACTAAGGGGGGGTGAATCAGTTGTCACATAATGATAAAATTTTCAAAATTTACTTAAGATCTGATGAATAAGAAATTAACCATAAACAATTAAAACATCGGAGAGACAAAGAACACCAAGATTTTTTACGTGGAAACCTTGTTAGGGGAAAAATAACGGTGGATGTTAGTCCACAAGATTATACCCTGTTAAAAGTATAATGAAATCAATAAAGGGGAATGCTCATGCATTTAGGCACACTACCTAGAGCTCACTGCCCAATTACAGAAGGGGCTCACTGCCCAACAATACATAATAGGATTCAAATCTAGAGGGTATGAACTAAAAAATCAGCTTCTGCACAAGCCTGATTACAGTTCCAATTAAGCACAAAAAACTCCTCTTTTCACTCTTTACATTTCACTCGATCTTCTTCACACTCTACTCTGCAATCGAGTGATATTTGCACATACACACATAAGAGCACACCCAGCACACGAAGCACCTTTTCAATTCACTACATTGATAAAATAATCGCACTTATCTATTTGCATCATGATATTTCATCAACAACTTACTCGGCCAAGAAAATAAAACATATTTGCAATGTCAGCCCAAATTTACAAATACAATTTTTAATATGAATCCACCAAGATCAGCCACAACATAGTGGAGACTCAAATTAACAACTCCAACACAAAAATACTTCAATTACTTCCTCCTCGAAGATCCACAACTCGCTACCACCAACATCTCGACCAAGAACAATAAAAATTGAACATATGCAAGAAACATTTTTAACCACGAGCACACCGATCAATGTGGACATACCCCAAAGATAGAGAATGATCTAGAAACATCCAAGAGCACCAAGAAACAATAGAGAAACATCTGCAACAATTGATATTTCCAGATCACACAAACTTTACTTAGGAACACTAACAGAGACCACAGAAACATTGTCAGACCACAACATGATCAAATATATACGCAGACCTTTGAAACATTTGGTAGATGATCTAGATACATTTAGTAGAAAACCATTTAATCCACAATAGCTGAACTTCAATGTATAGAACAAGATTCCTTCATGACCTGCATAGTTCCACTAGGAACCTGGAACATTTTCTTTTACAATTTTCTCAATATCCTCAACATATACAACCTTTGATACACCAAATGCTAATAGTGTTGACATCAATGACAACCACATATCACCAATACATCCACAACATCCAAAAATATCCCCTTTTGGCATTGATGGCAACACATGATGTGAAAAATACCATCAACCCAACACACTTGCTTTCCCTTTGGTTTGGAATCTTCACCTCAATTTCTCTTCGACCCTTAAAAGGATTTTTCACATTCCACTTCTCCCCCTTTGACATCAATGGAAAAGGTAACCATACACACTCTGAACCACATATCTCCACATTTGACTACTCCCCTTGAGTAGCAGCCATGGAGACATCAATCTGGATCAGAATATAGCAATGTAGCTCATGGATTGATACAAGTAAATTCATCTCTTAGTTCTTATCAGGAGGGGTGATTACCCCTACCATTCCTCTAAGATACTCAAAATTATCCTTTGGCGATGGTTTTGTAAAGATGTCTGAAATCTGCTCTTTGGTAGGTACATACTCCAATCTGACTTCTTTCTCATTCACTTTCTCCTTTAAGAAGTGAAACTTGATTGATATATGTTTAGTCTTAGAATGATGTACTAGATTCTTTGAAATATTTATTGCACTTGAATTGTCACAGTATATGGAAATAGGCTCTTCATATACCACCCCTATATCTTTCAACATTTGTTTCATCTGTATTACTTGAGTACAATTGTTTGTAGCAGCAATATATCCTGCTTTAGCAGTAGATAGAGAAATAGAATTTTGCTTCTTACTCAACCAGGATACCAGCGTCTTCCCTAGGAAGAAAGCACCACCACTAGTACTTTTCCTGTCATCTACATCTCCACCCCAATCTACATCAATATATGCACTCAAAGTGAGATCATCATCCTTTGGATACCAAAGTCCAAAGTCGACTATTCCTTTCAGATATCTTAAGATTCTCTTGACAACAGTCACATGTGATTCTTTTGGATCAGCCTAAAATCTAGCAACCATACATACAACATTCATAATATCTGGTCTAGTCTGGGTTAAATAAAGCAATCCACCGATCATTTACCTATATCTAGTTTGATTTGCCTTAGTAGAATCAGCATTATGTGTTAGCTTACATATAGTCACCATGGGAGTACCAACAGGATTTGAATCTTCCATCCCAAATTTCTTCAGTAGCTCTCTCACATATTTGGACTGAGATATCAAAATTCCCTTGTCTAATTGGGTCACTTGTAATCCTAGAAAGAACTTCATCTCTCCAATCATACTCATCTCAAATTCATCCTTCTTCTCATTAGAAAACTTCATACATAGATTGTCATCTCCTCCAAAAATGATGTCATCAACAAAGACTTCTCTAATTAAATCTTTATCATGATCTAATTTGAAATATAAGTTGTGATTAGGAGTACCTTTAGTGAATCCAAGCTTTAGTAAGTATTTGTCCAATCTAGCATACCAGGCTCTAGGGGTTTGCTTAAGTCCATATAGAGCTTCCTTCAGGTGGAAAACCATATCTTCCTTGTCAGTTAGCTAAAATCCATCTGGTTGTTCAATGTATACTTCTTCTTCTAGTTCTCCATTCAGAAATGTCAGCTTCACATCCATCTAATAGACTTTATAGTCCTTGTATGCAGCATAAGAAAGAAATAATCTAACAGCTTCGATTATGGAAACAGGGGAAAAATTTTCTTCAAAATAAACACCTTCCATCTAAGAATACCCTTTACATACCAATCTTGCTTTATTCCTGACCACTTCACCTTGTTAATTCAGCTTGTTTCAAAACACCCGTTTAGTACCAATCACATATTTCTCTTTAGGTCTGGGAACCAATATCCACGTGTCATTCTTTTCAATTTTTGTTAGCTCATCCTTCATAGCTTCCATTGAGTGTTCATTGTGGCAGGCTTCAGTGACATTTTTAGGGTCAATCTTGGAAATCAGGAAGTACTCTTCTACAATATTCCTTCTAGTTTGCACTCCTTTATTCTTATCTCCTATAATTTGGTTTTCATAATGATTTAGCTTTACATACCTTGGAGTTTTTGAATTTTCTTAGATTTTTTGTTCTTCTGATCTTCCTTCTGTACTTGCACTTGTATGTGCTTCCTGACTTACTTGATTTACCAGAACAAATTGAGGTTTCTTTTCTGAAACATATGGAATAATCTGAAGTGGATTTGGTGTCTGAACATTTTTCCCTTTGTTTGTATAATCTTCATCTGAATCATATCCACAATATCTAGATGATTTAGTAGAATCCCCATCAACTCTGACATTTGCACTTCCAACCATCTTTCTCAGTCTTCCATTATAGCATTGGTAGGCCTTTCTTTTAGCAGAGTATCCTAAAAAAGATTCATTCATCACTTCTTGCATCAAAATTTCCTATATCATCTCTCTTCATATAGAATTTGCTTCCAAAGATCTTGAAATATTTAATAGTAGGCTTGTAACCAAACCATAGCTCAAAAGGAATCTTACCAGAATTTTCATTAACATTTACCCAGTTTAAATTATACAGAGCAGTGCTTATAGCTTTACTCCAATAGGTCTGGAGCACATTTCCTTCTATCATCATTGTTCTAGCAACACCCAAAATTGTTATATTCTTTCTTTCTGCAACTTCATTCTATTGAGGGGTTCGGGGAGAAGATAATTGTCTTTTGATTCCATATTCTTCACAAAAAGAGTTGAACTCCATGGAGGTGAACTTACCACCTCTGTCAAATCTCAGACACTTAATTTTCAGACCTTTCTCATTTTCTGCCATAGCCTTGAAACTTTCAAACTTTTCCAATGCTTCACATTTTTCTCTTAAGAAGGAAACCCATATCATTCTAGAGTAATCATCAATAATCAACATAAAGTACCTTTCTCCATGAAAAATTCTAACTCTAGAGGGACCACAGAGGTCAGTATGTAGCAGCTCCAGAAAATTATTTGAATGAAACTATTTGCTCCAGAATGAGACTCTAGTCTATTTACCCATTTGACACTCCTTACAAATTGTGTTAGAAAGCTTCACTAACTTAGGTAGATCTCTTACTACTTGATTGGAACTTACTTTTACAATGTTATCAAAATTTACATGACATAGAGTCCTATGCAACAACCACCTTTCATCTACTTGAGCAATTAAACAACTCCCACTAGTAGTATTTAGGTGAACAATATTACCTTTTGTTTGTTTTCTTGTAGCAATCATATTTCCAGAACTTTCACATATCTTGCATCTACCATCTTTCAATTTTAGATCATAGCCTTTTCCCACCATCTGTCCAACACTCAAAATATTGTGTTTCAAGACTTCAACATAAAGAACATCATCAGTGTTATCCTTACCACCAAGACAAATAGAACCTCTGCCATGAATTACACTAGCATTATTGTCTCCAAATATTACAACACCACCATCATACTTCTCTAGACTTACAAATTTGTTTTTATCACCAGTAATATGATGTGAGCATCCACTATCAATAACCCACTCATCCTTTTCTTCAACATAGGTTGCAAGAGCTTTCTCATCTTTAGTAGATTCAGTAGCCACATGACTATTTTCAACGCTAGCAAGGAAACCCCATTCATCTTCATTTCCATTATCTTTATCAGACTCATCATCAGTTACTCCTTATTCAGCAAAGTAACATTTATTTTGAAATCTAGACTTGTTAGGCTTAGTTCTAGGAACTCTTTTAGGACATCTTGATGCAAAATGACCTATTTTACTACAAGAAAAATATTTAATAGGTAACACTCCTTCATACTTACCTTTTCCTCTGCCTTCTTTCTTTACAATCAGTGCTTCCAATTCTTCTACTTCTCTTTCTTTATCTTCAAGCTACTTCAATTCTTCATCATACTTGGATATCTTTCTAATTCATTCTCCTATACCATATCTTTGCTTGTTACTTCTGGATATAGTAGCCTTAAATGTTGATTCAGTCTTTGGAATAGATTCACCACATTCACTTAATTCAAAAGCAGCAATCTTACCAACTAGTGTGTCTCTTAACATCTTTGTTACTGATCTGAGCTCTTCAATAGCATGAGCCTTCACTTTGTCGAAGGGAGGAAAGCATTTGAGTATCTTAGCAAAAATTTCATCCTCATCCAGAGAACCACCGACACATGTAATACCCATCACTATTTCATTTACTCTTTGCATAAAAGAAGTGATATTTTCATCTTCACCCATCTTCAAATTCTCATACTTTCCTTTTAAAACTTGTTACTTAGCCAGCTTCACCTATGCATTTCCTTCATACAAAGTTTCCAGCTTCATCCAAATCTCATGAGCTCTCTGTAGTCCTACCACATTTTCCATCTCCGAATCTGTCAAAGCACTCACCAAAGCTTCAATAGCCCTGATATTGTTTTCAGCATCTTTGATCTCATCAGCAATGGAGGGACCATTATGAGGAATAACATATGGATCTTTTGTAATCTTCTAGTAGGCTTCACCAATACACCTTAGGTGACATTGCATCCTAACTTTCCATAGTGAGTAGTTAGTTCCATCAAATCTTGGACTGTCCTTGAATTTTTCCATCACGGATCACCTCAAGCTTTTAGAATTCTTCAGAGGAACCTACACTGATACCAATTGTTGGAAAAAAAAGGACAGACAACTGAGAAGGGGGGTGAATCAGTTGTCACAGAAAGAAACTTTTCAACCTTTACTTAAGATCTAATGAATAAGAAATTAACCATAAACAATTAACACATCAGAGAGACAAAGAACACCAAGAATTTTTACGTGGAAACCCTGTTAGGGGAAAAACCATGGTGGATGTTAGTCCACAAGATTATACCATGTTAAAAGTATAATGAAATCAATAAAGGGGAATGCACATGCATTCAATCACACTTCCTAGAGCTCACTACTCAATTACAGAAGGAGCTCACTGCCCAACAATACAGAATAGGATTAAAATCCAAAGGGTATGAACTGATAAATTAGCTTCTACACAAGCCTGATTACAGTTCCAATTCAGCACAGAAAACTCCTATTTTCACTCGTCACACTTCACTCAATTTTCTTCACACTCTACTCTGCAATCAAATTATATTCGCACATACACACCTAAGAGAACACCCAACACACGAAGCACCTTTTCCACTCACTACACTGATGAAACAATCACACATATATTTGCATCATGAGATTTCATCAACAACTCAGTCGGCTAGGAAAATAAAACTTATTTGCAATGTCAACCCAAATTTACAAATAAATTTTTTAATGCAATCCACCAAGGTCGGCCACAACATAGTGGAGACCCAAATTAACAACTCCAACAAAAAAATACTTCAATTACTTCCTCCTCAAAGATCCACAACTCGCTACCATCAACATGTCGGGCAAGAACAAAAAAAATTGAACATATGAAGAAAAAAAATTGTGACCACGAGCACACCGATCAATATGGATGTACCACAAAGATAGAGCAGGATCTAGAAACATCCAAGAGCACCAAGAAACAATAGAGAAACATCCGTAGCAACTGATATTTCTAGATCACACAAACTTTACTCAGGAACACTAACAGAGACAACATAAACACTATCAAACCACAACATGATCAAATATATACGCGAACCTCTAAAAATTTTGGTAGATGATCTAGATACACTTAGCAGAAAACCCTTTAATCCACAACAGTTGAACTTCAACGTACAAAACAAGATGCCTTCATGACCTGCACAATTCCACTAGGAACCTGGGACACTTTCTTTTACAATTTTCTCAATATCCTTGACATATATAGCCTCTGATACATCAAATTCTAATAGTGTTGACATCAATGACAACCACATATCAGAAACACATGCACAACATCCAACAATCTCCCCCTTTGGCATTGATGGAAACACATGATGTGAAAAATAACATCAACCCAACACAATTGTTTTCCCTTTGGTTTCGACTCTTCTCCTCAATTTCTCTTTGACCCTTAAAAATATTTTTCACATTGCACTTCTCCCCCTTTGACATCAATGGAAAAGTTTAACCATACACGCTCTGAACCACATATCTGCACATCTGACTACTCCCCCTGAGTAGCAGCCACAAAGACATCAATCCGGATCAGAATATAGCAATGTAGCTCACAGATTGATACAAGTAAATGCATCTCTTAGTTCTTATCAGAAGGGGTGATTACCCCTACAATTCCTCTAAGATACTCAAAAGTATCCTTCGGCAATGATTTAGTAAAGATGTCTACAATCTTCTCTTTGGTAGGCACATACTCCAATCTGACTTCTTTCTCATTCACTTTCTCCCTTAAGAAGTGAAACTTGATTGATATATGATTAGTCTTAGAGTGAAGTACCAGATTCTTTGAAATATTTATTGCACTTGAATTTTCATAGTATATGGTAATAAGCTCTTCATATACCACCCTGATATCTTTCAACATTTGTTTCATCCATATTACTTGAGTACAATTGTTTGCAGCAACAATATATTTTGCTTCAGCAGTAGATAGAGAAATGGAATTCTGCTTCTTGTTCAACTAGGATACCAGCTTATTCCCTAGGAAGAAAGCACCACCACTAGTACTTTTCCTGTCATCTACATCTCCAACCCAATCTGTATTAATATATGCACTCAAAGTGGGATCATCATCCTTTGGATACCAAAGTCCAAAGTCAACTGTTCCTTTCAGGTATCTTAAGGTTCTCTTGACAGCAGTCACATGTGATTCTTTTGGATTAGCCTGAAATCTAGCAACCATACATACAACATTCATAATATTTGGTCTTTTCTGGGTTAAATAAAGCAATCCACTGATTATTGACCTATATCTAGTTTGATTCACCTTAGCAAAATCATCATTCTGTGTTAGCTTACATCCGGTTACCATGGGAGTACCAACTGGCTTTCAAGATAGTTCCTTGTTCTGCTTAGAATACTGACTTAACACACTTCATACTTTACTATCACACTTATGTGCATGTACAAGATTACCACTATCACATTATTCTCTTCTCTCTACATACTAATAATGAATTGTCCTATATATATATTCCACAATCAATCATACCATCAACTAGGTCAACCTAATTGGATGAAAAATATGACCCTAAATTTTATTGGCTCAAAACTCCAAAATACATACCTTGAAAAATAGCCAAACACATTTTCTTCACCAAAATAGGTTGACATGACTTATAGATACTCCCACGAATCTACACATTACACAATGTAGTCCCACACAACCCCAAAACCCTTAGGTTTGTACTGCACTACCAAACTAGTAAAGAATCAATTGAATGAACCAACTGCTCATCCAAAACTTGACGCGTTGAACACCAAACCACTTGAAACTCAAAATGCACACACATCTTGCTAGATAGGACAACTGAGAGGGGAGGAAAATTAGTTTTCACAGATTATAACCTTAAATCCAATTATCGGTACTAACACATAAACTGAATAACGATTAACCATCAAATGCTAATGCACAAACACAATAACACTAGATTTATGTGGAAAACCCAATGAGGGAAAAACCATGATGATGATTAACTCACACTATAGAGAATATCAAAACTAATTATAAAAAGGCTCATTGCATGAGATAAGGCTCAGTGCCTGAAATAAGGACTCACTGTACATAGGGCTACAACTTGGAGGGCTCACTGCCACAGAGATACAAAGTGTAGACACATAAAAATGACCTAGGCCTGCAAGCTCTATTTTACCACTTTCGTCTTAGCATAATTATGACATTTTAATTATGTCCTTGGTCCACATTCGACTATTAATTAAATAATTTATAATTGTTTAATTAATTTATGTCTCTTTTATTCTTCATGATTATTAAATAAATAAATTATATTTATTTATTTATTTAATATGTCTTTAATTGTCTAAATCTTCCCACAATTAAATAAATTTCTTAATTTATTTAATTACCTTCATTCATTTATGTCTTCTCGATTATTAAATAAATGAATTTTATTTATTTATTTAATATGTTACTAATTCTCATAATTAAATGAATTTATTAATTTATTTAATTATCGCTCACAATCCTCTAAATTAAATAATTATATTTAATTATTTAATATCTAAATTTGACATTTCCCTCATTTTAATAAATGAAGTTATTTAAAATGATATCACATTCTTAACTGTCAGCTCATTTTGGTAAATAATCTGAAAAAAGATTATTTATTATCACACAAAATCCTTATTTTCAATTAATTTAATTCAAAAAGGTAATCTTCTTCCAAAAATCAAGTAATTGAGCAAATTCTTGATTTTCCAAATATGCTTTTTGGTCCAACTCTTATCTTTTTTATTTTTCGAATCTCACAAATCAGGCAGTCTTTATCTTCTTGATTTTTGAAAATATTTATTCTTCTGACTAATTATCTCATTTATTCTCGACCGCTGATTCGATCTTCTCAGATGACATCTTGACCACTCATTTAATAATTTTTTCCCAACCCTGATTAGGATTTGTCACATTAAATCCCATCCTCTGATTTTAGGCTTCCGTCACAATTCAATCTCGTTCGTCCATCCAAAATTGCATTTTCTATAAAATGTCAATTTTGCTCACAATTTCGATTACACTTAGACATTTACACATACTCACAACAACACACATACGCATATATTTTCATTTTATGATTTTAGCATAATTGTCTTAGGCATTAGAGTCATTTTGTCATAGACATTTAGATTTCATTTTGTCATACTCCAAATCCTTCAAAGCTTGTGTAGGACATAGTCTTATTTTCAAATTGCTCGTACTTTGGATCTGAGGGCAATACATCTTTCCAGCAAGTTAGAAGGTGTAATGAAGATTAGCCATGGAGATTGAAGACACTTGGTGAGCTTGTTCCATTTTGTGTTTTTAATTTATATTTTCTTTGCTCTTCATTACTTTCTTTGGGTTTTGCATGCTTTAATATTTACACTAATCCAACCTTAGGAAAATTAACCCTTAGATACATTGGTGAACCCGTAATTTTGTAGAGAAATTTGTGTTTTCTTGTTTATTTTCGTTGTTTTGCAGGTTATAGCCAAGAATTCATATGAAATCCCGTCATCTTCTTTTGAGCACAGAAAAATGGGCACATAAAATCATTTAAAATTATTATTTGAGTTTTGTAGGCTTCGTTCTCAGCTTTCCGCAACTTCAAACGGTTCAAAATTTTGTTAAGATTTGATAAAGTTATGGTTGTTTTAGTGATCGCAACTTTTTAGGATTTAGTTGTTAAGACCTGAATTTTCTTTTGTTTATAGCGCATTTGTCTTGTAGGATTTGGCAAAAAAAAATCTCGGTTTTGAAGGTTTATGTCTTAGATTTCCATAGATATCTACGGTTTAAAATTTTGTCTATTTTTGAGAAAGTTATCACTATTTTAGTTTGTTGTTTTCATTGGTGTTTTTTTTTTGTTCACTAATCTTCTGTTTGTAGCATGTGGCTTTGGAGTGGAGCTCCCAAAAACCTCTTTTGGAGCAACAAAAAAAAATCAAGCTCTTAGTTTTTAGTTTTCTTTGATTTCTTTTTCTTAGTTTAGTTTATTCTC
This sequence comes from Sequoia sempervirens, assembly GCA_007258455.2. Taxonomy (NCBI): domain Eukaryota; kingdom Viridiplantae; phylum Streptophyta; class Pinopsida; order Cupressales; family Cupressaceae; genus Sequoia; species Sequoia sempervirens. The sequence goes on from VDFB02000003.1 coordinate 298,632,724, forward strand.
TTCATTTTCTAATTTAGTTATTTACTAACTTTTAAGTTTTAGTTTGGTTTTTAATCTCTTGTCCTAACCTAGTTTTTTGCAGCTTTCTCATTGATCCAAGACATTTATGAAACTATTAACTTGTGTTTTTGTAGCTCTGTTAGTCAAAGACTCATTTCTCAAACAATGTGTTTGTGATTTCTAGTTTAGAAAACACTTCCATTGGTGCATTAAAATGAACATGTGCTTGATTCTATCTGACTGTGCTTGAAAGTGGTAGGTGATTATGCTCTCACCTTGTGAAAACTAGGTGATCAGAAAACCAGATCCACCTTATTTTTGTCACCCCCACAACTTAATAATCAAAGTATCCTCTCCCCTTGCGCTTTCGAGCGATCCTAGGTGTAAGAGAAACAGTTATTATTTCTAGAAATGGGTCTGTCTTAAGGGAAAAAGTATTCACCTTAAGGGATGACTCGACCGGTAATAGGCTAAAGCCAAGCCACTTCTAGTCGGGATATAAAATGGGTGCTTGAGGAAAGTTCAAGTACCACGAGTGCGGATGTGTCACACGGATGGAGTTGTACTCCCATAAAGCCTGTTGAGCGTAACCTCTTTAGGCTGGAGTGCCACCTAATTGGTGATTAATCTCTCGCCCCATGTGTGGCCACTCAAACGAATGCCCTTACTAGACACCTATTGTTTTAGAAGCCAACCATTTTCAGTCGTTGCTTGGTATAGTGTAGGGTACAGTATCATGCCTGAAGATACTCACTACTGATTCCCTTGAGTAGAGATAGCAGTTCTTGGGAAGTGACTACCCAAGAATCTGAATTTGGTGTTCCCATAGAAGTGTGTGCAAAGAAAGGAGTCTATGCCACCAAACTTCTAAGTTATCTTCTCTCGAGAAGGAGAGGTGTTCAACACCAATTTGGGGTATATCGGTGGGCTATACCAAGTATACAAACCCTTGGCCTATTAGGATCATGCTTGTCTTACGTGTGTTTGCTTACACTAAAATATCATGCTTGTCAAGTGTTTTCTGGATTTTCAAACAATATACACAACATTCACAAATCTGGACACAAACAATCAACCTTAGACAACTTAGACTTTTCAAAAAAACATCAAAAAACAATCTCAGTCTATTCTCAAACATTTTTTTCTAAGAGGTCTCTGTCAGAAATCAGCTTTGAAATTGCTCAAAACCCTCATTATTCAACCATTAGTTTGTATTCTTGACCATAGGCTTCATCTTTTAAATTCTAGTTGCATACATTAGGCATTAGCTTGACCCTAGGTTTCCTTGCATACTTGGATTAGGTTAACCTCATCACAATTTGCAACATCCTTGCTTTCAAAATTAGGTTATCTTGGACTTAATCATCATTCCCTTTTTTTCGGTCATTGTCCCTTTTGTGAGAATTTCCAACTCAACAGTCTAGTTAGGAAAACTCACTAGTCATCTCAACTTTGTCACTTGGTCATTTTCAACAAAGTCCTTTATTAACCAAACTCAAAAACAAAGACTAAGCTTAGAAGTGTTTAGGTATCCTTTTCTCCAAATTGCATTATAGTTTGTACCTTGCATACTTTATTCCCAAAAATAAGAAAACATTATTCATCCTAGTCATCATTTTGAACCTAGACTTTGCCTTATTAAGCCCTTAGTCAACATTATCATCTTAGTCCTCATTTAGAATTTTGGCTTTTATCACCTTGTCATCTTACATCAATCATCTCCTTAGGAAACGTCATCATCACCTAGTCATCATAGTCGTCATTAACCATCCTTGGACAACAATGTCGCATTGTCATCCCTTATCATCGAAAATTCAAAAACATAGGCTGTCATCATCCTCGTATTTAGTTGTCATTTTCATCATTGTCATTTGAGCAATTTCATTTTATGGTGGAAACTCGACTCCAAAGAAAAAAATGACAAATGGAAAATATTGGACAAGACTCCACTTCCAATGTCAACAATCACACGTATGAACCAAATTGGACTTTTGACGATCCATTTAGCAACATGAATAATCAACCTCTCATGACCATACCATCCTCGTCAAACAGTCCCTTTGAACCATTCTTACATAAGGATGAATATGGAAAAATACTTGAGGAAAACCTAGAGGTAGCAGCACAAGATCCAAAGGTATCCCAATTCATGAAACAAATGGTCCTATATGACAGAGACAGATATTAGGCCATACTCTTAAGTCAAGGAGCCAAGTTACCCCATGGATTTGACATTAACACGTTGAGATCAACATCTCCTGACCCTAATGTCAACAATGCTCATAACATGTCCAATAGTGGTCAACATCCAAACACCACAAGCAATACCTTTTTTGACGCTACCTCGCAAAATGTCACAATGACCATGAGTGCTACCTCCAACATTCCAAACAACTTCAATTGAATAAATGCTACATCCATTGGAGGATCGCAATCCATCACAGTGCCCACACTATCCACAACACTGTCATAATCGACTGGAACCGCTTTTGGGTTCTCGGTAGTGTGGGCAAGTTATTCCAATCCTCTCTTTACCACTATGGTAAATACCATGGGGCATCATCAAGCCATACAAATCCTCCATTGACAACTACATCTAGTACCATGAGTACATCTTCATCATATCCTCTCATTGGTATCTCACAAAATCCTTTAGGTGGAGGAAAACGACATATCTTTACTCAAGGACAACAACAAAATGTTAACATGTCAACACAGTCTAATGCCATCACCTCCCAAGGACAAAATATGAACATTCCCCTGATACAATTGCAACAATTTGGCCAAGGCCATCAAAGCACACAACCGATAGTATCATTCACACATCAAAATATTCATGGTCACCATATTCCCCAAATATCAACCCAAATGGTTGGGAGACATATTCTAACATATTCATCCCATATTCATACACATCAACACATCCCCAATCCAAAATTTTAGTACCAACGCACAAACCAAAACACATCATACATGCCACAACAACATGTACCTCAACAACATGCCAACATCTACTCACAACAAATGGGGAGCTATGGTGTACCAATTAATCTGATGTATAGGACCACAAATGACCCTATAACTGATGCCTTACAAACAAAACCGATGGGTCTAGAGAAGACCATAGAAAAAATACAAATATCAAGCAAGAAATCAGAAGTATCATATGATCTATCTGTATATCCCTTTGAAATGAACTTATACATGCCGCCATTTCCTCTAGGATATGTGTCACCCAATTTTACCAAATACAGAGGAAAGACAAACCCTATCGAACATGTCTGAGAATTTGCAACCAATTGTATGGACATCACCTATGAACAAATGTACTTAATGAGACTTTTTTATAAAAGTATTGTAGGTCCTACCCTTGAATGGTTCTCTACTCAAAAGGATATCCAAACATGGGATGAACTTAAACACAAATTCATAAAAAAGTACGCATACAACATTGACATGGACACCTCTATTACTAGCTTATGCAATCTCATGCAAGAGGATGCTGGTGAAAAATTCATCCCATTCTTTCAGAAATAGAGAAGTCTAGCTAGTCGTTGTCACATCGACATACCTAAAAAGGAAAAGGTGGACATGTTCCTTCAAACACTTCTAGGACCCTTAAAATATGCATTGCAAGTGCATTGTTGCACAACCTTCATGGACCTAGTTGAAAAAGGTGTCCAGATTGAGAAGGCTCTTGTTGCAAAAGGAGAACTAAAGTATGGTCCTAAAAACACAAACATAAATCCTCCCACTAACAAAAACAAGTACTGGGTCAAAAATAAACATGTTACAAATGACAATGTTGTTGACGCCAAGGCTGTAAACACTATGGGTCTTGTATTGGCTCTAAAAGCGGTTCAACCGCAAAACAAATCAACAACGATATTGACACCCCCTACCAATGTCCTCCCAAACAACCAAAACAACCAAAATAATCAAGGACAATACCGTCAGATGAGACAATTCCCCAAGGGTCACACATGCACTCCCGTGGGTGAGCCCATTGAGGAAGTCCTCAAGAAATGCCTTTAGAATGGTGTCATCACACTTCAAGAACCAAAACCATATGACCCAAGACAATTCAAACTAGCATGGTGGGATGATAATGCATTTTGCAATTATCATCAGGAAAAAGGACATAAAACTTCTTCCTATCAACCACTAAAAAATATTGTTCAAGACCTTATCGAGAATCGTATAATTGAGGTAGATGGACCACAATTTTCCTCTAATTTAGATCATACCATTCATAAGAACCCACTACAAGACCATGGTTCTAATAATGCTTCCACATCAGGTCTTAAGACAAATAATAATCAAGCCAATTTCGCCCGAGCCAAGTATGACTATTCCGGTGGAACTACTATAAACAATATCCGAACTGATAATGAATGTGTCAACACCATCACAGTCAAGAGAGCACCCCAATGCAATGCTACTACTCGAAGTGGCAAGGTCACCATAGCTGGTTTGCCTCCCGTTAGGCAACCTAAGATCACCATACCTGGTACATCTCCTAGGCAGTCACAACCCGCCTCGACCACAAAGCAATGGCAACCTAAGAGTCAGTTTAATCTTATTGACCAACTTGGAAAAACTCTTGCACAGATTTCCATACTCGAGTTGCTTCACTTTTCTCCCTCGCATAAGGCTATATTGGACAAAATCCTACAAGAGTCATCCGTCCCTAAGGATATTGATGTCAACCAATTTGATACCATGGTGGGATACCTCACTACACCTCACCACGTCACCTTTTCTGATCAAGATTACTCATCACCCAAGACTAACCATAACGATGCATTACACATTGAAACTTTTGTTCATAAGCACAAGGTCAGAAGAGTTTTAGTAGATGGCGGAGTAGGATTGAACATATGCTTCTTAAAACTGGTTAAGGCTCTAGGATTTTCTGATGCATGCGTAGACCCTACAAAGAGTATAGTCATAAAAGCATATGATGACGAAGAACGTTCCTCTAGAGGCATTATTTCTCTTCCTATCAGAGTGGGATCAGTCATTGTGGATACAACTTTCCAAGTCCTGGATCTATAATTTCCTTACAACATCTTGCTCGGTTGCCAATGGATTCATGCCCTAAAATTTGTTCCATCTACATATCACCAATGCTTAAAATTCCCATTTGACGACACAGAAATTACCATATATGGAGACCCCAAACCTTTTCAATATTGTACCAACCTAAGGGGTATTTCTGAAAACTAAGTGTCCATCAACCGAGAAGCTTCTGGCTCCTCTTGTTCTAAATACATTGACCCATCCACACTCGCATCATCTTCCACGTCCACTCTATCCACATCTTCCACCACGCCACCATCTTCCACACTTCCTAAGGATGAATCCAATGTCAAGATCCAAGACCTAGGTTGTGAAGAATTCAAACTACATACGACATATAGCATCACGACAATACCCAAGTCTCTGAAAGTCTATGGTCGACCATGTTTTAGAATGGAACCCAAAGAAATTTTCAAAGTTCTACCAAAAATGGTTTTCATAAAATGGGGAGACATGAGTAACGAGGACCTTGTCGATATTATAGGATAGTTCTATAAAGAAATGGCCAACCTACCCCCATTACTAGTTAAGAAATATGGCAAGGGATATGTCATGATGAAGGCTAAGGGCTACAATGGAACTAGTGGCCTAGGAAAAAATAAAATGGGACAAAGAGAGCCCATAGAATCTTACAACATACCAAAGTATCTTGGCTTAGGGTTTGGATGGCCTAACAATGACGACCGACGTACCAATGGACTTCCGAGTGAGCGAGTGCATACTTCAGAAAGTGTTGAGACCATCAAGGAATCCTTTACCAAAACTAACTCTCATGAGTGGGAATTTGGCTCCAAACGATCCCTAAGTGACTGTTGCCTTGATTTGTTCCTTGAAGATGGGGAACTGACCTCTGACCAAATTTTTTTGCAAACATTTAAAATTCATCAGGCACAAAATAGTCACAGTCTCATTTACCTTCCCCAGGACATACAAACCCCACCATTTGAATCCCGTCAGTCAAAGCCATCTAAATTTCTAGATGACACTGACAACCACGACTCGGAATCCTTCACCCCTTATTTTGACAACAAATATGAGACAAGTGAAGGGGAATATTGGATAGAGTCTGATGTGGAATTGGATGATGATAATTTCATCTACAATATCACTGAATCGTCTACATCCTTTATGCATTCTCCCCTCAATTCACCAACAATGATGATGGTATTTCCCTAGTTTATCCTCAACTAATCGATTGGGACCAACAAGGCCCGCCAATCTTGGACACCTTTCAGAATGATGAGGCAATTGTAGAGTTTATGGGATTACGTGAGGGCATACCCAGTGGTGATCACAAGTTTGGATTCACTATTGATCTAGATTGTGTGACTTATTTTGGTGAGATTGCTCCGTCCTCCAGTCACAAAATTACAAATAAGAATAAAACAAAAAATGAAACGTCTTTAGGTGAAAACCGAAAGGCACCTTCTGACAACAAAAAAGTAAAAACAAAGGACGTATCTATGGGTGAAAACCTCTCTGAGGCACCCAAATATGGAGGACTGGACTTTCTTCCTGTAACACAAGACAAATCAACTATGCTCATAGAGGACACCAAAGAAGATAATATATCAACAGTAGAACATCCAAAAATGATCCTCTTTGCTGCATCCTTGACTGAAGAAGAGAGACGGGAATTTCACAAATTCTTTGCAAAACATAAAGTCAACTTCACCTGGTCCTATGCAGAGATGCCTGGACTAGACCCAGAACTGGTTCTACACCATCTACCATTATTGCCAAATGTGAAACGAGTTAAACATAAGCTATGTAAAATGCATCCTCGGGTTGCTCTACTAGTCAAGGCTGAGTTGAAGAAACTTCTAGACACTAGGTTCATAGTCTATTGATTATGTTGAATGAATATCTAACCTTGTGCCAGTAACAAAGCCAAATGGGATGATCTGAGTCTGAACAAATTTTAGAGACTTAAACAAGGCATGCCCAAAAGATGACTTTCCTTTGTCGAATATAGATATTATTGTCAATCTCACAGCAGGATACGAGATGTTTTCTCTCATGGACGGTTTCTCAGGCTACAATCAAATTTTCATTGCACCAAAAGACCAACATAAAACATCATTCACTTTCGCTTTGGGTACATACTGCTGGAATGTCATGCGGTTTGGTCTTAAGAATGCAGGTGCCACATATCAGAGAGCAATGACCACAATCTTTCATGACATGATGCATAAGATAATGGAAGATTACGTGGATGACCTTTTGGCTAAATCATTGAAAAGCAAAGATCATCTAAAAGTATTAGATACAATTTTTAAGAGGCTAAAAGAATACAAAGTCTGACTGAATCCTAAGAAATGTGTCTTTGGCATCACATCTGGTAAAATTTTGGGATACATAGTGTTTCAACAAGGCATTGAGGTCGATCCAGAAAAAGTAAAAGCCATCATGGACATGCCTCTTCCTAGAGGAATAAGTGAACTCATAACCTTACAAGGCAGGCTACAGTCTATCAGGTGCTTCATAGTACAATTAGCCGACAAGTGTCAACCATTCCAATATATTTTATGCAAAGGAATCCCCTTTGTGTGGACAGACAAATGCCAAGAGGCCTTTCAGCAAATAAAAGACTACTTATTTTTTTTGCTAGTCCTTAAGCCTCCCATTCAAGGAAAACCTTTTATATTATACATCTTAGCCACCACTTCAGCACAGGGGGAATTACTAGCATAGAATGACCAGGAAGAGAAAGAAAGGGCCATATATTATATCAGTCAGACACAGGTCGGGTATGAACTGAACTACACATCGATTGAACGGGCTTGTCTAGCAGTGGTCTTCGTAGCACAGAAGCTAAGACATTATATGTTAAGCCATCAGACACAACTAGTATCAAAGATCGACCCCCTCAAATATCTATTAAGTTCGGTAGCATTTACAGGACGTCTAGCAAAATGGGTCATGATTCTGAGCGAATATGATATTTAATATGTAGAAAGAAAGGAAATAAAAGGACAAGTCATAGCAGACCAGCTGGCGGACGCACCTATACAAAGAGATCACCCCTTAGTGGTAGATTTTCTAGATGAGTCGATATTCCATATGGCACCTAAGTCACCTTGGAGACTCTACTTTGACATATCACACACTAATCATGGCTCGGGGGCAGGGATCTTGTTCATCACCCCTCAAGGAGATTTCATTCCTAAGTCTTTTTGCATAGCTTTCCCATGCACAAATAATGTGGTGGAATACAAGGCACTGGTTACAGGACTTAGAATGGCAATAAAATGGAAAATCAGAACACTGCATGTCTATGGGGATTCTCAGCTGGTCATCAACTAGGTTAATGATGACTACGACACAAAGGATGAGAAACTCATGCCCTACAAATGAATGGTTACCAATTTTCAGACATATTTTCATATGGTGACTTTTGAACAAGTTTTGAGAGCACAGAACAAAGCGACAATGCAATGGCTAAAATAGGCTCTCTCCTCGACATTCCAAGCAATATGCCTCAACTAGAATTCCTAATAGAACAATTGTTGGTCCCTGCCTATGACATTCCAGAGTCAGAGATGGTATGCAAACTTGTTGGTCCTGACTCTCCCTGGTACCAAGATATTTATGACTACCTTAAGTCCCAAACCCTTCCATCTAATTTTTCTAATAACCAGAGGAAATCTTTTATCCGAAAAGCTGCAAGATATGCCATCGTCAGTGACACCCTTTATCGCCGTAGCTTTGATGACACCCTCCTTAAATGTCTCGACAGTAACAAAGCATGCACAACCTTATGTGAAGTACATGAGGGTATATGTGGGTCTCATTCGAGTGGTCCTACTCTGGCCAAGAAGATAACAAGACTTGGGTACTACTAGCCGACCTTTGAAAAAGATGCACTAGAATATGTCAGGACTTGTCGCCAGTGCTAGATTCACAGTGATTTGATCCATGCTCCAACATAGGAACTTCAACCGATCACTTCTCCTTGGACCTCCACTCAATGGGGACTCGACCTCGTGGGTAAGATCCATCCTACCTCATCCAATGGCCACAAATTCATCATCACCGCCACTGAGTATTTTATGAAGTGGATCAAAGCCATCCCACTTATGTACATAACCGACAAACAAATATCCAAATTCATTCTTAACTACATCATTTTTTGGTATGGCCTTCCACAATCCATCATCACTGAGATGTTCATGAGTTATGTGAGCGATTTCACATCCAAAATCATTTTTCCTCTCCATATTACCCACAAGGAAATGGTCAAGCTGAGGCATCAAATAAAACCATTATTAAAATCCTGAAAAAGACTGTCAATGATGCTGGTCGTGACTGGCATATTCAACTCAACCCTACTTTGTGGGCTTACCACACTAGCAATCACACACCCACTAGAGCCACTCCATTTTCTATGGTCTTTGGAGTTGAGGCCATCTTTCCCATTGAGGTTGAAATTCCTTCCTTATGAGTCTCCCTGAAGGGTTTAACTGATGATGAGGAGTATAGACAGTCACGCCTGCACGAGCTGGAGATGTTAGAGGAAAGAAGGAAAATTTCCCTAAACCATCTACAAGCGTATCAGAACCATCTTTATCACAGTTACAACAAGAAGGTTATGGTTAGGAAGTTTGACATTGGTGATTTAGTCCTCATGCAGAACCCTAAGAACTAGGTTGATAGAGAAAAGCCAGGCAAGTTTGAACCAGACTAGTTAGGTCCTTACGTCATCGTATCTTCTTTTGGTTCTGGAGCGTATCGGTTGGCTACCCTGGATGGTGAAAAATTGAAAGATCCTATCAATAGTCTACATCTTTGGAAGTTCTATAAATAAGCATCAGAAATTTGAGCCGAAACTTTAGAAATACAAAAAAAAATTGAAAAATGGTAAAAAATTGTTGCCTTGATGAAAACCTGGCAAAAAGGCGTCTTGGCGGCACCAAAAAAAAAGAAAAGAAAAATGACAAAAATAGTAAAGAAAAATAATTCATCCAATAGTGAAAACCTGGCAAACAGGGACTTTCGATAAGTACCATGGTGAAAACTTGGCAAACAGGCGCCATGCGTAATCAATCATTGCTCTGCCATCTACTGTTACTTTGTCTGCCTTGGCCTAGGATGAAATACATTTTCGTCACCACCACGACATCTACCATGACATCATACCCTTCATTTCATGGTTGATAAAGGTTGACGTCAAGTCCTGAATACTGTCCATCTCGCACCCCAAACACATCCCTGTCACACCCTTTAAAATTGGCTAAGTCTTGGACCTGACTAGGGGCAAAAATTTTATCATGTAACTATAGTGGATATCATGCATGGTTTTGACAATTGCAAAATGTCCTGAAAAAAGACAAAAACATTGAAAAAAGTCCTGAAGAAAGACCAAAACATTGTAAAATGTCTCGAAAAAAGACAAAAACATTATAAAATGTCCTGAGAAAAGACAAACATTATAAAAAGTCCTGCAAAAAGACAAAAACATCACAAAAAGTCCTAAAAAAAGACAAAAACATTGTAAAATGTCTTGAAAAAAGACCTAAAAATTTAAAAGCACCCTAAAGAAACCCCAAAAAAGTCAAAATGTCTAGAAAACACAAAAATAGAGTCATTCCTTATCAATTCTGTCAAATCAATCAGTCTTTGTCATTGGGGAACTACCTTGTCTCTGCACCTTTGCTAGGTAGGAAAGGCTCATTTTTTAGTCCCTGAGACATTAAGTCAGTCCTTTTATGTTTTTGAAAATAAAATCATGACACACTCTTTGGTCATCAAGACAAAGTCATTGGTTGTGTCGAACTATGAGGTCTATAAGTGCATGACGTAGGCAAGGCCATCTATCGATGAGCCCCCAAGGCCGCACTAGGTCAGTCCATTAGGGTTCATGGCACTACACTGGCACACACGTCAAAAATCTTCAAGTCAAGAAAAATCATTTTCCAGATGGGAAAACTCCTAAAACAAAGTAAAACAATCATTTATTCAGCATGACAATCTCGTCTGCATGTCAATCATATCATCATGACAATATCGACATATAGTCAACACAATTCAAACTCAACCAAACTTTGGTCAAACTGGGTCAAAACAAGTTACATTATCATAACCAGTCAAATTGTCAACTCTTGGTTATCTTTCAGATGTGTCGTTCTAAAGAATAGCCTATGTCATTCATGCCTTAGGATGTGTCCCTCCTAGGCATCGTCATTGTCATCCGACATTTTTGAGGGATCCTCTTGACATTTAAGGATCACTCTTCTCGACATCAGTATTCTTCAGATATGTCCTTCTGAAGAACAATCTCTCTCATTCAAGCCTTAGGATGTGTCCTTCCTAGGCATCGTCATTGTCATCTGACATTTTTGAGGGATCCTCTTCACATTTAAGGATTACTCCTCTTGACATTGATATATTTCAAATGTGTCCTTCTGAAGAACAAACTCTATCATTTATTCCTTAGGATGTGTCCTTCCTAGGCATCGTCACTGTCACCTAGAATTTTGAGGGATCCCTTTTGACATTTAGGGATCAATCCTCTTGACATCAACATTATTCAGGATGTGTCCTTCCTGAATTTGGCAATCTTCAGCATTTCGTCATCTTGACATCGTCAAAACCTTGACACCCTGGCATCTCGACATCGTCAAACCTAACATCTTGACATCAAAACACTCGACATTCAAACACACTTGGTAAATACTTGGCACTTGTCTTTGGCTTTTTCATCATATTACTAGTTTTTCAGCGAGGTCCTGGCAACGGGATTTAGAAAAGCAACGACGTATCATGATTGTCTTATCTTGTCTTTGGATTTTTCATCATGTTACTAGTTTTTAAGTGAGGTCCTGACAACAGGGTTTAGAAAAGCAGCGACGTCTCATGATGATTGTCTTACTTTGTCTTTTTTTGGGACTGTCATGTTACTAGTTTCTCCGCGATGTCCTAACAATAGGATTTAGAGAAGAAACGGCGTATCATGATGGTTGGTTTGATTTTTCATCATGCTACTAGTTTCTCGATGATGTCCTGACAATAGGATTTAGAGAAGCAACGACGTATCATGATGATTGGCTTGTTTTGTCTTTTTCAGGCAGTCATGTTGCTAATTCCTCAAGGATGTCCTGGCAACAGGATTTAGAGGAGCAACAACGTTTCATCACTTGTCTTTATTGTCTTTATTTGTCTTTTTATGCTCATGGTTGATTGTGACAAAAAGACTGGGGCAATTGTGCCCTTAGTATGAGTCATGATCATCCTTTTCTGTGACTACTTGTCTTACGTGATGGTACGACCTTGCACACCTTGATCTATGTCATATCATGGTGTTTGTTGGCCATTACAATAAACTGCCCAATGATGATTAAGAGCGAAAACTATTAAAGTCCTATGGTAAAGTGTTGAAGGATTTGGTCTAGGAACTAACATGCATCTCCTTTTGTCTTGTCATCTTCTCTCACTCATCTCATATAGGCATTGCATCCATTTAATCATCCATATCTTTTTCACTAACATTTCTTTCTCCTTATATTCTAGTTTTCTCATCCATTTCAAGAGCACACCCATGTTCTTGGAACCCGTTTGTCCTCTCGAGGGGGCATACCGCTACCCTCCTCGTCGTTCTTCCTCATCTTATTTTGCACTGGGCCATATTTTTGACTTATTTTCTTTGTCACAATGCGACATGCTACATTATGACAAAGAGGGGCAAAATGTAGACACATAAAAATGACCTAGGCCTACAAGCTCTATTTTACCACTATCGTCCTAGCATAATTATGACATTTTAATTATGTCCTTGGTCCACATTCGACTATTAATTAAATAATTTATAATTGTTTAATTAATTCATTTCTCTTTTATTCTTCATGATTATTAAATAAATAAATTATATTTATTTATTTAATACTTCTTTAATTGTCTAAATCTTCCCACAATTAAATAAATTTCTTAATTTATTTAATTACCTTCATTCATTTATGTCTTCTCGATTATTAAATAAATGAATTTTATTTACTTATTTAATATGTTACTAATTCTCATAATTAAATGAATTTATTAATTTATTTAATTATCGCTCGCAATCCTCTAAATTAAATAATTATATTTAATTATTTAATTGCTAAATTTGACTTTTCCCTCATTTTAATAAATGAAATTATTTAAAATGATATCACATTCTTAACTGTCAGTTCATTTTGGTAAATAATCTGAAAAAAGATTATTTATTATCACACAAAATCCTTATTTTCAATTAATTTAATTCAAAAAGGTAATCTTCTTCCAAAAATCAAGTAATTGAGCAAATTCTTGATTTTTGAAATCTGCTTTTCAGTCCAACTCTTATCTTTTTAATTTTTTGAATCTCACAAATTAGGCAGTCTTTATCTTCTTTATTTTTGAAAATCTTTATTCTTCTGACTAATTATCTCATTTATTCTCGACTACCGATTTGATCTTCTCAGATGAAATCTCGACCACTCATTTAATAATTTTTCCCTAACCCTGATTAGAATTTGTCACATTAAATCTCATCCTCTGATTTTAGGCTTTTGTCAAAATTCAATCTCGTTCGTCCGTCCAAAATTGCATTTTCTATAAAATGTCAATTTTTCTCACAATTTTGATTACACTTAGACATTTACACATACTCACAACACACATATGCATATATTTTCATTTTATCATTTTAGCATAATTGTCTTAGGCATTAGAGTCATTTTGTCATATTTCAAATCCTTCAAAGCTTGTGTAGGACATAGTCTTATTTTCAAATTGCTCGTACTTTGGATATGAGGGAAACACGTCTTTCCAGCAAGTTAGAAGGTGTAATGAAGATCATCCATGGAGATTGAAGACACTTGGTGAGCTTGTTCCATTTTTTTGTTTTTAATTTATATTTCCTTTTCACTTTATTACTTTCTTTGGGTTTTGCATGCTTTGATATTTACGCTAATCCTACCTTAGGAATACTTTTTATAGAGAGACAACAATCCCAATGTAACAAAGGATTCCACCATAATCACTGATCAACTTGCATGAATGATAGAGTTTTCCTTATGCTCACTACATCTGAAAACTCAGCGTTAAGTTTTGCACTGATCAACCACACACATAACTCACACACTTTAAAAATAGCATCAAATTCTTGTTTTCTCTTTCACTTATCTTCCTTATTTTCTTATGTACAATTTTCAATGCTATCACATTCTATATTTATACTATCTCCAACCTTGAAAAGATACAAAGTCGACCATCCAACTTCAAATTCAAATTAGGTCAGTGCCAAACATCCTAGGGTGGATTTAGAATGAGGGAAACCCAAACACATACTTCATTGGGACCCATAAGAGATCCAACACACTTCATCAACTTTGAAGATAGTGCTTGACACATGGTCAACCAAACCAGTGTCAAAAACATAGATCAATTAAGCTCCATACTTCCAAATGTCAAAACCATATTCAATAGAACTAGGGCAACACAACTCTAGAACCACAAGTCATAAGACTTCAACAAAGAGAAATTTGAACCATTAACAATTCTCCCATACCTCAACTAGAACATAAAAAAAATAGTTCACAAGTACCAGATCAACATCCTCAATAGTTGAATACTTGTAATCTTCTTTTAATATAATTTTCTCAATATCCTCAACATATATAGTCAACAACAACTAGTAGATAACTAGTTGACCAATTGAAATCAATGAAAACACTTTCATTCCTCTTTCCATTCTTGCAACAATCTCCCCCTTTGTCATTGATGACAACACATGATGTGAAAAACCATTAAAGACACAATATTAGTTATGAAAAATACTTCTCAAGATTTTTTATTTTGCTTCTCCCCCTTAGAAGATCATCTTCCTCATTACCTACTTTCTCTTATTAGCTTTCTTTCATTTTCACATGCTCGCTCTCTTTTCTTTTTCACATGCTCTCTCTCTCTCTTTCACATGCTCTCTCTCTCCCCCTTTGACATAAATGGAAAAGGCAAAAATATGTTCATTCAAACTTCCTGTGACATGAAAATAGAATACTCATAATGACAACACTTAAAAACTGCATGCTCCCCCTGAGAGGTAGCCACCAAAAAAATCAATCCAAAAAGACAGAACCATGAATCCACTAGACTGATGCATCTCCAAATACATGTATTAGTTTGTAAAAGGAAGGGTAATAACCCCTAGCTTATCCTGGAGATACTCAAAAGTATCTTTAGGAAGAGCCTTTATAAATATATCTGGAATCTAATCCTTTTTCAAAACATACTGAAGCTTGAATTCATTCTCCATGACCTTATCTCTTAAGAAATGATACTTTATAGATATATGCTTCGTTCAAGAGTGCATCAGAGGATTCTTCAAAATGTTAATTGCACTTGTACTATCATAGATTATAGTAATAGGATAATCATATAGCACAGTGATATCCTTCAATGTTTGTTTCATACATAAAACTTGTGTACAACAAGATGCAGTAGCAATATACTCAGCTTCAGCAGTAAACAAAAAGACTGAATCTTGCTTCTTACCCAACCATGCCACTAATCTACATCCAAGAAAGAATGCACCACCACTTGTACTCTTCATGTCATCTATACTTCCAGCCCAATCTGCATTTGTATAAGCACCAAGTGTAAAATCAGTATCTTTAGGATACCATAATCCATAATCTAGAGTGCCATTCAAATATTTGAATATTCTTTTAACTGTAGTAGCATGTGTATCATTTGGATCTACTTAAAATCTAGCTACAAGACAAACCACATGCATAATATTTGGTCTATTAGTAGTCAAATACAGTATTCCACCAATCATAGATCTATACTTTCTTTGATCAACCTTAGGTGAATCATCTTCTTTACCCAACTTGCAAGCAGTCACCATAGGAGTACTTAATAGTTTGGAACCGTCCATCCCAAAAAAATTCAACATCTCTCTCGCATACTTAGATTGTGAAATGAAAATTTATTTCTCTGTTTGATTAATTTGTATCCCAAGAAAGAAATTCATCTCTGCAAACATAGACATTACAAATTATTTTTGCATCTCTTCACAAACATCTTGCACATCCTTTCATTTCCTCCAAAGATAATTTCATCAACATATACAACTACTATAAATATTTTGTCATTTGATTCTTAAAATATAAATTGTTGTCTCACAGTCTTGGGACCAATTCCCAAGTATGATTCTTCTCAATCTGTAAAAGTTCTTTCATTGCTTCCTTCCAATTTTCATCCCCACAGGCTTCACTTATTGACTTTGGCTCAATCTTAGAGAATAAGCACAAATTTACTTTAGCAACAGCTTTGCTTCTAGTTAACACACCTTTTCTCTTGTCTCCAATAATCTAACTTTCTGAATGATTTCTCCATAAATATTTTGGTGTCCTAGGGGACATCACCAGAGCATCTTCTTCTCTTTCACTCTGTTCATTCTGCTTTTTCTAGTCATCTTTATCCTATTCTTCCATAATTTCTTCTATTCTTGCATAGTCATGTTCATTAGACACATATCCATCAATATCAATAGAATTCTTCACTGTTTCATTAACCTTTAGATTTGAGCTTTCTCCAATATTCCTCAATCTTTTGTTGAAGCATCTATATACCTTGCATTTACTAGAGTATCCAAGAAATATTCCTTCATCATTTTTTGCATCAAAGTTACCCAAAGTTTCCTTATCTCTTCTGATATAGCATTTTCTTTTGAATACCTTGAGATATTTAACTATAGGAATTATTTTGTGCTATAGCTCATAGGGAGTCTTTGTACTGTATTCTCTTTCCTGAACTTAATTCAATACATACACAATAGTGTGAATAGCTTCTTTCTAGTAAACTTCTAGTAATTCAGCTTCAGTGATCATTGACCTAGCAGCTTCTTAAACTATTCTATTTTACCTTTCAACAACTTCATTTTGCTGAGGGGTTCTTGGAGCATATCACTCTCTTTATTCCATGCACTTCACAAAACATATTGAACTCATGGGAGGTGAATTATCCACCTCTAACAGATCTCAAGCACTAATTTTCTAAATTAGTAGAAGTAGGTTCATCCTTAATCAGCAAGAACAAGCATTCATTGTCATCTGGATCTTCATATTCTTCATCTTCATCTAAAATACTAGCATTCTCATTAACATAGTAAGCTATGTTAATCTTCCTTCCTTTCTTTTCTTTCTCATATCTTTGTTTATTCATTTTAGCTCTTTCCAAATATTTAACAGTATAGCACTTGACCAATTTCTCCGCAACTAATCCACTTAAAGGGAAATTTACGTTCATATTTACTGGAGCCTATTCTCATTCTTCTTACAAAGTTAGCCTCGATTTCATCAAAGTTTTCTTCATCCAGATCTTCAATTTGTGTAGCTTTAAAAGCAGTCTCTATTTTTCCTCCACTTCTTAGATTTGGCTTCCTCATCTCATAAGATGTCAAAAATCCTAGTAGTAGATCCTTAGTACAAGTCTTATAGTCTATATTTTGTTCAATAGCACTCACCTTTTCACTGTAAGCATCATCAAGAGTTCTGAGAATCTTCTTTACCATTCTAGTTTCATCTATAGTAGTGCTAAGAGATCGCATTCCAGCCACTACCTCATCCAATCTTTGTACATAGGCTTTAAAATTTTCATCTTCGGACATATGTATAAGATCAAATTCTATTTCCAAATTCTGTAATTTTTCCTCTTTTACCCTTTCATCACCATCATGTTCTCTTTCTAAGCATCCCAAACTTCCTTAGCTATCTTCAAATTATGGACCTTAATCAACTCAGAATGTACCAAACTATTCTTCAAGATGGACTTTTCCTTATTATTCGCTTCATGTCCTCTAATTTATTCAAGTGTACTTGGACCATTAGAAAAAGGAGTGAATGGATTCTTATAAGCTTTCTCTACATCATATCTGAAATACTACAGATATTCTTCCATCAAAACTTTCCAGATACCATAATTAGTTCCATTAAACCTCAGATAATCAAAGACCATTTTACTAGCCATCTTGTACCTTTCTCAAGTGGTTAAGCTCTTCACCAAGGAACCAAGCATTGATACCAATTGTTGGATCAGACAACTGATAGGGGGTTGAATCAGTTGTCATAGATTATAACCTTAAATTCAATTTTTAGAACTAACACATAAACTGATTAAATGATTAACCATCAAATGCAAATGTATGAAAACAATAACATCATATTTAAGTGAAAATCCCAATGAGGGAAAAACCATGGTGAGGATTATCTCACACTATAGAGAATCTCAAAACTAATTACAAAAAAGCTCACTGCTTGAGATAAGGCTCACTGCCTGAAATAAGGACTCGTTGTCCATAGGGATACAACGCAAAGGGCTCATTGCCACAGAGATACAAAGAATACTTGTTATAGATATACAAAAATCCCAATGCAACAAATGATTCCACCACAATCACTTATCAACTTGCATGAATGATAGAGTTTTCCTTCTACTCACTACATCCAGAAAGTCAGCGTTAAGCTTCACACTAATCAACCACACACATAACTCACACACTTTTAGAATAGCATCAAAGTTGTGTCTACCCTTTCAGTTATCTTCCTTCTTTTCTTATATACAATTTTCATTGCTAGCACATTCTTTATTTATACTATCTCCAACCTTGAAAACATACAAAGTCGACCATCCAACTTACAATTCAAATTAGGTGAGCACCAAACATCCTAGGGTGGATTTAGAATTAGGGTGACCCAAACACACACTTGCCCAGGACCCATAATAGATCCAAAATGCTTCATCAACTTCGAAGATAGTGCTTGACACATGGTTGGTCAAACTTAAAACATATAGATCAATTGAGCTCAATACTTCCAAATGTCAAAACCATCTTCAATAGAACCAAGGAAACACAACTCTAGAACCACAAGTCATAAGACTTCAACAAAGAGAAATCTGGACCAACAACAATTCTCTCAGACCTCAACAAGAAAATAGAAAAAAATAGTTCACAATTATTGGATCAACATCTAAAACAATTGAATCCTTGTAATCTTCTTTTAATACAATTTTCTCAATATCCTCAACATATACAGTCAGCAACAACTATTAGATAACCAACTGACTAATTGACATCAATGACAACACTTTCATTCCTCTTTCCATTTTTGCAACACATCTAACATCTCCAAGTAGTTCCTTAAATTTGAAAAATGTAATGATCATTTGTGGTAGAATGTGGAGCATTCCAACATGAACTCTAGAATTGTAACTCTATCACTACTTAGTTTGATACTCTATCACTAATATCTTTTGCTACAAAATACATAAAACCCTAAAAAATTTAGATATGAACTCCTTCAATACGTACCATTATTACCTCAAAATTGTATGATAATATAATGTAATGCAGAACAATGCGGACCACAAAACTACTCCATTGTTACTATTGATCATCAAAGCTTACACTTCTCCAGCAACCTTATTGGAAATTCAACGAGTGAGGGACCAATTTGCACCTCACTCAATGGACTCTAGGATTTTTTATGAAAATTCAGCTCTTCTTTGTGTTTTGGGGGAAAAGGTAGAAATAAATGTGAATAAAACATAAAAATGGCGATCCGCCAATTCTTTTACAACATTTCAAGCCTTAACTATTTCTTATAATTGATATGATAGATACAGAATGCCACAAATCCTTCATTTTTGGGAAGAAAATGAGCAACAAAGGCTAAGTGAAAGCACAATGTAGTCTCTCAAATCATCCCATGGGAAGCACCCTTTAAGGTCTGATCAAATATAAGAAAAACTCTAAATTTTAACAAAAATATCTAGAAACTCACAGAAACTTTCTCTCTTCACAACATAATATGGAAAATGGAAAAAAAATTTGGAGAAAATGGAAAAGTTCAATAGACATAATCCAATTTTTAAAAGCTAGCATTCAACATAGAAGCTTAACAGCATGAAAATTAGCTATCTAAACTATCAAAGTAATCTTATCACAATGTTTTTAACATGAACAAAATATAAAAAGAAACTTGACAAAGGCCATATCATGCACAATTTCAAAGATTTCTCTCAAATAGATCAAACTTCAATAATATATGAATTGAAAAAGAAAGGTCGAATGTCAATCAAATGATAGTTTGAATTAAAATATAACATGCTAGAGAATAACAATATTTTGTAAAACTTTCTACTTCTAATAATATAAAGTCCCTAATAGATCTATATCCTTCGAAAATACTTTCGATGTAATTTTTTCACTTTTTTTACTTATCTTGCCACCCTTATTTATAACCAAAAGAAGAGAGCACTGCCACAAACATTCCAGAAGTAGAAACTTCCAAATGCCTTATCCTGATAGCTCACAATCCGATCCTAGATCTTGATTATATTGTAGTAATCTTCGCTCATTAAGTCCCAACTGCTTTATTAATGGATTTAGATATTTTAGCAAAGATAGCTATCAGAAAATAATCGAATTTTAACACAGCCTGGAAAAAATCTGATCAATCAACCAAAGAGATTGATGATGCCAACTCGAAGGTTCTACCTCAAAAGCAACATTCCCACCACATTTCAACAAACTCCACCTGAAGAGATTACTCCGCAAAAAAAAAAAAACTACCCAAAGTGAATAGATGATGTGTAAAACGAGTAGGCAATCTTAGATTTGTGACAATAGCTTTGAATAAAATCCCCACCAAGCTGACAAGTACCCCGGCTTGCACCCGAAAGGAAAACAATATGGAAAATTTGTGTAGCCACCATGTAGTGCATTGTGTGTCTTTAGGAGAAGTCTTCGCTTTTTAAGCACGAATTCATCCTGGAGCCAAAAAGGGTAAGGGAAAAAACCCAAAAAGATTAAAGGAAAAATTACTTTACAGTTCTAGCAACTCATAGGGGCCCTTTACTTGCGAAGGAATCAACCTTCCTGAAGTTTGAGAAAGGTAGAGTGTTCGACTTCCCAATCTAAATCAATGGGCCAGATGAAGGTGTGAATAATATTGTATGCTTGATCTAACTTGATGACTTCCTTAAAAGAAACTCCTCCCACCTTGATAAAATAACCCCGATGTGGTAATAAATTTGAGAAAGGGGATGGATCTCCTTCTCAATTTCATCAACAATGGGCAACAGGATTAGACTTGGGAGTGTTGTGGAAGTCTGGACTTTGAGTCTGATTGCATCTGCAATCTACTCAAATTATAGCAGTTCTCCATCTAGTGAGAAAAGGGTGGGTAATATGAAATTGAGCAGAACATTGAACTCCCTCTTGATCTCATTGACCTTCTTATTCAACATTTTCTAGCGATCTTTGCTTGTCAACGTGACTTTATGGTAGTTGATGAATTCACTTGCTTTCCTTGAGGCAGACCTTTGATCTAGAATACCTACATTTCCTGGCACTTCCTCAATGGCCTTACATAACCTAGAGATTAGATTCTTAGGTTTTGTAGCTCAAGGGAGCATAAATTTGCAAGATTTGGTCGACCATCGGGCCAATGTTCTCGTTTAATTACCGAGCATCCCTCAGAAACTGCAAGATTGGCTTCAAGGCAGCAACTACAACTATGATTCTCTTCCAATGCATGTATATCAATCTTTTTAGTATCGGGAGGATCCTGGATCCTTGTACTACAACTAATTCCTAATTGAATTGAGATTCCCTTGCCTTTATATTTTTTTCCAACCGGTTCTTCTCTTGGAAGGCATTCATAAGCTCAAAATTCAACTTCCCAACCTCCTTGTCACGAGTCTGCAAAATAGACTCGATCTCCTACTTCTTTATTTCGCCCTTTCAATTTTTTCTTGGACATTTTGGAGATAATCAGAAGCCTAAGATTGGAAGCTATCCAATTCCTTTTGCATGTCCTTTTATTTCTCAAGCATCCTTATTTCCTTTTGCGATGCATTAGACACACTGTTTACTCTGCCTATATCTTTGTCCATTCTCTCCTAGATGCATCAATATTCTACACTTGTCTCTGGTTCAATAGCAACCTCACCCTTCAACTTTTCTATCTCGACATGAAATTGATTCTGCTCATTTTGGGCCTCTTTGAGAAACTTAGTTGCTTCCCCCTGCTGACTCTATAATTTCCTTGTGTGAGCCATCTCCACATCCTTGACTTTGATTTCTACCTACAGCCTATTCACCATGTCTTTACATTTGGAAACTCTGCGTCATGCTTCTTCAATCTTTTTTCTAGCTTCTCATAATCTATGTAGACCACTTTCTTAGTGGCTTTAGCTAGAACCACCTTGTCATGTGGGAGAGTCACACTTAAATCAAGGCCCACAGCTCTAATGTCATAATCTTCCATCTACATTTCTCCCTCTAACTTAGATGCTAGAGGCTTCATGGTAGCAATCAACAGGGAATTTCGCTCCTCATTGAAACAAGCCTCAATTTTTGAGCAGTTGGTTGTGCTATGGCTTTTATCTGCAATTTATGTTTTCTAGCTTATCAGGCCAAATTCGTTGCATCCAAGTGGCCTCAGAGACTCTATGGGTTGTCAATACTTTGTGTAGCAATAGAATCACCTAGAGGGAGACTCAAAAGGGTGACAGAAGGAGGAGCCTCGACTGTATGAGATTGTAGAGAGGTGAAAGGGAGTGTTATCATGGAAAAATTTGGGATGCCATATGGGGACTAAGAGGGGGGAACACCCATCGGAGTGAAAGGGGAAGTGGGAGGAAAGAGGGACATTTTCTCAGAATTAGATGGGTTTGGTGAAACTAGCAACATGGAAGCTTCAGCATTTTCAATACAGGCCCTTGATAGGGGGATAAAGATTCAATCATGGTCGAAGTAGATGATGCTCACTCAGGGCATGGTGTTTCTTCATTGGATTCATTGTTGAATATGGATGGGGGTTCATTCAGAACAAAAATATTGAATTCCCTACATGGAGGACTCTTTTCTACAGATGAGGGAGGAGGAACAACTAAAGATTCAGAGGCAACAAAAAGAGGGCGGAGAAAAACTTACCTAAGTTGTGAAGCCGAATATCCTGGTGAAGCATATTTTACTTCCTCCTCTCCTCTACTTGATGTGCCTAGTTCACCTAGGTCCTAGACTCATCCCCTCTTATTATGGGTAGAGCTAGGAGATTCAGATCCCTTAGTAGCCAATCCCACTGAAACTTGGCCTTCAGCAGCCACTACGGACATCTTTAGGACCGTCGAGTTATTTTTCCTTTCCCTCAGGCATTGATGGAAGATGTGACCTGTGAATCCTTCTGCTTTGACCCCTTTCCTTTCCTTTTACTCGTGTCAGGATCCTGAGGCTGGGAAGTGTAGAGCGAAAGCTCTTCTAATTTGATCTCCTAATTGGACCCAAGATTAATATCCTTAGTTTTGGCCTCCTTATCATAAATTTGGTTGAACCTTTCATCATGTGGTTGAACATCCCCATACATGGCATTAAGACTCTTAATTTCCTATCAAAACCTTCAAAAATTTGTCCTCTTACTTTCTGACCATCCCAGGTGCTTTAGTTGTGTATTAAGGGACTTTCCTATCAGGAGGCTCTACTAGTACACCGCCATCTTAACATAAAAGTCAAGCCATGGTGCCTAGTCGAATGGTATGAAGGATAAGTTGATGTAGAAATTTGACCTCACTTTAGTTGGGTTCATTCTTGAATCAAAATACTCCCACCTTTCATGTTTCATAGTCAGGAGGTTCCTTATCAGGTTGTAGCTCCATGCATCACAAATGAGGACCAGGCCTAGGGCAAGCACCTCCTACTCCTTTCTTTTTATAAGTGTTACCTGATTGTTGGTAATGGTGAGGGGAATTGGGTAAAGTGTTGTCTTGTGCCTTCTGGTGCCATAGTATTTTTCAAAAATAGTTGCCTGATAGAATGGCTCCAAAGTGAAAACCCTATCGATTACAAATTTTGGGAGCCTAAAAGGATCCTCAACAAAACCATTAATTTGATGAAAGTAAAATCCACTCCCAGAAAATAATCCATTGGGGTCTATGAGATTGTCATCCACTACAAAACTGTAGAGGAAAAACAACTCGAAGGTGTGCGAACAATTCTATGAGCATTGACCTCATGAAGTAATCCACAAACCAACAGTAATCCCATGTCCTTGAAAACACATGGGTCTAGAATTAAATTGGTTGGTACAACCCCTTTACATCAAACCTAAACAATGACAAGTACATTTCAAGAAACTCAGAGTTTTGATGTAAGATCAAATGTGCTAGAAAAGAAGAATACCTAAATTTAAACTCAGCACCATAATTTCTCAATTTTTCCAACATCTTTTCCGCTATTACCTCAAAAAAATCAAAATACTTCTAGCTCTTTTCCCTCTTCAACATAAAATACAATTCCATCTGGAAAGGATACATGCTTTCATCATCATCGTAGTTGTAGATATAGGCCAACATTGCAAAAATGGCCTGTACATCTAGTTTGAACTTCCTATGAGACAGAGGGAAGAGGATTTGACCTCCTTCTGCTTCTCATTTGTTTCATCTTCATAAAAATGCAACTATTTAGTTTTGGTTCTCCATAACTTTTCCATCTTTTCCTACTCAAAGCTCTCAGGAACCCTAGTTTGTAGGGATACATAACATATCCTGGATGGTTCTTGCACTAATTGTAACCCTTATCCTGTCACCAACTATAACCCCTATTTCTTTCTCTAGCCTATTAGCACATGAATCTACCAGCTCTAGACATGGGTGTACTATAGGAAACATGAATTGTGGAAAACCACAATTCCAGAGCCGTAGTAAAAAACCTTCAGTTGTCCCATATTTGACCATTCTTTGTAGTGCCCCTTCCCTAAGGCTTTTATGGTTCGCCACCAACCTTGGGTAAAAAAAAATTATCTGCCAAATCCAAGATGACTTCTTTCTTAATGTGGTCACTTGCATGTACAGTTTTGGTATGAGAAAAATGTCGCTCTTCTGATGTTGGGGCATTAGCAAATGAATCCCTCCCAAAAATGTTGACATAGCATGGTTAGATGAAGATACAGCCTATCTACCAAAATTTGATGCTTCTGCCATTGTTGTGCTAAAAAATTGCAGAGAACTTCTTCACAAAAATGGTTGTTTGTTTCTTTTGTTACTTAGCAAAAATTCACTTTTGGGTGCATTCAATTTTATGCATGTACATGAAGTAAAGTGATGTCGTTACCACTGGCTTACTAAATACTTCCAATGAGGTGATATGTGTGGATTAGGGATCTATATCCCTCGAGAATGCCAAATTCACTGCGAGAATGTAATTAGTACATTCTCCTCACTATTTTTTTGACAAATAAGCTTTATGTATTGGAAAGCATGATTTTAACCACAGGAAGCGTACTTTAAACTGTAGAAGGTACTTCAAAAAGATTTGTGTATTTAATTTTTCAGAGCTTTAGCATGTTAATCAATTCCTTTTTTCATAAGTAAGCAAGCTGGCATTGATGATGACAATGGACACATGGTGGAAATTAGTACACGTGAGCATTTACTCCCAACACCCAAATTTATTTCTCAAGGCTTGGTACTAGATTTTTTGTATGATTCATCTCTTTCCCTTTGGTTGCTTTGATATTGTATAGGAGAAAATTTGCACTCCTTAAGAAAGTTAACCTTTCACATACCCTCACCTTAGAAAATCAAATCTGAAGGAAAAATTCCACATCATCCACCTACCTTCCACCCACTTGGCATTTTTCTTGTGTTTTAGTGAGAGAATATTTGTAAAGGACACCAACGCGACATGCGGACATCTCCACAGTGCATTGTCGTCCCTGATGGATTCCTGCATCTGAAGTTGGTAGAGGCATTACACTCCTCATTGGGATGAATTGTAATGTCCTTCTACCCACCAACCGACCCAAAAAATTCCTTATTTCTTCTCATCTCACATTCAAATTCATTATATTCACTACCACTTCATCTTGTTGGAATTCTTACAAAACTTCTACACATTCTCAAGCAAATTCTTCAGCCTTCAAGCACTCCATCAACTCCACATTGCAAGTGTGAGGCCACCACAGAACTTGCAACATTTGATTCTTACAAGACCTCCCTTCACCACGGTTGCGGCGGTGGTGACTTTTCCAAGTTCGTTGCTTGCATTCTCCCTTCACTGGCCTTGAGAGCCTTTGGGTGGAGGTGGTAATTCTTCATTTACCTCCTTTGTGATTTGATAGAGTGGTTTAGTCTTTTGTAGTGTTCATTGCACTTCTTTTATCTCCTTTATCACATATTCTACTTCATTTCTTTATGGATCTCTGTGGAGGTAGAAACACCAAAGCGAGGGTCTAACTGAGGCAACCCCCTATACAACCCCAACAATTTTCCCTTCTTGATTATGTGTAGGTGAATGTGCACGTGGAGTTAGCTGGTGAACTAGTGTTTAAGTGAGTTAGTTTTCATCAGCCTTGTGTTCATTTATTTACTTTATCATTTTCATATTTACTTTTTGTATTTCATCGTTCTGTCTTTTTCATTAAAATCATTTAACTAGGCTGTAAAGTAGGTTTCTAGTTTTTTCCACTTTACTTTACATTTTCTGGCCATATGGATGCTAGTGTGCTAGAGAGATGCCTGAGCACTACACTGTTGTCCCAGAATCATGATGATATCCTCAGATAGAGAGTTGTCTGAGGTGCACTATTGACTCCATAAACCAGCTCACCTACCCCCAAACTGAATTACAGATCTATAGAGTGATAGAAGCATGTCATAATTCTCTTTATTCTCAATCTTCACCCCAAAAGACCCTTTACAGCAAAGTAAATTAGGGCAACGCTCTGCTCTTGACTCTCCGTGACCTAGAGCCTTGACATGGTTGGTCCCCCTCTTTTACATTTTTGGTGAACCTGATGTGAAGAGATTCTACCTATTTTTCTATGTTGAAACATTTCCCTTTGACCTTGTGATTTTTGTAACCCTAAATTTTGTGAAGGTGTATGAGCATCACAACCCATTCCATGACTTCTAGGTATGTTGTTAGGAGAAGTGCACAACACCTACCAATGGAGAAGGCAAAGGTCACTTCTAGTTTCACCTCTAGTTTTTCCACAGGTTTAGATAATGAGTTTACCACTGGTTTTCCTACAAGTTACACTAACAAGATGGGTTTCATGGAAGAGACCACTCGTGTTCCTACTCCAGCATCCCCAACAGCTTCATCCATAAATGAAGATGATGCAGTGTGTACTCCTGTGGAAAACCTCATGGAATTAGATACTTGATTGCTAGAACTTGTAAATCACTTCGAGAAAGCATCGAACATGGCGAGAGTGGCTAGGCTTGCAAGCGAGGTGAGACATTTTCTAGGAAAAGATCAAACAAGAATAGAATTTATACGTGGCCTCGCCAATCTAACCAAAGCTTATGTCCCTCCGTATAAGCCTAGATCAAGTACCACCTAAGGAGAAGTGTTTGATGACTATAAGAGAAAAATAGACATTTCAATGCCCACTACATCTATGTGCATGGCCAAAACATGGCCCTTGATCAGTGTCTCTTCTACATTTCAAGGGCCTCACACTCTCAAGGTGAGTAAAACACCCCTTGGGTTCAGTTTCACCCCTCCTACTACCCCTGGCAACGAAGGATTTGGTGGAATGGGTGGTAGTGGCTTTGGTAGTGGAGGTGGCACTAGCAAAGGTGGCTTTGGTGGAGGCCATGGGGGTGGCTTCGGTAGTGGAGGTGACTCTGGCAGAAGTCACAATGGTGGCTCTAGAGGTGGTTCCGAAGGTAGTTTTGGTGGTGGTGGTTCAAGAGGTTTCACTGGTCCTTTGTCATCTTCTAACCCTATTTTGAACACCCTATTTCAGAACATGGGTCGTATGCAAAACTAGCTGGTGAGTCTCTCCCAGGCCTCAACCCAACCTATATTTCAACCCTTCTTCCAACATATCCCATTGTTGGTAACAATCCTAAGTAATCCCTTCCCACAAGGAATGGAGATTTCCAAATTTGAGAATTATGGCAGCAAAGGGGACCCAAAAACACATGTGTCCACCTTTAAATCCATGTGTACAGACTTCTTCCATCAAGATGAATTCATGTAAAAAAAAAATTCCTTGATCCCTTAAGGATACAACACTAGAATGCTACTGTTCCTTTCCCAAAAATTCTATTTTCTCATTTGATCAACTCATAAATCAATTTATCCGACAGTTCCAAGCCAACATCGGACCGAAGATGACTGGTCGTGCCCAGAAAAGGATATAAAAGTCATGGCAAATCCTAACCTGGGAATTGGAAATTTTAGTAGGCATCTAACATCTTCTTATGGTCATTCATTTACTTTGTCAAACCAGGGAACATATACTTGAAATGGAGCGGCACTGTATGTGCACTAAGAACTAGTTTCAGTCACGATTTACCAGAAATAAATGTGTGAAAGGAATTCTACTTATGTTACAGGAATGTAACGTAAAGCTTTCTTAACTTAGGCATAACTTAATCAAAGTAGACATCACGAAAACTGTTACTTAAGAAACAAACTATGAACTAGCCTTATGCTGCAAGAACAAACACAGGGATGGATTCCCGATGCTACAGGAACAATATAAGACTGAGTTTGCACTTAAACTTTCCAGAATGAAATCTAACTTATGATCAACAGAAGATAAACAACTAACTAACTATAGATACTTACTAAGTGGGCCCCCTTAGCAAGCATCAACCAACTATGCAAGAATTGAACTCAGAACTTCATCAACTTTTAATCATAAACTCAGAATGATATGCATTGTTCTACTCATATGAAAACTAACACAAAACTCTCTCTTATCATAGTACTAACTCTTACATATTATGCTTCTCATTATCATACTAACTTTTACATGCTATGCTTGCTCACTCGCGTAGGAGGAACACTTATTTAAACCAGAAAAGCAACTAACTAACTAACAGAGAAAGACGTGGACATAAAATGTATCCTGAAACCGAGGAACAGACTTCTCATAAATGAAAGCATATCCGTTCAACACAATCCAGATAGAATTTAGCATTCCACTCTTCCTAGATTAATGATCAAAGTTTCTTCCCAATGACCCGGTCAGAGAGTCTTCGTTGGAGCAACTTCCTCGATGTCATGCAGGAAATGGACTTTACTGCAGGGTCGAGATCCACTGCGGTTGACTCGTTCATGCTCCCTTAAACAACCTGCGATGCACAAGGCGATAGAGGTGAAAGAAAGCATGCATGGAAAACAATACGATACATTCATTAATCACATATTAAATCTATTTCATTATTCAAAAACCATATGCATTATATCAATCATTCAGAAGGTCAAACAAGGTAATTAATAAGACACATCGAGATGTTAAGCTGCAGGAATATAAGAATGTATTACTACAGGATACTACCCAATTTCAGATGAAAAGTCTTTAATCACATATTCAAAACATCCATTAGTAATAAAAGTAGAGATATTAAAAATACATCATGATACTCAAATTATGAGCATATCCTGAGCTCACCATCTACCCCCTACTTAACCTAATGATGGTCCACCAGCATTAAGTTTCATGGTTGTTTCCCTGAAATCCGTAGGAGTAGTATTGCTTTTTGGCATAGTCCCAAATTTATAATAGAAACCTCTGAAATTTTGCCATCTTTCATATATGAGGGTTTTTGTATCATTATTAACATTTGTAGCTCGATAGGGATAAAGTGGCCACATTAAAATCGAAGGTCGAAATGTTATTGGCAATCATAACTTGAACCTCTTTTAAAGACCAAGTTGTATGTACTTTTCTGTCCTTCCAAGGGTTGCTTCAAAATTCAGGTGAATATGTGGCTCATATTTCCTTAGCCCAACAGTCAATTTCTCCCATCTCTTTTCAATTCTAGAAGAGAAAAGCTTCCAAAATAGATACAGTTGGCTTTTGAATTCCTCATACACTTTCTTTCTGACATCAAATATTTTTACTCTTTCTGCTTGATTGTTGAACCCATATGCAACAGTGAGCCAGGTTTTCAGCATTGTGTAGGGATCTATGCTTTCTGATCGCAGTGGAATAGGCTCATCCCTTTCAGCTTCTTCATAGGCTTCCAATTGTTTGCCATAATTGCTTTCATTGGCTGCCCATGACATAAGTGACCTCAAATGAATATCACCAATACAAAGAAGTGGATTCCACTCTCTTTCAGAGGGAATTACCAATCCATGCAAATAAAATTCACATAAAGAATTCTTTAGCCAATTAGGAGCCACTTGGTATGCATCATAAAATTATTTGGTTGTATGAATAACATGATCTAAATTCCTTGAAATTCTCATTAATTGAAACCAAAGAAATTATTCCTTTAAGCACATAGCATAAACCCTAGGCAGTGGTCTACATTCCACAATTTTACCAGTGATTTTCATCATTTCATCCATTTTCTTTTTCATTTCCTGGATTTCTTGTTTCTGCCTTTCAATTTCTCTTTTCAATTTCTTCTTCTCCTCCTCCCAAAGACTTTGTTGAATTTTAGTCTTGGCTAAGTGGCAGAAACTCAAGGTTTGAAATGTGACCGACCTCCATGTCGTCCTAAGGTATTCCAAAAATTCAATCAAAATTATCTTTTTATAGACAACCATGGCTTGACAAGTTGCAAGGGGTAACGGTGTGTCATTGGACACTTCTAATTGTTCAATCTATTTTTCCTCTTGCTGCAGGAAGAATTCATGTTGCTATGCAGGAGAAGATTGTACTTCCCCAAAAATTTGTCTAGCTGCCTCAGCCAAGTCATCAAGACTTGGCATTCCCATTTCATTACTATCATGTTGTGCTTCATCAACTTCCATTGGCTCATTTTGCATGCCCTCAGAAACAATAGGTGGGCTATGTGGAATATTCTCAGATACATTCTGAGAATCATTATGACTGAGTTCTTCAGACTCCTCAAAAATTATTATAACTTCAGGTTGAGCAGACGTTGAGGTGACTTTACGTTGTTTCCTTGTTGAAACTCTTTTTGCCAATGCGGCAGCTACAGGAGGCATTCTCGTGGTTTTCCTCTTTCTGACTTTCCTAGAGGGTTCAGACTCAACAGAAGAAGATGAAGGTAAAACTGCAATGGAAACATGTGTTTCTGCAGGAGGAACTGCTACAGGAGAAGGTGTTGTAGGAGAGGGACACTATTTTCTTTAAACATGAGGGTCAGACTCAAGGGTTTTCTCTGCCCTAGATGACTCTCCTACCTTTGTTTTTCTTTTTTCTCTTCTACTAGCAGACCTAGTTTGTATTCTGGTAGAGGGGTCTTGTGTGGAGGCCACAGGAATAGATGCTGCAAGGGCAGGTGTTGCAGGGAGTGCTCTAGGAGGTTCTAGAAGTTGCAGACCCTTTTGGGCAACAAATTCTTGCCAAGAAAGGGGTGAGACATCCCTCAGGGAATGCTCAATAAATAGTTTAATGAGGGAATGATGGGCAATAGAATTGTCCCTTCCCCTCTGGGTTTCATGGGCACTTTGTTTTAAAATATTTAACAAGAAATTTGGGACATTAACAGCTAACCCATGCCTCATATGGCTCAATAACTTAAAATGGTATGAATGTAAATAGGAGAAGTGTCCCTCACAAGTTAAATACTTTATTATAAATGCAGCATATTCTAAATATGGGAAGGGCAACGACACTCGTTTGCATCCTTGTTTAGAGACCTCCAAGGGTCCATCAGTTGGTACTGTAAATTCTGCCCTAGCAGAAACAACATGTGAAGAGAAATTTTCTCCTGCTGTAGGAAGCCCAGTTACCTCAGCAATTCGTTCTTCAGTTATAGCCACTGTCAGACCCCATACTAAAGCTTCCCCTTTTGAAAGAGTTCTTAAAAACTCACCAGCAGCTTCCTCATTAAAAGAATCTAACCTCAGAAAATAGTTTAGCCAACCACAATTACTAAATGCCTGCACTATTTGAGGATTTTGTGTTAAGAGCTCATGAGCTACAGGCTCATGTCTTACCAGTTGACCACCCATATTCATAAATTACCTATGCGGAGATTCCAAAAACTCAAAGCTTTTCTAAAAATTCAAAAGAAAATTCTTCTGCTCTGCTTTTTTTTGCTTCTTTCTGTCCTGTCGTCACTTTCTCTTCTTTTCCAAGAATGACTCGAAAGATAATTGCATGTAATGATTATTAGGAACTACTCATATCAAGTAGTTAATGTTGTTTAGATAAAACACACAGCCATATTTGGAAAGTACAAGAAGAATAAAAAATATCTTATTAGTTGTGACAGTGACATAAGAAAAGGTTTGAAATGGATTATCCTGCCCCCTACTTAAATTTTGACATGTGTCCACACATGTGTGAAAGGATAGGCGAAGAATGGGTGATAATGACTGATATGTACATAGTAGTTAATGAATTAATGAAATAAATAAACAATGTGATAATAAAAGATATCATGTACCTTTTAATTAATGCTCGTACGTGCTGGGAAAGATCACAGTGCACCATGAAATGACGGCTGGAATAGAAACCATGAATAAGGGCGGTATGGTAGGATGGATGATATGGAAGAAAAGGGAATGAATGGTGGTGATGGATAAAAAGCGGAGAAAGTGGCTTCCTTAAAAAGGAAACCTTTATTATGGGCATGCAACGTGGAATTTAAAGAGATGCTACAGGAGAAAGACCGAAGCCTTTCGCTATAGGAAGATCAATGGCCGCATTTGAAACAAACTGCTGCATAAATTCATCTTTAGATGCTGGTCTATGATACAACCAAAGATGGTGTCCATTAACCAGTAGCTTGAATTGAACTAGATCTAATGTAGCCAACTGCACTGAGCCATTATCAAACATATTTTCTATTTTATAAGGACCAAGCCAACATGTGGTTAGATTACCTTGATTTTCCTTGTACCTAGAATCATAGAGCAACGCCCAATCACCGGCAGAGAATTTTTTAGTTCGAATTTGATTGTCATGCCATTTTTTTCTTTATTGTTGGACAATTTTAGTATGTTGCAGGGCAGCTTTCCTCATCTCATCCAATGCATTCAGCTGTAGGAGGCCTTCCTTTTGAGCCTTAGAGATATCAATGTTAAGCTAGAGCAGTCCTCAAGGTTTTATGTTCAAACTCTATTGGTAACATGGCAGTTTTACCATAGAATAACTCAAAAGGGGTAAACCATGTAGTTGTTTTCCATGTTGTCCTATAGGCCTAGACTACTTCAGGAAGGCGACTGCTCCAATCCTTCTTGTGTAATTGGAGAGTCTTTGTAAGGATTGACTCAATTTCTGTGTTGGTAACCTCTGCCTGACCATTGGCTTGAGGGTGATAGGGGCTAGAATTTATGTGTTTGATCTTGTAATAATTCATCAATGCAGTGATTAAGTTGGATGTAAACTGAGCTCCTTGATCAGTAACAAGTTCCCTTGGGACTCCAAACCGAGTAAAAATCTGTTCATACAAGACCTCAGCAACTTTATTGTCATGGGAATGAGTCATTACTTTTACTTCTACCCACTTGGTTACATAATCAGTACACACCAAAATGTATGATTTCCCATTGGATGTAGGATCAATAGGCCCAACAAAATCCATCCCCCATTTGTCAAAGGGACTGACTACCACTTGAGGATTCAGGGGCATTTCATCAAACCTTGTTGGTCTCCCCATGTGTTGACATCTGTCACATTTCCTGGTGTAGGTTGCAGCATCTTTGTGTAGTGTGGGCCAATAGTATCATGTATTAAGCACTTTCATAGCTATTCTCTTCACTGCAAAGTGCCCACCACATGGCTTATCATGACAGGTATAAAAAATGTCATAGGTCTCATCTTCCCTAACACACCTTCTCATGACTTGGTCAGGGCCTGTGTAAAATAAACAGTCTGCAATCCATGAAAAGTTAAAACTTTTCTCAACCAACAATTTCCTTTCTTTTGGTGAAAAGTGAGCTGGGATCTTGTTTACTACTAAATAATTTGCAATATCTGCAAACCATGGAGTTTGAGCAGTAATAGAAAATAGATGTTCATCAGGAAAGCTATCATCAATTACCTCAGGAGGTGTAGTTGTTTGAAATCTTGACAAGAAATCGGCCACCATATTAGCTCGGTCTGGCTTATCAATAACTATGATATCAAATTCTTGCAACAATAGGAGTCATCTTGCTAACCTGCCAGATATGGTAGGCTTATTCATGAGGTACCTTATTGTTGCATGATCTATAAGAACAAATATTTGGTAACCAGTGACATAATGTTGAAACTTGTTCAGGGCATACACAACTGCTAGCAATTCTTTCTCTGTGACAATATAGTTTAATTTAGGGCTTTGAGGATTTTTGCTAATAAAATATATGGCATGTTCAATGGAATTCTCTTTCTATCCTAAAACTGCCCCTATGGCATAATCAAAAGCATCGTGTGTATATGAAAAGGCAGACTCCACTTCGGTCCTTGAAGAATAGGTGCCTGAGTAAGTAAATTCTTAAGCTGCAGGAAAGATTTGTCATAGGCTTCAGTCCAGGTAAATTCAGAATCTTTTCTCAATAAGGCATATAATGGACTAGCTATTTTGTTGAAATCTTTGATGAATCTCTTATAATATCTAGCATGTCCTAGGAAGCTTCTAACATCCTTTTGTTTCATAGGTGTTTGCAAACTTAGAATAACTTCAATTTTGGCAGGATCAACTTGAATGCCTGCTTGAGAGATATGATGGCCTAAAACAATTCCCACTTCCATCATAATAAAGCATTTCTCACTATTCAAAGACAAATTTTGCTCCTTACATCTTTTCAACACTTTTTCCATATTGGCTAATGCTTCTTCATAAGTAACTCCATAAGTAGTGAAGTCATCCATGTAGATTTCCATTTAATCATGAGAAATATCAGCAAAAATACTGATGAATGCCCTTTGAAATGTTGCAGGTGCATTACATAGTCCAAAAGGTAAGACAGAGTAGGAAAAAGTGCCCCATGGACTAGTAAAAGTTGTTTTGTCTTGATCCTCAGGGGTAATTCTAATTTTATTATACCCACTATATCCATCCAAAAAAGAGAAATACTTTTTACCAGACAATCGGTCCAGTACTTGGTCAACAAATGGTAGGGTAAAGTGATCTTTTTTAGTTGTGTTCAGCTCCTTGTAGTCTACACAAACTCTCCATTTTTCACCTTTTTTAGGAACAATCACCAATGGAGACACCCATTGACTATCTGAAATGGGGTAGATAAAACCAGCACCAAGCAATTTCTAAAGCTCTATTTTAACTATTTCCCTGAGTGTTAGGTTTATCCTCCTTTGAGGCTGCCTGACAGGTGAACAATCTTCCTTAATATAGATCCTATGAGCACAAAGTTGAGGATCTATTCCCTTCATATCCCCATAGTCTCATGCAAAAGCTCTGTGTTGTTCTTGCAACATTGTGACTAGGGCAGCTTGTTGAGATTGAGGCAGCTTATTATTGATATTCAAACAGCGGCTTGGAGACACTTCTACTTGCTTGATAAGATCATTCATGGAGGCTACTGATTAAGGTGGTGTCTGTATTTCATATGGAAGAAAATTATGATAAACTACAGAAAATTCATGTGGCAGGCTCTTAGAATTTAGTTGTTGCAAGAAAAATTGCGGAAGACAGTTATCTGGAACAGATGGGCTACTCAGATCAGAGTTGCAATGCAAAATGTGTAAAAGTAAGTCATCCTCACTCTAAAGCTGGGAAAATGGATTAGTTTGCAGCATCATTAATTGAGCCAATGAATTGACTTCTTCAGTTTACTCTCCTAAATCTGGCCAAATTGGTTGAGACAAGTCTAGCTGAGGCTGAGCAAGTGGGTATAAAGCCAATTTCTTTCTTGACTGACCATCAAAAATTGGCATGTCTCCTGAATGACATCCTATAAAAGCATCAGTTGTGGCTGACCATGGTCTACCTAGGATGATAGGATATCCTCCCAGAGTTGTCTTAGTGGACAATATGGTAAAATCTGTTGGGTATTCCCAAGACTCAAGGATGACAATAACATCTTCTAACATTCCATTAGGTTTTACAGTGGAACTATCGGCAAGCTGCAGGACGGTAGGTGTAGACCGAATGTTTAAGATATTCAAATACTCCATTGTATTTTTGGTCATTACATTGATGGCTGCATCAAGGTCAATCAAAACATTCTTTACTATCTGGCCATTAATATTTATTTGTACCACAGGACTCCCAGGATCAGTATATTTTGGAATGACTACCTTCCCTAACATAATATCTTCCAACTGTCCTAGAACGTGGATAGTTTGAGGATCCTTTTTCTTTCTTCCCGGTTTCTTTAAATAGGCCTCCTTAATGGATTTTCCATAAATTGGGACATCTTTAATGGCTTGAAAAAGGGGGATTTGAATGTGTACATTCTTTAGCTGATCCAAAATATCAAAGGTAGGCTCTTCCACAGACTTGAATGTAGTAATTTGCAATCTCTGAGGAAAAGACAGTTTGGCCTGATGCTATTGGATAGGCTCCTTAGAGACAGTATCAGATACAGGTATATGTTCTGTAGGATCAATACATTGCTCAGAGGCAGAGTTTGGAATCTCTATTATTACAGGCGGTTGTGGAGCAGGGAGAGTGGTTCCTGACCTGAGATGGATATCATGAATATCCAGGGCATAAGCTGGATACTGATTGGCTTCTACAAAATACATAGGCTATTGTTGTTATTGCTGCTTATTATTAGGATTTGGAAATGGTTTCAGAGCAGGCATAGGCATTTATTTTGGAGGGCTAGTATTTGTTGCAGGTGTTGCAGGAGGTGGCATGAGGGCCTGAGGTTGTGACTACTGAAACTATAGAGATCCAGGGGATCGGTTCTGCCATTGCTGAGAACTTATCCATTGATGATTATGCTGCCAGTTACCTTGGGGTAGATTCCATTATACTTGTGGCTACTGCCAACCTCCTTGAGGAGATTTCCATTGAGGACTCTGATAGTTAGGCCAGTGTGATGGAGAAGTATTACAAGGTGGTGATGGGCCATATGTAGGTTTCCATTGGTTATTGTAATTAGAATAAGGATTACCAAAAGTCAAAGGGTCTTGAGGCATACCTTGTCTTTGAGCCCATGGTTGCCTTTGTGCGATGAAGAATACTTGGTCATCATCACTCTCTACCATCTTAAAGTCAGTAGGTAACTGCTTAGCCTCCAGGTTAGCCACCATCTTACACCTGCAGTCTCGTTTCTTCTATCTACAATGTGGACAGAACTCAGCCAAGATTGCTTCAACTTCCTCATGTTTCTTTCGAGCTTGCATAGTATCCAACTATGTAGCCATGTTGTTTATGATATCCTGCTTGAAATCAGACAGCAAATTTGTGATCTACATCCGTGAAACTCCATTAATAGAAGACTTTCCCACTGTGGCTTGATGACCTCTACCCTTCTTAACAATTGCTTGAGAGTAGTTGAGACATATTTTCTTGATATCATCCCAAGGAAGTTGGGTTATATCTCCTCCTCCCATCAGGTCTAGGGCATCTATACAGGTATCATTGATTCCATTAGAAAAAGTAGTTTATGAGATTCTTCATTGAGAGTATGGTCTGAATTCTTTTTCAGGGAAAACAAGAATCTTGAGATATAATCTTCCAGACTTTCATCCTCTTTTTGTTGAATTCTGAATATATCATCTCTCTTACTACCACTCTTACAATATTCCTTATATTTCTCAAGAAATTTTGTTTGCATGACTGCCCAACTATCAACAACACCTCTTCCCAAACTCATGAACCACCTAAGGGCTTCTTCCTTCAAAGTAGAAGGAAACAACTTCAGTCTGTGAGAATCTGAAGTGTAATCATAGCTGTGACAAAGGATGTCAAACTCAAACAAGAAAGTGTCTGGGTCCTCTGTAACTAGTCCATAGAACTTGGGGAGTAATGAAGAAGGAATATTTTTAAGGTTGTCATTATCTTGCTGAGCAATGATGGGGAATTTAAAAGCAGGAGGTCAATTAGGTGGATTTTGTGCCATATTTTCTTAATGGAGTATCAGAGCAAATGGATTTTCTTTAGGTTCTTTGTCAGCTGGGTCAAATGGCAATTCAACAAATCGATTTTTAGAAAATGGATTGATATCTTGGTCTCCTTCTTCCTCAAATAGATTATAAGGTGTTTCAGGATTGTGATCAATGAATGGAAAGTTAGGGATGAATCTTCCTAGAGCGTCTCTTCTTCTATGCATGCAATAGAATGAACCGTAACTTGGAATTTTTGAATAACAGACTAAACACTTCTAACAATGACTTATGACAGGTTCTTAGCTTGACACCATCCCCGGCAATAGCGCCAAAAATGGTTGCGCCCACAAAAGGATATAAAAGTCACGATAAATCCTAACCTCGGAATTGGACATTCTAGCAGGCGACTAACATCTTCTTATGGTCATTCATTTACTTTGTCAAACCAGGAACGTATACTTGAAATGGAGCGGCACTATATGTGCGCTAAGAACTAGTTTCAGTCACGATTTACCAGAAATAAATGTGTGAAAGGAATTCTACTTATGTTACAGGAATGTAACATAAAACTTTCTTAACTTAAGGATAACTTAATCAAAGCAGACATCACAACAACTGTTACTTAAGAAACAAACTATGAACTGGCCTTATGCTGCAGGAACAAACACAGGGATGGATTCCCGATGCTGCAGGAACAATATAAGATTGAGTTTGCATTGAAACTTTCTAGAATGAAATCTAACTTATGATCAACAAAAGATAAACAACTAACTAACTATAGATACTTACTAAGTGGCCCCCCTTAGCAAGCATCAACCAACTATGCAAGAATTGAACTCAGAACTTCATTAGCTTTTATTCATAAACTCATAATGATATACATTGTTCTGCTCATATGAAAACTAACACAAAACTCTATCTCTTATCATAGTACTAACTCTTAAATATTCTACTTCTCATTATCATACTAACTTTTACATTCTATGCTTGCTCACTCACGCAGGAGGAACACTTATTTAAACTAGAAAAGAAACTAACTAACTAACAGAGAAAGACGTGGACATAAAATATATCCTGAAACTGAGGAACAGACTTCTCATAAATGAAAGCATATCCGTTCAACACGATCCAGACAGAATTTAGCATTCCACTCTTCCTAGATTAATGATCAAAGTTTCTTCCCAACGCTCCCATTCAGAAGGAAAATCTATTTTGTCAATCTTAGGGGAAAATGTAGTAGCTGCAAAAAATGACAGAAAGTTCACAAAATTATCAGAATCTTATTCTTCCATCTTGCAAAAGTTGTCGAAGGATAAGATCATAACCTTCGAGAACCCTAGACCTATCAAGGAACCCTATCTTGATTGGTATGATGCAAATTCCTTCTATTAGTACCATCTAGTTAACGAAAACAATACAGGACGTTGTATGCGCCTGCATCATGAGATACAAGAAGGCATCAAAGATGATACTATTCATCTTGATGGGATGGGACAAAATGTGAATAAATCGGTGGCAAAAGGCAATAGTGAGTTGCAGATATACACATACCCGTTTCCATCTCATTCTAATAACTTAATTATTGATCCCTCAGATTCTACCACAACCCTTGGCATACGTCAACATGGTCATAGTTACTCCTTCCCCACAGCCTGCAACTGGCTCACTAAAAGTGACATTCATCTCAGAGGATATTCCCTTGAATAAAAATCCCTCTCCCCTCTACATTCCTACTTGCCTCAATGGAAACATTGTGATAGGGGTCTCATTTGACCCCACGAGCCGAGTGAATGTCATTACATAGGAGACGTTGTGGTTGAATTCCTTGTAGAGGAAGGAGTATGAAGAAACAAGGTCTACAATCTATACACACAATGGTATTTCTCTCAAGCCATAAGGCTCAATAACTCTAGCCATCCTAGTCAAACCTAGGCATGTGGAAACAACCTTTGATGTTATTACAGAATTGGATTTGTTCAGGTTAAAGTTAGGCATACCTTGGCTAGCTTCCATGAATGGAATTGTTTTCGTCATTCATACCTTGGCATACCTTGGCATACATATTTTAGGGTTCAGACTAATTCCATATTCTAAAGCTTTAATAAATACCTTTTCTAGATGTTCTACATGATCTTCAGCCTTCTTTGAGTAAGCAGTAAGGTCATCCTAATACACCACCATGATAGCATTTATTAAATATGCAAATGCTACATCCATAGCTCTTTGGAAGGTTGCTCCTGCATTCATGAGACCAAAAGGAATTCTTAGATAAACGTATGTCCCCGATGGGGTTGTGAAAGTTGTTTTATATTGCTTAGCTTCTTTAACTTTAACCTGGTTATAACATGAAAACCCATCCATCATAGATAATAGCTCGCACCCTTTCACCTTATGTAATATGGCCTCCATATTGGGTAAAGGATAATTGTCCCTGAGAGATGCCATATTCAAATTCCTGAAGTCCACACATAATCTGATATCTCCATTTTTCTTCCTCACAGGGACCAGGTTTGAGACCCATGTTGAGTGCCTAATTGGTTTGATAATGCCACCGTCTCTGAGCTTTTCCAATTCTTCCTTCATTTTTGGTTCCAATGTTGGATTAATGGGTCTTTGCTTCTGTCTAAATGGCTTTGCATCCGGCTTCAATGGTATTTCATGCTGAAACAAATCTTCCCTATATGCTTTTAGATCTTCATAAGACCATGCAAATACATGTTTATATTTTCTTAGTAATGCTATCAACATTCTTCTATTTGTCGAGCTTATTTTCTTCCCTATATACACCTTTCTTGGTGCCATCTCAGTCCCAAAGTTAATCTCTTCAATATCCTCCCTTTTGACTGGTGTTTGCTTCATGAGGGACCGATCACTTCCATCATACACCCTCTCCAATGCCACTAACCCTTTAGGAAGCTTATTTGTTTTAAGCTGTAAGATCTCCTTCCCCATTACTCGTCTACTTCCCATCCACTTCTTCAACAAAGGCATTGAAATCAATTTCTTGGGCCTCATATTGATCTATACATTGAAGTAATTTCAAAAAATTAGTGTCATCATTAAAAACCTTCCAGCTATATATGTTATCAGGCACATCAGGCCTTGTTTTGAACTCAATTTGTGATACTCCAGCCAATGTAATATCATCTCTCTTCAGTGCCACATTTGCTAAAAAATCTGCCATTATGTTCTTTGACCTATCAATCCACTCAATTGAGAAGGCATCAAACAACTCAATTGTGTCCCATACAACATTCCTGTATTGTTTCAGTCTTTTATGTTTTGCTACATATTTTGACTTAATTTGTGAAACAACCAACTCAGAATCCCCTAGAATAGCCAGCAACTTGATTTTATGTTTCACAGCTACATTCAAACCTATTAATAAAGCTTCATACTCCGCCACATTGTTTGTACATTCAAATGTTAACAGAAATGAATACTTAAATGTAACTCCTTCAGGTGAAACAAATACTACCCCTGCTCCATTACCCTCTTGGTTGCATGCTCCATCAAAGTACATTTTCCATACACCATTGCAGTTTTGTGCCACATGCTTTTCAATTGGGTCACTATTGATTAATTCTGGCTGGGCTGGCTCTATCTTAAAATTTCCAAGATCCACATGACAAAAATAATTGATTTGATCTTGTGGTACATAGTCAACAACTTGGTTCATTTTTGGCTCCCTGTATAACTTAACTTCCTAACCATTCACTGGAATTGTTGCATACAACAAATCAAACTGGACATTTCCCCCAACCACGATCGTCCATTGTCTTGATAGAAGCATCCCAAACTAAGGAGTTTCAATTACTGTTATATCAATGTTATAGGCCACCTGAGGATACGCAGCTAGCTTGACTTCAACATCTTTCATTATACCCACCACAGGAACAGGTCTGTTATCCATTACATAGCACTTCCCTCCAGAAGTATCCACCCACATACCAAGCTGTTTCATTACTCCTACTGGCATAATATTTATGGCAGCGCCAGATTCTATCATGCGGTTCCTCAACAATTTGTTATTTATTAGTAATGTAGTGAAAAAAGGATCAACTGGTGGGGGATTTAATACTATATTATTAAGGCACACTTTTGGGATATTTATCTTTTCTTGCTTGTTTTTCATTTCCATTTGTTATTAATTGAACAACACTATCTCTATATTCCTTAATTTTCATCATCTCAAGTAGTGGAACAGACATTTTTACCTGGGATAAAGCCTGAGTGAAATCAAAAGAAGAACCCTCTGCCTTAATCATTTTCTTTTGTTCTGACGTTTCTCCTTTGTTTTCTTCTTTTTCTTTTTTACTTGGTGGATCAATCTTTTGCGTTTCCTTGTGCAATTCCTTTACTTCCTCCTTTTGGACAGGCTTATGTTCGCTTTTATCATGATGTTTATTTTCTATTTTCTTTGAAACTCCTTGTGTCACCTTTTGATCTTTCATAAAGATTCCCCTGGGGACACCTTCCTTCTCGTTCACTATCCTATTTCTCAACTAGTACTTACTCTTTGCTTCTTCAACTGCAACAATGGTTAATCTCTCTATCTCTTCTTCAGTGAGTTTCCTCATACTACACTGAGTAGGCATCTCAACAGAATGTGGTTCAGTATAATCTTCTTCAAAGTCAGAAAGAACCTGCTATTCAGCCATGTGAACATTGTACCTTTGGCTTGAAACATCGTACTCATAACCTTCATCCTCCGAAGATGAGTACTTCTCCTCAACACGGTGAAAAGTATTTGAAGTCAAATACACTGTGTTATCTTCTCCACTTTTTCCCATTAACACTCCTTGCATTCTTTGGGCTACAACACAATAATCTGGGGAATGTGGCTTATCACAAATTTCACAGAAATAATTGTTATTAACCATATATGTTCCCTTCTTCCTTAATGGATCAGGAGTTTCTTTGTTTCTAGGCCTATCTATTACAGGTTTTCCATTTTTCCAGTTTGTGTTATAGGGCATGTCATGTAACCTAGGCCTTTCATTTCTGTATGTGTTCTCCTATTTCTATTGATAATTATTGGTTTGTTGAGGAGCCCTAGGGTTGTCTCTTTTACTGATTATCCCAGCAACCTTCGTGTTGTTTTCAATTGTTAATGCTATCTTTTGGGCTTCAGCCAAATCTCTCAGGAACCTATT
Organism: Sequoia sempervirens; assembly: GCA_007258455.2. NCBI lineage: Eukaryota > Viridiplantae > Streptophyta > Pinopsida > Cupressales > Cupressaceae > Sequoia > Sequoia sempervirens. Next base: position 298,675,871 of record VDFB02000003.1, read on the forward strand.
TCTTAATTCATACCCTATTTTTGGATCAAATGCATTCAAATAAACACTCAATGCTAAAGAGTCTGGAAACTTTGATCCAGGAGGTATTTTATTCTACAGTTTATTGAATCTTCGGTTGAAAACATAAATCGAGTCATTTTGATTTTTTTGAATTCACATCAATTCATGAAGAGTTGCATCTAGTGCACTTAGATTCCCATATTGCTTGAGGAATTGGTTCTAAAATATTTGGAGAGAATCAATAGAGGCTGTTGTTAGGCTGTTGAACCAATCCCTAGCTTCTTCAATAAGCAACATCATGAATAGCCTCATGTGTAAATCTTCATAAGGTACATCCAAATATTGAATGAAGGCATTGAAAATCCTTAAATAATCTTTAGCAATAATTGCACTACTCCCTATAAACTTAGGCACCAGACTTCTCCAACTGCCATCCATAGGGTAAGGGTATAATTGAATCCCTGCCAAATCGAATTGTCTGATCATTGTTGTGTATTGATGAGGGGGAGGATTAGGTGGGTACTGATACTGGTACATCAGATTATTGTATTGTGTATGATGATGTGTCACATAATGCTGACCATGAGGTGGCTGTATATTTGTATATTGTGTGGGAATGTGAGGTGGATTATTTGGTTGTCTATATTGATTCCCTATTTGATGGTGAGGAACCTTTGATGGATCAGAAGGACCTACACTATGATTACCCTGCTTATGAGGTGGTACATACTTTGGGAGACCGGCTATCTAAGCAGTGTTTTGAGTTTTCTGCAATTTGAAGTCTCTCATTGCTTGTATCATCTGGGCTTTCTCCTATTCTTCTATCTCCTTTCTCTGAGATTCAAACCGTGCTTTTACTTCTTCATAAGTTAAAGATTCATAATTTTCTTGAGGAGTTTCATGATCAATAGGTCCATTCTCATTGAACTCATTTTGATTACCCTCCATTCCTTGTTTGCATTCTTGTTGACATCTGAGTCGTTCAGCTTCAAATTTAGTATCCCATTCTATCTGTTTCTGAGGATTGTAGAAAGGGTTTCTTTGTTCCTCTGGGGTAGAAGGTTCTGCACTTGAGTTATCTCTCCATGTTTCATATCGGTCATAACATTCACAATGTTGTCTCAGTGTTTTGTCTTTATTCGTTATGCACATGTCCTCATTTATCCTTTTACCCTTATCAACCCTATCATCCTTGTGTGTCCACTTACCGCTACCAGTAGGAGCCCCAGTATGACCTCCTCTATATTTAGATCTTCTACCATTCATGTTGAAATGTTTTATCAGAGTCTCCACTCACTTTCTTAAAAGTGAGAAAAAGTTTGTTATTATTCCCAGCAGAGTCTATGTAAGATTTCTGACTCTATGATTAAGGCGCAGATTCTAAGTCAATTCCCCAGTAGAGTCACCAATTTATTAGCTCTCAAAAATGCAGGTAAGAATACCTCAAGAGGTTTCCAATCTCTTGGTATGTTTTAGGGTAACAGACAAGGTCAAAAGGTTTAGACCTTCTACTCTTTAGGTGCTGCTAAACCTAGGCGGGTGTACCTATATGAATAAGGCAGACTTGACTTGTGCTTATTTCTTTTGAACTATTTTTCCCACAATGGCAGATGGGAGTGGATAAATAAAACTAAATTTGGTATAAATTGTATAGCAATATTCAAAGCTAAATCCTAATATGTTCAGTTAACAGATGTAAAAAATGAATGAAACTAAATAATGAAAATGCAGAGACTAGTGCCTTATTGGGTATGCGGAGTCAAGTGAAATCTAAATGAACAACTTCCTTCTGGAGAACATTCAATTTTTTTGGCATATATTTCAATTTATAACTTGTATAAACATGCAAGACTACGACTACCAAGTTCTTCTTAATGATCCAGATGAACTTCCCTGACTACTATGATCAATTAAAAGGGTTCAATCTCTCTTTGAAAGAACCAGTTAATTAACCACACAGATACAAAAAATGTGTACTGATAAATTGATTATAAACTTGTTACATCAATTTAAATAACCAGCAAACATTAATCTTGGAGACAACTACAGTAATGCTTTCAATGAAAACAACAAACAATTGACACCAGAAGTACGCCAGCACATTAAATGATTCTCATTGATATCTCCATATTTTCAAACATGCATCATAATCTCATATTTGTGAAACATTGCATTCTACTGTATCTATTCTATTATATCTTCTATTCTATATCTTATATTCTATTTCGTTTATGAAACAGGTATTTATACATCGAATATATGAAAGGACGCGTCCTTTCAAAAATGTCATATGTTTATATAACAAATAGATTAAAGGATAATTAAACTCTGTTTAGCCACAAATGAGTTTTAGTTAGATGATCCAAATAATCCTGGCGCTCATGAGTATCTGCATCTCCAACTGCATTCCGGATTGAAATTTCCATCCTTATTATATTCTCATTTTTCTCGCTCACCTCTTCCAATGTTGTGCTTTCAACAGTAGCGAACTTTAGGATTTCATTTAGTATTGACTCACTCTCACTTTTCCATTTGGAAGCTTCTTTAAGTTCCCCTTTATCATCAGAGAATGTAGTCAATGTTTTCTTGGCGGCATTGATCAACCCCTGTTCATCCCCTTGCAATTCTTCGTAGAAGTTTCAATGTTTATTTATAATATGATTTACAACTTCAATTACTACACTATTAGAGGCATCTCTCTCATTTGTTTCTTGAAACTTCTCCATAATCTGTCCATCCATCCTTTTATGCTCCTTTAATGCAGCAAATGTATGAGAATACTTTCCCCAGAGTTTATTCAGCCAAGATGTCAAACTGTCCTTCCTTTTCTTGATTATTGCTACAATTGCATCATGTTTTCCTTGGGAATAAGCACTTGATCCTTCCCAATGATCTCTTGACTGAGAAATTTTTCCTTGAGTAAGCATCTTGGTTGACCTCATCGTAATTCCTACTAAATCATTTAATCTGTCATTTTCTCTCCACATCCCTTCGTTATTTAGTTTGTACATTTCCCTCTCTTTTATCAACATCTGAATTTGTGCTTTGTTTAGTTTTACAATATTAACTCGAATTTTTGCAGTAGCCACAGGATCAACTTCTCCAACCTTTAAATTCATGACATGTCCAAATTCCTTTTCTGTATCAATAACTATTGATTTCCTATGGGGTGGGTATAAGGCCCAAATCATCAATGATCCTTCATCTGTATTGTATTTGGATCCTGCATACACTTATGTTACCTTATCTTTGTCAAGCTTGTGTGTAGCATTGTTGTCCCTTAAGAAACTATCAAAGACAAGTGCAAAATTTAGATCAAGTCCAGGAAAGATCATGACACCAGTATCTTCCAACATTTTCCTCCCCTTTTCAGGGGTCATACCTGTCATCTCCTCATCCAAACATTTCCTCAATTGGTTCAACAGTTGCTCTTCATTTCCTGTAGTAACATCATCAAACTTTTCCATTATTTCCTTTCCTTTCTGTTTATACAGAAATGCTTTAAATTCTGGGGAATTTATGAATTCATCATCTGAAACAAATGATCTGTACTCAATATTCCTTACATTTGCCTCTTCACTCTCTTCAATACTCAACTCTCTGGTTGGGAAAATATATTGTTGAGTTCTTAATCTGGACACCTTTCCTGGTTGGCTTTGTGGCACATTATCTTCAGGTGTTTCTTCCCTAGGAGACAACTGCTCTGCATCCTGCAGCCCTTGATTATATCTTTCAACAACCGTTTCTACTTCCTCTTCTTCCAGATTCTGAATCATATCATCAAAGTGATAGGGAACATGTTGATACCCTCCAAAGTTTATCTTCATTTTAGTAGAATTAATATACCCCTCTGGGTCAAAGCTCTTTCTGGGTGGTCCTCTCTTCATATTGTACTGAAGCAACTTGTCAAGGATTAAATTATATCCTTCTTTGGCCAACACAGTAAAATCACCAAAACATAATGTACTAGGCATAAAAGCCTGCTTCCCAAAAGAGCTAAAATTCATTACACTACAGTAATCTATCTATCTGACAATCTCCAAATATGCAATTTTGTTTGGGACTATTTTTGGAAAAATGAAAGGGACATCCTCAAACCCATAAACTCTAATCATAGTAGCTCCATCCAAGCAGTACCAATTCCCCAATTATGATCAATTGGCCCATTGAAATCCTTTGGCCGAAGAAATCTCTTTATCTCTTCAGATAAAGAATAATTACAAGGATGATTGTACAATTTGTACAATGTCTTCACAAAATATTCTTCAAAATGAATAAAACTGGCATTGGAAAATCTACTATCCCAAATAGCAGTCCACAATTGAACTGGAAATGCTTCACCATCTTTATTACACTGAGAAATCCTCATCTCTGGAGGCCACAGTCCCAACTCCTGTCCAAAATATAACACCATATGCATAAACAATGAATAATGCCTAAGATGAAAGGTAGATGATCCACCCTTTATTCTCATGAGTCCTGAATCAAGCCCCTTAAAAATTTATGAGGCATAGTCAAATGGCCTAAAATTGTGGTATTGGATATCTACTGAGATTAGCATTGGCACAATAGACATATACTCTAGGGCATCCATTCCCAATACCTGGCAAACTGAGAAGTAAGTGTATTTCATGTAAGGTTCAAATAGTCCACATGATACGGAGGTCCATCACTATCCTGTAAAGGAACTGGTTTTCCACCCTATTTAATCCTATGAATTGGCAGCCTCCAACCCTTATAAATCGTGTCCATTCTCGAGAATTCCCTCTCCAATTCTTCATATATGATTTCTTCATTGCAAAACCCTTCCAAATTAAAAACCTCCCCGATTGCCTCTTTTGATAAGTGTATCTGTGGTTTTCCGGATGGGTCACATTAAGCTTCGTGTTTCAGGTCATAATGATCAGCCAACAATTTTACCAATTCTGTATTTACAAATACATTAGGGCACACCATTTTCCCCAAATTGAGTTTCCATGGATTGCACACTGGTTAAAAATGGTTTCTTCGATGATAATGAAAATTGAACAGCTCATACCCCCTTATGGCAGTCCAAACATCTCCTATGAATTTACATCTATCATCCAATTTATCTAATTTTTCCCTAAGCTATGATGATCGTCTAGCTTTAGGCCCAGAGCCAGGTAACTAGTCAATGAGGTCCTTGTTTAATCTTCGTTATGTGCCCTCATTTTCCCCTTCAGTTTTTTGTTTCTTTCCCTTAGTCTGACTACTTTCACCGTGTTTTCTACTTTTTAATTTTCCTGAGTTGGGGGACTCCATTCTTCAAAGTTACAGAAGTTAAATTTTGATGAGCTAAGATGTAATTACTTACTATATTCTGCTCGAGATCTCTAGAATGGAAATATGCCCTGGTTCTCCATCTGCCTTGCTAATTCTTCTACTATCAATTCAACACAAATGCTATCAATTGAATTCTCCTTGTTATGTTTCATCGTGCCATTAATGTGTCAACTGAAGCATGAGTGAAAAATTATTTGAAACTCCACTATCGCATCAAACGTCATGTCGGTGAGACATTTTCAAACCTGGGGCGATAACCTTTTGCAACATTCATTAGACTTTTCACTGATGAAACCACACTTCGACATGACTTTCATATTTCTTGCCAGTGAAATTAATCTCATCGATGAAGTGAGTTCTATCGGCAAGACTTTGAAACTCGAAAAGACTCATACCAATACCAATTGTCTTGCCGAACATACTTTTCCCAATATTTTGTTCGGTGAGACTCTCCTCGAAGTATTTCATCGGTGTAACTTTCATATTCGGTGGAAATCATGCCGATGAATTTTCTCTCGCCGATGCATATCTCTATCGGTGTGACTTTCGAGTCAGTAAGACTATATGACTTCACCCTGATAGTCTTCTGATGGAATCCCTTTGCGCTTTATCGGCAAGACCCGATGCTTTTGGTAAGACCTCACTCCGATAACATTAGTTTGGCTGAAATGCTTCTCCATGCGCTGGTCGGTGAGACACATATGAGTTCGTTATGACTCATCCTGATAATGATTCTCTTGTCGATATGATTCTTCTATCGCCGAGACAATAAATTGTATCCTGCCAATAGGCTACAAAAGACATACATTAGTAATGAAGCCAAATGGATTGGGGAGACCTTCACCCTCTCTCGCCGATATGGGTAATACAATGAAATATCTAGGACTAGATGGATTCTAATGGATCATATGACAAAAATATGGGAAAGATGTTATGAGGAGGGAATTTTATGCTTATGATGAGGACTTATTTTGGAAACTCATGAATACAATCAACTATAAAATTTTCCAAAATTTACAGTTCTAACAGGCCCCTCTAGCAATAGGGGCTATAAGAGGAGCCCACCTTCTTCAAGTGGTGGTTCTGTGTTATCTTGTTTTTTTCTAGTGACGGAGCAAGTTTTGGCTTCCCCTAAGTTTTTCATCGCTCTCAAGTCACTTGGTGAGCCTAGCGGTGAATCTCGGGCACCGTCCTCCCAATCCATTGAGGTACCACATGGCACTCCTGTAAAGCGCATGTTTAACTCTCTAGAAGAGGTCTCGGCCTTATCAGTGATATTTGAAAAATCACCAACCATAGCTCCATAAGAGTCGAGCAAAGAAGAACTTGTGGCGCCTCTTTCCTCGGCCCTTGTTGTGGGAGGGTCAGAAGCTCCTCCCCTTAATATTTCACCACTATAGGATCATCTACCTTCCCCTTATAATGATCTAGACTGGGAAGCAGATAACCTCTTAGTCGATGAGTGTTAGGGGGAGGCCTCTTCTTTACCTTTAGATTAGGTGTGTGGTTTTTGTGATGTGTTCTCCCATGCTTGCATTATGTGTTCTTGGATGACCCTTGTCACCCTTGTTGGTGCTTGGATACATAAGTGATTATGTGTTGTAAACTTCCTCTATTACTATCATCTGTAAACTTCCTCTATTACTATCATCATTCTTCCTTTGTTATATATTTTGATTTTTGGAAAATTGGGGACAATGCAAAGTGTAGGTGGGAATTTAGGCTCCCCTTCCATGTTGACCCAATTTTTTATTTTTACTTTGTCTTCTCGTGCATTCTTCATATGGTTTGAAATAGTAGGGGGTTGATGATAGTTTATTTATATACTATTACTATATTTATATATATTTATGAGTAGCTCTGACCTCGAAATATTAGATCGCCCATGTGCCTTTTGTTTGTCATATCATTATTTATTTTTTATGCTTTTCTTATCTTTCTCTCTTCTTTGCTTGATTCATGATGTTGTGGTGCTTATGTGTTGTCCTTGGTGTGTGTGACAACATCACCACACTAACATCTCACTATTTCTAGTGGTCCACAACATCACTTTTCCATTTTTTCTTCTCTCCTTGGGATGTCGTGTGCCTCTGCATTCAACATGCTCCACCCTAAGGGAGGTTTCCATGTCGACTTTGATTTCAAAAAAATGCATTCGTTGCCGACTAATCTTTTCTCAAAAATATTTGCAAGCCTTTTTCAAAAATTGTATTCTCAACTTGGACCCCCAATGAAATGTGTTTCCTTCATAATGGGTTCGCAAAGAAAGAACTTCAGAAATTTCCTTCAAGGAGGGAGCAACTTTTTCCTGTGGGAGAAGCTTCAACCTTCCCCTTGCTAGGGGTCATTTTCTTCCTTTTAAATTCCTTGATGAGGTGAACATCTTTCGAAAGGATTCCTTGATTATGAATTGATTTGAGAAAAAAATGTCTCTTTTACACTTTTGAACATCACGTCCCTTGAGTGAACCCCTCTTCTTTAGAAGGGTTCCTAAGGGAACCCTTTGAAATCCTTTTAACTTTTTGATTATTTGCATGACTATTTGTTTGTGTTCCTCTATGGCTGCCCTTTTTTTTTTGACATGTTTTATCTACTGATTAACATGTTACTTTGCAGGTGCGCCTATGAAGCCGCTTTCTGGTCTGACTCTATGGAGTCCCCTTACATTGGGCTTCCTTCATGAGAGAGTACTTGGGGGATTTCTTTCTGGTTTCTTCCACTGTACTTTACATTTTCTAGTCGTACAGAAACTAGCATGCCAAAGAGAAGCTAGCACACCACGATGTCATCCCAAAACCGTGTTGTCATCCTCAGATAGAGAGTTGTCTGAGGTGCAATATTGACTCAAAAAACCAGCTTGCCTAGCCCCAACCTAAATTTTGGGTTTGTAGAGTGACAAATGCATGTAATAGTTCTCTTCATTCTTGACCTTCACCCCAAAAGGCCCTTTAGAGTGAGGTATGTTAGGGAATCCCTCCACTCTCGGCTCTCCATGACCTAGATCCTTGATGTGGTTGGTCCCCCTCTCTTACAGATATTTTCTTTGTCATCGTGTGATGAGAGATGTATTTTCCTTCTGTTGAGCTTGTCGACACACCTTTTCTATGAATATCTATGCCACCTTAGTGACCTTAGCGAAATGTTCACTTGAAATAGCTCTTTTAGTTAGCAAGCTTTCCCTGTTGTATCCCGTTTCACTAGCCTTAGCTTGTTTTTCATTATGCCATCTGGCCTAGGTACTCTTGTATGGATCTTACCATGAAGACTGCAATATTCCTTCATGGGTGAGATTAGCAATGATAAAATTAAGCACCTAACAAAGAAGAATGACCACCTCACTATTGTGGCATTCAAGTGGGTGCTCGGCAAGGATTATGTAAAGGATAAAACCAGTCATGGTGCAAATCCAATGTTGTCTCTCGCTCCATGGCCTCCTTGCTTGACTTGGACATCTCCAAGCCATGGATAATTGAATTGTGTCATGCCATGTTTGATTTTGTGTATTTGGAAATGCTCAACGAGATCGTGCAAGTGGCTATCCCCAGTGGCAAAATTCCTAACGCCATGGACCATTGGAGGCACATCGATTATGGGGAGGATGTGGTCTAGTTGCCTCTCCTTACTATTTTTTGTACTATGGACCTCGAGAGGAATCATTCATTGTCCTGGCCTACAACTTCCTTCCTATTGAGGGAGCTTGACATGGAGCACGTTTCTACGCCTAACTGGAAAAAGTATTTTGAATTTCTGGTGTATAGCCATGGGAATGAGGACTGAGGTCCCTATCATGTCGAGCCTGAGTGTGTTATATGTTCACCCCCCTTTCCTCCCTACTGAAGAAGAAGAAGAAGACCCGACGAAGTGTCATTTTTTACTGCTTAACGACAACTGTAGGCTTTAAATTTTTTGCTTTTTTATGTGTCACCTCCCTTTTTCCTTTTTGTTGTGTAGCTCTTTTTGGGTTTGTGTGAGAAAGCTTCAAGCTTCTCCCAGAACTTCGAGCTCGTATTATAATGTAAAATATTTCAATGAATATAATATAATATATTTCTGCTTTTTTTTTTGTTGTTCTCATGGCTTATTGACAAAAAATAATCGTATTCTATAAAAATTTTACATATGGTACATGAGATTGGAACTAAGACTATTGAAGGGTACTCCCCTTACAATCTAAAACTCACAAAAACAACAGATAATGGCACAAACACAATGCAAGAAGGAAAGAAATTATTTTCTATTATCACTAAAATGAAAATGAAATTAAAACATTATATTTTCCATCACATGGGCCTTTTGATTACATAAATCTGCAATTCTGCAAATCAAAGCCACCATCTACGCTGCTCTGGCCTCCCTTCTATAGTCTCCCTTCACATCCTTTATTTGGAAGGTGTAACCACCCTAGAATCTTCTGGAATGTGTAACTTCCTCAAGAATATATTTTGAAATTTTATTAATTTTGGTAGTACAAATTCTTGGGGTCATAAATTTTGATTTGATCGTAGGGCCTAAAGGCCAACTACTTTCATTTTCCACCAATTTTCAGGCCCATCCAGACCATCTAAGTGCCTCAAAATTGACTCGAAAGATTTTAATAAGATTTTCAAAAATTGAAATTTTAATATATCTCAAACGACAAATGGTATTCAAGTGATTTCTTCTCCATTGGCTTCAATTTACCATTTTGTAGGTCTGTGTAAGATTTCGTGTCCAACCGTGCATGAATGCAAACTTCCTAAAATAGTACCCCTGCCAAATTGAGCCCTTATTCAAAAGAAACAACATTTTTTTGGGTGATGCAAGATTTATCTTACACCCTAGATGCTCCTGCATCAAAGACACTACACAGACATTGAGAGCACATTCACCAAGCGACAAGAGCAAAGACATCAATGCGGAGAAATGTGGAGCATTTACTAGACCAGTTGTAGTGTAGAAAATTGTACACTTTCAAAAGTGATGCAATTTCACATTTAATTTGGACCCATTTTGGCACCCGAACATTAAATACCCTTTAAAATTATCATTAATAGGCCCCTAAGACCCATTATTTTGTATCTCAAGGTTTATTTTAGCTAAAAACTTGAAAAAATCATCTAAAACATCAAAAATTCCAAAAACCCACCCCAAAAATCTAAGGTGGGACTCATTCGCCACCTTGGGTGAATGAGTCCCCCTAGGTGGGACCCATTCACACCCTGGTCCAATGAATCCCACTTGGGTTTTTTTTAGGATTTGAGCGGGAAAATCACCTTTTTAATTTAAATTTTTGGTTGATGTCAACTTTTGAGATCTAAATAAAGGTAAATTAGGTGTTAATGCCTATATAAGCAAGCTTCTAAGTCATTTTTTCATCTAAGAAAGCATTTTTCAAGAGCAATTTCAAGATCCAAGTGTTCAAAGTATTCAAGAATTCTTTCACAATTGCTCTCAAGTTTCAAAAGTGAGCAAAGTTGAAGTCTTGGAGTAGTATTAAAGTGTTTTTGTAGGTATTCAACCTCACTTTCATTCAAGATCTAGCATTTTCAAGGGTTGATCATGGTTGTCTATGGTGAATCATGATGGATTCTAGGTTGGGGAGATGCAACTAGCCATCAAGCCAAGCCTAATGACTTGTTTCCTAAGTGATTACATCCTCCATTATCATTCTACATTTGGCCTAAGGAAGGTACAAGCATCATTAGGTATCATTTGGGTGATTAAAGATCTCTCAAAGTGAGTCATTCATCTCCATATTTTCATTAATGCATCTCATTCTTACAAATTAGAATAGGGTTGCATTGCATTTCAAATTTCCTAATCTTAGACACACTTAAGGTTAGGATTTACATTCCTTTTTACATGTATGTTTCATTGTTTCCATTAAGGTTTAATTTCCAAACTAGGGGTTTGACCGAGACAAACCCCCCATAAGCAAATCAAGTCTATATTCTGTTTTCCAAGTCTTTTCATAGATTTCAATTTGGAAATCAATTTGGGAGAAAAGAGTAGGTGTTGAAGTGCAGATATAAACTTTGAATTCTCAAAAACTGAAATGGGACTGATTCACCAAAAGTGGCGAATGAGTCCCACTACAGGTGTTTTTTCAGGATTCTTGTAGATTCAAATACCCTTTTTCCATAAACATGTTCCTATGTAGAAACCCAATCTAGGACTAATTTTCCCAGATTGGAGTATGAGTCCTAGTAGGTCAAAATATTAGGTTTTTCAATATTTTAGAGCTTATTCAAGTCTGCTTCAAGTTTCCAGGTGCACACTTCTAAGATCCCACCTCTTTATTCTGATTTTCATACACTTTTAGGTCATTTAGTGAAGGACTACATTGAATTAGGGTTAAGCATTTTAAGTTGCATTTCATTTGTCTTTCCAAGTATTAACTTGGTGGTGAACCCCTCATTAGCTTACATTCAACCCCTAGGACAACCCTATTGCAAGATTTTTTTCTCCCTTGCATTGAGATCTCTAGGGTTTTTTCTTGAATGAGAGAGTAAATATTGTTATTCTATATCCCAAGTATAGAAAGAAAAAAAATTCCACCTTTCACTAGTTTGGACAACCAACAACACCTCCAACCTTTTGTAGTTCACAAGGATCTCCTCGGCAACAAAAATGACCCAAAAAGATAAGAGTGCATTATCCACAGAACATTGGCATTGAATACCAAACTGAAAGACCAAAGCATCAACAACGAAGGAATGTAGAGTATTCTCCCAAATAGAATTCAATACAACTTCCTAAAATAGAAACATTTAAGCAACTTTTGGAGGCTATAGCTTCATTTTAGCAACAAATACTTCATCATGAACATTAGGAGAGAGCATAAGATATACTGTAGCCTTCAACAACATCTCTTCACTATCATTCATGCTTCTAATCCTCATCTTAATATATCATTATGAAATCAACTCTGTTGATAGTAATAATGCATTATATAAACTTTGACAAATCTTCTTTGATAAGATATGACATCCAATCATAAACTTTAGCAATTCTTATTTGATAAGGTATGACATCCAACCATGAACTCCATCACCAATATTAGCCAAAACTGAATATAACAATGATAACCAATAGTAAGGAAAATCAAACATACTTCTCAAGTGTTGACAACAAAGAAAAAAACTGCCAACAGGTATGTGCAGGATCATCACGGAAAAAATAGGACCTTAAGTGGCAAAAAAATCAGAAAAATCAGAGTTAGGCAACTTGAAATAAAAATTTGAATAAATTATCTATATTATTTCAAAAATATGTAAGAATAGAATTTGTAGAACATTGAATGTAGTTTCTAAACTACTAGGTTTGTTTAAAAAATAAAAAAATCTATATGGTGAAAATTTGAAATTTCAATGCAATAGTACTTAAATTTCAGGAAAAAAATAAGAAGTGGGTGTTTGTCTGACCACCCTAACCACAATAAAATGATAATATTTTTTTATAATATTTTGGATATAAGTAGAGGACTCATGTCCCAATGTGATACATATTTTTTTGTAATTTTTCCCAAGTAAATAATTAATTATGAATTTTTTATTACAAATTTTTAAAAATATAAAAAAAATTTATGTCTAACCACCTTAACTTGGTCAAAACTTCATGAAATTATTTTTTTCTTTTTATAATCCTATAGTATGCAAAGCATAGAATGTGGTGCATTTTTTGGATTCAAAAAATGTGATACCATTTGAAAGCTATAAATGTTTTTTAATCAGTCTATCAATTAGGACTTTAGTTGTAATTAGAATAGAAAATGAATAATAATTAGTTATTAAATTAAAAGTAAAGAATAATTTATATTGGTGGAAAGCTGAGAATCTCCTTTAAAAACCCTTTTTCATTTCATCAAGTTTGGGTAAAAAAAAAGTCACTAGCTACATACCCATCATGTTGCCACTTTTTGGCCCATCATGATCCTGCACATACCCCAACAATCTCCTTAGTGTTGGAATCAATGACAACAACTGCCAACAATCTCCTTAGTGTTGACATCAATGACAATAACTTCCAACATAGCTATAAACCCACTACTTGTGCTTCTATATTGTATTTTGTTTTGAATTTTTTAATGGCTTCCAAACTTGATCATGGTAAATAATTCAATTATCATTCTAGCTTCATGTATGTCCCTTCAACTAAATCTGAAAAGGGGCTTTTTTTTCTTCTCTACAACATTTTGACAAGTTTCTTTAAAATTTTACTCTTTAAATAATAAAATTCAATCTATTTCTAATGCACTCTATGAATATTTTTGAAGTCCTTATTCCTTCAAAACTGGTAGTTGTTTTTATATTTATTTTAATATATAAATATATTATAGTAAAGAAATATTACATTTAAATCCATCAAATGTGGTCTTGTCGAAAATTATATGCAGTTTAGCCCAATGCGTCCTTGATAGATCTATTTTTTCTTATCATTTATTTTCGAATTAATATGATCCATGTCATCCTATTTGGTACATTGTACAAAACTCTAAGAGCTTCAGTCCAATGCATTTCTATTATATCTTCTAATTTTTCTTCTCATTAATCATGGTATTAATGTGAGCTATGCCAAGATTTTGATATCATAATTAGAGGATATAATCCATGACTTATTTTGTGATTAACTTTTTAACTTAGGATAGAATATTTAAAATTATCCTAAATTCATATAAATTTAAAGAATGAAAACACCTAGAAAATTCTAAAGATCCACTAACATTGTAAGTCAAATTTTTCCTTAAAAATTATTATTATAAAGTTAATTAAATGTAAATTTGGTTGCACTTAATTGTTGCAAACTTAACTCAAATTAGCTTTTTAAATCTAAGATTTGAGTATGTATGTATGTACAATAAATATTGTGATGTAGGAGCATCTAGGATGTAAGGAAATCTTGCATCACAAAAAATATTTCTATTTTATTTTGTTGTTTTCAATAAGGGCTAAGGTGTGTGGAAAAAAAATATTTTAATTTGCAACATTGTAATTTTCCCTTGTATTGATTTGCAAATGTAATTTTTGAAGGAAATATTCTTCGGTAATTTTTTTTAACGCATTTTAATTTGAATATTCCATTTGGGGCATCCAATTTTAGGTGGGGACCACTTTGCATCCATGTTCTTGCATGATCATTTACATACATTGAATGCATTTCCATGTTGGGCCACCAGCTTTGCATGTTGGTGCATGTCCATATTTGGAGACGTCGAAGCTATCGAGTATGAATGGAGGTATCATTACTGACCAAAGATGATTGGCCAAAATATAGGTGCCCATGTGAGGAACATGTAAACAATTAAGTTTTTTATATTTTATATTTTATTCCCCTCAAGTTGGGCAAGGGACTTCTTGGAGGTTTTGGTAGGTTGCTTTGGAAACCAACAATGGTTTTCCTCCCACACACTCTTCTATATATTGATGCTTCTTCATTTGGAGAAGGGGGATTTTGGGTGAAGTGTGGTTGCATACCCAAATGCTTCTAGAATTAAACCATATTGTTGAAGACACACATGTTGTAAATTTTTGTATGTTGAGAGCTCAAATTGTAAGGAATCCCATGCGCTTGAAGATTATGTTTTCATTTTCTATTATAAGAAATATTATATGTTGTTGATTCCATTATCATATTGAAATATAAAAGTATTTTTTTGTCTTCTTACAATCTCTTGTTGATATGTGTTATTTCGGCTTTGAATAGAGAGTTCCTAAGTGTGTAGGTAGAAGCGTTGATGTGAGGAAGTTTGTATAAAGACCTTGGGTTGGATGAAATGTGTTTGTGATTCTTGTTGCAGGTATATTTGCAAGTTTCAAAACTAAGTTTAAAGAGGTTAAATATTGAGAGTAAGTGTTTAAAGAAATTCCAAAGAAGAAAGGAAAAAAAATTGTCTTAGTCGTGTATGCAGGTGAACAAGAAGGAGAAAATCTTGCAGAAGTATGCTTTGAGGAAGGCATAGAGGAAGAGAGTGAGAAAGAAGAGAAAAGTATAGCAGAGGTTGACGGGAAAAAATAAGGTGTATCAATTGAAGAGAAAAATGATGTTGCAGTAGCAGATGAGTGTCATTTGGAGGACGTAAAATTATTGAAAAATGAAATTGCAGCTGAGAGTGAAGGTGAAGAAGATATCGCAGTAGACAATGGTGAGGAAAAGGTTATAGAGAAAGAGGTAATGCATAATTATTTTCATTTATATGATGAAGATGAAAGTGGATTTTGTCTAGATGAAAATATTACAGAAGATAGTGAGAAGACTAATGTTGCAGTGATACTAGAGCAACATGTGAAAATAGAGGTAATGACTTATATTTCTGAACTTTATGAAGATGAAAATAGAGATTATTTTCATGTTGATATGAAAGAGGTAGTGAGTGTAGAAGGAGAAAAAGAGATGGTACAAATAGGTTTTGTTGGTATTAAACTATATGCAAGGAAAGATTTGAATGATGTTGCAGATTGGTGTGTGGATAGTGAATATAGAGGATGTTATAGGTGTAATTTAGTGGAGGTGGTCAGTTAGTGGTGGGTAAAATCCCACGAGAGCAGAGAGGAGATCATATGATATTAGGAGGAGGATGGTACATGGTGGATACAAGTCCATGAGAGGAGAGAAGAATGGAGTGCAGAGTTGTTGGAGGAGGATAGTGAATGTTAAGATAAGATGCTAGAAGAGGAGAAAGAAGAAATTATAATAGGTACCAATTATAGTGGAGTTTGTGAAGATTTATTGCAATCTAAAAGGGTGGTACTACCACTCAACTCCATTTTTTTAATCCATATTCATAAAAATTTGCTACTATGGGAATCTGATGTAGGAGCATCCAGTGTGTAAGGTAATCTTGCATGACCAAAAAACATTGCTATTTTATTTTGTTATTTTCAATAAAGGCTAAGGTGTGTGGAAAATAAATATTTTAATTTGCAACATTGTAGTTTTCCCTTGTGGTGATTTGAAAATGTAATTTTTAAAGGGAATATGCTTTGGTAAAAGTTTCCAAGGCATTTAAATTGGAATATTCCATTTACGACATCCAATTCTAGGTGGGGACCACTTTGCATGCATATTCTTGCATGATCATTTACATACTTTGCATGCATTTTCATGTTAGGGCCACCATCTTTGCATGTTGGTGCATGTCCATATTTAGAGTCGTCGAAGTTGTCGGGTATCAATCGTGGTATCACTACTGACCAAATATGATTGTCCAAAATATAGGTGCCCATGTGAGGGGCATGTAAACAATTAAGTGTTTTCTATTTTATATTTTATTCCCCTCAAGTTGGGCATGGGATTTCTTGAAGTTTTTGGTAGGTTGTTTTGGAAACCAACAATGGTTTTCCTCTCACACTGATGTAGCCACGGTAGAAGGGGCCTCAAAGAGAACAGTCTAGACCATGCAACAAGAGTTACACAACGGAAGCAACACAAGATATGGAGAAAAATATAGATTCAATCATTCAAATTATGAGAAATCTCAATTACAATCAGTCGGCAACATCTGAGCTTACAGATTCGGCCCACAGGCCTGATACAACATGCTCAAATTACAACATTCCTATATTCTCCTTAATGCAAGCTGGAATCTTACATGACTTTCCCTATTCTTACTTGACTACTTTTCTAATGATCAGTTACAATGATTTATATCACATCTTGAGATCTAGAATCATCCACACCAACCAAAGATCATTACAATCTCTAATGAAACACAATGTAAAGTGTGCAAAAATAGGTCAGCCTTAAATTTGGATTACTCCTCGGTGAATGCATAGGATGACATGTGGACATATTATTAAGGTTGAGGACACTCCATGAAACAATTCAAATCACATCGTCAAGATCCGCAAGTTATGGGAAAGATCTACGAGCGATCAAACTAGCCATTAGTTTAGAAAATTATTCTAGTGTCAGTTCAAGAAATTGCCATTAAATTTGGAAGCGATAACTTTCCAAAAAAAGATCCAATCGCGGTGAAATATTGGAATAAGGAAAATGAAAATTTCCACAATGCAAATATGGATCCAAAGGGTCCAGTGAGAAAATATGAAGAAATACCGAACCTGCCAGCTTGAACTAAAACAAGGACAAACTGAAATGAAAATATTTTTGGTTGATGAAAGATTTCCAGGAACCAAGGATGCTCCTCCATCAGACACCCCTAGTGAGAAAAGATGTTCCATGAGAGGAACTCATGAACATCTGATACGATCGGGTATATAGATCCCATGCTCATTCCTGATCCAAATGTCTTCCTTGTTTATACTTTTCTTCCTCCCAACCTCCTTTCTTTCCTTTGTCAGATCCCTTAACTTCTTCTTCTCTTCACCTTCTTTCCCTTGCCTCATATCTACACATCGTAGTAAGGTACATTTATCACCACTCACTTTCTTTTGCTCCTCTGGTCTACCTCTTTTGTAGGACTCCATTTTATCTACAACCAAAGTCTTCTGCTGCATAACTCTACCCCTACATCCTTTCGGTACCATCTCACTCACAGATTTAGCCACAAGGTTCCTCTTCAAATCCATGCCATCCTCTAGTACAACCTCTGTAGCTTGCTTCTTAGCACTGCAACTCTTCACAAGACTCAAGTTCCTCACTCCCTCCTTTCTATTCTTCAAGGAAGCCAAAGTAAACTTTTTCCCATCCCTCTCTATAGTGGTCAGATTCCTTCTGCAATCATATATAGCTCCTCTATCAAACTTCCAAGGTCTACCCAATAGAACATGACAGCAACTCATAGAAAAAACACCACACAAAACTTCATCTCAGAAGGGGCCAATATTAAAGTTCAACAAGCACTGCTCTTTCACCTCCACTACATGATCATCTTGTAACCAACTTATCCTATAAGGGAAAGGATGTAGAAACCTCTGCAAACCAAGTTTCCCCACCATCTCCTTAGATAACAAGTTATCAATACTTCCACTATCCAAAATAACCTTATAGCACTTACCTCCTGATTTGCACATAGTTCAGAAAAGATTCTTCCTTTGTGAAGTCTCAATCTCTTCCCTGCTTTGCCTCATCAAGACCTTCCCAAGCATAAGAGATTCTTCTTGCTCTGGTTCTATCTCATCCAGCACTCTAGTTACCTGCCCTTCATGTGCCATGAAATTTTTTTTACTAGTTCCTTTACTTGATCCCTCAGAAAAATCAAAAGATTGATGTCCAGTTTCTCCACACTTAAAACATTTACCCAAGAATTCCTTGCTGCCATTTCCTCTCCTTTGTGCCCTTTAATCCAATTTTTTACTCCACTTAGATCTTGATTCTTCTTCACTGGTTTGCTTCTCTTTCCCTCTGGGGTTATTTTTTTGTCTTCTCTTTACTTTATCTTCTACCTAAAGAGCATATTGGAAGGCATCCTCAACTGTCTGAATCCTCAACATTCTCATCTCATCCTAAATGTTAAATCTAAGGCCATTTATATACCTTGCCACTTTCTCTCTAGTCATCTCTCGGTGCATAGATCTGATTGTCATCTTGTAAAATTCCTCAGTATATTCTTTCACACTCATGTCCTTCTGCTTGAGGTTCTTGCAACTTCTTGAACAATTCTAAATCATAGTCTTTTGGAATGAACTTAGCCTTCAACCTTGCAACCATTTTCCTCCATCAAGTGATTCTTGTTTGACCATTTTCCACTTTGTACTTATGCAACTCTTTCCACCATAAAGCAACATGCCCTTTCAACTTAGTTTGTGCTAGCCTAACCCTCAATGGGTCTCTAATATCCTCAAGCTCAAAATAGTCTTCCAACTTGCCTATCCAGTCTATCAAGTCTTCCGGATTCAATGTACCAGAGAAGTTAGAAACCTCCACCCTATGACTTTTACTTGTTCCACTCCTCTCAACAATCTCTCTTCTCTCTCATTTGTCATTCCTTCAGCCTCTTCAGCCTCAAGTTCTTTTGCAGCCTCTTCATATTCATCCTTTGGTTTAGGATTCCTCCTCAAACCACCCAATCCATTTCAGATATCATTCCTCATCTCATTTCTAAAGTCCTCCATCATCTACTCTATTCTTCTAGGGTTCATCCTTCTCGGTGACATCTCTTCCTTTTCTTCGGTGCAACTGCCTCAACTCAGCAATTTGACTACAAGGTTTCAATTTCCTCTCTCAGTGATCTATTGAACACACTTACAACCTACCTAAAACCAGTGATTTGTTCACCCAAGGAATGCCACAAGGAGCGCAACCCACTCAAGGTTCGCAACCTGGCTCTGATACCATCTGATGCAGCCATGGTAGGAAGGTCCTCAAAGAGAATAGTCTGGACCATGCAGGAAGAGTTAAAAAATGGAAGAAACACAAGATATGGAGGCAAATACAGATTTGAACATTCTCATTATTAGAAATCTCAATTACAATCAGTCAACAACATCCAAGCTTACAGATTCGACCCACAGGCCTGATACAACATGCTCAAATTACAATATTCCTATATGCTCCTTAATGCGAGCTGAAATGTTACTTGACTTGCCCTATTATTACTTGACTAGTTTTCTAATCATCAGTTTCAATGATTTATATCACATATTGAGATCTAGAATCATCTGCGTCGGCAAAAGATCATTACAATCTCCAATGAAAGAAAATGTAACGTGTGCATGAACAAGTCGGCCTCAAATTTGGATTACTCCTTGGTGAATGCATAGGATGAAGTGTGGACCTATTATTAAGGTCGGGGACACCCATGGAACAATTTGAATCACACCGTCAAGATCTGCAAGTTACGGGAAAGATCCACAAGCGATCAAACTAGTTGTTAGTTTAGAAAATCATTTTGGTGTCGGTTCAAGAAACTACCATTAAATCCAGAAGCGATAACTTTTCAGAAAAAGATCCAATCACACTAAAATCTTGGAATAAGGAAAATGAACATGTCCATGATGAAAATATGCATTCGCAGGGTCTGGTGAGCAAATATGAAGAAATATCGAACCTTCCAGATTGAACTGAACAAGAACTGAAACAAGGACAAACTGAAATGAAAATATTTGTGGTTGATGCAAGATTGCCAAGAACCAAGGATGCTCCTGCATCACACACACTCCAATATTGATGCTTGTTCATTCAGAGAAGGGGGCTTTTGGGTGAAGTGTGGTTGCATACCTAGATGCTATCGTAGTGAAGCTAGATTGTTGAAGACACATACGTTGCATAATTTTGTATGTTGAGAGCCCATATTATAAGGAAACCCATGAGCTTCAAAATTATGTTTTCATTTTTTGTTATAAGAAATGTTGTATGTTGTTGATTTCATTCTCATATTGAAATCAAAAAGTATTTTTTTTCCTTCTTGCAATCTCTTGTTGAAGTGTTTGATTTAGTATTTTAATGGAGAGTATCCATTTTAATTATTTTTTAGTTGTGCATATGATAAATTTACTAGGTGTGGGAATAACACATTATTATTTATTTGAAAACACTTAACAATTTGCATATAAACATAGATTATATCATTTAGCACCTTATTATCCATAATTTTCCTCAGGATAACCACTCATCTCCCCTTATATTGTTATAAATAAATGAAAAGGTACAAACATTAAATGTTATGGAAATGTTTTGATAAATTTATTTATGTTCGTATGAGGAAGGCCATTTTGAATAGAATAGTCATTATTCTATTACTTATTTTATTTATCATGTGGAAAATCTAATTTTTTTTTCTAGAATTGAAGAACTTTTGGGCATCAGTGGTTATTAATCATGTGGTAAATCTTGAAATGAGGGAAAATGATGTGAATCAATAATGATAGCAAAGAGGGGGGTATGATGCACCTATCTTCCTTATTTCATTAGGTTAAAGAGATTCCATAGGGAAATATTGACTTTTAACCCTTAGGTGAGTCAACCTTGGTGGAGATCTTGCTTTTTTCCTTATGATCTAGGATGGGGTAAATCGGCCTAAAATGCACATTTGGGAGATGAAAGAAAACACTAAATGAATGAAAACATGTAATGTAAAACATGAAGCATCTAAATTAATCCTTAATCTGATAGAATCCAAAAAGTAATTACAGATCTGAGAAGGGCTTGATTTTATGCACCTGTCAAAAAAAGGTTGTGTTGAGTGTCCTCCTAGGACTCATTTTCCCAAGGGTGAATAGGTCTTGTTACAGGGGTTGAAAAATTGATTTCATAGTCCTTTGGTCCTATATCTGCACTCTTAATTCCTCCAGGTTTCATAGTCAGAAGCTCAGAAATAAATTCTAAATGTGATTTTCCTTGGCTTGATGACAACTTTGACAACTTTTTTAATTTTTCTCCTTTGATAGACCTTAATCCTTCTTCAACCTAAAATCTACAAAACAAACAAGAGGGAATTTTTTTTTATTTTTGATGAATCAGTGATTGCCTTGGTCAAACCTCATTTTGGTAATTAAATCTTGAATTGAAAAAATGAAACATGAAAGGAATGATGAATGAACAATTTCCATCTTGCAACTCACCAAACCCTTGATTTTAAACTCTTGAAGGGATGAAACTTAGTAAATCTCTACAAGGTCTTGATCTTGCATGAAATGGCTTGATTGATGATGTGATCTTGATGCTTGAAATTTAACTTGAATGCTTGAAACCTACATCACAATGTTTGCTCCAAAAACATTAATGATGCTTGAAATCTTGAATGCTACAACAAATTCTTGAGAAATCTAGTCTTGAACACCTTTAACAATAATCTTAGCTCTAGGAATGCTTGCATGGAAACTCTACATATCTCAGGATTTGAAATTGATAAAAAGACCTTGCTATTATAGGTAATATTCTAATTTCCAAAAAGTTAAACATTACAAGCCAAAAATTAAACATTACAAGTCGACATTTGAATTTGAATTTGGCATTATAAAAAGGCCACCAAAAACATAGTTAAAATTTTAAATTAGCAAATTAAGGGGACCCATTCTCGCAAGGATGAATAAGTCCTGACCTAAATTACCAAGACATATTCATTTCAAGGAGTTAAAAATGCTAATTACATTAATTAAATCATAATTCCCCTTTTATAAATTACAACTAATTAGTTTTATAGACACATAATAGGGAAAATTAGAGGATTAATTAAGTCCAATTAATTATGGGACCCAAAAATAGTGTGAAAATGTAAAGGAGTAACTTTTTGACACTACATTTAGCCCCCACATTAGTGGGAGGATGATCCCTACACTCAAACTCACACTAAAGTAGTCAAAAAAGCATCAAGAGAGATTTGATCGTACAATTGTTGGAAAGATAAGACAACAAAG
This sequence comes from Sequoia sempervirens, assembly GCA_007258455.2. Classification (NCBI taxonomy): domain Eukaryota; kingdom Viridiplantae; phylum Streptophyta; class Pinopsida; order Cupressales; family Cupressaceae; genus Sequoia; species Sequoia sempervirens. The sequence continues at coordinate 298,698,409 of VDFB02000003.1, forward strand.
GTCAACGAGGATGATCAAGCCCCCAAGATCTAAGATCTCACAAAAAACAAACAAAGGCACAAAGAGACACATGCCTACGGTAAATATGAAGCATCAAGACAAGATACACAAGTATACAATGCCAAAATTAGATAAGAGAGAGAGAGGGTGGTGGATCAAGCCTTGACTGTTTCTCCAATTAGTATGGATTAAGCCTTAGTTGTTTGTCCAGAAATATTTACAAGTGGAAACCCATGTCCACTATGCAAACAAAATGTGCTCACATGGGCTAGTGAAATTTGTTGTCCACTAGGTGAGCCCCCAAAAGTGGCTAATGGGAAGGTCATGCTAGGTCTATAGGCTCCCATTGTACTAACTAATAAGTCTAGTTTATGGCTCAATTTTGATAGAGTTTATTATCCATGTGTTCTTGTTGTCGTAGACTTTGATACTTGCATGTTGACATTTTCATGTTATTTCCTCAAAACCATAGACATTGGGCATAAGCTTATTTTTGTAACTTTTAAATGACATTCACATGTTATGCGAAATATCTATGCTAATTTACATGCGGATTAATGAATGTTACTTTAAGATAGTTATAGATATGCAATTGTTGTTCGTGCTAATGTTGTCATGTAGATATAATTAGAGCCTACAAAATTGAGGAAGATTCTGCCAGCTGGTCATTTTCCATAAAGGTAAAAAAGGTGATCATTCAAAGGTCAATGGAGGGAGATTCCTAGTTCAAATCAAAGATTGTAACTGCCTTATAAATGGTCTTAATAGTTTGTTGAGTGAATATATTAGCAATTTTTATGCTAGATCTATGTTTAGGCAAACCGGCTTGACCAGATTCCATGCATGCATAACCTCCTTTCCAATTTCTATGCCTTCCATAAAGTGGCATCCTCCTAATTTGTTGGAGTTGACCACCTTGCTAGGTAGTTAGTTAGTAGTTTTTCCTTCTATAAATAAGACTCAGATGCTCCTTCTCAGAAGGTTAATTGATCTGATGTTGTACTTGCATTCTTAGTTTTTTAGTAATACAATTATGTTGCTCTATTGTAATCATGCTTTCCAATGAATAAAATGAAGTTATAATTCTTTTGCATCTGAGTTTTTCTTAAGGGATACTCATCCAAGGGGGCCCACTTGGTGATCATTCCATCCTTTAGTTTAGTTATTACTTTTTTTTCAACAAATAGTTACAAGTCTAGCAACTCTCTATTCTTGTAGCCACTAGAATTTCATTATGTTACTATTCCTGCAGCCAAAGCAGACAAAGTAGTTTCTTGTCTGTTTGCTCAGATTTTCATTTTTGTCATGCATTTCAGCTTAGTATAGTTGTTGGTTGATGTTCAGTACTTATGTTACTTCTTTCTAAGCAATTTACTTTCAGCATTATGTATTTCTAAGCTATAGGATGAATATGGCTACTATGGATTCCTTGTGCACATACTATGTTGACCCAATTCAAGTCTACGTCCCTAGGTTGACAATTAAATGAACCTCCATGAAGATTAAAATGGTTATTCAGATTAGATGTCCAATCTCTAAATCACAGCTTTAAGGGCTTGGTTGTTAAGTCATTGTAGGATGCCAACATTTTTGGTGTCAAACTAGGGAGTTCTTTGGATCCATTGATAGTTTATTTCTTGTTGTAGTATTTCTGAAAGTTTGTTCTTAGTATACCCCTTATTTAGGAAGTAATGACCCCCCTATTCCTTCACCAATTATTTGTGTGAGTTGGTTAATACTGAGTTGATATAGCATCCATAGAGGAAGGAAAAGAGATGCTTATGGGAGATTCCTTCCTAATAATCCTGGTCCATTTCAACTAGAAGAGCTTCCAAATCTGCTAGGATAAGAAGAAGAAGAAGAAGAAGCCACACCCTTTTGCTGATGCATTCCCCAATTTGACTAGTTTTGAAACTTCCTCTGAAGATCAAAATCTGCTTGAGAACCCATTTTCTTTGGAACTCCATCAGGCAAGCATGGGTAATGCAAATAGAAATAGACCTAACCAGCCAACTTTTCCATTCCCCATTGCTCATCAGAATGAAGTTGACAACCTCAAAAATATCCCTACTTTAGTCCTTCCTAGGTTCTATGGACTTGTCACTAAAGACCCTGATACTTTCTTGTTTGAGTTTGATATCCTCTACAGAATCTATGACTATACCACTGATGCTCATAGGCTTAAGTTGTTTCCTACCACCTTGAAAGAGGCTGCATTAAGATGGTTTATGAGCATAGGCATAAATACTGTGGAGATTTGGGAAGACATGAAGACAAAGTTCCTTGAGAAGTACAAGTAATATTGTAGGGGCAGTGACATGAGAGGAGATGACATGTTTAGGATGCAGCAGAAGGAAGATGAGAGTCTGGAGGATTAAATTTCAAGGTTTCAATTTTTCCTGTAGAAATCTCCACATCATACACTCAATGAAGAGTCCCAAAAGCTACTCTTCTTGAGAGGGAATAATGAGAGATGCATTGTGGATTTAGACATAATGGGAGGAGGAGATATCACCCAAAATCCTTGGGAAGATATTAACAAAGTTATGTCAGAACTATTTTAGGGTAGCTTCAAAGAAAGGTAGAGCTTACCAATCCTCTATGGGTAAGTCATCTACCAGTGGAGTTTCAAGGATGAAGATTACTCAATTGTTGGAAGACTTCAAACAAGACATTATAAACAATCTAGATACTCAACTAGATACACTTCAAACTAAGAAGAAACATGAGGACGTAGAGGCAATGTTGGCAGAATATTTCCCTCATTGCAGAGAAAAGAAGGACTGTAGATGCAAGATGGTAGCTAACATTGATAGTAAGTAGATTCCACCTGACTTCAAGCCAATCCAAGGTGAAGATGATCAAGTCTACTACATTGCACAAAGACGGCCATGGGCTCCAAGACAAGGTATGCCACCAGATCCATTATCCTTTGTTGGGCCTTATTTTAATTCTTATGCATCTGGTAACCAATGGTAACCCTCATATCCATCCAACTATGGAGGATACCCACCACATCCTTGGAATAACCCTCCAAATACCTGGCTCAATCACCAAAACTCTCCACCCTAGTGGTAGCAACCTCAGGGGAATTGGTAGCAGTTTTAGGGAAATTAGCAGCCACCTCCAGGAAACTGGCAGCAAACATCTCAATGTAGGGGAGGACAACAATGGAAAAACCATTAAACTAGTTACATGTAGCCACCTTCTCAACCCCAACAACCTGCTATAATTCCTCCTCCTACTAGCTCAGGTTCAAACACACGTTGACCTACTCAGCTACCAGCTCAACCCACACCTAACCCAAATAACAAACCACAACAGTAGCCAGTCTATTATGAAGATCCTAATCAATTTATTGCCTATGTTGTGAGTGTGAGTGATATCCACCTATGTTCAGGAACCACTTTGCAGTATCCTTCCACCTCTATCATCACAAAGGTTCTTATGGAAGAAGAGGAGCCCCAAAATCCATCTAAAACAATTGCTCAACCAAGTGTTTCTGCCAATCCTGAACTAGTTCTGCAATCTGATACAAAACCACCATTTCCTCAGAGGTTGGAAATGTTTAAACAAAAGGAAGAGAAGAAGGAAACAACCTTTAAAATTCTAGATCATTTGAAGCATTTATGTGTCAAGATACCTTTATTTCAGGCCATAAAATATGTTTCGATATATGGCAAAGCAATCAAGGAAACATGCCTCAAAAGTTATGGAAGGAAAAAGAAATACCCCACTACTGTCCATGTGGTGGGACAGTTAGCAGATATTATGCTTGGGAAAGTGACCATTCCTAAATACACTGACCCAGGTAGTCTTGTAGTTGAATTCATCATAAATGGAATCCAAGTGAAGAATGCTCTAATAGATTTGGGGGCAACTATTAATGTGATCACTTGGGATACCCTACTGCAACTCAATGTTACAAATCTGCAACCAACTCCTACTATCCTATAGCTTGCTGACAATTCCACTGTCAAACCTGATGGTGTAGTAGAAGACCTTGTTTTCATACTAGATTCTTGCTAATACCCAACAAATTTTATGATCCTTTCTCCTAAGGGTTCACTAGGAGGGTATCCCATCATTTTGGGGAGACCATGGCTGGCCACAGTAGTTGCGTACATTGGATGTCGAATAGGGAACATGACTATTTATGATTGAAAAGTACTAAAAAGATTGCCCTTTATCCTCCTGCTCAGCCATCTCAACATATGGATAATGTTGTCTAGCTAGATGTTGGTGAAGAAGCTAAGGAAATAAATTCAGTGGCACAATTTATGATGATAGGTAGGAGTCCTTTCCTACAGATACAAGAAGAGGGTGACATATTATCCAATATAATTCAGAACAGCTATGAGACACATGAGGAATTACCTGATTCTGAGTTTGGTTCTGCTGGACCATTGCAGCAACTTCTGCCTACTCCTATAGTTAAACTTCCTGCAACAACAGGTATGTTTCATACATTATTGCCACATGAGCTCAAAACACCAAGCATTAGTGAAATGGTTATGGTAGAGTTAACCACACAATTGCAAGTGTCATAAGGGAGGTATTTGAACATTAATAATAAGCTTACTTAGGAGCAGCAATTGTCCCTGACCGACTTGTTAAAAAAGAATAAATCTGCATTTGCATGGGATTACCCTGACATGAAAGGATTAGATCCTAAACTCTATACACATAGGATCTACATCATAGAAGATTGCACACTAGTCAGGCATCCACTAAGGAGGATCAATCCTGCATTAAGGGAGATTGTCAAAGCAGAACTACAGAAGTTATTGGATGCAGAAATCATCTACCCTATTTCAAATAGCCAATAGGTCTCTCCTTTGGTGCTTGTACCTAAGAAGAGAGACAAATGGAGAGTTTTCATTGAATACAACGAGCTTAACTCTACCACCAAAAAGGATTATTTCCCCCTTCCTTTCATAGACCAAGTTCTGGATTCACTTGTAGGAAAGTAGTACTTTTCTTTCTTGGATGGATTCAGTGGGTATAATAAAATACAGATTGTACCTAAGAACCAGGAGAAGACCACTTTTTCCTTTCCTTGGGGCACTTATGCCTATTCAGTGCTTCCATTTGGTCTCTACAATGCACCTACAACTTTCCAGAGAGCAGTTATTAGTATCTTCTTAGACATTTTAGATGAATTCATAGAAATCTACATGGATGATTTCACCACCTATGGTGCAGATTTTGATGTAGCACTCGAGAACCTAAAAAAAGGTATTTCAAAGATGTGAAGACCATAATCTTTCCTTAAACAGTGAAAAGTGCTTCATGATGATGCAGGAAGGTGTATTCCTTGGCCACTACATCTCTCACACAGGAATTCAAGTAGATCCTACCAAGATAGAGGTTATCACCAATTTGCCTATACCTGCAAAGCAAAAAGATGTTAGAATTTTCTTGGGACATGCAGGCTACTATAGGTGTTTCATCAAAGATTTTAGAAAAATAGCAGCACCACTATACAATCTCCTAACTAAAGATGTTGAGTTCCAATGGACAAAAGACTGTGACAAGGAATTTTTTTATTTGAAAGCAGCTTTAACTCATGCTCCTGTACTCAAAGGTCCCAATTGGGAGCTTCCCTTTCATATTCATACAGATGCATCAGACTATGCTATAGGAGAAGTCTTGGGACAGAAAGAAGGAGTAATTGAGAATTCTATTTATTTTTTCAGCAAAAACATGCAAGGAGCTTAATTTAATTATATAGTGACGGAAAAGGAAATGTTAGCAGTGATCTATGCCCTTAACAAATTTAGGCACTACATAACAGGCTATCATATCTTTGTGCACACAAACCATGTAGCCATTAGGTACCGCATGAATAAGCCCCTGATTTTAGGTAGGATAGAAAGATGGTTGTTGCTAATGCAGGAGTTTGACATAACCATTATTGATAAACTAGGGAAGGCCAATGTTGTAACAAACTTTCTTTCTAGACTGACTACCTCAGAAGATACTCAAGTCATTGATGACTCTTTACTTGATGAACATTTATTTTCCATAAATGTGCATACACCCTAGTATGCTCACATTGCTAACTATCTAGTCATAGGGAAAGTTCCTCCTCATTTCTCTCCAAAAGATAGAAGGGTTCTCATTGAAGAATATTTTCCTTTCTCATCGATTGCAAGATGTTTGTTCTACACTGGACTAGACCATGTCATGAGGAGATGTGTGAGGGGAGATGAGAAATATGACATATTGCTTGCATGTCACAATGAACCCCATGGAGGGAATTTTTCAGCCAAGAGGATATCAATGAATATTTTGAACATGGGATATTATTGACCCACACTCCACAAGGATGCAAGGAAATATACAAGAAGTGTGATAGATGGCAGAGGATGGGTCAGGCCAACCAAATTTGATGAGATGCCCCTTTACCCTTGGGTAGTAATCACTCCATTTGATAAATGGGGATTTGATTTTGTAGAACCCATTGACCCTCCATCAAATGGTAAATCTTATATCTTTGTTTACACTGATTATGTGACCAAGTGGGTTGAAGTTAAAGTAATGAAACATGCAAGGGATAATAAGGTTGCAAAAATATTTATGAGGAAATTTTCACACAGTATGGGGTTCCACAAGACATAGTAACTAATCAAGGGGCGCAATTCGCATCAACCCTTGTTACAACACAAGTCAATGAATACAACATAAGGCATAGGAAGTCTACTCCTTATCACCCTCAGACCAATGGCCAAGTTGACATGACCAATAGGGAAATTGAAGCCATTCTGACCAAAATAGTCCATATCCATAGGAAGGATTGGGAAAATAGGTTGCCAGAAGTTGTCTAGGCCTATAGAACTAATTGGAAGACAACCACTAGTTTCACTCCTTTTGAGTTTCTCTATGGAAAGGCAGCTATGATACCCATTGAATTTGAGCATAAGACTCTCAGGACTGCACTAGACTTAGGGATAGACATCTCTAAGGCACAAAAGGACATAATCATGTAGTTGAATGTTTTGGATGAGATGAGGAAGACAACCTTGCATCACACAGAGGTGGTGCAGAATCAGAGAATAAAGTGGCATGACAAATTGATAAAGGACAAAAAAATTTCAGCCAGGTGATTGAGTGCTCCTTTATGACTCCAGATATTAGGATAATGCTGGTAAGTTGCAAATAAGGTGGCTAGGACCATATGAGGTTGCTCAAGTATTCTCAAATTGTGTTGTTCAACTCACCACCATTAACCCTGTCAAATTTAATCTGTTTGTCAACGATCATCGCCTCAAGTTGTATCACAAGCCAACTTCCAAGGAGGAATTCATGTAGCAATTCACTTAGCATGCAACACCTGAACTTCCTACAGCTAAAGGAAGGGACCTAGTGTCCCTCCTTCTGAATAACCAAGGTACGTAAATTGTCATAATAAACTCTTCCACTCTTGTGGGAGTCAACTTCTTCATTACTCCTCCCATCTGCCCATCCATCTCCACATTTCTCTCTCTTCCATCACCCTGCCATAACTTTACTTCATTCCACTTCACTTAATTCCATCTCCACTTTCATTAATTGCTCAACTGACTTCTTAAAAGGTGACCGATACTTCCTCAATATTCTTTGCAATAGATATTCTAAAAATTTAGGTACGTGCGCATCAATTTGTTACATCTCAATTATCTTTTAATACATTTATTTAATTATTGTACATTAATATAGATGTTCTCCAACACATGTAATTATCCCCTGCCCTATAAAATCATCATTACCACCTCGCATGTGAGGACACATGCTCAAATTTAGGTTGGAGGAAGTGTGAATAACATGTCCAAATGTTAGTCCATGTTGGTCCATGTCAACAAAATTTAAATTGAGCTAATTTGAATTTGGAGTGAGGTGACGGCTTGCATGTGTGAGATGACACCAAACCGCTTCCATTTTTTTTATTGTATCCTTCATTTATTATTCCTTATTTCCTTTATTTCCTCAGTCATAATCCTAAGTCACCAAAAAGGTAAAATTTATATGACATTGGTGTTGGGAATTCAGCAGTGTTGCAGGAAGGAGAAATTTGGCTTTCAAGACAAAGATTGCAGGAAGGGAAACCTTGCAGAGTGCTTGCTTAATTGCAGACAAATGAAAATATGGGAGGTCAGTTAACTAGAAGTGAACCCATGGTTCATGATGTAGTACTGCAGGATGCACCATCCCAGGCCGAGTTCAGAAATTGTGGATGGTTAGATTACTTCCTAAAGCTTAATGATTATAATGAATACATTACATTGGAATTTACGCAAATGTTTTCTGAAGGAAAGGCCCTGGTAAGAGGGTTGGAAGTAATAGCTACTGAAGAGTGGATTTTAGAAGTGACAGGGTTATCTACCAATGGTGAACATTACCGTGCTACTAGAGATGCAAGGTCAGCTAGGGCTGAATTTACTGAACCTAGTGACCCTCCATTGGATGTGGAAAAGAGGGGTGTGAGGAGAACCTCTCTACCTGAGCCATGGAAGCAAGTAGCTATCCGCATTGTGAAGTACATTACTTGTGAAGGCCGCCAGTTGAACCTACATTTTGTGCACTTCAAACTCCTGAAACATATGAGGAATGGGAGAAGAATGAACATTCCAAATGTGTTATATCATCTTCTTTCAATCATGACAGCTGAAAACCAGAAAGGTAGGGATAATTTCGTTTCCCACCACTACCTGATCAAATTATTAGTAGAAAACTCTATGCATGATGTGTCTAATATGACTTGGGAGGAATTTTTAAATATTGATCAATTTAGACCAGAGCATTTGCGACCTAGGTTTTTGCCTCAACCATATAGGGTTAGTAGGAGAGTGAGTATTGTTGAAGCCACTCCTAGAGCCTCAACTTCTGGTGCAAGCCCTTGTGTAAATCCTCCTGCAACTGAGCAAACTATAGAGATTAGTTCATTTGAGACAAAACATTCAAAAAAAGATATTTCCTCTTTAGACTCTGATGACGATGTCCTTCTTGAAAACCTACTTTGAGCTAGGCCACAAAAGAAAAAGGCAAAAATAAAGAAGGGAAAAGCTAAAATGCAAACAACAGAAAAAGAAGCACCAAGTTCTAAGAAATGAAAGGCTGACACTGTACTTCCTATAGCTGAAGAAAAGCATGAAAGCCCTCCTAGAAAGTCAAGACCAGCTAGGTCAGCCACTGGTGTGTCTTCGAAGGGAAGCCCTAGGCCTCGAGAAACATCACAAAAAGACACAGAAGCCCCAATAGGGTAGGTGAACGTTGAGGAAAAGTACATTTATGAGGAATAGACAAATATAAGGTTGGCAAAGCTTGCTGCCATTGTAGAATAGGTTGATAATCAAGAGTATGATGAGAATTAGGAGCTCCTATAGCAAGAGCAAGAGTTCCTTCAGCAAGAGCAACAACCCCTATAGCCAGAACTAGGTGAACATTCAGAATCCCTACAGCTAGGGCCACATGAAGAGCAAGAATCGGTGCTAGGAAATTTTTTGGTAGGAATACAAAGACCCTTTGATTTTTCATGGAACATGGTAGCCATGAACCTATGGAATGAGATACAAATGAGCGAAGAAGAATGGAAAAAGGAGAAACACAGACTAAAGGAGGAGATTAAAAAGAAAGATGCAAAGATTGAAGAAAAGAATATGGAAATTGTTGCCTTAAAGGAAAAGGTGGACAATGTAGTAGCCTTAGTGCCTCAGATGTTAGAGTACGGGACTCCCCCAAGAGTCTATGCTCTATACTTGAAGGAGATGAATCTTTCTTTTAAACTATCAAGGATCATTTTAGGTTTGAATCATTCCATTGAGACTCCTCTTGATTTTTTCCATGCTTATCAGATTGCTCCTCCTGAAGTGAAAAATTTATTGTGTGAACTTTATTTGCATAATTATGTTGTGCCCCATCATCATGATTGAAATTCATTGTTGTATGTTGGGGATATCTAATTAACGGAATTTATGTCCTGGATACATAATGAAATTTGTTGGAGACAACAGTTCAGGACTTACAGGAAAATAGAATCCAACACACCCTTGCCCATCAGGGTTGAATCTAGAAACCCTAGAGAAATTTTTGAGGAATGGCACATAATACTTTACCAACCAAGCTACAGCAAAAGGATCCTACATGTGATAGAAGCAACTTACAAAGAATATGAGAAGGTAGCAAAAACTATAGGGAAATTTGTAATGGGATATCTATCACAGAGGTGGAACAATCTGACTGATGAGTTAAAACAAGCTAAACCTCACTCTCTGAAAAACTAAGTTGCAGCATGCAAAAGAGTTGATAGATATATACAGATTGGAAGGATGAAGGGGAAATTTTGGCTTCCATTAACTTTTCAGCCACCTATCCTATTATAGTATGTGCCAAATTTTAGGGATTACCAGTATGATATAGCTGCAAAAAGGAAAAGATGGAATAGGTTTGACAATAAGCAAGGATTCTATTGGGACCCCAATTCACACATTGCAAGAACTGATGTGGGGAAGCTGGCAATTCCAGACTTTAGATTATTGACTAAGCAAAGGAATAACCCTTCCTCTGCTAGAGGACTAGCAAAACCTTAGGTTGGGGGGAGTGATGAGTCAAGTTTATGGCTCAATTTTGATAGAGTTTATTATCCATTTGTTGTAGTTGTCATAGATTTTGATATTTGGATGTTGACATTTTCATGGTATTTCCTCAAAACCATAAACATTGGGCATAAGTTTATTTTTGTAACTTTTAAATGACATTAACATGCTATGCGAACTATCTATGCTAATTTACATGTGGATTAATCAATGTTACTTTAATATAGTTATAGATATGCAATTGTTGTGCATGCTAATGTTGTCATGTAGATATAATTAGAGCCTACAAAATTGAGGAAGATTTTTCCATCTGGCCATTTTCCACAAAGGTCAAAAAGGTGATCATTCAAAGGTCAATGGAGGGAGATTCCTAGTTTCAATCAAAGATTGTAACTACCTTGTAAATGGTCTTAATAGTTTGTTGAGGGAATATCAGAGCTATTGTTATGCTAGATTTGCATTAAAGAAAACTGGCTTCACCAGATTCCATGCATGCGTAACCTCCTTTCCACTTTTTATGCTTTCCATAAAGTGGCATCCTCCTAATCTATTGGAGTTGACCTCCTTTCTAGGTAGTTAGTTAGTAGTTTTTCCTTCTATAAATAAGATTCAGATGCTCCTTCTCAGAAGGTTGATTTATCTAATGTTGTACTTGCATTCTTAGTTTTTTAGTAATACAATTATGTTTCTCTATTGTAATCATGCTTTGCAATGAATAAAGTGAAATTATAAGTTCATTGCATCTAATTTCTTCTTAAGGGATATTCATCCAAGGGGGCCCAATTGGTGAGAATTTCATCCTTTAGTTCAATTATTACTTTTTTGTTTAGCGAATAGTTACGAGTCTAGAAACTGTCTATTCCTGCAACCACTAGAATTTTATTATGTGACTGTTCCTGTAGCTAAAGCAAACAGAGTAGTTTCATATCTGTTTGCTCATATTTTTATTTTTGTCATGCATTTCAGTTTAGTTTAGTTGTTGGTTGATGTTCAATACTTATGTTACTTCTTTCTAAGCAATTTACTTTTAGCATTATGTCTTTCTTAGCTATAGCATGAATATGGCTACTATGGATTCCTAGTGCACATATTGTGTTGACCCATTTCAAGTCTACATCCCTAGGTTAAAAATTAAATACACCTTCATGATGATTAAGATGGATATTCAGATCAAATTATCAATCTCTGAATCACAACTTTAAAGGCTTGGTTGTTAATTCATTGTAGGAGGCCAAACCACACCAAATTTTTACCTCTTGATAACTTTGATAAAGTGCCACATAAATGATCACAAGGCTAACAAGTTTTGTTATGCTAAGCACTCATGAAAAAAGGCTCCATTGGAAATCAAGTTGTGTTATGCTTAGTGGCCTTCAAAAGGATAAGAAATTTGTGTTATCTTTGGTGGTCTTGATACATGAAATATGATATTCAAAGGGTTTTTTCTTAGTTCATGAAAGGTCTCACCTTAGGGAACATCATGTTTGATGTCTCCAAGAGAGGACTAGTTGAGGATAAAAGATTCACAACTTAGGGAATGCAATTTCCAGCATCACCACTAAGAGGAATGTCATTGCATAGGAGTGAATTTGCGCCCCTCTTGAAAATTTCCCATTTATAGGCTTCACTTTAGAAATATCAAATCCACCAAGTAATTCCACATCTTCATTTTAAACTCCATCCACTTGGTGCTTGTTTTTAGTGTCGGTGGATGAATCTTTGTCGGGGACGTGCATGCAACATGCAAACATCTACATGGAACGTTGCCATCCTAACAAGATTCCTACCTATAGAATTTGCAGAGGCATTATGTTCACCATGGGGCCGAAGTGTAACGCTTCTGCACCTTCTTGTTGACCTTTGAACAACTCTTTCCCTGCCAATCCATTTTCAAATGGATATGCTTCTTTTTCAATCCATCTTCTTTGTGATTCTTCATCTTCTACACATGAATTCACTCTCACTCCACATTCTTGCAACTTTAAGTTGCTTGCTACACTATTGGCTTCATGATTCCAACAATTACAACATTCTTCACATCTACCACAGAATCTGCAACTTGGTGTCTTACGAGACTTCATTTAGCGTTGTTGCGGTGATGTTGACCCTACCATAGTTATAGACTTTCATTCCTCTCTCATTGGACTTAAGTGCCTTTGGTCGAGGGTGGAAATGATTTCTTATTATTACTTTGTTGTTGGATTTGAGTAGCATAGTGTTTCTAATAGCATTCAATAATTTATTTTCTAGAATTTGTTTCTTTATCATATTTCTATCTCTCTATCTATCTAGTTGTCCGTGGAGGTAGAAACACAAAAGTGGGGGTTTGACTATGGAAAACCCCAATACAGCCCCAACACTTTTCCCCTCTTGGCTATGTGTAGGTACATGTTGGTGTGGAGCTTGTTGGTGAACTGGACCCTTCATGAGTTCATTTCCACCACCATAGTTCTTGTCATTTCACATAGTCCTTCTTGTTATTTTAATCATTTTGTCATTTAGCATTTATGTTATTACTTTACATCTCAACACCTAAGCTATTAGTAGGCATTCTATTATCTTCATTGTCCTTGTGTACTTTATGTCTGTATGGATGCCAACGCACCTATGAGATGCCAGTGCATCGCATTGTCATCCTTGGTCTGTGTTATTGTCCTCTAGAAGAGAATTTTTTTAGGTATAATTTGGATTCTATAAACCTGCTTGCTTAGCCCCACAAAAACTCCCAAATTAGCAATGTGATAGAAGCACTTAGAGTGTTATTCATTCTCTATTCCTAGCGTAAAACACCTACATAATTGAGGTATATTAGGGCAGCCTTTTGCTCTCATATCTCCATGACCTAGAGCCTTAGTGTGGTTGGTCCCCCTCCTCTACATTTTCGTGAACCTGATGTGAACCATTTTCTTCCATTTGGTAGTGTTGAAAGACCCTTGCCTTGTATCCTAGGAGTGTTTTGGTTGTGAGTGTTGTGAGGTACTTAGACTTGAAACCAACCTACGACCCCTAGTGGCATAGCTGGAACATTCTAAAAGCATAACAGAAAAAAACCTTAAGTGGGTCAATTTCCAACTATGAAACCTTTGGTGGTTCCTATGAAAGCTCTATCTAGTATACAAAGAGATTGCCTCCTTACATCTACCATCCCATCTACATAACCTGCGAGTGGATCTCTTGCCATAACATTCACCTCAGTGGACTTGCCAATGAATTCTAATAGAGATCCATCTCCCTTATATATCCTCACACGTATCAATGGAAACACCATAATAGGAGTTCTTGTTGACCCTACATCTCAGGTGAATGTCATTACAGAGGATATCATGCTAATTAATTTCTTACACAAGGATGGGTATGACAAATCGAGGAGAACAATTCATACACACGATGGGCTTTTCATTCCTCCCATTGATTGCATCACCTTGTTAGTCCTAGTAGGACCTAGGGTTGTGGATACAAATCTTGATCTCATTCTGAAATCTGACCTATTCAGCATGAAGTTGGGCATCCCATGGCCAGCTTCCATGAATAGAATAGTTTTTGTTATTCACAAATGTTTAAAGTTTTCTCAAGAAGGTGTCATGCATGTTGTGCATGACACTGGATGTCAGCCATTTGTATCTTGTAAGGGTTATTTCTTGGATCATTTTTTTCCCACCTTGGTGGGTTCGCTTCCTCTTACAATGAACCTACTTTACCAAAATTATGTAAAGTACAAAACTGGGGGCAAAGGACAGCCAAAAGTGACTCACCCAGTAGTGTAACAACAAGCTTCATCTTCCTCTTAGGAGGGAAAGGAGAAGCCTACCTATGCTCAAGGGGCCACCTCTACCTCCCTTCTTGTAGAGGAACATTGTGTTACTACTCTTGGTTTTCGCATAAGGAGTCTGATGGTCCCCGCTCGGTGAAAGGATAAGTGTTGGGTATCTAACCTTCCCGTATTACCCATGGTGCCTTGACCTATTTTTTATGGTAAGGGGAAGGGTCCTCATGGAGCATCCTCTATGTCTTAGCCTCCACGCCCTCCTACTACTCTTGCCTCTGAGGTAGTGAATGGGAAGAGGCTCACCATGGAGGCATTGGATTCTTCTCCCCCACTATCATTTTGACATCCTCTCCATCTCTCCCTCTTGTTCCCATTAAGGATTCCCTCCCTCCATTAGAAATGGTTGTGATGGATACTTCAATGGTTGAACAGGAGTCTTCCATCCCTTCTTAGCCTATAGTCTCTAGCTCCCGGTGTCATTGGAACCACCATGTGCATGAGTGCAAGTGTCGGAGGAAGGCTTTGGCCGCTGAGCAGGCCACCTTGTAGAATTAGGAAGAGGAGTCACCAGCTCTTGCTTCGGCACCTTCAATTGTGTCCTCCTATTTCATCCTATCTACTTTAGTTTCTTCAGCTTCAGTCTTCCTTTTGGCTCCCACCAATAGCGTAAACAATCCTCAACAAAAGAGGGTGCAGGTTTTTATTGCTCTTTTGGTTGAGCCACCCCTTCTAATGTCCCTTCCAAACATCCTGTCATTCTCAAAATCTGTGGATATGCCAAACACCTTGGTGGTGTCTATCATGGTTTTCTCCTCTTCCTCCATGCCCTCTACTTCATTTGTGGGGATCTCACATCCTCCGATGAAGTGAAAGATTGAGGATAATGCTGCTAGTAATGTGGGTTAGAAGAGGGGCTCACCTTCTTTGGAGGGTGGTTCTAATTTGGCTTGTGTCATCTTAGTGATGGAGGAAGCCTCGACGTCCTTAGACTTCGTCACTGCTCCTGAGCCATTCGGTGAGCCTAGCAGTGGATCTTGAGTAGTGCCTCCCTCACCCATTGAGTTAAGACATGGAACTCCTATGCAGTACATGTTAATTCTATGGACGAGGTCCAAACCCTATTTCTAATTTTTGTGAAATTGTTGGCGTTCACCCCATAAGAACTAAGTGGAGAAGACCTTGAGGGGCCTTCTTCCTTGGCTCTTGTTGCAGAAGGGTTGGAGGGTTCCCCCATTGATATTTTTTCATTGAGGCTTGTCCTCCCTCCCCTTATGATGATCTAGACTGGGAGAACAATGACCTCTTGGTTCATGAGGACTAGGGGTCGCCTCTTCTTTATCCATAGCTTAAATTGTGTGTGTTGTGTTGTGTTCCCTCATGCTTTTTTTATGTGTTCCTGGATGACCCTTGGCACCCTCGTAGGTGCTTCAATACAAGAGTGTTTTTATGTCATAAAACTTACTCTATTTGTCACATCATTCTTCCTCTATTGTGTATTCACTTTTGAAAATTAGGGATGATGCAAAGTGTTGGGGGAATTTAGGCCTCCCTTCCATGTTGACCCAATATTTTTTTATTTTATTTTTTGCACGTACCTTCTTCATATGGTCTAATATAGTAGGGGTTGATGACAATTTATTTATATAGTATTTTATCTATTTATCTATATTTATGAGTTTCTCTAGCCCTAAAATATCAACTTGCCCATGTCCCTTATTTTTTATATTATTACCTCTCTTTTATTTGCATTTATCTCTCTGCTTTCTTTGTGATTTTTTGGTGCTCATCTGTTGTCCCTCACGTCTGTGAAAACATTACCATGGTTACATCTCGTTATGTTCTACGGGCCACAATATCACTTTTTAATTCTTTTTTTCTCTCCTTAGGATTTCACAAGCCTTTTCTCACTTTGATTTTCAAAAAATGCATTTGATGGGTAATGAATCTTTTCTTGAAAATCTTCTAAAAATATTTTTCAAAAGTTGCATTCCTCAACAAGGACCCCTAGTGAAATACTTTTCCTTCATCATCGGTTCGTAAACAAAGAATTTAAAAAAACTTTCCTCCAAGGAGGGAGTACCTTCTCCTGTGGGAAAATTTTTGACCTTCCCCTTGTGAGGGGGCTTTCTACCTTTTGAATTCCTTAATAAAATGAAAATATTTCAAAAGGATACCTTGATGTTGAATTGATTTGCAAAAAATACTTTTGTACTTTCTGTAAGAGAGGGGGACCAACCACGTCAAGACCCCAGGTCATGGAGAGCCAAGAGGAGAAGACTTCCCTAACTTACCTCACTCTAAATGGGTGTTTTAGATAAGGGACGAGAATGATGAGGACTATCAAGTTGTTCAATCACTCTATAGACCCAAACTTTAGTTTAGGCTAGGCAAGCTGGCTTTTTGGAGTAGGTTTTGTACCTTAGATAGCTCTCCATCCAAGAATGGTAGCACAATTTTGGGACATCAACACGATGCACTGGCATCTCTTAGGAACATTGGCGTCTGTACGGCTAGAAAATAGTGAACATATTAAAACTTCCAAAAAGACCTACTAATAGCGTAGCTAGTTCAATCTAGATGGTAAAAACAGAATGAAAAAGTATGCAAAGTAGATTTTGAAATAATAAAGTAAATAGACAAGAACTAGGGCGACGAAGACAATCTCACAAAAGCACTTGTTCGCCAACTAGCTCCAAATGCACATCCACCTAAACATAGGAAAGAGGGGAAATATTTTGGGGCTGTATAGGGGTCTGCCTCAGTCAAACCCCCATTTTGGTGTTCCCACCTCCACGGAAAAACAAGTAGTAACGATAGAGAAATGTATGATAAAGAAGTAAATAAGGAAGGAATGCAAATAATGCTACAAAATAGTATATAGCTAATAAACCAAATCATAAAGGAGAGGAATGAAACCTTACCACCTCCACCAAGAGCTCACTAGCTAATGATGGAGAAAGAGAGCTTGAACAATCACCATAGCCTCAACTGTGATGAAGGGAGGTGTTGCAAAACCTCAAGCCCTTGTTGTAATGGATTGGTTCACACTTGCTTAATTGAGTCGATGGAATGTTGGGAATGCTGGAAATGTTGAGAAACTATGAATCTAAGGATGAGGTGAATGCTTGAAGATTTTTGAAAGAGATGAGTTGAATAAGGAATGGAAGAATATAAAGGAGAAGAGAGAGAATCTATCATTTTTCTGGGGTCATTTGGTCAAAGAAGGAAGTTACAAATAATTCACAATATAAAGTGTAATGCCTCTGCTAGCTTCAGATGTAGCAATCTTTCAGGGACGTAAGTGTGCCACACGAGCATCCCCAATAAATATTCTTCTACCGACACAACAAACAGATGCCAAGCAGAAGGAAATTATCCAGCTGATGTGTAATTTTTCCTTCAAATTTGGTTTTCTAAGGTGAGGATGTGTAAATGGGGAATTTGTGTAAGGGGTACAAATTTACTCCTATACATTTTTCCCCCACTTTATTGAGCACAAATATTGATGAGTGCTTCTGTAAAATACATCAACGAGTGAATAGGGTTAGAGATTTATACCTGAAACATCAAGGAAGCAGACCGCAATCTGGCAAGCTCAAAAGCATAGGGTAGGCAAAGGACTCCATAGCTCCATAGAACTATGAAGTTGTAGAATGAAAGTGTCTTATAGTCCTATAAACCTGCAAGAAGATAACCTCCAAGATCTCTCACATGAAGGAAGCCCCGAGAGGTAAGTGCCTCACAGACCCATAGACCTGCAAGGAAGGTGTCCTCCAAGATCTCTCACATGAAGAAAACCTAGAGAAAAAACATCTTACAGGCCCGTAGACCTGCAAGGAAGGTGTCCTCCAAGATCTCTCACATGAAGGAAACCTCAGAAAAGTGCCCTACAAGCCCACACACCTACAGGGAAGGTGTCCTCCAAGATCTCTCACATGAAGGAAACCCAAAAAAAGTTCCCTATAGGCTCGTAGATCTGTAGAGAAGGTTTCCTCCAAGATCTCTCACATGAAGGAAACCCAGAAAAAGAACCTTACAAACCCGCAGGCCTACAAGGAAGGTGTCCTCTAAGATCTCTCACATGAAGGAAACCTAGAAAATGTGCCCTACAGGCCCGCAACCTGCAGGGAAGGTGTCCTCCAAGATCTCTCACATGAAAGAAACCCAAAAAAAGTAACCTACAGGTCCACAGACATGTAGAGAAGGTATCCTCCAAGATCTCTCACATGAAGGAAACCCAGAAAAAGTGTCCTACAGACATGAAAGGAGGTATCCCCCAAGATCTCTCACATGGAGGAAACCCAAGAAAGGGAGGCTCCGCAGAGTTGGAAAGCGGCTTTACAAGTGCACCTACAAAGCGACATGTTTACCTGTAGATAGAAAATATTCAAAAGTGGCCACGTAGGAAAGTAAGCGGACATTCACACAAATCATCGATAGATTAGAAAGATTTCAAAGGGGTCCCTTGGGAACCTGATGTCAAGAAAGGGGTCCACTCAAGGGACGCATTGTTTGAAAGTGCAGAAGAGATGTTTCAAATTGAATCAATTCATCATCAAGGAATCATTTCGAAAGATGTTCACTTCATCAAGGAATTTGAAAGGAAGAAAATGCCTCCTTATGAGGGGAAGATAAAAGTTACTCCCACCTCGAAGGAAATTACTCAAGCTCTTTCTTTGTGAACCCGTGATGAAGGAAACACATTCTGTTAGGGTTTCAATTTGAGAATGCAATTCTTTGAAAACTTTTGCAAAGATTCTCGAGAAAAGATTTGTTGGAAACGAATGCATTTTCTAAAAATAAAAGTGTTATACAAATGGCATTGTCACACATGAAAGGGACAACTCAAGCAAATAAGAGAGAAAGATAAAATATAAGAGAGATACAAAGTTGTCACAAACAAAGGGCACATGGGTGATCTAATATTTCGGGGTCAGAACTACTCATAATATATATAAGTATAATAATAGTATATATAATGAATTGTCATCAACCCCCTACTATATCAAACAATGTGAAGAATTCACGAGTAGAAAAAGTAAAAATAAAAAATTGGGTCAACATGGAAGGGAATCCTAAATGCCCCCAACACATTGCATCATCCCTATTTTTCCAAAAATCAAGCACAAACATGGAAGAATAATGATACAAATAGAAGAAGGTTTACGACACAAAAAACACGCCTGTATCCAAGCACCAACAAGGGTGACAAGGGTCATCCAGGCACACATAGCATGATCATGGGGGAACACATCACAACACACATATCTAATCTAAAGATAAAGAAGAGGCCTCCCCCTAACACTAATCAACCAAGAGGTCGTTCGATTCCCACTCCAGATCATCATAGGGGGAAGGACGACAAACCTATAGTGGTGGGATGTTAAGAGGAGGAGCTTTTGACCCTCCCGCAACAAGGGCTAAGCAAGAAGGCCCCACAAGGTCTCCTCCACTCAGCTTTTGTGGAGATATGGTCAATGATTTTGCAAAAATCACTAATAAGGTTGGAACTTCGTCCAGAGAGTTAAACATGCACTTCATTGGAGTGCCATTTTGTACCTCAATAGATGAGGAAATTTATGCTTGAGGTTCACCACTAGGCTCACTAAGTGACTCGGGAGTGGTGACAAACTTAGGGGAAGCCAGGATTGATTTTGTTACTAAAACAAAACAAGTCAACGTGAGACCACCTTTTGGCCAAGGTGGACTCCTCTTACATCCTTCGTTACTGGAAGGACCACTCTCCACCTTCTGCTCCATCAAGGGATTTGAACTCCCCACAGATGAGGAAAGAGGTGCGGAGGAAGAGGAGGAAGAGAAAATCACAATAGATACCACCGAACTGTTTGACATATCTATGGGTTTTGGGAAAGGTAGGACATCTAGAAGGTACATCAACAAGGGAGGCTCCACCGAAGGATCAATGAACAACTACACCTTTTTAAGGTTAGGAGCATTTGTACTCATAGTGGAAGCCAAAAGTGATTCAAAGCTTGCTTGAATGGAAGTAGAGGGGAGGTGAGAGGAGGGCGTGGTAGGAGGCCCTAATATAGGGGTGGTCCTCTCCTCTTCCTTCCTCTATAAGGTGGCCTGCTCAGCCATTAGATCCTTTTTCTAGTGCTTGCACTCACGTTCAAGGCGGTTTCTACGACTCTTTGAGCTAGAGATCAAAGTTTGCAAAGGAACATAAGGCTCCTGCTCATCCATGGGAGTGTCCACCATAGTTGTTTCCAGTAGAGGGATAGACTCCTCGATGGGAGCAGGAGCAGGCTGAGAAGTAGTGGAGAGAGTCGGCTCTACCACCTTAGTAGTGGGCCTCTTCCCATTTACCACCTTAGAAGCAGAAATGGTAGGAGGCCAAAAACATCAAGATATAGAAGATTCACCATGGGGAGCTTTCTTCCTACTATACCGAATGCACCTAGGCTATGTGGGTAGAACAAGAAGCTCAATTGTGGGACGCTAGGAATTTGGCCAAGTGGGCACCATATGATTCTCTCATAGACGCATAATAGAATCTAATGGTGCACAACAGGGCGAGAAGGAGTGTCAAACTAAACAGTGGAAGAGGAAGAAGGAGGATCTCAAGACCGCTTCTCTTCTTCCCCTCTATGTGCCTTGGCAGCATCACTATCAGCTTTTAAGAAAGCCTTATGTGAAACAACATAAGGTGATGGAAGGTATCTCTCTCAGCATTAAGTGCCCTCTCTTGTAATTTTGATAAGTCTGAAACAAGAGGTCCTTCCTAGGCGGAAGAGGACCAACAAGTGTAGACCAAGAGTAATCCAAGGAGTAACTACCACAGGCAATCGACGGTTCATAACGAGTGTCATGAATTACATGCATGAAACCCTCGTGGATAAATTTTAAACATTTATGCACAACTGAGGGTACTACATTCATATCTACTAACCAAGGGATACCCAGGTTCACTCTAAAGAGTTCAGATCCAAGGATTATGTTGAAAAAAAGCTTCACAAATTTACGTCCAACCAAAATCAAGAAGATAATGCTACCCAAATCAGGTATAGAAAGTCCATCATGCATACAGATGGTGCTCACAAGTGCATCATACCCATATTTATGCAAAAAGTTGATTAGCATGATTTCCTTAGTTATAATTTTCACTTGAGATGTTGAATCAACAAGAACACCTACTACGATGTTTCTGTTGATTCGCACGGGGATGTAGAGAGGAGATAGATCCCTATTAAAACCCATTGGTAGATCCTGTGAGGTGAAGGTTATACCAGTACCACTACTCACAGGTTGCCAAAGGGGATAGTTTGATGTAGGAAAGAGGCCATTGCATGCAACACTCTCACAAGGGCCCCCCAAAGGTTGCAAGGAAGGACACTGACCCAATTAAGGTTTCATTGCACAATACTTTTGGAACCTTCCAACTACGCCTACTAGGGGTCGCAGGTTGGGTCATAAGGCGAAGGCCTCATGACACTCACACCTACGAAACTCCTAGAATACGAGGAAAGGAACTTTCAGTATCACCAAACAAAACCAAAATGGTTCATGTCAGGCTCACCAAAAATGTAAGAGAAGGGGACCAACCACATCAAGGCCCCAAGTCACTGAGAGCCAAGAGTGGAAGGCTTCCCTAACTTACCTCACTCTAAAGGGGTATTTGAGATAAGGGATGAGAATGATGAGGACTATAAATTCCTTCAATCACTTTGCAAACCCAAAATTTAGTTTGGGCTAGGCGAGCTTGATTTTTGGAGTCGATTCTATGCCATAGATAGCTCTCCATTTGAGGATGGTAGCACAATTTTGGGACATTAGCACATCACGCTAATGTCTCTCAAGTGTGCTAGCATTCGTACGTCCAAAAAATAGTGAGCACAGTAAAACTGCCAAAAAGACCTACTAACAACCTAGCTACTTCAATCTAGAAGGTAAAAACAAAATGAGAAAGTATGCAAAGTAGATACTGAAATGATAAAGTAAATAGACAAGAACTAGGGTGATGAAGAAAATCTCACAAAAGCACATGTTCGCCAGCTAGCTCCAAATGCATGTCCACCTACACACAAGAAAGAGGGGAAATTTGTTGGGGCTGTATAAGGGCCCACCTCATTCAGACCCCTATTTTGGTGTTTCCACCTCCACGAACAACCAAGTAGCAATGATAGAGAAATGTATGATAAAGAAGTAAAGAAGGAAGGAATGAAAATAACACCACAAAATAGTATATAGCTAATCAACCAAATCATAAAGGAGAGGAATGAAACGTTACCACCTCCACCAAGAGCTCACCAGCCAATGAAGGAGAAAGAGAGCTTGAACAATGACCAAAGCCTCAACTACGATGAAGGGAGGTGTTGAAAAACCTCAAGCCCCTACTGCAATGGATTTCTTCTCACTTTTTTAATGAAGTTGATGGAGTGTTGTTGCTGCAATGGAGTGTTGGGAATGTTGGAAATGTTGAGAAACTATGAAGAAGGATGAGGTGAATGCTTGAAGATTGTCGAAAGAGATGAGTTGAATGAGGAATGGAATAATTTGAACGAGAAGAGAGAGAATATACCATTATTTCAGGGTTGATTGGTCGAAGAGGGATGTTACAAATCATTCCAAATAAGAAGTGTAACACCTCTGCTAGCTTCAGATGCAGTAATCCGTCAAGGACGTAAGTGCACCGCATAAACATCTACACACTACGTGGGCGTCCCTGACAAATATTCTTCTACCGACAACAAATAGATTCCAAGTGGAAGGAAATTAGCTAGCTGATGTGGAATTTCACATTCGGATTTGGTTTTCTAAGTTGAGGATGTGTAAAACGGGAATTTGTTTAAGGGATGCAAATTCATTCCTATACACTTTCAAATGGAGTGCCCTTCGAGTGCACCCCTTTTCTTTTGAAGGGTTCCTAAGGGGCCCCTTTGAAATCTATTCCTTCAATTTTTGACTATTTGTGTGACTATCTTCTTGCTTGCCTACATGGCTTTTTTTTCTAACATATTTTTCTTGCGAATTAACATATCGCTTTGTACGTGCGCCTGTTAGGCTACTTCCAAATTCTAACTCTGTGGAGTCCTCTCACATCAGGCTTCCTTCAGGAGAGAGTATGTAGGGGTACCTTCTTTGCAAGTATGAGGACCTGTGAAGTGCTTGCATCCTGTGGAATCTGTTGGTCTGCAGGCGTTTGGTGCACTTTGTTCAATCCTCCTTAGGAGAGAGTACCTATTGAGTTATTTTCCTACCCTATGCTTTTGAGCTCACCAGATTTTGGTCTGCTTCCTCAAGGATTCAAGTATATTTTCTTTGAACTCTTTCAATCTACTTTACCAAACACTCATTGACACTCATGTTTGCTAAAGTGGGGGAAAAATTGGTGCATTCAAGGATGGAGGGTCTAGGAATAGGACTTTCCAACCTTGCAGCAAGAGTAAACACAATGGAAACTCAAAGAATTGAAATAATAATCCCACATGGGGGAATATAAAATGATCAATTATTCACTAGCAACATTCCCTTCCTTCTAGCTTACAGTTTACAAAATGAGATGGTGTTAAGCCCATAAATACAATGTGAGATGAAGCCCTTATATCCTATATCTTCCTACTTCTCTAGCAATCTATCACTTCTACCTAATGCAACTACACAATGCTTATATATATCAATTTCTAGCCCTGGAAAAGGTCTACGTCAAGCTCAAGAGGTCCCAAAACCTGAAGTTAATTAAATGTGTGAAAGTCGGCCAAAACATATGATTATCCTTTAATCCTTGGATAAATATGATTTGGATTGAAATGAGGTTTCCCTGATGAATGTGCATCCTTATGAAATAGTTTCACGAGCTCTACAAGTCATGGGATAGGTCCGCACACTTGAGAAGCCAAGACCGGTCTGTGAATGCTCTCTATCCAATTACAGTTGATATTCTATTAGCGATATCTTCGTACTAGGATCTCCAAAACACTTGAATTTTGGATATGATGTAGATGTTGCAATGAAGATCATATATACTACTCTACGAGCTCTAATGTTACAATGTGGTATAATGTAGTATGAAATAATGAGACTGGGTCATGATAGTTAACTACTGAAATGCAAGAAATAATGAATACAAATATTTTGTTTGGTTGATGCAAGATTGCTTGCAACCTAGGATGCTACTGTATTAGACACCTAAGGTTGAAGAAAAGTGAACCTTTCACTTTCTTGGGGCTAGAGGGAAACAAATTGTGGTCCACCTCAACCTAAGAAATCCAAGATAAATCTTCCTTCGGTCTTCCTTTCCATCTGACTAGATACTCCTTGTATTGCCTTCCTCTGGTACTACGTCCAACTTTGCTGTCTAAAATTTCCTTGATTTTCTCTAGATGATGTGCTATCTGGTCCGAAAAACCAACTTTTATATCCTTTGGTGACTCTCCTTAGTGATAGTGGTATAGCTCTGCAATGTTGAATATAGGTGATATGCCAAATTCCTCTAGTAGTTCCACTTCATATTTATTTCAAAAATCAAACTTCCTGATGATCTTACAAGGTCCAAACTTCTTCATCTTCAACTTATTATATGTCCAAACTAGAAATCTCTCTTTTCTCAAATATACCATTACTTCCTCTCCTACTACAAACTCCTTA
This sequence comes from Sequoia sempervirens, assembly GCA_007258455.2. Classification (NCBI taxonomy): domain Eukaryota; kingdom Viridiplantae; phylum Streptophyta; class Pinopsida; order Cupressales; family Cupressaceae; genus Sequoia; species Sequoia sempervirens. Next base: position 298,723,357 of record VDFB02000003.1, read on the forward strand.
TGTCTTCTCTTCTCATTTTCTTTCTCCTTGTAGATATTATTCATCTTCTCCATATGCTCCTTAGCTTGATTATGCATTGTTTCCATGAATCCTACAAATTATTTTGCCTCCACACTCCTTTTCATCTCCATACTGATATCTATTAATTTTTTGACTCCTCGGGGTTGTTGTCCTGTCACAATTTCAAATGGTGTCTTCCCTATGCTTCAATTTACTAAATTGTTGTATGCAAATTCTAATTGCAGTAGTATTAAGTCCCAATTTCCTACTTTAACTTTATTCAAACACCTCAACAAGTTCCCCAAACTCCTATTTACCACTTCTATTTGTCCATCTATCTGTGGGTGAAATGTTGAACTATACTTAAAATCTATCTTCATCTTCTTCCACAATGTTTTCCAAAAATATCCAATGAATCTAGTGTCTCTGTCTAATACTATACTCTTTGGTAGTCCATGTAATCTCACAATCTCTTTGACAAATAGGTCTGCAACATGTACTACATCATTGGTTTTCTTACAAGGTATGAAATGCACCCTTGTAGAAAATCTATCCACAACCACAAATATAGAGTTAAATCCTCTCGGTGTCTTAGGTAATCCCAACACAAAATCCATGCTAATTTCTTCCCATGGTCTCTCTGGCACTTTCAATGGTGTATACATTCTAGTGTTTTGACTAAACTTGAAAAATCCTACAACTTTGAACATATTTCTTGACATCCTTATACAACTGTGGCCAAAAATAGTTCTCAGTCACCAATGTTACGGTCTTATCAATTCCAAAATATCCTACTAATCCTTAGCAATGCTTTTCCTTGATCAAATTCTCTCTCATTGAACTTATAGGGATACATAACTGGTTGTTCTTGAATAACATACCTTCCCGAATAAAATAATCCAACCATTCCCTTCCATATGTCTCTATAGGTTCCTCGCAATCCTTCCATGCCTTAGCAAAATCAATGTCATCCTCATACATATGCTTCAGTTCTTCAAAACCTAATACTTCAATTCTCATCTCTATCAACAAACTTCTTCTCCTACTTAATGCATCTGCAACCTTGTTCGACTTTCCACTCTAGTGCTTCAACACAAATGTGTAACTCTAAAAGAATTCTACCAATCTCATATGTCTTTGTTTCAACTTCCCTTGACTATTAAAATATTGCAAAGCTTGATGATTCATATACAACAAAAATTCCTTAGGTAACAATTAATGTCTCCACTTCTTCAAGGCTTGTATTATTGCATTGAATTCCTTATCATAAACTGAATATATCTTCTCCTAGCATCATTCAATTTTTCACTGAAGTAGGCTACTAGTCTCCCTTCCTGACTTAACACAACTCCTATTGCACTTCCACTAGCATCACAATCTACTTGGAACACCTTATCAAAGTTTGGTAGTGCTAACATAGGTTGTTATGTCACCTTTTGCTTCAAAAACTCAAAACTCTTATGTGCTCTTGATGTCTACTTGAATTCATTTCGATCACCCCTCATTGTTTTGTCATATGTGTGCAAATACTACTAAAATTTCTAATGAACTTCTAGTAAAATATTGCTATTCCATGAAATGATCTTACTTCTCCAACGTCCATAGGTGTAGGCCATTCAACTATTTATCTAACCTTCTTAGGGTCCATCTTTAATCCTTCAACATATATCAAAAATCCCAAATATACTAGTTCTTCCTTCATGAAACTACACTTCTTGATGTTTATCAACAACTTCTCTTCTCTTAGCCTCTGAAATACTTGTTTGATGTGCTCCAAATGTTCTTCCTTAGTCTTATTGAAAATTAGAACATCATCCAGGTAAACAATGACAAACTTTCCCAAAAATTTCTTCAGGACTTCATTCATCAACCTCATAAATGTACTAGGTGCATTAGTTAGTCCAAATGGCATGACCAACTACTCATACAATCCCTTATTTGTCTTGAAAGTAGTCTTCCATTCATCTCACTCTCTGATCCTGGTCTGATGGTATCCACTCTTTAGTTCTATCTTAGTGAAACACTTTGCTCCACTCATACTGCCCATGATGTCATCCATCCTAGGAAATGGGAATCTATACTTCACTATGATCTTATTGATAGCTCTTGAATCTTTACACATCCTCCATTCTCCATCTTTCTTAGGTGCAAGTACATTTAGTACCACACATGGGCTCATGCTTTCTCTGATAAATACTTTCTTCAACAGTTCCTGTATCTATCTATTTAGCTTTGCATTCTTTGTTGGTGTCATCCGGTGTGCATCTTTGTTTGGAAAACTAGCTCCTGCAATAAGATCTATTTGATTACTGATACTCCAAATTGGTGGTAATCCATCAGGGACATTCTTTGATACAAGATCTTTGTACTCTATCAATAGTTCAGTGCCTTCCTTCTCCGGCGATTCTTCTTCTCTCATGGTGATTCTTTATGCATCTAGCATTGTGCACTTCCTTGGAATCAAAGAAAAACATAGGTTTTAATGTCTCAATCCATCCAAAAATTTCTTTACATCTACCATGTTCCACACACTTCACTTTCAGGTTCATCTTCCAAAGGTGTCAAGGTGATTCTCTTTCCATTGGACATTATGCTATAGGTATTCTTTCTCCCATCATGTATAGCTTTCTTATCATACTTCCAAGGTCTACCCAACAACATTTTACATACATCCATTTGCATAATATCACATAGTATTTCATCATGATATGACCCTATATGAAATTTTACTAGACATTGCTCACTTACTAGTATCTTGTACTCATCTTGAATCCAGGCTATCTTATAAGGCTTCGGATGTTTTATTCTTTCCAAATTCAACTTTGTCACCATTTCCTTAGAAACTAGCTTAACTATGCTACCACTATCAATGATAACTTTGCAACACTTACCTCTTGCTTTGCATCTAGTCTAGAACAAAATTTTCTTTTATGGTGCTTCCTTAGGTTCCTCTATGAAATAATGATTCTCCCTTCTTAGGACTTCCTCTGGGACTTAGTGGTTCCACTAGTTCTTCCTCCACATATCTGATTCTTGCATGATTTTCAATCTTCTTACTTTCTTGTCGACACTCAAATTCTCTATGTCCTTCTCCTTTGCACTTAAAATAGGTTCCTCTGAAATTTCTCTTGTCATATCCTTTCTCATCTCTCCCATATCCATCATTGAGGTAAGAATTGTAGCCTCCTCGATTGTGGTGGTAATAATTTTTGTCATCTCTCCCTTTATGGTATGAATTGGAATCCCTCTCTTGTGATATGAATCTATTTCTTTGTTTTTCTCTACATATGGTGTTTCTACTTCAGAATGTGACCTTCCTTTCTAAAATCTACCTCCTCATCCTCTCTGCCTATGTTCATGTGTTTTGTTTAGCTTTTCCTCCACCTTTAATGCAAACTAATATGCTTCCTCTACTGAATTCATCCTTATCAAACTCAACTCTTCCTGAATGTTCATCCTCAGCCCATTGATCTATCTTTCCACTTTCTCCTTGCTTGCTTCACTATGTCCATTCGTGATGAAGGTCTTATGAAATTCCTTAATGTATTATTTCATAGTATTTTCCTTATGTCTCAGGTTTTGCAATCTCTTCAACGGCTCCAACTCATAGTTCGTAGGTATAAATTGGTTCTTCAATTTTTTCACAATTCTATCCCATTTCACAATATTTTCTTTACCTTTTATGTTTATCTCAAATTGAACTTCCTTCCACCATATTGCAGCATGTCCTTTTAGTTTAGTCTTTACAAATCTCACTCTCTCCAAATCTTCAATTTCTTCATATTCCAAGTACTCATCAATGTCATTTATCCGATCAATTAACTCTTCAAGATTTAGGTTACTGGTACAGTTTGAAATATCCATTCTAGGTTGCTTTCCTATTTTTGAAATAGCCTTCAACATCTTCATCTGATTTGATTCTTCCTCTTCTGAGGTTTCTTCAGTTAGATCTGTAGCTTGAACTTCATCATCATCACTTTCATCATTGGGTCTAGGGTTTATGTATTTTCTTTTGTCTTCTTCAATAGCATCCAATCTCACTTTCATTGTTCACATCATTTACACCATCCAATCCATCTTTCTAGCAACATTAACAGTAGTATGAATTCTCATCAGTGACATCTCTTCCTAGGATCTGGTGCAAATACCTCAAGTCAGCGATCTGGCTACAAGGTTGCAACTGCCTCACAATCTATGATTTGTTGACAAACACAAGTAGGATGCCTCCATTCGGTGATCTATCCACACAAAGATCTTACAGAATTCCTTGCTTAACTTCGCTCTCCTCTCCCAAGGTCCGCAACTCGCTTTGATACCACTTGGTGAAGTCAAGGATGGAGGGTCCAGGAATAGGAATGTCCAACCTTGTAGCAAGATTATACATAATGGAAACTCAAAGAATTGGAATAACAATCCTGCATGGGGGTTTAGAGAATGATCCATTATTCGCTAGAAACATGCCTTGCCTTCCAACTTACAGTTTACAGAATGATATATCGTTAAACCCAGAAATACAATGCAGGACGAAGCCCTTATCTCCTATATCTTCCTATTTCTCTAGAACTCTATCACTACTACATAATGCAACTACACAATGCTTATATATATCAATTCCCAGCTCTGGAAAAGGTCTACATCGGCCTCAAGAGGTCCCAAGCCCTGAAGTTGATGAAACATGTGAAGGTCAGCCAAAACAAATGATTCTCCTTTGATCCTTGGATAAACATTATGTAGATTAGAAAAAAGGTTCCTCGATGCATGTGAATCCTTATGAAATGGTTTCCTAAGCTCTGCAAGTCACGGGATAAGTCTGCACACTTGAGAAGCCAAGACTGGTCTGTGAATTCTCTTTGTCCAATTATAGCTGATATTCTATTAGCGATATCTTTGTATTGGGATCTCCAAAACACTTGCATTTTGGATATGATGTAGATGTTGCAATGAATATCATATATCCTGCTCTATGAGCTCTAATGTTACAATTCAGTATAATGTGGTCTGAAATACTGAGATTGGGTCCTGACAGTTAACTACTGAAATACAAGAAATCATGAATGCAATTTTTTTTTTAGTTGATGCAAGATTGCTTGCAACCTGGGATGCTCCTGCATCAAAAATGTATAGGAGTGAATTTTCACCCCTCTTGAAAATTCCCCTTTTACACCCTTCACTTTAGAAAAATCAAATCCGACCAAATAATTCCATATCTTCATTCTGAACTCCATCCACTTGGCGCTTGTTTTTAGTGTTGGTGGAGGAATCTCTATTGAGGACATGCACATAGCACACGGTGTGTTTTCATCTTGGAAAGATTCCTACCTTTGGAATCTGTAGAGGCATTACGTTCACCATTGGGACCGAAGTGTAACGCTTCTATGCCTTCCTGTTGACCTTTGAATGGCTCTTTCCCTTCAAATTCATCTTCAAATGGCTATGCTTCTTTTTCCATACATCTTCTTGGCGATTGTTGATCTTCTACACATGAATTCACTCTCACTCCACATTCTTGCAAATTCAAGCTACCTATTGCACTATTGGCTTCACAATTGTAGAAAACTTCTTTCTTAGCCTCACCAAAACTCTTGTATTATCAGAGTGATAGAAGCACTAAGAGTGCTCTTATATATGCATCCCAGTCATGTTCATCATATGTGGAAGGTGGACAACTAGCCAAAGGGACAACAAGAAGTATTATACTAGGAGCATCACCAAGTTTAACACATGGTGAGTCACTCTTTATAGGAGGACCATCATGATTCGTATCATTTAAGCTCATGAAAGATGAAAAAAAATTCAGCTCATTATGCACTTCCTCATCAATTTTAGCAATCTCATCATCATCATCCAAGTTAATCACAACAAGAGGCCTAATGACAATATCCATAGAATTTTCTTGTTTTTGTTGTGGCGAAGGTGGAGAGTCATCATGCTTTGTTTCAATTAGTGTTTGATATTGATTTTTTATTTCATTCTTATCTTTTAATCTATAAGAAATAGCACAATGTCTATGCCTACGCTCTTTAGCATTTTGGTTTCTCTTTGTATGATTTTCAAGTTATGATTGTGTAGGAGTAGGTTTATCAACCATTAATTTATTTTCTTCTAGTAAGGGAGGAATGGAAGGAACTATAAGAGGTTGTTCAACCACTTTATCTTTAGCTTTATAAACTTGTTTGATCTTAGGAGGGACAATAGGACTTATCTGGTTATCTCTTGGTCTTTTGTAGGAAATAGGTGAATTATTTTTTATGGGTTGGTCTTGGGTACTTGGAAGGAATTTTGGTTCAATCATGGGTTGAGGCATATTGCTCAGGGATAATTGTTGAAATAATGGATGCAAAATTTCCTTGAAATTGCAGCCCTCAAGAGGACCTTTTCCAAGAAGAAATTTACCCACACAGAAAGTGTTGCAACTAAGGGCATGCAAATGGAGATTATTTGATTGATATCTAGAATATGATTACAAATATGCATATGCCTTGAATGTATAAGAATGAGTGATATACAAGATGCAATATGATGTTTCCATGTGTCTTGATCTAACAACATGTGACATGTACATCCTAACTACCTACCTAATGAATGATAAACTGATTGAGATAAGTTCTAGAAAAGACAACTCATCTTCTAGAAGGAATCTTATCTCCTACAAACATGGAAAGGGTAATGACCCCATTATTAATGATTTTCTAATGATGCAACCTAGGACTTAAATAAATAAATAAAAGACCCAAGTTAACTTATGCTAGTGTAATAAATAATTAATTACACTAACACCCCCCATAAGTGCAAATTAGGGAGGAAATGAAATGCAATGATTATTCAATGATGATGGGTCCCAGCTACATGATGGCCATATTAGGTACCCATTTACAAATGATAATGAAAAATTCAACTAATCTCCCACAAACAGAGAAAATGGGAAAACCCAATGGGAAGAAAAGCGCTCTCCAAAAAGGAGATGAAATGCAAAAAAGATAAGTGAGGAAGGATGGAGGACTCCCAAATACCCCCAAGTACACCATCCCTCACATGGATATAATATAATTAATGGCTCCCCCATAGGGAGGAAATAGAGAGACTATATAGCCCCCCCAAAATATGTGATCACCCTATAAAAATGGTAAGTTATTGAAGACAAAACAAGATCCAATGTCGACAAACAACATGTCTCCCTTTCGGAAGAAACAAAACCAAGTGCAAGTGTAGAGATGCTTCCCATTCCGGATAGGAATTGAAGGAAGGAAGAATGAATGCGAATGATGATGTCTCTAAAAAATTTCTCAGGTGTCTCCTTTCCTAATCAAGATGAAGATGCCACAATCAAGTCAGGTACATGCCCAATCAATGTAGAAGGTGACAAAATAGGACGATGTGGAAATTGATGTTGAACAAGATCCAAAGATGACCATGCAATGATCCTTCGATTGAAGGGATAAATGGAGACTAGATTGCCCCCCCAAATGAAGTGTCCTCAAAACCACTGAGAGAAGATTGAATCCAATCCAATGGTGGATGCTGAAGAAACTCTGAATCTTGAATGAAGTGAGAGGGAAAAAGTCTCATATATGAAATCTCTGAAGAGAAAACAAGTTCCTCCAAGATAGTCTCTAGATCCCCAATAAAGGTTGAGATAAAGGAATGTGGAGACTCAAGAAAAATATCCAAAGAAGGATCTGAATAGAGGAGTGATATCCCCTCAAGAATGTCCTCCAAACCTATAGAAATAGCAAGTCAGCAATCCCTAAAACAAAGCCATCCTGAGATGTCAAGCCTGGAAAATTGAATGTGTCTTGAATAGAAATGATGGAAGCCTCAATCAATGACTTTGGACAAGGAATCACTAAATGTGAAGGGATACCAATAGTATTTGATGGAGAAGGAGGAACATTTGAATAAACCTTGTCAACCTCTTTGGAAGATTCAAGGCAATGCAAACAAACAACCTCCTACACAACAATATAATCATAGGGTATTTGATCTGCGGAATGACATTCTGAATTAGGAGTATCAGAATCTCCAAATAGCTCCCAAATCTTAGTCCAAAGGATGTGAGGACAATCAAAATGATCAATAACACTCAAAACATCACAATCAACTTGCATTGAAATGATCTCTAAGATAGTTTATCTAGTGCAACTCCAAGCAAGTCCATGAATACCTTCACTTGGATGGGGAACTATACCATACAGATGTTGCAATAATTCAAGTGATTGAAGATGGTGGATGATCCCATCTCACCATTGTTTATATTTTCCCTTGTGTCACATAACTAGAGAAGGAGTATATGCAAGCCCCATAATTTACTATCAAATTTCTCCAAAAAACAAATACAATGACCTTCAATAGAAAATAGAAACTTCTAAATATGATATGCAAATGATTAGATTCCACCCAATGCAAAAATACTTTTCCCAAGCTTCAGAATATCCAAGTAATTGAACAAATGCACCAAATTGAACAAAACCAATGCAAGAGTACCTAGAGCTAAAAATGATCAAAGTGAATGGACTGATGAAAAAAGCTTTGAAATACCTTCTTGATGCCATTGGAATCACCAAATTTTGATAAACGGTTGAGAATATAGGAGCCTTTAAGTCCAAAATAAAGGGTTGAATTCAATTGATTGGATATTTTCTAGCAATAGAATACTACAAAATGGATATCACCATTGGAAATTATATCAAATCCTCTTTCCAACGATATCTCGTTTGCTAATTTTTGATACCCTGGTGAAAAGTTATGAAAAAATGAAAAAAAGGCCTATATTAGGCACTCTACAGGCTAAACTAGGGCAAAAAATTAGCCCCCTCAGATTGGCACCTGGTCATTGATGTGACCAAAAGGTGTACGATGGGAAAAAAATTCCCTCACCAAGAGCAGAATTAGAGCTAAGCTTTTTGGGTGGAGAAACCAAGGTAGTGGTGGCGCCACTTCTTATAGCAGGGCCCTCACTTGTTGATAGAACCAAGGCCATGGCCAAGGGTTGATATCTCTGAGAGTGTTGACTGAAAAATGTTGGAAATGGAGAGAATGGTTGGCAACCGACGAATGAACTAACTAGTGGCGAGAGCGGCAAAGAACAAGTCGGCAAACAGAGGCAAGTGCAAAGACGGTTGGGTAAAAAGAAGTTGGTGGCACTGAAGTAAGTTAGATGACTGGAGTACCACAGATGTAACCGGAGCTGACAACTGCACCCCATGAACCATTTACTGCAGACTTTGTATTATAAAAAAGGTCGACAATATCTATAGTTATGATTTTTAATATTTTCTAATGGCAATTAAAACCCAAAAAATACTTGAATAGATTTTATCAACCACATACTAAACTATATTCATAGAAATTTTAAAAACAAACCCTATTAAACATGTCAATAGTGATTTTATATGTCCTTGATTAAATAAATCAAACCCTAAAATTTTAATGAAATGTCGAGGATTAAATATAATTGCAGTCGCTCGATTACAAATATTTTCTGCAAACTATATAAAATACCCAAAATAATTTTTTTTCCAAAATAATATGAGATAGGGCTCTATTTTTTTCTCTGAAATGAAAAATGGCCTGCTTCTAAAAAAAAAATTCCATAGAGGACAACTGGAAGGGAGGATATTTTACTGCAAATTGTACAGATAGTACGATTGATTTTGCAAACCCTAAAATACCTTTAATGGCTCCCAAGTTGATGAATCTAAATTTGGTGAATGAACATGCGATCTTAGGGTTTTGACGCCTTCTGAAAACAATGGCAAGCTAAGATCTGACTCAATATGCTTCAGAAATCAGCTTGGTCTTCAGGTGGAGTCAAGTAGCCTACAATGGAAACCTTCAAGCTTGCAATGAACCTCTGTAGCCCAACTTTCTTGATCCTGGGATTAAACTTCAATGGAATGGCTTTGATACCATGTTAAAATAATGGATGCACAAAGTCCTTGAAATTGCAGCCTTCAAGAGGACATTTTCCAAGAAGAAATTTACCCACACAGAAAGTGTTGCAACTAAGGGCATGCAAATGGAGATTATCTGATTGATATCTAGAATATTATTATGAATGTACATATGCCTTGAATATATAGGCATGAGTGATATACAAGATGCAATATGATGTTTCCATGTGTCTTGATCTAACAACATGTGACAACATGTAAACCCTAACTACCTACCTAGGGAATGATAAACTGATTGAGATAAGTTCTAGAAAAGACAACTCATCTTCTAGAAGGAATCTTATCTCCTACAAACATGGAAAGGGTAATGACCCCATTATTAATAATTTTCTAATGATGCAACGTAGGACTTAATTAAATAAATAAAAGACCTAAGTTAACTTATGCTAGTGTAATAAATAATTAATTACACTAACAATAATTTTGCTATGTGCTTTTCCTTAAACTTTTGATAAGATTTGTAAAATAATTCCTCACAAGGCTTAATAGGTTCCATAGGTTCAAGCCAAAAGAAATCCAATGAGAAATTCCCTAGGGAAGATAAAGGATTAAAGCCACAATGGTGCATAGTAAATATTTCATTGCCAAATGGAAATTTTAAGCATTTATGCACTACTAATGACATGAAATCCATGGAGCGTAACCATGGGTAACCAAGCTTCACACGGAATTGGTTGAACAAAAGAATGATGGAGAATGATACCTTCACTTGTTTCAATCCCAGTTTTAAATGAAAAGTGATCGAACCTATCACAGGTCAAGAAAAACCATTATGTGTTTTGATCCATGTTTTTGGTTGTTCATAAGATTCTTGATAAAGTTCATACAAAAACAAGAATTCCTAGATGATCACATTGTCTACACACACAAGATCAATTAATATCCCATTAGTAGGCTTGTCATTGATTCTTTCGGCGGTGTAAAGAGGACCATTGGGTGCACGTCTAATTATATCATTTTGTGAGAAAGCAATGTCGAGGGGAATTTTGGTTTGTCCCTTATGAGGTTGAACATCAATGAAGCCTACCACACGTTCTAAGTCTCCTTCATTTTCATTTATATTGTCATTATTTGTACATCTTCAATCTTGTCAGCATTCATCACATCATTCTTGGTATCAGTAACTTTCACAAAGGAGGTATTATGATTTGGCATGGGGTTGGTAAATATTTACAAATTTTGGGTGAATGGGCAACATACTTGTTTCCTTGATCATTAACACCACCAATCTGGATGTGATTAGAATTAATGATGTCTTGCACAATATGTTTAAGATGCTTGCATTTTTTGTATTGTGTCCATTTTTTCAGTGATAATGGAAAAATAAATTTGAGTTAAAGTTTGGAGGTAAGGGCTTAGTGGTATCAATGGCTCTAACAGGAGGTAGGGTGACTAAGTTCTTACTTATAAGTTGCAACATGATGGAGTGAAGGGTATCAAGTAAAGGGGTAAATTTTCTACTCCTCTCCCTAAATGAATATGGATTTTTCATTTTTTTAGCAGCCGCTTGGGATTTAACATGTTGATTTGTATGAGGTGTATTTATTTGTAAAAATCTCTTATTTTATTTCTTGAAAGGTTGGAAATTGTTTTGGGGCATGACTTTGGATTTCTCAAGATTGGTAGAAGTAGTTTTTTTTTCACAATGAATAACCAAATTTGGATAATCACGAAGCGTCGTGAACAAGTGTGTAATGGAGGGAAACTTCAACATCTCAAGTTTATCTTGAATATTGGTATTCAAATTGGCAATGAATATTCTTTGAAGTTCAGCATTAGGAATTTTAATGTTGATTTGTGAGTAAAGCAATTGGTATTGTGCTTTGAAATCAGTGACCTTTTCATCTTTGTTTTGTTTATATTGCATTAAATCAGCTAAGGTCATCTTGGGACCCATGTGCACTTGGAAATGGTTAAGAAAGGCATCAAAAATTTCATTGAATGAACTAATTCAATTCTTTGGTAAAGAAAAAAACCACTCAAATGCAGTGTCTTTCAAGGATCTAGGGAAAATTTTAGCTAGGAGTTTATCCTCAAAAATGAAGTCACTACATAAGGTTGTGTATGCTGAGACATGGTTACTAGGGTCTCCTTTTCAACCGTATTTCTCAAATCTAGGAATTTCTATGCCTTGTGGCATTTGTGCTCTCAATATCTCCAAGGGTAAAGGGTTTCTTTTGACATATTATGATTTTTTTTCCATTTTGACTTTGGTCCAATGTACTAAATCAGTTGTTGGAGGGATGGAACATTTTGTAGGAGTTGATTAAGTACGGGATCATTTCTTCTTTTTTTTGAGATAGAGGTGAATAAGGTGGAGGTGTATATGTATTCAAAGGGCAAGTGAATTGTAAAGTTGTGTGGGGAGATGGATTAGGAGATATGAGATTTGAATGCACAAAGCTAAAGGGATTCCCAATGGGCAACCTAAGGTGGTATTAATATTGTTAGTAGATTGTTTAGTTGTTGTAATAGTTGGATTAGTGTATGTAGGAACAGAGGTCACAATTGTGGAAGGAGGAATTGGGTTTCCACCTTGGATTTGAGTGAACCCCAAAGTTTGAGCACAAATAGTCATTGTAGGGACATGTTTATCAATAATGTGAGCTAGGCTACACACAATTTATATTCCTTGTTCATTATCAAGCATTTTCCTCATGTTATGTATGATAGGAACTATAGTACCAGCAATGTATTCAGAACTCACAAAGTTTTGTAGTTTTTTCTAGATCTTCCTACATTTGTGTTAGTTCTTATTGAGGGAAATTAGCAACCATTGTGTCAACATTAGTCACATTGGTTGTGGTTAGGGTAGTCATGGAAAATGAGGTATCAAAGTTATGGTTCATAGTGGGTTTACTAGTATCAACATTATGAGTGAAAGAGTTGGAAAACTCAAGATCCACAGCAAGTGTAATAGCACAGGATGGGATGAGTCTCAAACTATGTCTCACTATAGTATTGGTAATAGGACACTAGGTTGTGAAGCTCATACAAGTTTCACCAAACCTAAGTGCACCCAAAATGGAGAATAGGCACTAGATAAATGCAATAAAACACCCTATAATATGAAGTAAAATGCAAGTATGTAAAGAGATAGCAATTTTCATATTTTAAACAAGATAGTTTATTAATTATGCTATGCAAAAACCTAAAAAATGATATCTTTTAATTCCAATTTTGATTTGCAAACAATGCACTCAATTTGACCAATTAAACCTAATGCAAACAATGATAGTTTTTTTTTATTTTTCAAACTAAAACCCATATTTAACAACAAATAAAAAGAAGGAAAATAGAAAAATCAATGCCCAAAATATTGAAAAAACACCTGTACAAAGATAGATTTTCCTTAAGGCGAATAGGTCTTAGCACAAGGGTTACAAAAATTTAAATTTGAGTTTAAATCTTATAGCTAGGCTTTCCTATTTCAGACTGTAAGTTGTACTTTCACTGACATATTTTTCCAAATTTGTATGTCTAAATGCAAGTGCAATGAATGAAAAGTATGACACTTTTTGAAATGCAATTTTGACTCAATTTTTGAATATGAATGATTGAGCATACACTAATATGCAAGTACTATGCAAAATCAATGTAATATGCTTGCAAATTTTTGAATTATTTATATTTTAAAGGGTGTAAAATGCAAACCTAAAACCCTAAATGAGATGCAAAATAATGAAATGTGAACAACCCCAAATGAGATTCAAAGTAATGCAATGCAATGCAAACTAATGCAAATCCTATATCTGTTGTTTGTATGGACTCCAATTTTGAAAAGTTTATAGTGCAAGAATTTCATGTTCACCAAAATGAAATGAAGGAAAAATGAGGTGAATTAATAATGATAGCAAAGAGGGGGTATGATGCATCTATCTTCCTTATTTCATTAGGAACAAGAGATCCCCTAGGGAAAGATTGAATTTCAACCCTTAGGTGAGTCAACCTTGGTGGAGATCTTGTTGTTCTCCTTATGATTTAGGATGGGGTAAATCACCCTAAAATGCACTTTTGGGAGATGAATGAAAACTACTAAATGAATCAAAACATGTAATGTAACACATGAAACCTCTAAATTAAACCTTAATCTAAGAGAATCTAGAAAGCAATTTTAGATCTGAGAAGGGCTTGATTTTATTCACTTGTCACAAAAAGTTTGTGTTGAGTGTCCTCTTGGGACTCATTCGCCCAAGGGCGAATGGGTCTTGCTATGAGGGTTGAAAAAATTCTTTCATGGTCCTCTGGTCCTATGTCCACACTCCTAATTCCTCTGAGTTTCATAATAATAAACTCAAATAAAAATTTTAAGTGAGTTTTGTGGCTTGAAAACTTTGACAACTTTCACAATTTTTCTCCTTTGATATATCTTCAATCCTTCTTCAACCTAAGATTTGCAAAACACACAAGAGGGAAAATTATTTGATTTTGGTGAATGTGGGTTTTCTTTGGTCAAACCTCATTTTGGTAATTAAGCCTTGAATTGAAACAATGAAACATGAAAGGAATGATTAAAGAATAATTGCTATGTTGCAACTCACCAAACCCTTGATTTGAAACCATTGGAGGATTGAAACTTAGTAGATATCTCGAAGGTCTTGGTCTTGCATGAAATTACTTGATTGATGATGTGATCTTGATGCTTGAAATTTGAATTGAATTCTTGAAACCTACATCACAATGTTAGCTCCAAAAATATGAATGATGCTTGATAACTTTGACATGATGCTTGAGATCTTGAATGCTGCAAAAAATGCTTGAGAATTCTGCTCTTGAACACCTTTGACAATAATCTTTGCTCTAGGAATGCTTGCATGAAAAATATAGATATCCTAGGATTTAAATTTGATAAAAAGGCCTTACTTTTATAGGTAATTTTCTAATTTCCCAAAAATTAAACATTACAAGCCAACATTTGAATTTGAATCTGAGATCATAAAAAGGCTGCCAAAAACATATTTAAAATTAGAAATTAGAAATTAAAGGGACACATTCACCCAAGGGTGAATGGATCTTGACCTAAATTTCCAAGACCTATTCATTTCAAGGTGTTAAAAATGATAATTGCATTAATTAAATCATAATTATCCTTTCAAAAATTGTAATTAATTACGCTTGTAGATTCATAATAGGGCCAATTAGAGGCTTAATTAGGTCCAATTAATTAAGGGACCCAAACATAGTGTGAAAATGTAAAGGAGCATATTTTCTAACACTACAAGTCCAAATAAAGGTCAATTTTATAGAAGAGTTTTCTTATCTAATATATAATTTATAGACAACTTCCTCTTCTTTGGTAGGAAATAATGAAATTAACTCTTGTATATATCTTTTCCAATATAGTTTATTTTACTTGTTCAGAAACATATCTAGCCAATACATACATACATATTCAACATTTTATGTGTATTCTACATTTGTTCAATCCTAATGAATGAAATATATAAACCAATTAATTTGATGAATATATTTATTTTATCTATTATTTATGTATTTTCTTTATAATGAGAATTAGGATGTCATTTTAGTTGAAGTGTGCTTTATATATAGCATATTGGGGTTTTTATTTCTCACAAACTTAGGTTGAGTGCTCCCCATTAGTTCAAAATTAGTCTTTAATTTTATATACTTGAACATTACAAATTTTAATGCAAGACACCTTTCATTTGGAAGCACACTATTTGGATCTATATAAGATGATAAAAATCATGGAAAAATAGCTTTAATCTTTTAGGTATAAGAAATTCATTATTATGAATTAGGGGATTACGTCACTGGAGGAATGTTGTAGCTGCATGTTTCCTTGTAGGCTATGCTAGGGACTACATGCCCATGTGCATGTCTTTCTTGGTGTCATGATGTCTTGGGGTGGGGGTTTTGTGTGGTACGAGTGGTATTGAATAAATTTGTGGGGGTTTTGTTTATTTGGTGGGTGTTGGCTTGTTTGGAGTGTGGGTATCATGTGGTGTTTGACCCCTTTTAACCTTTTTGTTTATTTTTTCTCTTTTTGTATATTGTGATTATGGCAAGTGACTCAGGTGCTTCTGAGCCTGTTTCTTTTTGTGCAGTGGTGTCAAGGTTTTCCTAGCCTCAGGCTAAGCTCTCCAATACCTTTAATTTTTTGAACAATGACATATAAGGGGAGGGCCCAACATTGAATTGTAGCCCCCAGATTCACAAACTAAATGGATGCCTCGAGAGAAGCAAAGTTCTTCTAGTGTTGGTTATATAGCCAAAATCAATGGCTAAATATGTAAGTTACCTATCAAACCATGCATTGATTTGTAAATTTATGGGCATTCAAATTTATCTTCCCTTCCTAGAGTCATGGACTCGTAAGGTCTAGAATCCAGAAGGTGACATTGAGGTTATGCTTGCAGCCAACAATTACTTTGTGGTGGTGTTCTTGTGCATTTTGGATCGTAACAAGGTCTTTGAAGGGGGCCCTTATTTTTACAATCGAGTTGGCATGTTCATTAACCCTTGGCACATTGGATTTAATCCTTCCAAGGAACTACCATCAAGGGTTCCAATTTAGGTATGCCTCCCTTGGCTCCCATTGGACTTTTAGAATAATGACAGTCTACACATGATTTCTCTTTTGTTGGGCAAGCTCATTGGTCCTTTACAATAGAATTTGGACAACAAGGTGATCCCTTGTGCTCACATCTATGTTGAGATTCATTTGAATAACCAACTTTCAGATTCTCTTAAAACAATTTTGGGTCTATCTCATAGATTTAGTAGCAAGTTTATGAGGCTCACGAATTTTAGTGTTGTGTTTTCCATGAGTATGGACATTTGTTGTGGAAATTTCCAAAAAATTCCTCAACCGATTGACCTTCCAATGGAGTTTGAATCAATGCTCCTTTTGGTCAAGGACCCAGGGTGGACAGGGGAAAAGCCTCTTTGGAAACCACACAACAGAGGTAGAGGAGTGAAAATAACCTTTAAGGATATGAAGGGGGAGGAGACCTTCAATAGGTTTGAGGCTCTAGAGACATTAGGTGTGCATGAGGAGGTTTCTAAAATTTTATTCAGCAGGGATGGCCTTGTGGATGAAGAGCAATCTTTTCCACTAATGGCTACCTCTCCAAATTGGCTGCTTGATTCTATTGAGGCTTCACATATGGACACAAATCCTAGAATTGTGGACCCTATGTTGTAGTCCAACCTGAGGGAAATGAAGCTACTCATAATTTGGAGGCACCCTCTATTTTGTAGCCTGTGGATATGGGTTCTACTCCTAGAAAAGGCAGTAAAGTTACTCACTTGTTAGGAATGCAACAAAAATCAATTAAGGGAGGTTTGGATAAGAGTTCTAAAATTGGGCGCAAGAAGGATCAGGATAAATTAAAGTTAATGACTGAATTTTTTTTGGAATCAGGATCTGTTAAGACTATTAATTCTAACTTCTCTAACCCATAGAGATGATTGTCCTCTCATGGAGTGTGAGGGGTTTGAACAACATCCGTAAACAAAAGGTTGCTCATGATTTTATCATAGACTATTCTCTTGATGTTGTGTTTATTCAGGAGTCTAAATTGGTAGTGGAAGGTATCATAACTATTGCTACTAAATTATGGTGGCAAGGTCAATGTCAGTGCATTGGTTCTCAAGATAGTATTGGTGGAATCACTTGCTTGTGGGATCCTTGTAAAATTAACCCCTTTTGGTGGATTTCGAGTAGACATTTTCTATCTTTGGTGGCTTCAAGTGTTGTGTCTAGTGAAGCCATCCTCCTCACCAATGTGTATGCTCTGATGGATTATGCAAGTAAAGCTCGTCTCTACACTCACATTTGTTTTGTGTGTTCCTCAGTTCCTCTTCTTCCTTGGATCATGGTAGGTGAATTCAATGCTATTATTGGCATGGAGGAGAAAAGAGGAGGTAGTGATAGATTGGAGGCTTCATCTTTTTTGTTTAAAGATAATATTCTTGCTTTAAACTTGATTGATATTAAGCCAAGAAATGGGCTTTTTACATAGAGCAATAAGAGGTGGGGGGAAAACTCTATATTTGAAAGATTGGATAGGTTCCTAGTCTCAAGTTATTGGATTGGCTACAAGTGGATTACCAGATCTGAAATTTTGGGTTGGAAGGGTTCAAATCATTGGCCTACCATGCTCTCAACATCAAGGGTTGGCTTGTCTAAGAATACATCTTTCAAATTCCAATTGATGTGGCTTTGTGAGCCTTCTTTGTGGGATTTGGTGGCTAATTGGTGGAGTCAAGGTATGATTGGGAATGGTATAGCTATGTACTCCTTCATTAAAAGGCTTCAATTTGTGAAGTATTAGTTAAAGAAGTGGAACAGACGTAGTTTGGGGAATATTTTTCTAGCTAAAGTGGCAGCCCAAAAAAGAGTCAGAGCATGACCAAGAAAAATAGAGATTATGGTTTGTCTGAGGAGTCCTTAAAAGAAGAGGTTCCAGTAGTTAAGGAGCTTGCAAAGTGGGACTTGTGTGAGAAATTTTTTGGAAACATAAGGCTCACATTGATTGGTTGTTGGAGGGAGATAAGAACACGACTTCTTCTTCAACTCAGTTAAGGTTAGGAGACATGGGAATTTGCTTGCCTCTCTTATGACCCCAAAAGGGTTCATCTATCTTCCTTTGGAGATACCTCCAAGGATGCTATCCATTATTTCTTGGACCTATTTAAGGATGACTCTCCCACTATGGTGGAGGTAGAGCACCTTATTTTGGAGTGCATTCCTTCATGTATCTCGACTGAGATGAATGGTCTACTTATTAATCCCATAACTTTGGAGGAGGTTGAGAATATTTTGTTCTAGATAAGGAAAGGGAAAGCTCTAGGACCTGATGATTTTCCTATTGAATTCTTTCAGGAGTTGTGAGAGATTATCAAGTATGACTTATTGGAGGTAGTTCAAGAGTCATGGAGAAATAAGCAAATGTTAAGAGCTATGAATGCCACTTTCCTTATGCTTATCACCAAGGAGGGGGATAATTCCTTTGATATATGTTTAGACCTATCTCCCTTTTTAATGTGGTGTACAAAATTATTACTAAGTTAATTACAGAGAGGCTCAAGCCTTGGCTTAAATGGGGCATCTCTAAGGAGTAGGGGGGTTTTGTTATTGGTAGACAAATTCTAGATGGGGTGATTATTACTGTTGAGGCCATTCACTCCATGGAGAAGTCTAGGAAAAAGGATATGTTTATCAAATTGGACATGGTCAAATCTTATGACCATGTTAGATGGCCCTTTCTTTAAAAAATTCTTTTGGAATTTGGGTTTGATTCTTCCTAGGTGGATTGGGTTATGAGTTGTGTGACTTTAGCCTCATACTCGATGCTAATTAATGTTCATCCCTAACATTTTTTTGGTGTGTCACGGGCTCTCGGTCAAGGGGATCCTCTATCACCTTATTTATTTATTCTTATGGTTAAGGTCCTAGGAAGGTTTATTAAATCTAAGTTAGATAGGGCTTAATTTAGGGGTGGAATTGGGATGCTAGTGTGGCTATCCAATCTCATTTATAGTTTTTTTATGACACTACGTTGCTTGAGGTTTCCAAAGTTAGTGAAGTTTTTAATCTTGGTAGAGATTTAGATTTCTATCTTGCAGCTTTGAGGAAAAGAATTAATGAATTTAAATCTTGTATCTTCTTCTTCAACACCCCTCCTAGTATTTGGAGTAGAATTGCTCGAATCCTCTTCTTTGAAATTGGGGAGTTTCTTTTATTTTATCTTTGTATCCCTATTTTAGTGGTTCCCCTTTCTTGCTCGAATCCTCTTATTCGAAGTGTTCCTAGATAAGATTCATAGAAAATTTAGTCATTGGACTTCCAAGTGGCTTTCTTTTTCTAGTAGAGTGATGTTGAATTCGATGGTGTAGGGTCTTTCGATTTATAGACATATGGTTCATTTGGATAGTACAAGTTTTGTTAGAGAGTTGGATACCATGGCTATAAAATTTCTATGGGCTTGTAACCTTGAGTCCACAAAGTTGAGTTTGGTGAAGTGGGAGAATATTTGTAGACCAAAGTAGGAGGTTGCCTTGGTCTAAGACAGACTATGTTGATGGGGTTGGCATTGGATGCTAAATTGTATTGGTATTGGTGCTCAAATAAGGATCAGTCTTGGTCCAAGATCCTCACGTTTAAATATTTGGGTGGGCTAGCAAGTGATGAGGTGCCTAGATTCACCTTATCAAGAAAGGATTATATGATTTGGGACACTCTTAAGAGAGGTGCTAATCCTATTTAATAGGGGTTTTTTTGGATCTATAATAGGGGGTCCAAAGCCCTATTTTGGTTTGATTCTTGGAATGGATACTCTCCCCTCATGTCCATGCATCCACACTTATAGTCTCTATGTCTCAATTTTTTGGAAGTTGGTTGGACTAGGGTTGAAGATTTCAAGGTGAGTAGGAAGTTGGGTTTTGTCGATGTGTTTCAGTGGAAGAATATCTCAACTTGGCCTCAGGTTGGGGTGTTGGAGCATCAAGGGAGAGTTGGCTCGTATTCTTGTTGGCAGGTAGTGCAACTCTTTGGGGACTAAAGGTATTCTAAGTTAGGGATTAGATCCTAGAGGCATATATTTAGTGGACTTTGGCTACCAAGTTTTGGATAGGCAGAAGTATGGTGGGGACAAAGTGTCATTGTGGAAATAGGTTTGGAATAATTTTTCTTGGCCCAAATGTAGAGAATTTATGTAGTTGGTTGCATAGAATAGATGCCTCACATGGAATAATCTTCGTAAGTGTGGTTTCCAAGGTTCATTTGTGTGTTTCCTATGTGCTAGTGAGGAGGAGACTATTTCACATTTATTTTTCCAATGCTCTTTCTTGAGGAAAATTTGGCACCTTTGGTGGGATGTTTGCAAGCAAGCTTTTGTATATGCCTCTTCTCTTGTGGAGTTTTAGAGAAGCTTGGGAATTCCACCAGCAAAGATCTTCTTTCTCTAGGTGTCTTGGAGTATTGGGATATCTTGCATTATTTCGTAGGCTTGGTTGGAAAGGAACCATATGATATTCTAGGGGCAATAGTTGGGAGTGCATCAGTTATGGCAAAATTTTTTGGGAATGATCCAAGAAACTATCCAAGCTAAGTGTGTGATTGATACCCCCTCTAAGCATGGTGATGTTGAGATGATGCATAGGCTTGGCATCTTTTGGGGGGTCAGACCCCTACCTTGTCTGGGGGGTTTTCTCACTCCCGCAGGAAAATGCAGAGGGAGGGGATATGGTCTCCTCCTCCTATTGGTGTTCTTAAGATCAATACTAATGATTCTTCTAGGGGAAATCTTGGGACTGCTGGTGTTGATGGGGTTGGTATGGACTATTTTGGGGAGACCTTATTCTTTTTCTCCCCCTTTTGTAGACACCAATATAATAATCTTATGGAATTCCATGCTATCCTTACAGGTTTGGAATGAGGATGTGTCCTGGGTTGGAGAAAAATTATTTGTGAATCAAATTCTCAAATGTTGATTAATATTCTTAATAGAAGGGAGAGTGGTGATGCTAATTGGAACATGAAGTCGATGGTTCAACAGATTCCCCATATTAGCCATTTGTTGGATGATGTTCATTTTTTCATATTTTGCATGAGTGGAATAGAGTTGTTGATTGCTTGGCTAAATGGGCTTCGAAGTTCATGGGAGATTGGAAAATGGATTGTTGGGAGAAATTACCAATGGTGTGATCTCAGCAATTGAAATACTTGCTTCTTGAAGACTGGCCCCCCTAAATTGTGGTCTGTGGGGCTCTTCTTTGCCTTATTCTTGTATGGTTTTTCTTATTTTTGTTCTTGAGTTTGCTAGTCCCCTCTTGGAGGGGTTGATACTTGTGATCTGAATTTTCTTGATTTCTTGATCTAATAAATTTTTACCCTCTTTTAAAAAATAAAATAGAAATTCATTATTATAAATAGAAGAAGAGTATTTTTTTATTGAATCATGTTGGAGAATATAATATTAAAAGGAAATTACAAGTTTGTATTGTGTTGCATGAATATTTTTGAAGCTTATTAGAATATTAGATGGAAGAATTGACTATTGATATTGATATTAATGTAAAATGAATCATGCAATTGTTAATTTTAAAGAAAATGTGATCTAATGAGGATATTAAATAAAGAAAAACATCACAATTAATTAAAAATATCTAAGATTAAGTCTTACCAATATTTAAATTCAAGTAATATTACTCAACTATGTGAAGAAAATATATTACAATAACCTGTACCATAGAAAAATGGATCTTAGAAATTTTCATGGTCATTTAGGTCTTCTTCCTGTGATGCTTGGCTTATTTTGCTTAGCTTTAATGTTCCAATGTAATTTATACATTCACATTAGGTCTTGAATATTCAAATTATGATGTCTTGTGAACGTGTTGTGAAGTGTTGTAACACATTTCTACACTTTTATAGACTCTTCTTATTATAACTCATCTAAATATTCCCTTTTTAACCCTTTCCAATCCTTATTCTAAAGTGTTGTAAAGTCTTGTAACAAGATTTCACACTTTTCTAGGCTTATCACCACTAATTACACCTTTCTTATGCTTTACTTGGCCCCTTTATGCACTTATAGGCCTTAATTAAGTGTGTTTTTGAATATAAACCCGACAAACATCATTAAATGCAATATAATTATCGACACCCACTTGCATGCCTTGAGTGGGACCCATTCACCATGGGTGGCGAATGAGTCTCTCTTGGCACAAAATTCAAGATAAATTCAAATTTCTTTCAAGTTTTTATTCATAAGACCTTAGGTCATCCTGTGATGTATTTTTGAGAAATTATGGCATAAGTGTGTATAAATAAGTGTTTTTCTATCCATCATAGCATCATTCAATCAAGCAATTATCAAGCATCTTGGAGCAGCCATTGACATATCTTCAGACTTCAACAACAAGGGTTTTGTGAGTTTAGGACACTTGCATGTTGTTTATTCATCATTCCTTTCTTATTTCATTCCATTTCTTTATCAAGGGTTTGATTACCAAAGTGGGATTTGACCAAGGAAAATCCCTATACTCTAACCCTTAACCATTTTTACCCTCTTTTCACATGTGTTTGCAGGTCTTAAAGGCATATTTGTCAAAAAAATAGGTGTTGAAAATTGGCCAATAAGTCATCAAAGCTATTCAATTCAACCAAACTCTAATTCAAACTTGGAGACAACATTCAGCCCATTTTCTGCAGATTTGGTTTTGTCAACCCGATAAGAAGACAGGTGTAGATTTGGACCCACAGAGTTGACTTCAGAATTTGTAGATTTTTGTAGGTGGACTGATTCACCATTAGTGGAAAATGTGTCCCACTCCCAGGCTGGAAAAGGTGATTTCATCAATTTTCAATTCTCGACAGTCAGAAACCTATTTTAGCAAAGTTTACCAGAAGTAGGACTGATTCGCCATCAATGGTGAATGACTTCCACTAGTCATTAAAAATGATTTCTACAACATTCCAGAATCTTCTAGCATCAGCATTCTACCTCCAGGTGCACTCTATTCAATTTCATTAATTTTTTATTTCATCTGTGCATGTTTCTAGTTCATTTCTACATCACACTGTGTTTTCAAAAACTTCATATTTCTTAGGTTTTGCATAAATAATCAATCAATTTTATCAGTTTTTTGCACTTATATCATTACATTTAGGCATATTTTCATTGTACTTGCATTATTTTGAGTGAACCACCTAGATTTTGGTGTGGCATCTATCTCTTTCCTTTAGGTGAAAAACCCTAATTGAGTAAGAGAGTCATAGCATTTCACACCCCTAAAATCTATGGTTCATTTTGGTGAACCTGCATATTGAACATTATCTCTTTCAGATTTGCATCTTTATTTACATCTTAGGACTCATAGCATTAGCTTTTGCATTACCTATTGCATTGTTTTTGCATCCTAGGATTTACACAATTGCTTTAGTGAATATCTCATATAGATTTTATTTTTGCATTTCAAAACATTACAAAAACTCAAATTCTGCATTTGCATCTTAGTTTTGCATCAGAAAAGCATCAAAATCACTTTAAATTTTTAAAAAATCACAAAAAAAAATCATCCTTGGAATCATTCACCACCCTGGTCGAATCAGTCCAGTTGCACATTTTGAACTACATTTTTAGGCATTTTCTAGGCATTTTCTGCATTACAATTTTCTACTATTTTTTTTTTTCATACTTTTCAGATTTTTTGTTTTATCCTCTTTCTTGTATATTAGTTTACTTTCACTCATTGTCATCATGGCCTTTTGCTTTTAATAAGTTTTGGATGTCATTGAAATCCTTAGTGGGCATGTCACATTGTGCATTTGGAACTGATTCTAATGACCTTGAGCTTCCTCATGCTCCTTCAACTCCTCATGAATGTCCTCCTCATGTTTTTGAAATCATTGGATAAGATGATGATAGCATGAAAAATTTCTTAAATGCATGCCTCGACAACCTTGAAGCAAATGCATCCTTTTACCCATCCATGAAGTCACAAGACCTTCCTACTATTTCACCTCCTGATACATTTGGATACCTACATCCTGAAATAAATGAAGGACCTAAGTTCCCTCCAACAAGTGGACCTAGTTCCTCTAACCAAACCATTCTATGATACCAAAGTTACAAACACACCAATCAACCCTGAAGAAACTTATGGCAAACACTTTACGATCTTAAGCAAACAAGGATGTGATACAACAACCAAACATGACATTCACCAACTTTTAGAAGAAAACCCAACAAATGAAAACACAATAGGGTTAGGATATCAAGATCCCCCTCATGACAACAAGCCTTCGTTTGACTATTGGAGACTTTGAGATGATGGCATGGTGATCTTTGATTCCCCTCCCAACTTGAATGTCCTCCTTCCATTTGAACAACCTTTACATGATCCCAATGACAAGGATGCTAGGATCCCCTTGGGTCCTCTTCCTCCTTCAATTCATGAAAAAGGTGAATCTAGTAAACACAAACGACCTTACAAATTGAAAAAACTCAAGTTTCCTCTCCATCCACCACTTGAATGTGAAAGGAAACTACAAATGCTTTTAAATAGAGGTCTTATACTCTTACCACCTTCGAATAGGTTGGTCATCCATCATAAATATTCCAACATACCATATTGTAAATACCATCATGTTCTTGGACATCGAAGTGATGAATGTCAAACATTGAAGGACATACTGAACAAGTGTCACTTCACTACTACCGATTGTTATCCTATCATCCCATAATTCCCTAACCCAAATCTCTTCATCATGCAATAGTTGTAGAATTTTCCCTTATCACTATTGTATAACCTTTCCCATCACCTATCTCGGCTCATTCTTTCCTTGCACTCAATGGGGGAAAGAAGTTGCTAGCCTTGTCCTAGTAATGCATTTTTCATAGTCCCATAGCTACATTATTCACCTTCTGCTTATACCACTTGAGATTGGGAGGCAGATGACTTGTTAGATGGTTGACTTGTATTTACCTTAACTAGCCTTTTTTTCATTTTCATTTTTATTTTTCCTTTCTTTTGTGTGGTTTTATGTGTGTATCATGTTCCACCATAATGTAAGTTTGTTGTTATTCTCTCTTTGTGCACTTCCTCTATTTGTACCTTAATTCTTCTATATGTCATACTTTATCTTATCTTTTTTTTTCTTTTTTTTTTGTGTTCTCCTTTAGGGGATGACGCAAAGCATTGAGATGCCCTATGTCTCTTCCATGTTGACCCAATCGGTCCATTTTCCTTTTTACTTTCCTTTTCTTGTGTTTTCCTTTTGGGAATCATGCAAGGCATTAAGATTGAAAGGTCTCCTTCATGTTGACCCAACAAATTTTCCTTTTCTTTCACCTTTTCATTTTATTTTCACTTGTGTTTCTCCTTTTGGGGACGATGAAAAGTGTTGAAACCACAATGTCTCTTCCATGTTGACCCAAAAATGGAATTTCTTTTTTTTCTTTTGTTTTCTCTCTCTTTGTGCCATTATTCCAATTCTATGTATTTGGGGAAGGATGATAGTTCTGAGCTCTTTAATAAAAACATTGCAGCAATGAACATACTAACCCCAAATCCATAGGTCCCTTATGTTTTTGGTGTATTCCTTTTTTGGGGCAACCCCTCTTTCTTTTGTTCCTTTTTTTTCATTTGCATGATGTAGCCTTACTCGGAAACATATGACTTGGCATAGGGGATTTCCAAGTTAGCTCTCATGTCTTGTTTTCTTTTCACATTTTTCCTTTTCTAATTTAAAGTAATTGCTCACAGAACAATGTGTAGCAATTTTGTTAAAGTGGGGGCATACATTGGCATAATTCATTTGCATTTTTCTTCTTCTTGGTTATTAGTGAAACCTTGTCACTTCATATGATGTGTTTGTCACTTTGTGGATGACATTGGGTTTGATTTCCTTCATAAGTGTGATCTATCTTAGCATATTGCATTCCTCTTGGTGGCCCGATGTGACGCACTGCATCCCCTAAGTTGTGAATTTTATATTCTTTGATTGTTCCTCTCTTGGAGACATTAGATATAATGTTCCTTAAGTTATAGACCTCACATTAACTTAACAAGACTCATTTGAACATTTATTTTGCATTTTAATTTTTTACATTCATTGGCTACCTTGCATAACGCAACTTGTATGTCTATGGTACCATACTACTTGTTCATGAGTTCTAAGCATATGAAGCTTTGCTTGTCTCATGAAGCACGAACTGACATTTTCCTTTGTGGTGCCTTATTAAAGTTATCAGGAGGTATAACATTGATATGGTTGAGCGGGAATCCCATTATGAGGCACAACTTTCCCCATTGCCACCAATGTGTTTGTGAGTACATACCAGCCAAGCATATGTTTTTCACCTTTTGGGCCTTCTCACCCAGTGGACTACCATGAGTTCCATCACCCTAGAGTGAGTACACATTTCTTTTTTTTAGACAAACAACCTAGATCTAATCCACAACTAGCTAGAAAAAGGATCGAAGCTTGATCTGACCTTTTCCTTTTTCTCTTCCTTTTCCTTTTCTCTTTCACATGTGTGTTCTTTTGTTCTTATGTTTAGTATTCCATGGGATCTTCATCCTAGGGGCTTGATCATCCCTCTTGATCATTCTCATCTCATCTTGCTAGCATAAGTGCATTTGGATCCCCCTCGATATGCATGGCTACTTTAGTGTGAGTTTGAAGCAAGTTCATCCTCTCACTAAAGTGGGGGCTAAATGTACCATAGAAAAATGGATCTTAGACATTTTTATGGTCATTTAGGTCTTCTTTCTGTGATGCTTGGCTTATTTTTCTTAGATTTAATGTTGTAATGTAACTTATACATTCACATTAGGTCTTGAATATTTAAATTATGTTGTCTTGTGAAGGTGTTGTGAAGTGTTGTAACACATTACTACACTTTTCTAGACTCTTATTATTATAATTCATCTAAATATTCCCTTTATATCCCTTACCAATCCTTATTCTAAAGTGTTGTAAGGCCTTGTAACAAGCTTTCATGCTTTTCTAGGCTTGTCACCACTAATTACACCTTTCTTATGTTTTATTTGGCCCCTTTATGCACTTATAGGCCTTAATTAAGTGTTTTTTTTAATATAAACCCAAAAAACATCATTAAATGTAATATAATTCCCGACACCCACTTGCATGCCTTGAGTGGGACCCATTCGCCAGGGGTGGCAAATGAGTCCATCTTGGCATAGAATTCAAGATAAATTTAAATTTCTTTCTAGTTTTTGTTCATTAAGACCTTAGATCGACCTATGATTTATTTTTGGGAAATTAGGGCATAAGTTTGTATAAATAAGTGCTTTTATACCCATTCATCCCATTCATCCCATTCACTCATTCATCATCAATCAACATTCTTGCATTCAATCCATCATAGCATCATTCAATCAAGCAATTATCAAGCATCTTGGAGCAGCCATTGACATATCTTTAGACTTCAAAAACAAGGGTTTTGTGAGTTTAGGACACTTGTATGTTGTTTATTCATCATTCCTTTCTTATTTCATTCCATTTCTTTATCAAGGATTTGATTACCAATGTGGAATTTGACCAAGGCAAATCCCTATACTCTAACCCTTAACCATTTTTCCCCTCTTTGCATGTGTATTTGTAGGTCTTGTAGGCATATTTTTCAAAAAAATAGGTGTTGAAATGTGGTCAATAAGTCATCAAAGCTATTCAAGTCAACCAAACCCTAATTCAAGCTTAGAGACAGCATTCAACCCATTTTCTGCATATTTGGTTATGTCAACCTAACAAGAAGAAAAGTGCAGATCTGGACCCACAGAGTTGACTTCAAAATTTGTAGATTTATGTAGGTGGATTGATTTTCCATTAGTGGTGAATGAGTCCCACTGCCAGGCTGGAAATGGTGATTTCATCAGTTTTCAATTCCTGACAGTCAGAACCTGTTTCAGCAAAGTTTACCAGAAGCGAGACTGATTCGCCATTAGTGGTGAATGAGTACCACTGGTCATCAATAGTAATTTCTATAGCATTCTATAATCTTCCAGCATTAGCATTCTACCTCTAGGTGCACTCTATTCAGTTTCATTAAGTTCTGATTTCATTTGTGCATGTTGCTAGTTCATTTCTGCATATCACAATGTGTTTTCAAACACTTCATATTTCTTAGGTTTTGCATAAATAATCAATCAATTTTATCAGTTTTTTGCACTTATATCATTACTTTAGTCATATTTTCATTTTACTTGCATTAGTTTGAGTGAACCACCTAGATTTTGGTGTGGGATCTACTTCTTTCCTTAGGTGAAAAACCCTAATTGATTAAGAGAGTCATAGCATTTCACACCCCTAAAATATATGGTTCATAACCTAAGTAAATTCATAACCATATGAATAATTCATAACACATGCATGAGTAAGGTGCCCAAGAAGAAACTTCTTACCATAACCACTTAATTAGGCAAGATATGTATAAGATATGAAAATTGATTGATGTTACGAGTAATGGACTAAATAAGTATAAAAAATATATAACTCAATCAAAATAAATTTAAACTAATTTGAGAAGAATTTGTGTGGTAGAACCAACAATGAATAGTCCATATAATATAAAACCGTATAACACTATAAGCATGACAATATCTAAAGAATGGGAATTATTACCAAAAATTATGAGTGGTTTTATAGTAAGGTTATATTCCAAAAAAAATTATAATTTAAAAAAAAATTATCATATTGGGGTGAAAGTGTACTAATATGGCTCACTTTTCTTTCTTTTTTGGTGCCTCAGGGGTATCCCCATGACCCATACCAACACCCAACCTGCCTTACCTTTGTCTTACATTTTTTCCAAGCTAGGGTTCAAGAAGGGGCTAGTTGAGGTGAGACTAATCCCCTAGGGATGCATGCAATCACCCGAAAACCACATGCATTGGGTAAGCCTAGGCCTCAGAGTCAAACCCATGGCCCAAGCCAGCTCCGCTACTTGTGCAAGTCAATACAGCTCACATTTTAGAAAACAAATTGAGTGGTCCAAAATATGAAAATTGATAACAAGATTTTGAAATATTAATAATCATCCATTATGCATCATGTTGTTGTTCAACACATTATGTAAAATAAAAATATTTTAATAGATTTATATACTTAAGTATGTCCTATCATTTGTACTCAATTTCATCTTAATGATCTAGGTGGGTTATTTCAATACAATTCTAACAATGTTGCCAATCCTATTTTCATGTCTTACGATAATTTTCTCTCATAGTTTGTTGTTTGTAGTACTTGAAAACACTATCCTAATATTCTTATTATCTCCAATATCATCAATTCATCCAAACATTCCTATGCAAGTTCAATATCATGAGACAATATGGGGAGATCAAACATGGTTTCATCCAAGCATAGACCAAAATTATGTAGACTTTGTGATAAAAAAAAATTGGGTTCCATATACTTATAGAATGAACCCCTAGGTCAACTCATAGCATGTAGCACTATCATGTGTTAGCAATGTTCTAACCTTCATCTTGAAAAGCATATATCCTTCCATATTAATTGATAAGTTCTTTTAATTTTACATTTCAATGTCACCCAACTCAATCAAAAAAAAGTTAAAAGTCACACATAAGATTAAACCGTTTCAATTTTTAAAATATTTTTTACCTTTAAAATTTTAATAAGATTATCTATACATTTACATTGATTTAACAAAATAAGCATACATAATAATAAGTGGTAAAGATAAATATGATACATCTTCATCAAAAGATGTCATATATAGAACACATAATAATAATAAAATTTATTATTATTATTATATCTCATCTATTGAGATTTATATAATTAATTCATCTCTACTTCATTATTACTATTATTTGTACACATCTAATACAAATAGACTAAGAGTTTAGAATGGTATTTCTTAGAGATCTCTTAGGATCTAGATTAATTAAAATAGGTAATAGTTCCATTCATCACACATTAATATTGCCAATAGAGAAGAACCACTTTTAGTATGAAACTGTACACACATAAAAAATGGCCTAGGTCTACAAACTCTATTTTTCGCCACATTCTTCCTAGCATCATTAAAATGTTTAATTATGTCTGGATGGTCCACTTTCAACTATTAAAACATAGATTTTTGGGTTCCTAAGACTTCTCTTGCACTCTTAGGGTTTTTCACCTAAAAAGGAGAGAGATAGGAACCAAAAATGCTTATGATTCACTCAAATTAGGATGTATGCAATGTTGTATAGGCTAGATGAAGTTAAATAAATGCAATTGACTGAATTGAATGAATGAAAATGAATGAAAAACTAGGATTTACACTATGTCTCAAAACACACTATGATATGCAAAAAGCATGAAAGAATGAACAAAAATGCAAATTAACCTAAACAGGAAGTTGTTTCTTAGAATGTGTTCACCTGGCATACTATAGATGACTGAAGAACAATCTGGAAAACTGATGAAGCTTGAATTTAGGCTAATTGGGACTCATTCGCCACCTTGGGAGAATCAGTCCTAGATTAGGACTTTTCTGCACAGAATCTATTTTCTAATAGTCGGGAACTTGGATCTGAATCTGACTCAGTTTTGCACCTCAGGAGGGACTCATTCACCAAGCATGGTGAATTAGTCCACCTTGGAATTTTTTCAATTTCAAAATTTTGTTCGACACCTTGAGACCTATGCAGCAATTTCATATGATACCCGATCTCAAATCTCAGAAAATTCCTACAAAACAACTTAAAAATGTTTTTTCTAATGGGGGGTTTGCCTTAGACAAACCCCTAGTTGGGTAATTAAACCTTGAATAGAGAAAAATCTGAGTAAACCCAAGCCTTAGATGTGTTAAAGACTAGGAAGAGCTGAAATATAAGAATAATCTTATTCTATTGCTCTAGAATAAGACATGCAAGAATGATCTATATGATGCAAGATCTCAACCCTAGAAACCTTACAACACATGCAAGATAGGAATGAAATTACATGCAAATGATAAACAAACAAGATGCAAACCTTAATCTAAAGATAGAGTGAAAATGGAAGATGGAATCAATAGGAAACCAAGTCCTTAGGCATGATTTGGTGGCTAGTTGCACCTCTTGACCCTAGATTTCTTCATGATTCACCATAGGAATCCATCAACAACCCTTTGCAATGTTGGATCTTGACAATAGAAGTGAGCTTCAAGACCTACAAAAACCCTAGTTTGCTGCCCTAAAACTTCAACTTTTACTAATGAAACTTGTTGTGGAAGACTTAACTCTAAAATGGCTCTTGAGAGATGATAAAAAGATGATAAAAGATGTGTGAAATGACTTAAAATGAGTATTTATAAGCAACAACACCTTATTTTCCTGTTAATTAGACTGAAGAGGCCGATATTTATTGGAAATAAAAATTAAATTGATTAAATTCCTGCTTAATTTTGAATTTTCCCTCAAAGGGGACTCATTTGCCATCCTTGGAAAATGGGTCCCACCAGAGGGAACTCATTCGCCCAAGGTGGAGAATGGGTCCCACTACTATTGTTTGAAGGTGGGTTGTCGGACTATGATATAATTAAATGTTGTTTGTCAGGTTTTATGTGATTTCTCAAGTGAAACTGACCTCTAGATCAAAATTAATGGGTCTAAGGGGCCTATAAATGATTTTTTGAAGGGAAATGATGTGAAGGGACTCAAAAGTGAGTCTAATTATGTGTGAAATTGCCTCTTTTCTCAAGAGGGTCCAATTTTTAATGGCACATTTTTCCCCCACTTCAGTGCCCATATGACTCTATGTGCATATGTAAGCTAAAGGACTCTAAATGATGCCCCTTACTACATAAAAGGATACATATTCAAAAAGATAGGAGAAAGAAGCCCCCAGTGTAGTTATCTGCACAACCAAAACATTAGGAACCACATCCTACAACACACATTCGTTAATTGCTCAAAAATCCTTTTATCTAACTCTTAGGAATCCAATTCGAGGGTAGATGTATGCCCCCCCTTGATTCTTCTTGCTTTACGGAGGTGGAATCAGGGTAGCAATCTAGCCACGTCGAACAAGAAACATCATATCGTAGGGAATTTCCAAGTACCATGCCACATAAGGATAGACAAGTGATGATGTTAGGTGCGGAATCATGATTCGAATGCATCAAACGGTGTCAAAAATGGATTACCCTAGCGCCTATTATGATGATTTTAAGGAGATATATGTTATGAATGCTTTAAGAAACAATAACCCTATGGTAATGTGTAAAAGTGAGAAGAGTTGAAAAGTGACTAAAGAAGGAGGAGAAAGTAATTTTTCACTTACTATTCATTTTACCTGTGTAGCATGAAAGCAACAGTGAGAGAAGAACATGTCGAGCAGACAAGATTACACACCTTTGCAACTAGATGATCTTTGTGAGCAGGTGGCACACGATGATCTGTATCATGAGGTGAGTCAATTCTGTAACTTTTTCCTTGTGATTTTATGATGATTTAATGATTTTTATGCATGGATAGGTTAATTTAGGGTTCTTGGAAAAAAGCTCGCAAAGTGTCCCCTTTTTTTGCAAAGTGTCCCATTTGTTTGTAGAGTGTCCCTTTTGTTCGCAAAGTGTCTCATTTCTTCACAAAGTGTCTCGTTTCTTTGTGAAGTTCCCTAAAAGGGTTCTAAAATGTCTAGGGCCATTAGGAAAGCACACTAGATCAACTGTAGTACACTTGCATGATGAAAATTATAAAAATTGAAGATATTAGATGAAATTTAGAGCATTTTGTGATGATTTTGATAGGTCCCCGCCCAGTCGTGGCAGTGGCTAGGGGGAAGACAGTTGATATTTTTGAGAGATCATGCACCAGCGCTATCAGCGGTAGAGGTAGAGAATTTACAGTCAGTGGGTATCTATTGGGAATATCTTATGCCACCCATGAGATACCATGATGCCATGTTGATGGCTCTGTGCGAGTGTTGGCATGCAGATATATGTACCTTTCATCTTCCCAATGGGGAGATGACTATCACACTCGAGGACCTACACTACATTCTCTGAGCTCCCATTCGAGGAGCGCGAGTGTATTTCTAGGGGGGATTGGTCATTCTAGGAGAAGAAGAGAGATATGCAGTATTGTTTAGATGGACCTGTACATGATGAGAGGGTTAGAGCGTAGATCAAGCTTCCTATGTTGATGTATTCATGAGCTCCTATGGTTAGATGGATTATGATGCACACAGTGGCACTAGTTCTCAATCTAGATGGATGAACGGCACACTTGGATGGGAGACTGGTACACCTGATACGGGGTATGTACGAGCAGAGGACAATCTATGCCTGACACCGCTGCATTCTAGCACATTTGTATTATGATCTTGGTCAGTTTGTATTTTGAGAGACTGACAGTATGGTCTATTGTATGCTTCTATAGGTGTGGTGCCTTGATTATATCACATGTACCAGGCCTATCGGATACCCTTGTACTATAGCAACAAGATACCCACGAGCATTCAGCTATCCTTTGTGATGGTTATGGTAGTATGGTGATTTACACTTTTGGAGGGTGAGATTCGACTCGATGGAGGAGGATGAGATCCTATGGAGGCCCTATCTACTCGCTCAACAGTGGACAGACCTCACCAGATAGTTATAGAGGATAAGCAGGAGGCATGACTACATCATATGACCATTCTATTATGGGTGAGTCATGTGATAGTTTGGATAGGTGCACACACCACCGAGGGTGTGCCCCTTCATAAGATGATTGGTGTGGAGTGCCCAAAGGCCAGGTGACACTTTTCAGCTGACAATATATCATGTTTGGGAGAGTGATTCAGATGATTCAGATCACAACTAGCCATCGGTCTCCAATGTTGATGATGTTGGTAGCACAGAAGAGCATGAGGAGTGGTGGTCATATGCATGACCAGCTCCTTTTTTCCCCATGTATTTTCCTCTAGGTGATGCAAAGCTAGCAGCAGATGAGGGTGATGAGCCAGAGGAGAGAGCATAGGAGGTATGGTATAGGCCAGCAAACATGTTTACTAATATTATCGATGAGGAGTACCAGTCTGAGGCTGCTCCTAATTATGAGGACCAGGATGGAGGAGAGGAGGAGGAGGAGGGGGATGAGTATTATGAGGAGGGTTATGATTATGAGGAGGAGCCACCCCTAAGTAAGGGTGATGAGGTAGCTATTGAGGATCGGTACAAGCATGGAGAGTCATCTCATACTTACAGTACTAGATCACGGGCAGTAGCTACAAAAAACATCAGCACTCATAGTCAGAGAGAGGCTAGCACATCCTCCATTCCCCCCATAGATGAGGAGGTTGACATTCCTCATGCATCTAGAGACATAGGTGATGATATTTAATTGTTCACATGTCTTTTAGTGATTTATGTTGTATGTGTATATATGTATATCATGATGATGTGTTACTGATTTTGTACATTGTCTATCTTGCAGGAGTGACAATGACTGGTGAGAGTTCTATCGTTAGGCTGCTACAAAGATAGTGCCCGCATCCATCCAGGAGGAGGAGATGGATCCTGACTACGTGCCCCCACCGATCATGGAGGAGGAGCTAGAGACACTCAAACATTTTGCGAGATTATGGGCAATGTACGAGAGTATGAGGAGACGACTCCATCGGGTTGAGAGTGCACTACAGTCAACACAAAACTTAGCAGAGGTAGAGAGGTTGTAGGCAAAGTTGGCACAGACACAAGCGAAGAGGGATTAGATGGTAGATGAGTGGCTTATAGTCGTTGGTTGAGTACAGGGTCTAGAGTATGCACTGAGACTCGGTAGTTCACGATCACGATCACACATGACCATCTCGCAATGACCAGGGACTGGATCATGAGTGCTAGATCCTGAGGAATCTAGCTCTCACAGACCAATATGACATTGTATATGATTCTAAGATGTACATAAAACTTTGATATATATATAGACATGCGCACTTTGATTTTATGATGTGTCTCTTGTATGTGAATGTTAAATTCTATGTGATTAATTAAATGACTTATGGTAAAAAGTATTTAATTAATGGCTTCATGATTTAACAGGAATTATGTGATCTAGCATAAAGCATTTTTTAGTGTTAGCATAGATCCAACATTGATAATGAGAAAAGAATATTCTAAATTAAGTACACTAATAATGATTTAATTTAACACAATAGGAAGGTGAATAGTATGAAGCCTAAAGCAATTATAAAATGAACTTAAATAATTACCTTAGTTTTCAAGACAAACATAAATTTAATTGTCAAGAACAAAGCAATGTGAAAGTTATGACAACAAATAACTTTAAACAACACTGTTATACCACTCATACTATTCAAAGGGGATTAGAGATAATACCGACGTAGATGTACGGAATTAATAGGTTCCCTAAGGGGCATTCCATCAAGCCACGTTAAAATATAAGCACTAGACCCATAATTGGTATCAATTACGTAGGGTCCCAACCAATTAGGGCTGAAATTATCTTTGTCTTCATTGTCAGCACTAGCATTTCGTTGCTTTTCAATAAGAAAAAAATTGCCCTTAGAAAATGGTCGCGAGATAACATGAATGTTGTGTTTGTGTTGTAATTTTTTAATGTGAGCTTGGAGATGTTCGAGAGGGTTAATGCGTTGTTCATCGATCATCTCAAGTTGATGTAATCATTGTTCTTTATAAGTGTCAGCATCAAAAAGATCTCAGAGAGCAACTCGCAAAGTAGGAACTTCTAACTCCAAGGGCATAATTGCATCAATACCATAAACAAGCCTATAAGGGGTATTTCCTATGGATGATCAAACATTAGTTCTATAAGCCCAAAGTGCGTAAGAGAGTTGTGTATGCCAGTCTTTATGATTGTTGGTGATAGTTTTCTTAAGGATTTGTTCAAGAAGTTTATTAGTATTCTCAGCTTGTCCATTGGATTGCGGATAATATGGTGTAGAGAAACGATGTTGAATATTAAATGTTTCAATAAATTTTTGAACTTCGCTATTCTTAAATGGTGTTCCATTGTCTGAAACGATTGCAGAAGGAAGTCCAAAGTGAGCAATTATGTGTTCCAAGATGAAACGACAAATTGCTTCAGCGGTTGTAGAGTGAAGGGGAATAGCTTCCACCCATTTTATGAAATAGTCTATTGTGGTTATAATAAATGTATGTCCAGAAGAACAAGGTGGTGAAATTTTTCCAATAAGATCCAAACCCCATACTAAAAATGGCCAAATGGGCACATTGGCATGAAGCTCAGCAATGGGAGCGTGAATCAAATTGCTATGCTCTTGGAATTTGTGACATCATTTAACATAGGTGAAACAATCCTTCTCCATATGTATCCAATAATAACCAATACAAATAAGTTTTTTCACTAATGAGGGACATCCAAAATGACCTCCACAAGCACCAGCATGAGCCTGTTGAAGTGCTATAGGGATTTTGGAATCTTTAAGACATCATAGTAGGAGACCATTGAAAGATCTTCTATACAACGTGTTGGAAAGGATGACATATTTAGTTGCAAGTTTAGGTAAGTGCTTTCGAGTATTTTTTGTGGTAGATTCGAGAATGGTACCATCTTTCAAGTAGTTGTATATTGTATAATACCATTCACACGAACTATCATGAGTTATCACCAAAATGTCTTCTAACGGAGTATCAATCGAAGGTTTGGTGATGAGATGGATAATAAAGATGAAATCATGGAAGGATCGAGTGGGGATATGAGAGAAGTTGCACTCGCCATTGCATCTGCATGTCGGTTATCTTTGCATGGGATGTTATCAATGGTGAACAAGTCAATTTTATCTAATAGTCTCATTATAAGATACTTGTAATTTAATAATTTGTCATGTTCAGTTTGATATGTTTCATTTATTTGTTTGATGACCAATTGTGAATCTTCAAAGATCTTAATATGTTTAGCGTGCAGAGATAAAGCAGCTTGTAGACCTACAATCAATGCCTCATACTCAACTGTATTATTTGTGCATAGAAAATTTAATCAATAAGATAAGGGAATAGGTTTTCCATCAGGTGGAATTAGTATCACACCAACACCAGAAATTGTTCTACACTTAGATCCATCAAAAAATAACTCCCATGTTTTAATGTTAGCAGATAAGACATGATCATCAGGGAAGGAATCAGGAGTAGGTAAAGCAGAAGGTGAAGGAGCATCAGCTAAGTGATCGGTTAAAGCTTGGCCTTTGATTACTTTTTGGGAAAAAAATTTAAGGTCAAACTCAGTTAACAACATTACCCACTTAGCTAGGTGTCCTGAAAGATCAGTTTTGTTGAAAAGATATCTAAGAGGATCAAATTTTGTGGTTTAGTAAACAATGTCACAACTTACTAGTAGCGAATACAAGAGCCAAACATTTTTTTTCAATTGGTGAATATCGTGTCTCATAATCAATTAAGGTGTGGCTAATGTAATAAATAGGGTGTTCTTTACCATAATCATCGTGTTGAGCCAACAATGTTGTAAGAGCATGGGTAGATGCAACAATGTACAAGATAAATGGTCTATGTGGCATAGCAGGTTGTAAAATAGGTGGAGTGGCTAAATATTCATTTAGACTCTCAAAAGCTTGTTTACAATCCTCATCCCAATCGAAAGGGACACCCTTTTTAAGGAGATGCGCGAAAGGTAATGTGTGATTGGCTAAAGATGCAACGAAATGACAGATAGCTTGAATTCGACCTTGTAACGTACGCAACTGAGAAATATTCTGAGGAGGTGGCATGTTAATGATTGTGTCAATTTTCTTTGTGTCCACCTCAATGCCTCTGTGAGATGTGACAAACCCCATAATTTTACCACTATCTACACCAAAGACACACTTTTTTGGATTTAATTGCATGTTGTAGCGTTTTATGCATTCAAAAATTTTATGAAGGACATTCACATTGTCTTGTCATGTTAATGATTTAGCGAGGATATCATTGACATAATCTTATAAAATTTTGTGAATATAATCATGGAAGATTAATTTCATTGCACGTTGATAAGTTGCGCAGGCATTCTTTAAACTAAAGAGCATCACAACCCAACAAAATGTTCCCCATACAGTTGTAAAGGCAATTTTGTATTGATCTTGAGGATTAATAAGGATTTGATTATAACTAGAAAATCCATCCATGAATGACAAGAAAGCATGTCCAGCAGTTGAATCCACGATCATGTCTATATTAGGAAGTGGAAAATCATCTTTTAAAGAGGCTTTATTCAAGTCTAGAAAATCTATGCATATCTTAATACGATTATCGGGTTTTGTGACTGTAACAATGTTTGAGATCCAAGGAGAATAATCAATAGGTTTAATAAAGTCTACATCAAGAAGTTTCTCGAGTTCTTCTTTAACACGCAAGGCTATGTTAGGGTGCATTTTGTGCATATTTCAATGGACGGGTTTAGCATTTGCAGTAAGGACAATGTTATGCATCACAATTTTTGGGTCAATTCCTAGCATATCAGAATATTTCCAAGCAAAATTTTTAGGAAAATCATGAAGTAAAGTGGTTGTATCTTCTTGCTCCTCATCACCAAGGCACTTCCCAATCTTAATAACTTTATCTTTATCATGAATGTCCAATAGCACATCAATTGTATCTCCTAAAGGGAGTGCATTGAATTTAGGACTTCTTGATTCAGAAAACTCTTCAGTGATATCAATGGCTTCTTGCTCGGTAACGTTCAAAGTACGGGAAATGTGTTTCATGTAAGTAAGTGAGGATGGGGTATCATAAATTCCAAACATATTTTTCAAAGCCTCATCACTATCAACATACGTCCATGAAGGTGGTAAGGTTATATCAAGCAAATCAGGATGTTTGATTGTGAGTTTGTGTTGCGGGTGACATGTTATAACATTAATGTTTAAAAATGGTTGTTGAGTGGAATTGATCATTTTAGAAAAAGAATATCCAAGTCCGGTTTTTGTTTCTTGCATATTAGGTTCAATAGGGACATGAATACCTTGTTCATGTTTCCCATACCCTTTTCCAGTATAGCCTAATTGTTTTACAAATTTATAGCCTTTTCCATAAAGTCTTTCCATTTCACGTGGGGTAGGCGAGGATTTGTAATCTATCTCATCAAAATTTTTTGTGTATGTTGCATTGTCATCCATATTGTAGGAGATAGATGCTTGAGATGATTGTTCAGAGTTTTTAGTGGACATAGTTGTTGGTTGTTCTTGTTTTGCATCTTTCTTTTGCATGAGGATATATTTTCCCATAAACGAGGGTGTGAATTCTAAGGATCCCCAATCGTCACCAAATAATTTAGATACCGTCTTTGTATCGATATGTTCAATTTCAAGAGGATCTATGTTAGAGGTTGGAATTAATGTTTTCAAAGGACTTGTAACCCCTTTTTCTAGGTGCAAGCAACTTTAAAGCTCGGGATCTATTTCAATTTGATAAATGCGATTGTTGTAAACATATTTCATGAGAGGATGAAGGGTTGAAGGCACTGCATTCATCTCATGAATCCATGGTTGGCATAAAATAATATTATATGATAGATCGTAAGGCATGATATGGATAGGAGTTTGCAAAGTAGCCATCCCAACCGTAATAGGTAAAGTAATTATCCCAAGCAGTTTCTTTGTTGTATTATCAAATCCTCGAATAGAAATAGAATCAGGTTTTATTTGTGACCTATCAACTTTTAATCGATCAAGGAAACTCACACTACACACATTAAGGAAAAAACCATTATCTCTGAGAGTGTGTTTGATACCTATGTGGTTGAATCGATCAATTATCATAAAGGTGTTGTGTTTTTTGCACAAATCCAAAGGAGGGAGCTCATGATGGTGAAAAGTAATGTCAAGATTATTTTTTTGGATGAGAGCTACCACATCATTTAGGGTGGTACCAGGAGGAATTGTGATTTTTTTAGAGAGGTTTGAAGAATGTTATAATTTGGTGAGGTTTGAAGCAAATCCCAAAGGGAAATTTTGGCAGGAGTATTCTTTAATTGTTCAACAAGATCATACTCCTTGATGTGTGGGTTATAGCGAGGAGCACTAGACGGATTAGGTAAAGGTAATGAAGGTGGAGGTGGTTGTGGCAGTTGCGGGTTGTTTTGAGTGTTATATGTATGAACAATAGTATCGTTACTATATTGTTCTGATACATTGGTGTTAGGATGGTAAAGGGTGTACTGGGGTCGGTTAGAGGGGTGAAGCGGATGTGATGGTGGGTAAGGATAAGTTTAGGTTGAATTACATTAACATCTTTGATTGTAGAGGTCTACAACAAACCAAGGTGGATGAGTTGGATGAGATGAAGTCTTGAAGAAACTCATATAGAAAATGCAAATCATCACTACTAAAAGGTTTGAGGGGTAAACAATCATCAACTGGTTTAGGATGTTCAAGAAAAGCACTAGAGGTTAAAAAGTTTGCTATCATGAGTTGGTTACCACAAACCATAGTGGATGGCTTATGCGAGATGAAGTCTTGGAGGACTTCATCTAACAAATCAAAGTCATCATAATCAAAAGGTTTGAGGGGGATTTTATCATCAAGGGGTTTACATTTCTCATTGCAAGCATTAGAGGATGAAGTGAGTGAGAGGACGCCCTTAAGGGCTTCATCTAACTTATCAACATCATCACTACTAAGTGGCTTGGATGAGATGTTTTGAATTTGAATCATGTGTTTAATTGGATCATTTGATGTGTTGTGTGATTGGTTATGGATATTTGCTAGAGTTTCCTCAATGTAGGCTGATCTAAAAGGACAATGAAATATTACTGAAAATGGAACTTGCAAAAGTATAAGACTATCCATAAATGCCATGAATATAAATGAAATTTATGCTAAGAAAATAGATATAACTGAACTGTAACAGAATGATAATGATAGAAAATAGAAAGATGCAATGCAGGAAATGAAAATCTGGAAATATTGATGCAAAACTATAGAGGGACTGATTCGCCCTAGGTGGCGAATGAGGCGCAGGAGATGAGTTTTTAAAGATTTTTCTAATTTTTTTGTGTTTTCTGAAGATTTTCAAAGATATAAAATGCAGGAACAGAATATAAATACAAAATGTTGAAATGATTGAAAGAAATGCAAAGCAATAATGAGATCTAAATAATGCTTTCACTAATGCAATGTTTAAGAATCCTAAAGATGTTAAACAATGCAAGATTATGAAATAATGAAGACCTAAGATGCAATTAGAAATGTAAATCAAAATGATGTTATGTTCAAGAGTCGGGTTCACCAAAATGAAACATAGATTTTTGGGTTCCTAAGACTTCTCTTGCACTCTTAGGGTTTTTCACCTAAAAAGGAGAGAGATAGGAACCAAAAATGCTTATGAGTCACTCAAATTAGGATGTATGCAATGTTGTATAGGCTAGATGAAGTCAACTAAATTTAATTGACTAAATTGAATGAATGAAAACAAATGCAAAACTAGGATTTACACTATGTTTGAAAACACACTATGATATGCAAAAAGCATGAAAGAATGAACAAAAATGTAGATTAACGTAAACAGGAAGTTATTTCTCAAAATGTGTGCACCTGGCAGACTATAGATGACTAAAGAACAATCTGGAAAAATGATGAAGCGTGACTTTAGGCTGACTGGGACTCATTCGCCACCTTGGGCAAATCAGTCCTAGATCAGGACTTTTTTGCACAAAATCTATTTTATGACAATCAGGAACTTGGATTTGAATTTGACTTAGTTTTTCACCTCAAGAGGGACTCATTCGCCAAGCATGTAAAATCAGTCCACCTTGGAATTTTTGTAACTTCAAAATTTTTGTTTGGCACCTTGACACCTGCACAACAATTTCTAATGAATACCCAATCTCAGATCTCAAAAAAATCCTACAAAATAGCTTAAAAATGTTTGTCTAATGGGGGGTTTTCCTTGGTCAAACCCCTAGCTGGGTAATTAAACCTTGTATAGAGAAAAATCTGAGTAAACCTTATCCTTAGATGTGTTAAAGACTAGGCAAAGCTAAAATATAAGAATAATCCCATTCTATTGCTCTAGAATAAGACATGCAAGAATGATCTATATGATACAAGATCTCAACCCTAGAAACCTTACAACACATGCAAGATAGGAATGAAATGACATGCAAATGATAAACAAACAAGATGAACACCTTAATCTGAAGATAGAGTGAAAATAGGAGATGGAATCAATAGGAAACCAAGTCCTTAAGCATGATTTCATGGCTAGTTGTACCTCTTCACCCTAGAGTTCTTCATGATTCACCATGGGCATCCATCAACAACCCTTTGCAATGCTCGATCTTGACAATAGAAGTGAGCTTCAAGACCTACAAAAACCCTAGTTTGCTGCCCTAAAATTGCAACTTCTACTAATGAAACTTGTTGTGGAAGACTTAACTCTAAAATGGCTCTTGAGAGATGATAAAAAGATGATAAAAGATGTGTGAAATGACTTAAAATGAGTATTTATAAGCAACAACACCTTATTTTCCCATTAATTAGACCTAAGAGGCCGACATTTATTGGAAATAAAAATTAAATTGATTAAATTCCTACTTAATTTTGAATTTTCCCTCAAAGGGGACTCATTCGCCACCCTTGGCAAATGGGTCCCACCAGAGGGGACTCATTCGCCGAAGGTGGCAAATTGGTCCCACTACTATTGTTTGAAGGTGGGTTGTCGGGGTATGATGTAATTAAATGTTGTTTGTCGGGTTTTATGTGATTTCCCAGGTGAAACGGGCCTCTAGATCAAAATTAATGGGTCTAAGGGGCCTATAAATGTTGTTTTGAAGGGAAATGATGTGAAGGGACTCAAAAGGGGTCTAATTATGCGTGAAATTGTCTCTTTTCTCAAGAGAGTCTGATTTTCTATGCCACAATTGTTAATTAAATAATTTTTAATTATTTAATTAAATCATGTCTTTTTATTTCTCTTGATTATTAATATCTTTCCATAATTAAATAAATTTCTTAATTTATTTAATTATCTTTGTCCACTAATTCCTCTAGATTATTTAAATAAATAAATTTTATTTATTTATATCCATCGGTAATTCTTAAATGTCTTCTCATAATTAAATAAATTCTTTACTTTATTTAATTATGGTCCACCTTGGCATTTTCCCCATTTTAAATAAAATGATTTATTTAAAATGGCCCCACTTTCTAATTTCCCTCTTTTAGTAAATAATTCAAATTAATTATTTACTGCCACATGACCCCACTTTTTGAATTAAATTAATTTTTAATTCAAAATGGCCTTTTTCCTCCATAAATCAAGTAATTTCTAATATTATTTGATTTTCCAGCTCTCTCTTTTTCTGTGCCATTCTTATCTCCTTGTCACATGCATTGTCAACCCTTGATTTTATTTTCTCAAATTAAATCTTGTCCATTCATTTCAAATTTGACCTAATGTTTCCCTAACCCTAATTGTGGATTGTCATATTGAATCTTGTCCAATGATTCTAGGGCATTTTTCAATCCTTAATCTTGGCCATTCATTCAAAATTTCATTTTCTATAAAATGGCAATTTTGGTCTCATTTCCTCATCTCATGCAATCTTGTCTAAGGTATACTTCATCTCTCTTAGAATTTTGGCATACTTTAGTCATAGTTTAGAGGTGCATACTAGTTGCATAGTTGCATGGTATTGCATTTTGTCATCAAATCCTTCAATATTTGCTTTGGTCTTGGCATTGTCACATATTTCTCACATAAAATCTGAGGGAAAACTACATATTGCAGAAAATAGAGAAGGTGTAATGGAGGTCAATCATGGAGGTTGAAGACACAAGGTGATATCTATCTTTGTTTTCATGTTTTTCCTCCTTTGTGCTTCATTATT
This sequence comes from Sequoia sempervirens, assembly GCA_007258455.2. Lineage (NCBI taxonomy): Eukaryota > Viridiplantae > Streptophyta > Pinopsida > Cupressales > Cupressaceae > Sequoia > Sequoia sempervirens. The sequence continues at coordinate 298,767,603 of VDFB02000003.1, forward strand.
TACTTTGGGCTTTTAGTTATTTAGCTTCTAATCTGCTAACCTAGAATTTTCCCTTAGTTACATTGGTGAACTCGACGTGATTTATTGCATTAACTTCTAATATTGATTTTCATCCTAGCCTTTGCATTTTCATTTAGACCTCACCACCATGTCTACAATTTACCTTGATATGCTTGCTAGTCAAGTTGAATATCAATTATTCCGCAATGGTCAATACCAACAAGCCATAGAATTTAAAATACAATTCATCCAATCCAAATACCAATCAACCTCAACCCATGGTCAACTACCCACATACCCTTCTTACCAACATACCATAAGCCCTAGTCATTCATCCATCTACCCTCGCTATCAAGAGTCACTTAACACAAGCCATACCATTAATCCACAACAAGTGTCC